>CM035794.1:43878552-44559307 GCA_020466265.1 Siphamia tubifer | reverse complement strand
TTAATCTAAATTGCCCATAGGTGTGAATTTGAGAGTGATTGTTTGTCTATATATGTTCAGCCCTGCTTGTCTAGGGTGCAACCCTGGCTTCACCCATTGTAGTTGAAATAGGCCTCCAGTGACCCCTGTGACCCTAGTGAGGTTAAAGCAGGTTCAGAAGATGAATGAATGAATGAGTAATCTCTTTTTTTTATTCCGGCCTAAAAACTCCAGAGAAAAGTCCACAACTTGACATATTTTCATTTCAATTCATTACATTATTGTGGTAAATAAAAAAAAATCACATATAACAACTAGAAAAGCACTCTGAGAGGCAGACCTCCACCCCATCCCACCTCGATCACGCCCAAAATCAGTTCTTCCTGTTCACATTTCCAACATATCCTGAAAATGTCATCAAAATCCGTCCATAAGTTTTCGAGTTATTTTGAACACAGACAAACAGACAAACAGATAAACGCAAACACAAAAACCAAACCTCCTTGGTGGAGGTAAAAAATGGCTTTATAAAGACACTTATTATTTTAACAAACCTGAACAAATGCAGTCGTAGCCATTTACATTCCACTGTATTTCAGACTAGTTCCAAGTGCTGCCTGCAATAGTGTCCAACATCGGGGAGAATATTGACCTGTTTTTTTGTCGATGTGTAAATAACTAGAAAATAAAAATGAAATAAAACATCAGGTCTATATAAAGTGCTGTAAGTTAACACATTAAAAAAAACCCAGCAAGAACACTTCTCTGACTAATATACCTAAGTATTGAACACTAAAATTGTTGTCTTTCCTGTACATCAGATCATGTAAAATAAATAAAATAGACTCATCAGTCACAGTGCTATAAGCTAACAGATCACAAAGGAAACTTGTATACAGAAAGAATAAAGTTAAGGATTAAAAATGACATTAATGCGAATAAAATACGTAACATGCTAGATATGACTATAATTAATTCATGCAATAATTTGACACCTTTACTGTAATCAAAACCTCTCAAAAACCACCTCATGAGAACATAAAAACTTTTTTTCACAATCTTTGACAGTTTGTACAGCATTTCCATTTCTAGTTTACTGTTGTACAATTTACATTTTTTACATTTCTGAGCGTAACAGAAACCCAGCTACTGAAACTTCAGGACTTGAGTTTAACTAGAAACATCCAGTCTTTGCTTAATAAACCACTCATGTAGTTCAACAACTGACAATTATGAACTAATGTGCGTGTTTAGTGGTCATAATGATTTTGATCTTTAACCTTTGGCCAAAATGGGATTAATTCACCCATGAGTTTAAGTCAACAGTTATGTGAAATGTCAGGAATTCCTTTCAAGGCATTCCTGAGATATTGTTGTCATATGAATAGACAGACATGAACCCACCGTCCTTTTGAACTTTGACCTTTGGTCACCAAAGTCATGTCACTTCATCCCAGTATCTATGTGAATGTCTCTGTTGTCTGTCTCTGTCAAACCAGTACCAGTACCAAACCATGTGAGTAAAGCTCAGCATACCAAAGGCTCTATATTCATATATCATTTTGTTTTGGACATTACCGGTACTCAATTTTTTTTTTTTTTTTCTCCTCTATGTACCTGCAAACTGGTGTGCTGTATTATTGCTGCTGTAAACTGGAATTTCCCCATGGTGGAATCAATAAAGGCTTATCTTATCTTATTATAAACAAATATAGTATAATATGACATTTTAAACAGAGCGTGCATCATGGATTGATTTAGCATGAATGATATTGGAAGTGCATTTTAGAAAATCTTGTGAATCTTTAGTCTTTTATTTTTAGTTCTTACTGTCGTGTATGGCCTGATCTCACAATTAAAAAACATAATGAAGAGGAAACATTCTGTAGATCATTATTTGTCATACAGCCTTTGTTTCCCTTACAGCAATATTGTTTGTTTAAAAAAACCTAAAAAAAAAATTATTGGCAGGTGAGCAACAAAGGATCCCTATGTTCATCCTTATGTTATATGTATATTTTTGTACAGTGGCTGACAGGTGCAAACACACTTCATATACAGAAACGATTTGCATATTAAAAAATGCATATAAGAAAAGTGCTTATAAGAAAACAAAAGAAGAAAACACTACAAAAACAGAAAAGTGTTACAAATATAGAAACTAAAACTAAAACTAGAGGAAATCACTGCATATTCACACACACAATGGGGGTGTTCCAGGCCTCCAGGGACAGCGCTGAGTTTTCACCTGAGAAACAGGAAATGGCAAGAAGAACAGTTTATAGTGGAATGATTGAAGTGATTGAAATGAGTGCACAGAAATGTAAAGGTACATATATATTTTTACTTTTGGCCTTAATCTTTTAAAATATAATAAGACCTTCCACCATATACTGTTCTACTTGATGAAAACTCAGCACTGCCCCTGAAGGCGTTGACCACTTCTATTGTGTGAATGAAAATTAAACATTTCATTCTGGTATTTGTTTTCATTTCTACAGCATTCCTTTGCTACAGCACATTTTTGTATTTGTAGTAGTTTTTGCAGTGTGTTTCCATATTTGCAGTGTCTTCCTCTAGCATTTGTTTTCTTATGTTTTTCTCGATATGAAAGATACTTCTGCATATGAAATGCATTTGCACCTGTCAGCCACAGGATTTTTTTTTTTCTTTTTACTATTTTTTAATATGCAAATTCAACTGTATTCTATTATATTTCATTCTATTCTATCCTCACACTGATGATTAATGAGGAGATTGAGACGTCATGATTAGATAATATAAACTGTCAAACTGGGCTCACCCTGATGAATGAGGAAGAAACCATAAGAAGAGGAGAGAGAGAGAGAGAGAGAGAGAGAAAGAGAGAGAGAGAGAGAGAGAGACCCATGATGGCAATAACAAGGCTCTGGATTGAAGGAGGATGTGTTTGACATATGTGAGGTGACAGCTGGGATCAAAAGATCTGATGAAGGAGGTGGATGTGACACACAGGCACACACTCAACAGACAAGGACATCTCACCTTGATGACTGTTACAGGTGAAGAAACAACTGATTCAGCCAGGCTGGGCTTTGTTCATGCTCCTCTGTGTTTCAATAACATCTTTATATTTATTTATACACCAGTGTCATAGAAACACAATGGTTCTTTTCTGCAGTCTTGCAGGATTAAAATTAATTACATTTTACTACTTCACCACATATAAAAGAGGTACACTCTTACCCGCTGAAATGGTAATCTAAAAATTTGTAACAAATATTATTCAAGTGAATTTTTACTAAGATGATTGTAATATTTTGAGATTCCGTTGAAAGTAAAGTGCGTTATAAATGTAATTTATAATAATAATAATAGTAATAATAATAATAATATAATTGTTATTATTATCATTATTATTTTTATTATTATTATTATTATTATTATTATTATTACTGAACAAGCAGCAAGCAATGACATTTCTGTTATCGCTGCACGAAAGAGTCGAAACATGATTAAAGAAAAGCATGATTTTGGCATTTAACTGTGTGACAGTTAATTTTAGGCATTAGTGAAGCAAAGTAGGGCTGAGTTGTGTGTTTTCCTGTGGATGGGCATGTGATTACACACCTCCTACTCTTATGATGTTGGAGGCTAATCATGAACAACACGAACATGAACGCACTGACAGACAGTGACGTGCACTGAGTGGTGACGCAGGTACTTTGATGCATCTTCCTCTTCACATCCTGGAAATAAAACGTAGCCAGCGAAATAGAAAAGGGGAGTCCTCAGTCTTTTCCAGGTTTTGACTAATTAAGCAATGCTGAACTATTGAGCAAATAACTAATACTCTTTCACTGGAAATGACTTATTAAAATGTAAGAGGTGGATTTGTCTAAAATGTAGAAAAGCACATACATATGCACGTTTGCATTCAGGCAAACACTTACAGCATGTGACATTCTATAGCCTATTATAAAAGGGACTGTGTGTGTGTCAGGTATCACAACATATGGAAAGAGCTGACTTCTGCAGTTTAGCATACTTATGTCCTGTATGTTGGGTCAAGACTAGCAAAAATAACTTGATTGGACCAATATTTTGGTAGATATTAGGACCTGGCCAAGCAGTCACAGATTCACAAAGACACTCTTCATTTTTCACTAACTTTTAAACCAAATAAATTACAGCAACTTGTAGAAATAAAATGTCAGCAATGGAAATGATCTGACATAAAAAAAAAGAAGTAATAATTCCATATCCAGAAGACGTCATTTAGGTCAAATGTAAGGTATAATATCCATATGAATAAAATAACTAAATAAATGTCCCTGTGGATCAATATTATGTATTTGATGATTTGGATATAAAAGTTTGAGAACAGAGAGTCTGGTCTGTATGTTGTGGTTTCACTAATCGGTCACTGGTTAAGGCACTACAGAAAGTGTCGGTGTAAAAAAATCACATTTATAGTCATAAATGTCCAAAGTTTCTTCAACAAATGGAGCATGTATCTAAACATCATGACTTTAAACAAGTGTCATTAAAAAGTTGTCAGTAGAACTACTTTTAAAAAAATGCAGACTTATACTCGCACATTAAATGCAGGAATCAGTAAATTTGCATACTTTTAGGCAAATACATTATTCAGTTGAAAGTAAGGGGAAGACACTTCAGTGTTTTCAGACTTCATCCACTTGCAGCTGTAAATAGTTTTTTTCCTGTTCTATTCAAAAAGCAAAATATGAACCATAAACCAGACAAATTAAGCAAAAAGATGAGCCCATTTACTATGTGATATTAAGAAATATCATTTTGACCCATGTTGTTCATTTTTGCAGGCCCATTAGTTATTTTGGAATCCAAGAGTCTTCCAGTAGCCTTACCCAGAATTATAAGTCCTTTTTATACAGGACTTCTATATTTTGTGTTTATTTTTTATTTATTTCGAGCAAGTGAGCAAACAACACAAATAACTTGCATACAGCAGTGTCTGATAATGTAAAGAAATTCAACAGAATACATGCAGGCCCAATAAATTTAATGATATTGTCCATGCTTGAAAAGGAATGAGAAGGAAAAACTTGACAACAGTGTAAATGAAATGGTGGGATTATTTAGTTCCACCTCTGTCACAGCTATGTAACACCTCCAGAGGAAGTAACAGAGCCATGATAAAGATGGAATCATGATTCTGGAACGCTATGTAAAAGAAACAACTCTCCGTCTACAACCAAGGTGACAAGGTGACACATGTATTATGTGTGCCTCCCCCATGCTGGGGGGGTTTGAAATGAGCACAGGCCATGTACAGTAAACATCAATGTGATGTTTCCAACCTGTTGTCATTTCAGGCAAAGGATTACACCACTGTACTCGAAGTATTTCCAATATACAAATTACACATAACGCTGTACACTGGGCTGCATCACTGCCCCTTTGCTTCCAGAATGCAGGTCCAGCCTGTCTCCCCTCTGTTACCCCTTTGGCTTCACTGTGGAAATCAATCAATGGTGGAAAAAGGTAGAATCACCATCTCACCTTTTTTTGGGATGTCTGTGTAAATGTGGGTATAGAATCATAGAAGTGAATTGGCTTACCTAGCAACAGATAAACAATAGGTCCACGTAGTCATGGTGAAACAGCTGAGAAGTTATTCAACTGAAAAATGGAATTTACCAAGAAAGTAAAGGAATGAACTGTATCAAGAGTTAAGTTTATTATCTACCATGTCTAGAACCCATGCTTCCCCACAGGTTAACACACAATCAGTCTGTACACACAGTATTCTTTTGTCTCGTCATCATGCTCAGACACATAAAAAAAAAAACACAGTCACATGTGTTGTAAAAGATGCCTTTGGCCAAAACAATGAACCTAACACCAAACTTAACAATAACAATCTCATAAATCCTCACCAAATTAGTTCTACCTTTAACAGAACAGATGCCTGAAAGCAATAAAAGATACAGCTTGATTACTGATGACACACTAAAAATATTTGAGTTGTTTATCATCTGTCTTTGTTGCTTATTAAGAATGAAATGGACTGTTTTCAAGAATTCATGCCTGTGATGCAACATCACACTGGTGATTCAGAGCTTTGTCAGATGAGGTGGGAAGATCACAGTCTTAACACAATGACACTGTAAATATATACAATATATACATACTTTACAGTTTTGCACAATATGTTTGCATCCCGATTAATCACAGATAAGGGGAAGAGAGGTCGTATCTTACACTAATATGACAGGATGAATATTTAAATAAAGTCTATGCTTTTAAATGGTGTGAGAAATACACTCAGTACATTTACATACATGTCTAAGTTGAGCTATTGGCAGTAATCAAACTAAGGATTTAACTGGAGTTTCTGAGAAATCTCAGTTTATATGCACAGCAAGAGAATTTAATTATTGTTGGACTCCCAATCTCGAGGTGGCACTACTATATTATCTGACTTGGTTACTCTGACTTCTAAAAGTTCCAGTTCAGTTTGATTACAGTCCGACTAAGGTATATATGTGGCCTTTAAAACCTTGATTTTAGTCGGACTAAGGAAATATTTGAATTTCTCAAAGTGCATGTAAACGTACTGACTGTTGCCCATAAAGTTGGAATTCTTTTGTTTACACACACATTCCCAGTTTCACTTTATATATTAAGAATAAATCACATTGTCATGTCTTGAGAAGAGGTAAACATATTTTTGTACCAGCTTTATGAACAACTCTGTATATGTTTTCAAAAGAATAATGATCAATTAAGACATATTTATTAGAGTATCAGTACTTTCACAAAGAAACAACATCAAAATAAAGCAAAGTGGTGAGTTTAACAAAAATAAAAATTCTGTGCTTTAATATTTGACCATTTTACAGTGTCTCTAAAGTATTCATTCTCTTAAATAAGTGATTGCATAAATATTGATCCCCTTCAAATAAATATTTAGTAGTATTTAGTAGTAGTATTTAGTAGTAGCTGACTTTGGCTGCAATCACACCTCTAAGTCTTTGAGAACATGCCTCAAAATGCATACATGTGGACTCTACAGCTCTACCTGATTATTAATCTCACCCAACATTGGGCAAGATTATTGTAATCACCTTGTGTGTATGTCTGTATGTGTGTGTGTGTGTGTGTGTGTGTGTGTTTGTGTGTGTTTGTGTGTGTTTGTGTGTGTGTCCCTGCAGAGACGTATCATGCTATATCTCAATGAATATTTAAGATATCACCATGAAATTATGTGAGCATATACATATCGCTAATGCGCATCAGATGCAATGATCTATTTGAGTAAGGGTCAGAGGTCAAGGTCACAATTAACTAAAAGGTCAAAATCACATTACCGATTATAACTCAAGAACCGAGAGTCACAGAACTTTCAGATTGGTACCAAACAATGCAGAATGAAGATTTAGACAATTCTCATAATTGATGTTATCACCTACAACAAAAAGTTTTTGAGATCTCTGGAGGTCAAAGGTGACATGTCACAAAATTAACTTCTGTAGCATTGTTTGTGTGTGTCAAGCATAGACATATCATGCTATAAGTTAATACTGGATATATTATCATAATATTACATGCACTGATGTATATATACATATCACAAAATTATCAATATTTTAAAAGGTCAAAGGTCAAGGTCGCATTTAGAAGAAATGTCAACATCACAATATTGGCTCTAATTCAAGAATGGATTGTCATAAAAATTTGAGATTGGCACAAAATAGGGGTGAGATTAGGTATTCTCTGAATACTTGTTGTTCTATGCAAAACTGCTCAAAACTCTTTTCAGTTACATGGGGATCATACATGAACAGCTCTTTTGCCAAATCCAGCCAAAAATGCTCTATTAGATTGAGCACTGGGCTTTTATTTGGCCACTCAAGAATGTCACTTTGTTGTCTGGAAACCACTTCTGTGCAACTTTCATTCACACCTCAGGTTTCTGTCTTTCCAAACCTTCCAGAACCACCAGAGGCCCCGTCCAACATACTATGGATGGACAAACGACTCCATTTGGTCTCATCAGGCCAAAGAGCTATCTTCCAGTTAACCTCTTTGGGTGAATTCTTTTTTTCTGCAGTATCTTCACTACTCAAGTTGAGGGGGGATGAGGGTGGATAAATAAAAATTATCAAAATCATCCCCCCTGTAAAACTGCCATCTCTCCCTTTCCATCCCTTCACTTTTTACAGTAAATGTTGGAAATATAACTTAGAATTATACATATATATATAATTATTTCATCATTAGAAAGTAGCACGCATGTTGACTAAAAGGCGCGGGTGGTGTCGTGTAAAAGCGTCCGGGGGAGGCACTGTGATTCTACGGCCCTGTGAAGTGGCGAAGTCCGGGTGGAGAGTGCTATAAAGCTTGCCGCCGGAGCCGCGAGACCCTTCCTAGCTGACCCAGAGCCGGTCATGGCACACTGACACAGAGGAAATGCGCCCAGCTGGCGCATAAGCCAGACCCGCCACTTGTGATGGTCATAACACCCAACACAAGCTTTTTATCTGAAAAAAAATTCCCTCCTATGTTTTTTTTTTTTTTTTTTAATAAATTGCACCTTGTGTATATGCATGCTTCTGTATGCATTTGACAGAAGCAACAACAGTCGTTAAGATCCATAATCTCCCATTTTGTTTAGTCATTCAGAACTTTCTCTGAACTCCTCTGTGAACTTTGTGTTGCTCTAAAGATTACGCTGATTGGTTGTAGTACAGTTTTATTGTATACAAAGGGATTTGAACCTTTTAGCCTGCCTAACCTGCCTATGGAGTGTTCTTAGACCTATACATGGGGAATGGGGATAGCACAGCTAGGCTAGTGGTCTGGCGCATCGTAGATAAAGTCAGGCTGAATGTGGCCCCTGAAAGAAAATGAGTTTTAGAGCCCTGCTTTAACTCCTCTGTAGTCATAGTGTTTACTTTTAAGGACTGATAAATGAGTGAATGAGACTTTTAACACCAAAGATTTAGCTACTGTATGCTTTGACCAACTATTTATGTTTCCATAGCAACTATCAAGAACAATGGAATCCAGTCGCGAAAAGAAGGCGTAGATAATTTGTGGTTTTCTGTTAACATTGTCAAGAAATCAAAGAGCTCCAAAATAGTTCCTAAACACCATATGCATTGATTTTTATAATTTGTTCATTCCACTGGAGGGTAGTGGAGGTACTGGACCTTATTTTATCTACTACCCCCAAAATATGTGGTTCACCCTGGATGTACTGTATCATGTGTTCCTCACATTAATAGATCCACAACCATCCACTCTCACATTCACATCCACATTCACATCCACATTTTAGAGTGACCAATCTATGAAGGTCTGTGTTGCCAGAGAACATAGAAAGACCCCACATTCAAAAACATATCAACTCCACACTCAAAGGCCCACACCAGTTGGATGGAACCCAGGACCTTCTTTCTGTGAGGCAACAATGGTTACCATGGCACCATCTCTAAAGACTACTGTACCCCTTAATTATATCTCCAAATGGAGTTTCGGGGAGGTTGTGTTTTTGGTCCGACTGCAGCCGCTGTATCCTTCGGATGAAGGCAATCTCTGAAAAGTATTCAGTTAATAAATTCCATGTTTTCCATATCAATGAATATCATGTAGAGGAAGAAGTGATTCAATCTTGGATGATGTAGCATTTTTAGATTGCCCACAAGGGGCTGTTCAACAGTTTAAAATTAGTAAACAATCTTTTGTTCATATATCTGAAACTATTTGTCTAATGGACTTTAAATGAAGTGCAAATAAAAGTTTGTGACCTGGGGATGTCTCACATCATGACACCATAGCTGTCTGGTTAAGACAGGATTTTAGGGATATACCCCTAGCCTTTGCTTCACACAGCACAAGCCAAGTTTTTAATTCTCTAAGGATCCCTAACTGACAATTTACAAGTGAAGAAGTGAAGAAGGGGTAGGATTAAATAAGCTTATGCTTCATCCTACTCCTTTTCGGACATGTCATTGTTATTATTATTATTGTTGTATGGATTATTGTTGCACTTTGCACATGTTCGAAATAAATCATTCAAATCAAATCCCAGAAGCTACTAATTAGAAATAGTCACAAACTTTGCTTTGTGTGATCTTTTGTCTGACTGAGTTTGATTAATAATCGTTTTTAAATATCTGCAGTCAAAAAAGTGTAAAGAGCACAGCCAACACCCGTTTAACCTTATTCCTTTTTGTATATGCATATGTATGCAGAACATTCTTATGTAACTTTTAACCTTTATCTGGTCTGAGTGTGGTTTTCCTCCTGTCCCATACTCCTTGGGTGGTATTTTTGTTCTTCTTCACTTATCTGCATGCTTTTGTTTCCTTTATAGTTTGTTGTTTTGTGTGTGTTGCATGGAACATGTAGTGAGTACTCCGCTCCATCTACTTCTGTACTGACAACTAACCCAACTTTTTACCCAATTTGTTTTTATGTAGTTTTCCCTTTTAGTGCTTTAGCTCATAAATGTTGCTTGTTTTGTATTATAACCTGCATTGTATTTTAATTAGTAAATAAATCTATTAATAATTGATGTTCTGTCATACTTTCTTTTGACCACCACCTACACTCTTTCATTAAATTAAACAGATATTTGGGCTTGCGACCCCCTTACGCTCAGTTACACAAAAAATACCTTGTTGGCCACATGTCACGAGCAAAAGATTCTTCATATATGTTAAGAATGCTTTCTAGTGTAGTTTTATTTCATTCTGCCAATTGGTTATATTAACAATATATTAGGCATGAAAACAGGGTTATTGTCTTACAATATAAACACATGAAGTTACTGTTTTAACATTTATCTAAATTGTTCAACAACATGAAATTATTACTTATGATTAAACTAAAACAATTTACACTTTTTCAATTTATTCTTAATTAGTTATGTTTTATAATTAGCTATGTCACAACATTTGGACATATAAGGTCAAAATTTCTGACAAACATTTTTTTTTTATAATTGTTTGTTAGCAGCAGCAGTTGTAATCCATATTGAAAATATGTCCAAACTTTGAGCTGATTACCTAAAATGTTCAGTTGTTTGTATTAATGAACGCAAGCGGCTAAACAGGCCAGAAAATATGAGCAACAACTTGGAGGGGCTGGAGTGTAAAGTGGCTTATGTGCATTGTTTCTGGTGACCTGTGGAGTTGAATCAATGAAGAATTCAGACACAAGCATAGCATTTAAAGTTCATGTAGACCACACAGGAATTCCATTTAAATAAGCAGGATATCACTCCTTTAAAACCCCTCGCCAATGCACTTGTCCCAGTTAACACATGGTTGCATAATTTTCAAAGAAGCCCATTTAACTATAGTAGCTCTGTGTTACAGAGATAATATGCACATGCATTCATCTAAGACAACATAGATATGGTCAAAATAGATATCCTTTCCCCTCGAGCTTCTTTTGACCAGTGTTTGTGCTGCTGGCCTTGCTATGAACCCCCAAAGCCCGTTGGGTAAGATCTTTCCTGGAGTAAGGCATTGTGTGATTGGCTGACTTGACTGCATATATAAATTTACATAGCGATTTTATATTTATAGGTTTCTTAACAAGTCTCATCTCAGTGCTCTAAAGTTGCTGACCAGTGTTTTTTTTCTTTGCCTTCCATTTGTCCTCTCCGCTTCAGTAACCAGTGCAATCCATGCTGTCATATCATGTCTTATCAGCTTGATATGGAGCCTTTTTAAGGGTTCATGTAGAATATCATAGTGAGGAGACTTAAGATCATCATATATGTGTGTATGTGCATAGCCTGTGGGTGATAAAATGTGTGCTGGCAGGTGAAAAGAGAATACACACTAGTGAATGGTAACAGACTAACCATGTAGAAACACACATGCACAACATTTGCCTCTATGACGTAAGCAGTTTGCTCCGTGACTCCCGGGTTCGCCAGCTGGCAGCTACATACCTACCTCACCAACTGCTGACTGGAAATGACCTACACATTCAGACCAAAAAGAAAACAAAAGGATGTGTAATTTAATATTTAGTCAGCTTTCTGCATCTTCATATGATTTACTGGCAATGAAGATAAATGATTTAAGTTCATATTGTGGGAAAAAAGGCCATACTAAAAATGCTTAAATTAGTAAAACCTTCATGTACAGGCGATTTTCTGGCTCTTCTCACAGCTTTTGTGTTTATATGTGAGCTTGGTTCTAAAATAGATTAATTTCACACACACACACACACACACACACACACACACACACACACACACACACACACACACACACACACACACACACACTTATCTATGTATTATTCCGCCAAGGATTGGTGGAGTAATGTAGCGGGCCAAATATAGATAAACCAACTAACCAGCAGTAAACCAGACAAATGTATAGAAACCAGATATTAACATAATCATAATATTAACCAGACAGAAACATATGAGCCAGATAGTAATGTACAGAAATCAGCTCAGCAGAAGTAAACAGGGTAGAAACATATGAACCAGTTAACCAGCAGTAAACCAGATAGAAACACATCAAACCCAGTTCAGCAGCAGTAAATTATAAATCCAAAATATTGTAAATAATGTAAACTACTGTAAAAAGGCAAACACTGTTTAAAATATGTTCTATACTATATTCAAAGGATGTGAATTTGTTTTTCTGCTCTCATACCTGTACTTTATATTAGCTGCTGTAATTGTAGAATTTCTCCCATAGTGGAATAAATAAAGTCTTATTCTATTCTAAAAAATATCGAAATACATATAAACCACTTAACCAGCAGTAAATATATATACACATGCATATATATATACATGTATAAACCACTTCATTAGCAGTAAACCTAGCTGTTGCTTTTTTATCATAATAAAAGGCTACATACCTCTATAATTGGATTATTCTTCTGCCCCCCCTTTTCTTTGCTTTGAAACTGTGACGGTTAGGTGCAGGTTGAAACTGTTTACTACAGATGAAGCTAATACTAGGCTAAGCTAATAGCTAGCTAGGCTACATGTGTCTCTGGCAGTCAATGAGTTAAGAACATTTTAAGAACAAGGGAAATTTGGGTTTTAATATACGATTTCTATCCATATATCAGTTTGAAAAATGTTTTGTATGGAGCGGAGTGGCTACACGTGTGACTTTTTTTTTTACAAGATAAAAAAAAAAGATCCAAAACAAAAGAAAAAATATAATGTTGACAAAAATCCACCGATATTATGTCCTATTCAGACAAGTGGAAGAATCACAGAGACTTTTTTTCCTGCTAAATGTCAGAGTATACATGTAGATCTACCAGAATGGTTTTACCTGTAACACATATCTATGTCAACATGGATATACACAAGTCCTGTTTAACTGCATTGTTTATTCACAATGGCTGGGTCTGTAAATAGCTGCCACATAAATCTTGATGGGTTACTTGATACTCGTAACCTTTTGTATTATAACCTTTACATATTTATATTGGGTGAGATTAGCCGGTGATATCACAGCTGCCTAAGTGATAGTCAACAGAAAATACAGATAGTGTAAACATCCGTATGAATGAGCTGACAGAAAAACATCACACAGAGCACGACATCGCATGTTGGAGGGGACTACATGTTAGGTATACCGGACAACAATGGCGCACATGTAAATATGTTCGTACAATGTAGAGGGCTGGAATCACTGCCCCAGTTTGTCTTTAATTTATGCAGACACATTTACATGTCTCCAAAGCATTGGCTCTTCTGTGTGTATGTGTATGCTTAATAGGACTTCGCCGTGGACCACGATGACGTCGGACCTTTGAGCTCTAATTTGACCCCCTGAACATGCACAAAAACTAACCAAATTAGAAAAGTGAAAATAGTTTGCATTAGGCCAGCTCACACCCTAGTGAAGTTGAGCTATGAAAATCGGTACACATGTTCATCATCTGATGATGAACAAAGACCTGGTGGCCACACCCATAAACCAACAGGAAGTCCGCTATCTTGGATTGAAATTTTAAACATGTTGAGTCATGGATTTTCGCTGTCATCAGAATTTAACAAACTCCTCCTTGGTTGTTGGGTTCAATGAGGTGAACACTACCTAGACAAGGGGGAGATTAAAGGTTATCCAAATATTTCCGAAAAGTTGCATCGTTTTTGTGCTACGATGTCGCAAAGTTTGCAAAGTTTTTGGGAAAAATTACGACTACATAAATTGTTTCAGCTCAGACATACGAACACCGATTTGGCTGAAATTTGACTCAGACGTCTATATATCTTGGGTCTACAGCTGTTTGTCATATGGAATTATTATTTTGCACTACAGCACCCCCTACAGATTTGTAAAATTCACCGTTAGCAAAATGGCATGAGATCACACTTACAAACACCGATCTCGCTGAAATTTCACTCAGACATCTATCTCCCACTCCTACAGCAGTTTATCAATAGAAATTGCGATTTTGCTCTATAGCACCCCCTACAAATGTGTCTTTACTAAAATGGCAGCAGTTCGGACATGCAAACACCAATTTGGCTGAAATTTGACTCAGTTGTCAGTCTTGCAGTTCTACACCCATTCAACACACAATATTTAAAATAAGTCACTCCATAGTGCCCCCTAAATATTTATACAAAATGTGCATTTCTGGCAGAATATCGCTTCCCGCCCACGGTCTGATGTCGTCTGCAGTCGTGCGGGAAGACGGTCATGAGACGGCCTTTGAGACTGCTTGCAGTTCTAATATTTTTATTGTCTTTCCTTTGTATTTTGAATCTGTATTGATCATGGACGTCTCAGAACTTTCATAATGTGTATGTATTTATTAGGTGGAGGTGTTTAAACAAGCCTGTCTTGGCTTTCTGCCTCTCCCTGCATCTTTACTGTGTTGTTTTAAATAGTCAGATTTTCACCCCTGACTTAAAACATTTGCAGCTGCTGAGCTAAAGCCTTGTCCTCCTAAAGCAGTGTTTCTCAAACTGTGCGTTAGTGATGTATGGATCAGTAGTGAAATACCAATATCTCCAATACCCTCTAAAATCTATTCACAAATCAAAATATCAATACGTTTGATACTTTGCTCATTTGAGGTAATGTATATCAGGAACACAGTGGAAAGTAATCAAACTACTGGGATCTTGTCCAAATGATACCCGATGGAACTACTTTTCCTTACACCTCAGTAAGTGTGTACTGCATCATGCTTCTCAATCAGCCAAGTCTGACTCAGTCTGTGCAGAGCAAACAACAGAACACATTAAAAGGGAACACACTAAATGTTTTTGTTCCTTAACAAAAACCTGTGAATGAGGGAAAGTGTCAGTGTTCTGTGTTTTTGTTGAAGTACATGTTCAGTATTTTCATATTAACATGTTTATGTAACATGAATTAATAATGGAAGCTTTCATTTTTAGAGTAGTTTTTAATATTTAAACAAAAATTACTCTGATATTTTATATTATGTATGAAGTTGTGATTTGAAATATACAGGGTTTGTTTTGGTTTTTTTTTTAGATTTTCTAGACATTAAGCATATTTGTGCAAAGTTTCAGATCAATATCACTAATACCAGTCTGAATGTTACCCTGTATTAGTTTGAAAAGAAAATCCATAGTATTGAACATTGCCACTGTGGGATGGCACCTTAGCGGTCATGGGATCAGTCCTGGATCATTTCTTTTATCTTCAGGTTAGAACATGTAGCAGGTGGAACTAATGTTCTAGCATTGGAGCACCTGGACTCATTTTAAGGACATGCAAGAAACATATCTACTAACATGGTGATCTGTCACTAAACAAGATAAAGACTTTAGGTTTGGAAAATGGACTGGACTGAAAAACAAACAATCAATGTTTCTGTTTTTGCACAGAAAAATTGCTTCTGTGATGTACATTGGAAACTTTTTTTATATTTAACCTTTATTTAACCAGGCAAGCCAAGAACAGATTCTTATTTACACTGACGGCCTGTCAAGAGATTGGAGTCACTTGAGGGGAAAGGGTAGAGGGCTGCAAACTAAAAACAGATTTAAAAAATTCACATAAAATGATGGTTAAAAACATGCACCACACAATAAACACTTCTGGATGAACCAGTGACATAAAACACAGCAGACAACAACATGTAGCATCTAGGGACAAAAGATTCCAGTTTGAGTGTTTTCTGTAAATTTTTCCAGTCAGCGGCAGCAGCTGTCCTGAAAGATTTCTCCCCTGTGGAAGAAGTGGTTTTGGGGACCTTAAGGTGGATCAGGTGAGCAGACTGAGTGTTGTATGGGGCAGATGTGGGTTGTAGTAGGGGAAAGAGGTAGGGGGTTGACAAACCAAGGAGGGATATGTAGATGAGTGTCAACCAGTGTATGTTGCGTCGTGTCTGCAGTGATGGCCAGTTAACTGAGGAATATAACGTGCAGGGGTGCGTCCTGAGGGGGGCATTGGTGGCAAAACGGATTGCAGAGTGGTACAGCACGTCCAGTTTTTTTAGGGTATTCTTGCAGGCAACTCTGTAGATGACGTCCCCATAATCAAAGTTGGGAAGAATGGTCAATTGGATCAGCACAAGTTTAGCAGATGGACTGAAAGTGGAGCGCATCCTGTACAGGAAGCCCAGTTTGGCTCTGACTTTAGATTGGAGTTTGTTGATGTGGGTTGTGAAGAAGAGGGAGCTGTCTAACCAATGTCCCAGGTATTTGTATTCTGTGACCTGTTCCAGTGGAGACCCATCCAGTGAGGTGAAATTATGGTAGGTTGGAGGTGTAGCAGAGCTCCTTCCATAGCCTGCCTTCCCAGGGCCCTTCCTCTCCAACCACATGACCTTGGTTTTCTTGGTGTTAATGAGGAGGTTGAGAGGGGAGAAGACCTGTTGGATTGAACAGAAGCAGGCTCATTACAGCTACTGGTATTGGCAAAACATTCATTTTTGTTACCAAAATTCATGAGTTGTTCAAAAAAAGACATAAAATTACTAAGAATGTGTCTTACCATAACTATGCAGATGACATTTTACTGGCAGCAGGTGAACCTGGGCCTGTGGATTAACTTTGTCACTGCCTCCAACAGATCACTGTGTGCAAAACAACTTTCTGCAACTAAAGACGAGATTAAAGTCATTGTCTTTGGTCACAAAACCCCAGAGAAAGTGTTATCAATCAGAAGTTCCCTGTGTATGAATTGTCCTATAGAAATAAACCTTACTTCCTTGCTTGACTCAATAGTCATTTCCTATTTTTATTTGGAAAAATCTTTCCTAGCAGTTTCCCAGAAGCAATTTCCCAACTGTGGGATTAATAATGTACTTATATTATATTCTATTTGTACTGTTATATTTAATTTGCACAACAAATTATTCAAGGAAAAGCTAAAATAATTGTTATAATATTGATATTTCTTTCAATTAGTTATAATTGGGTCATTGTGACCATATTGTTGCAGTTGAGGGGGGCCTGGAGATATTTTGTTCTCCAAAGGGGGGCCTGACAGAAAAAGATTGAAAACCACTGGTTTACAGGAATAATAATGAAAAAAAAAAGTACTGGAAGAATCTGCAGCCCTGGCATCATCACTTCTTGTTGAGTAACAAAATTCTGTGGGACCTTTGCCATTTACCTGAATCTGGAAACACCCACATTGGTATTTTTATCTGGTCGTCTTCCAGAGCTTCGTCTTCAGCTGCTTTGGCTGTTTGTGATCCTCGCTGAGTGTCTTTCTATTGCATTTGCAAGCAGAAAAACACCTTTTTTTTCTTTCTTGTAGAATGTTCTTTTCAGTCTGTACGTTTACTCATTCTGCAAACTAAACACAAGGTGATCCACTGACCCGTTCCTGTTCATGAATAGAACTGAACAAGTCCATCTTTCACCTGAAATGAAATTTGATTAAAGTATAAGAGGATAGTACACTCAGAATGAATGTGTTCCATAGTATTTAGTATATCATAATAAAAGTGACACTTGAAAATAGAGTCTTTTCTGCATCAGAGTTGTTATATGTGCCATAAAACTTTAGAAAACAGCAAGGTTGCAGAAAAGAGGCAGAAAGTAGGCCACAACCAGTGCCCTCGCTGCAACTGTATTTTCACTTTGCTGTTGTATGTTGTGACGCTGAATGTGACCTACTTCTGTGTGGCCAGTGTCTGCAGGTTATACTGCATTGCAATCACTCACTCCCTGTAAACAGCGTAAGGTCTTGGCTTCCTGTGCTGCAGAAAAAAAGCTTGTGGGAATTCTTGTAGAAACAGAGATACAGAGTGTTGTGTTCTACGCAGCAGTCAGTGTTGTTTTTCCTCTCTTCTCTCTAAACCCTCTGTCTTATCACTGATAACTATATAGTACTCTGAAAGGAAAGTAGCTTTATTTTTAAGGAGGGATTGCTGAGTTGAATGTTTTTTTCAAGAAAGGCCCTCCTTGTGAAAAGTCCTCTTCTCAGGCTGTGGTTCACTTTATTTGATTAAAGAGAAGAACTGTTTTCAGCATCCACAGCAGTGGCCAGTAAACACCACACAGAAACTCAATGTGTGTGAGGGAGGCATTACTGCATGGACCACAGGTGTCAAACACAAGGCTAGCTGGCCAAAAGGTACACTCTGGCCTGTGGGATGAATTACACTGAAGATATTAGCGTTCAAAAGGCCTGTTTACATGGGGTTTTTATTCCTGTTTAATTCTGAATAAAAGTTAATTCCACTTTAAGATGACCATATAAACGCCTAATTCCAGTTGAAAATGTTCACTCCGAATTTAACTTAATTCAGAATAAAGTCAGTGGTTTATTCCAATCTTAGTTACAAATAAGATAATTCCTATCACATGTAAACTGTTAATTCCACTTTAACATTATTCATGTCATTCTGCACATGCTCTTGGTTTTGTCGCAATGATGTAAATATTTCGCTTTGATGACTCACATATTTCATGTTGCTAGTGTTCTGTGAAGTTATTCTACCTCGGTAGAAGACGGTAGGAAAATTTGACAGACTCTTCTGTCAAGTTGTGGTGCTTTGTCAGAAAATCTTACCTCACGCCGCGTGCAGTGGTTCTGACGCTGTTCGCTGTTTAAATGCTGGCTGCATGTGTTGACAATAGATAATTTGTGTTATAATCTGTATAATTATAACACAAATAAGATAACTATCAGTAGTTTAATTAGCCTAAGCTACTAATAGTTAGCTTAGGCTAACTATCATTAGCCTGATAGTTAGCCTAAACTCGTCATATTTATTGACAATGACATATTGGTCAATTCTATGATTTAACATAACAAAAACTACACAAGTTGTGTTTAAACACTACAATTTACTATTAAACAAAACATGCTTAAAATGTATTGGGTATAATACAATACCACCAATTTTCTATGAGCCCAGCTGATGGTAGGATGAAATTGATACAATATGATGCAATGTCATCTAAGCATGCACAGTAATTTTGGTAGGATGAATCTGAGTGGTAAAATAACTTGACAGAACACCAGCATTAGTGTAGGATTATTTTCCGAGATGGCTGTATGAAGCAAGCTTTGGAGTCACAGTGAAGTTAAGTATTTGATTGGAGAATTGGAAGAATTAAATATAATGGAAAGAGTGCTCAAAGACAACATAAAAACCTACAACTTTCAACCACATCACTTATTCCCTTTAGGTTTCATGGTTATTTTAATGCAGTTTGTTAGAGGGCACAAAAGAGATTAAAATCAGAATGTATATAAAATTTAGTGTGTTTGTGCCCCATCTTTATTGATGTACAATACTTTTCAGAGACACATATTGAAAGCCTTGGTGCTAAAAGTCCTGATTCTCCATCATCAATAATCAAAACATTTTAATGAACTATGGATGGAAATAATGTTATGAACTTTATTATGACACTGTATAAGCATGTGGCACCAAAGGTGTGATGGTGAATGTCTCCTAGAATCAAAATCAAGGGTACTGCAGTTGAGTATTGCATGTGAAACTGTTTACATGGTGAGTTGACTGGCATTGTTTATCTACCAGTGTTGGTATCGGTGCTGTTGTGTGTGTGTGTACTTTGTTTTCTTTGTGTTTCTGTCATGGGAATGTAGTACAGAGACAGGGAGAGTGTCTTTTGGGAACAATGGTGGCTTATTATTGGGAATCCCTTGTTTCCCCTTTCTTGGAACTTGCTGTCCTCGTAACATGATCACTGTGACAACCATGCCCGTTACCGTGGCTACAGAGCTCCAGGTAAACATGAGGGAGGAGGCGTAAAGAGGAGTTCAGGGAAAGCAGGAACAGATGAGGAAGAGGATGACAAGAAAGGTATACTGTATGACAAAGACAAAGGTGGTGCTACAGGTAAATGTTAGAAGAGGATAACGGTGTCAAAGCTTGCCTTACTCACTGTTAGTGTAAACAGTTTTTACCACAAACTGGTGTGTTACTCTTATGAATTTCATCTTTTAAAAACTATTTGCTCACTTTTGTTCCCTGTGTTCTAGCATCAGTTACTGAGCCTCAGTCCATTACACTGATGAGAACCTTCAGCGTACAAACAACGTTTTCATTTATATCAATGAAACAAACTAAAAGCAGATTTTTGTTATTTCTCAGAAAAACTAAATAAAATCACAGAAACACACAACAAACCATCTCTCCATTATGAGTCAGCTGCATTTGTTTAGAATGCGGATATCAGTGAAAAGGGAAGCAGTCTAGTGAATAAATGGTCTTTTCTGAAGACAAAAAGACAGAGAGGCTGGAGGAAGCAGCAGTGTTCATCACTGATCCAGCTCCTCTGGGGTTTTGTTCGTGACAAGCTGGCACTGCATCGAGGTCATGCTGTTCCAGAGCTGTTCCATGATGGACTGTTTTTATAAGAGGATGCGAGGATGACATGCAATAATGCTGAGTCACACCTTGAGCTTTCATGCTCAGGTGAGCACAGTCACCTTGAACAGGGAGTTGAAACAATAATTATGATGAGCTGATGGCAACAGAGATCAGTATCTGACTTATAGGATTTGTCAAAACATATACTGACCTTTTGCCTGAGAAATGTTGTGAATATTTCATACATGATAGCAAATAATCATCAGAATTTAATGAGTACTACGCTACATGAAAATCCATTAATGTCCCTGTAGAAACCCTCTAAATACAGTATGACTACAGTCCTGTATACAATATACAGTCAATTGAACTGAGGTGATGAGATGACACAATTTATCCATCTGTTCTATGGTGCAGCTGGTGCAGACTGGGAGTCAGATCACTTCTGCAGTACAGACCAGTAGTGGGGTTTTGACACAACCATCTGGAAACATATGCCTTGGCTAACTGGATCATATCACTACACTCAAATTCATATACTTCAATTCTTGACATTCCATCACTCCTATTTATCTTGTTCTTGTCTGATCCATAATGTTCTTGCATCTCCAAATTGCATATAACCCCCTAAAGGCTGCTTTGCACTGTGAGATGTCAGAGATGTAACTTGAGTAAAACATACTTGGTTACTAATTTAAAATCCATAAATTGTTGATTCAGAACTTTGATGACCAGACACCAGACACTGTGAAAAATCATAGTGTGAATTCCTAATGGTTTTTCACAGTGTTAATGCTGCTGCATGCTGCTTCCAGTACCTAGTGGTCAGAAAATTATCTCATACCCCTTTCCCACTGGCCAAAAAAACTGTTTAAACTCACTAACAATCAGTTTTTGGTGTCAATGGGAAAGGCACACGAACCTGCGTTGACCCACGTCAAATGACTCAGCAAGCGACGTTGGTTAAAATTGCCTTCAATTGGCTCGACTCCAATCGGCATGCAATGGAAACACCAGAGCCAAGTCAACCTGCTAGTGTATGTGATTACACAGTGTTACATGACATCATAACATAACGCATCAGTTGTGTCTTTATATCACACACCACAACAAACCTTTTTTTTAAAGGTGTCATTCTGCTGAAAACCACTTTTCCACGCTCCTTTTGGAATCTGATGGGCAGTGTTGTACCTGAACACGTTCATTGAACGATCGTTCACAAACTATATCATATTTTTAACGAACGTGAACAACTCTTTCACTTTTGCCAAATGAACGGGAAGTTGTGAACGCGGTTATTCTGGCATTTATTGAACTGCGCTCTTACTTAGTTCACATTTCGTTCTCATCACATTGTAATTATTGAGTCCTATAAGGAATAAAATGGGATCAAAACACAGCATTATCATAGATGTAATTTTTGTATTATTCGGTGCGCGGGGGGGGTGGGGGGGGGGCGAGAGAGAGAGGTGCAGAGAGTTTTTGGGAGCAGAGAAAAAGAGTTAAATGTACAGAGTGTGACCGGTGACCGGAGCAGATGTTGTCCCGTTCTTGGAAATAAACATTGAAAACGAAGCTCACTGAAACAGCTCCTTGTGAGAGGGAAGTTAGCCCCAGGGTAAGGTACTTACTTCCGCCCTGGAGGGGCAGAATTTTCCCCTGATTTTTTGACTACAGGATAACGTCAGAAACGGTTAATAATACGTTTACAATAATAACACAAAAAAGAACAAAAAAAGAATGAGAAAGTTCATTTTGGGATCCATGAACTTCTAGTTCATAATTTGGAAGAATGAACGATGAACTGAACTAATTCATATTGAGTAACTTGAACTGAACTTTGAACTAGTTCCTAATTAAGGTGAACTTTCCCAACACTGCTGATGGGTCACCCCGAGTTACCAACACATGCTGCCTTTGAAAGTGGTTTATCATCTCCACTGGCTGCATACAGCATTCACAGAAAACTGGAGGGACCCAGAAAAGGCTGGACTTTAGCGTCGCCCACATGAGGTTAAACCAGTCCCCCATTGCAGCAAATCTGAAGTAGCATTAGCATCTACAAAAGAAAATGGTGCCACAGTAGCTGCTGTGCAAACTTGAAAAAAATTGCAGAAAAAATTTAATCAAACTGATTAATGTGCTCTCTGTGGAAGTAAAGGTGGGGCATGCAACTTGTCAGCTAAGGACAGACTCAGCTTTTTTTGGTCAATGGAGTAAGGACAAATACTGATTGTTTGTGGGTCGATGCAGGTTTTTAAAATGCAGGTCAAACTGCTAATTTTAGTCGAAAAGCGGCTTAAATTACAGATGTCATCACATGTGCTTAACAAGGAATGAAATTCTTTTTTTTTTTGTTATCCATTAGCATCAACATTAGGTATTAGCACATAGGACAGATTTACTAATCGTTCTTTCACACCACCAGCACTTTGAGCACATCAAATGTTCCATTCAGACCAAAAGTCTGGTTCATTTTCATGGGTATGAAAGCATTAACTGCACCAAATACCAACCTCTGCTGCAGTCCCTCTAGTGAGAATCTGAACTCAGGTCCAACACATGGAGAGTAGGTCCAGACATACTATTCAAAATGCATCATGGGTAGGGATGACCACATTTATAGAAACAGCGTATCTCCTCTGCTTGAAATGACGTGCTACATACCTTCAGCAACTCCAGTGCATCAGCAGCTTGTTCTTCAGATGCAGCTGTGACTCATTCTGGAATTGGATATTTTGCCAAAAAATGGCCAATACAGTGAATGAAATATGCAAAGATCAGAGCATGTACCAATGTGCCAACATGTGACTCCATAGTGAGTTAAAAATTGTTGCCTGTTTTTCTTAACCAGAAAATAAGCACTGATGAAACATCAATAGTTGCATTTTCATTACCCTTGGAAATTCACAAAATGTAAATATCGCTATAAAAAACTGGTAATGGAAACACCTGAATTTAAAAAAAACACTCAAATAGCAATAATATTTGTCACGCTTTCAGATATTTTGATATTCTAATATATTGCAAAGGTGCAATGGAAACACTTTTTCCACAATTATATGTTACAGGATTTGACATACATGGTCACATGATCACTTCTCTCGGAGTGAAAATGGCAGCCGCAGTCGCTGTAACCATAACAACCATTGGCTGCTGGGACGCGAGAACTTCTTGAAATGATGATTAGGGTGATTCATACAGTAGACACAGCGAAGGTTTAATTTTATCATCTGTTAGTTTTTGAATATTTAAGTTCTTTTTTGTTTTTTACAGACAAATATATTCTCTGTTCTGTAAAGTATCAAGTGCAAGAATTGTGTAAAAAGCACCACATACATTTATCATTTGTTGTTGTTGTTAAGTGCTGAGCATATTTACACTTAATATTGCAACCTGACAATGTAGGGACCACATGTGCAGACCCTTATAATGTTAACCAGCTGGTTTGTTTGTCATGTTAGTGCTGTTAAAGAGTTCGCCAGGGACTTTTACTGATGAGAAAATTATCTGATTCATTCATTGTAATGTTATCGGGGTGATGGCCCATCTGAAGCTCCGATGGTGACAGCAGTGAAGTCTCGTGGGATGATATTTCACGAGAGTTACGACACTCCTGCCTAAAACAACTGTCAATAGAAACACATTCAAAGCGGAATGGAAATGCAACTAATGAGACCAATTCCTGATTTGTTTGCAGGTGTAAAATTGAACCACACTGGGGTCTATACATAATAACAATTCAAACCATCCTATTACATTAGAAGTTTGCATGTGCTATTGGTTGTTGTCATTTCATTTGATTTATTTATTTATTGTATTTGCATTGAGTTTGCACATGTTTTTATACACACAAACCTTTTGTAGATTTGGCCCTATGAGTAGTGAACTGTAACTTAAGGCACTCAGGGACCAATCTCAGATTTTTATCTGTATCATAATAAGACTAGTGACAGGATAATTAACCTTCGTAAACTGTTTATGGTGGTGAAGGAAACTGGAGGACTCAGAGAAAATCTGTGCAACAGAGAGAACAATTCAACACATAAATCAGTGACATTAATTATCAAATGATGGCCATGCTCCTCCTTGTCTTGTAACCAAAATCCATTCATCCTCTCCTGCTTGTAAATAGCAACAATGTCATTATCATTAAAACTTAAAACATTAAACTTGGTGAACTATCAAAACACAAATATGGCATTAATGTCTAAGATAAGATAAGATAAGATATCCCTGTATTAGTCCCCACTAGTGAAAATTCCAGGTTTACAGCAGCAAGAATATAGCAAGGCAAGGCAAGGCAAATTTATTTGTATAGCACATTTCATGTACAGGACAACTCAAGGTGCTTTACACAAAAACAGAAACAGAAGAAAATTAAAATGATAAAGATGCATTAAAAGACAATTAAAATCAAAACATAAAAACATTTTAAAGCAAATAATAATCTAAGTAAAAGCTCCAGTGAACAATAATGTTTTCAGGCCTGATTTAAATGAACCGACAGTTTTTCTCAGACCTCAGGTATCCAGGTAGTTTGTTCCACAGTTGAGGAGCAGAGTAACTGAATGATGCCTCACTTTGTTTCGTTCTTATCTTTGGAACACACAGTAAACCTGTTCCTGATGACCTCATGGCTCTGGATGCTTCAAAGGGAACCAGTAGGTCTAGGACAGGGGTCTCCAACCTATTCCACAAAGGGCCGGTGTGGCTGCAGGTTTTTGTTGAAACCAAGCAGCAACACACCAGACTTCAACCAATGAATCAACTGATCTCAGTCTGCAGAGAGTCAATTGGTCAAACTGTGAACTCTTGGTTGGTTGGAACAAAAACCTGCAGCCACATCAGCCCTTTGTGGAATAGGTTGGAGACCCCTGGTCTAGGATGTAGCACAGCACACAAGAGTTATTACTTCCATAAATAAATCTATGAATCTATTCAATATGAGTATAAACACAATATACACATTAATTACAAATTATTGCACTGCTACTATTATAGGATAGACTTATTGTACAGTTTATTTGGATCAGTTTCTGTTGTGGATTCTGACAGCAGCAGGAAGGAACGACTTGCAAATACCCATGGGTGAAAGTGGCTTAAAAGTCTTGCCAGAAATGTATGCACGAAAAAAAAAAAAAGTAGTGCACGCCCAAAGGGCACATGCCGCCAACGAAGTTTTATGGTTTTTAATCAGTTTTGGGTGATTTTTATTACAGTTTTCGGGTGTCTATTCCGAAATGTATTAACTCCAATAGTCTCTTCCTGTAAAATGTAAAACCATATCAGGACAATGTAATGAGGATATCCTGCTTAACTGTCCACTAATCTGTCCATTTTCTTACCTGGTTCTCCCTGTTCTTGCATGACCATCTTCTCTTCCTCTCCTTTATCTCTCTCCCTTTACACTAACAACCACATACAAATATATTGCAGTCATTAAAAAATTAAGTAATGTATAATAAAATAGTAAATAAATAATCTCTCTGCGTTGTCAAACACAAGGTGTTTTATAACAAAAAAGATATAAATTCAGTATCATCAAAATCTGTATCAATTCATAACTTAATATGAAGTAATAATAATAATAATAATAATAATAATAATAATAATAATAATAATAATAATAATAATAATAATAATAATAATAATAATAATAATAATAATAATAATAATGCAGTTTCTTTATCAACATCCTGATATTTTATCATTTGTATACACTATGATTCATGGTAGTGTCTAATCTGCACATTGCCCTTTAAACTGTTGTACATATGTAACCAATGGTGTTTAAGGACGAGGCCCGCATGTACAACTGTGGCGTTTAATACCTCCTCCACCAAGGAGGTATTAAATTTGAGTCTGTTTGTTTGTCTGTCAGCAGGATTACACAAAAAGTTCAGAACAGATTTTGATTAAACTTTCAGGAATGATAGATAATGGGTCAAGGAAGAACCCATTAGATTTTGAGCAATGAAGGTTAAAGGTCAAGGTCACAATAAAGGTCAACAGCTAAAACACATCAGTGCTAATATCTCTGGATTCAGGCAAGATAGAGTCTTGTAGTTTTTTTGCATTCACATGATCTCACCTTTGGACATCAGATGGGTCAACACCTATGGCCCGATCAAGTCACATGTGAATGAAAAATCAAACCTTGGTGGAGGTTTGCTGTCTCTGACTGCCTTGTTTATTCTTTTTTTACTCCTGACAAAAGTAGCATAGATATGCAAAAACCTCTGGTTAGTGAACTTGATGAAACATGCTCCTACACAGACCAAATGACACAAAAATCTGTTCCAGCACATCATAAGAAACTCATACAAATGGAATAGAAAGTTCATTTAAAAATGAAAGTAGCAAAGACTAAAACAGAAACTTCTCCCATTTGCACAGCTCCTTACCTCTCCCATAGAGGCAGGAACAATAGGGAAGAGATAAAGGCACGGAAATGCTTGACAGTGTCACACTATAAATCACTCGTAGGGGAACAGACTAAAAAGAAAAGTTTCACATCATGACTTGGAGGCCCAAAATGTAAGGAATTAACCAAAACAAATTAATATGAAATAAATAGATTTGGTGTAATTATAATAACAACCAAGAGAGTAAGCTATATTCAGTTTCATTGTATAACATTTGTACAATGACAATAAACTAATTCTATTCTACACAGTACTATCTGCGTACTCACATTGCTGCAAAATAATGGACCCTGTTACACTTTGCAACTAAATGTATGGGCGTAATGTGTATTGGTTCTGTATTCATGGAAATACCACTTGATTTATACAAACGTGCTCAGATTCACCTCTGAGTATGTTCAGTTCTTAGAAAGTAAAGCAACACCCATAATTCTATCCTCTTTGTTCCCACTTATTCCCAGGCTCCTCCCTTCATATATTCTCATCCTGGGTGAGTGGTGAAAGTGCAGGCCGATGTTGTATCTTCTAGATTTGGTTGAGTGAGAAACCCAGATTGAAGGAGTAATTTCCCCACACAGTGGTAGTTTTCTCCCCTTCTGAGCAGCTCCCATACATTCCTGGTAGAATGAGGGAGGTTAAGATCAGCCTAAAGTGGTTGTTACATACCTGTGGCCAAGACATGCCCTTTAATCATCATCATCCAGGAGATGTGCCAAATTTTGTGACTGCCTTGAGTGATAAATGCCCTCCATCCCCACAGCTTGTAATTAAAGTGTTGCACGTGTAAACTGTGTCCGAGAACCTCACAGTGACATTTACACAGCTGAAATAAGTCAACTGAGCTTGTTTTCAATGATATGATATAACCTTTTTCTTTACCATTTCAATGTAAGCAGAGCCAACCTGAGCCCTGCAGCAGTTCACAGAAACAAGTATTCAACAAAATGATTGACAGCTAAATATGAGAAGTTTACCTTTGTACTAAAGGCCATCAGTAACTCCTTCCAAAATATGTGGAGCAGGAAAAAAATGTTTTACAGGTCATGAACTAGTGGCTTGTTACCCGCCAAAGGGGGGGCAAGGGTATAATTTTTATGAAGCAAAACTGTTAAGTCAAATTAGAATTCTGTCAGGTTTTAATTCATGTGGTTGATTTCACATTTCACACAATTGTGACCATGTCATTGAAAATGTTTACTGCATCTTTAACAACACCAACAAAACACACACACACACACACACACACACACACACACACACACACTCCATGTTTCTTTTCTTCTGGATTCTTCCTAACCCTTGTGCGGTCCTTCGTAAAAGGCACACTGGCTGTGTCCTACAATCGGGTCTTAAAAACCCAGATTCCAAAGTTCAGTTCCATAGACTCATCACCCCACCCCCCAAGGATATATTACTGTTTTCAGTAGTAAGCAATGTACAGTACGTATAAAAAGGTACATTTGTGAACCACTGGGTCTCTTTGACCCGAAGGACCGCACAAGGGCTAAAGATTGAAATCCTTTTTGGTCTCAGAGGCATCATATCAAGAGCATTAACAAACAACGAACACTTGTGAGTCACAAAGGAGCAAAAGATGCCTCAACACAGACTAAAATGCATGAGTGAAGTCTCTGGTCCATTTATACACCTGTACAAATGATGTATAAAAGATCTGTGCTCTCTGTGATGATGAATTTTTGATACCAGCAGGAGCCATGTTTGTCTTGAGCACAAGGGGATTCTCAAGAGTGAAAGGCCTGTAACAAAACCTGACTGACAAGTAGTCCTGCAGTGTTCTCATCCATGAGAAAATGCAGTCATTCATTCTCCTTACCTGTTTATTTATAAGGTCACGGGGGGCTGGAGCCTATCCCACCATGCATTGTGCCAAAAAGAAACACTCTTGTCTGGTCACCATCCAACATAGTCTTTACTCCTCATTCTGTTTTACCTGACCTAAATGTTCTTCCATGGTGGGAAAGAAACCTGAGTACCATGTGAGAACTTAGACATTTTCCACAGAAAGAACAAGGTGTGAGTCCACATTACATGGACAAGAATTTGACTAATGTGTACAATTACATTTCACAAAGGTTGCCATATTTATTTTTTAAATTACCAAATTTCCAAAACTAAATTTAGAAGGACTCAACTCCCAAAAGATTTCAAACTATAAAAGGACATTTCTAAAATCAGCATCTCTTTTGCTGAGTAGATATATATATATATTTTAATTGTTTTTCAAAATAACCAAGTAAAGAAGAAATTAATAAAAAAAGAAAGAAACATTGACTTTGAATTTTTCCAGGCACAACAAACCTCGCACCTTCACATACATTTGACATGATTTGCTCTACTACTTGTCATTGCAAAAACACATTTTTGGTGACTGTGACCTTTGACCTGCAATCGACAAAATTTAATGGGATCTATTATGGGCGACCTTGCACATTTCCTGAAAATGTCATAGAAATTGGTCCACTAGTTTTTTGAGTTTTTTTTGTAAAGTTGCTGACCTCTCCTCTTTCAGGGGGCGGGGTACAAAAAGTTAAACACTACTTGTAAACTGGCTGGTTCTCTATAGATTCCTATAGATTGCTACTGGAGGATTCAGTTGGGTTTCTAGAAATCAGGTTGAGAACCTAGTTTCAATCAACTCTGTATGTGAAACGTCATGAGATAACTTTTGTTATGATTTGGCGTTAATTACCTTCGCCAAGGAGGTATTAAATTCGGGTCTGTTTGTCTGTCTGTCAGCAGGATTATGCAAAAAGTTCTGAACCGATTTTGATGAAACTTTCAGGAATGATAGATAATGGCTCAAGAAAGAACCCATTGAATTTTGAGCAATGAAGGTCAAAGGTGAAGGTCACACTAAAGGTCAACAGTTACAACCTATCAGTGGTAATATCTCAGGATTCAGACAAGATAGAATCTGGTGTTTTTTTCATTCACATCGTTTCACCTTCAGACATCAGATGGGTCAACACCTATGGCTTGATCACATCACATTTTGACATCTTATGATGTCATATCAAGCCTTGCCGGGGGTCTGCTGTCTCTGACTACCTTGTTATAACTAAAATTTGATTGATTGAAATAATTTTTAAAAATCATTAATTTTTACAGTGAACCACTACATTTATGTTACACTATAGAAAGACTGAAATAGTGGCCAGTGACTAATAATAGTGATACTAAAAATAACTGTTGAATTATTAAAGCTATCCATATATTTAAATAATTGAAGACATTTGGACATTCACAGGCTCTGTGTAAATATGGAAACAACATTATCTAAAAAACAAACAACAAAAAATCACAAGTAAAATAAATTTCATGTAGTTTGAGAAATCGTTGTGATTATAGAGACTTGTTCTTACATTTTAAAAGTAACTAACTTTTCTCAGTTTTGTCATAAAAAACACATTTTTATGAACATAACTAAATTAAATATGAGAAAGCACATGATTTGCAATGAAAAATAGAAGAAAAAAATGCATCACAATTCTCCTTCCAAAAAATAAGGACAATGGACACAGACACAGATCACAAACAAATAACTTAAAACTGCTTTTTATTAAGTTATTATTATTTTATTAAGGCACAGGTAATCAGGTAGTTCAAAGAGTCTCTGTCTCTCAAAGTCCAATGGACACTTAAACTCACTGTTGTGAATAGATTAATTGTAGTATATTTCAATTAATTTTAGTAGGAACATTTGATTGAGTAATGGAACAAGTGAAGCTCATACTGTGTAGTTTTCTGCAACACAACATAATGGCCTATTAGAAATGTTGAGCATGAAGTTAAAATACTATAAAATACACTATTCTCAGTGTCTTAAAGTCACTTAATATCAATGACAAACTGTGATTTTTTTTTGGTTATACAGTATGTGCAGTGACATATGGCTGTAAAACTATTATCGTTGTAGCTGGACTAACATTTTCTAGGGTCTTGTTTCATCTGCAGAAAATCCTTTTGTCATCATGCTGTTGAACCAGATAACAGTAATAGGGCTAAATGAACACCAGGTCAACAATACTTTGATCACATTACAAGCTGTTAAAAGATGGCAATTATTATCTCTGTTCACCTCCTCTCCTGAATACACTCTTCGCATCCACTTCAACCAATTTTTTTTTCTCACCTTTCTCTATGCTGTTTTAATTTTTTCCACTGCCTTTCAGAACACCTCCCTGTTACTCACACACCAACAATTACACACGATGGGATGAATGGTTCTGACTTAGTATTATTAAGCAGTCACCTCTCATCACCTGCTGAGATGTGCAGTTGTTGATGTTGTTCAGGAGCTTGGCAACGGATTGAGTGACTGAGGCTTTGGAGCCCTGATTCTATTTAATCTCAGGGATCTGTTCTCTGTGTGTGTGTGTGTGTGTGTGTGTGTGTGTGTGTATCCACATGTGTACATCTCTCATCTGTGAATCTACATCTATGGTTTCCGTGTTTGTGCGTATGCTTGATATTTCTGCATGTGATTCCTTGTGTGTCTCCTGAATGACACACTCGACCATTATGTTTACAGTGCAGACGCACACACTGTTCTGTCGGCTCAGAACAATGAGTTCCTTCATGGCGTGCGGTGACGGCAGCAGGTTCCCACTAGCTGGGCAGCCAGGTACTCGTCTCTGGCAGTGGCACAGCTTTTAATGAATACTAAGCCAGACCAGTGGAAAATCCCTGTGGAGACTCTGCTATTGGTAACAGAACACAGGAGGCCTCCAGAGTGAACAGCCAGGTGTCCTGCAACCCTGAGGGCTAAAAACAAAGACATTTACACCACACAGACAACAAGCCAACACTGCACTACAATCCAATCCAATCAGAGTAGTTCAATAACTTCTCACCATATGACAAAAATGCAGCACTATTTGCTAATGCTTATACTTAAAATTTCAAATGTATAAAAATGGGATGAATAAACAACTTCCATGTCATTTAGTGGCAAGAAGACACATATATTTCCAACTCACTGGTAAAAAACTTGAATCTTGGCAGATTTTTTGTCTTAATTCAAGCAACATAATCTGCCAATGGAACAAGAGAATATGATCTTGGTAAGATTTCTTGAAACAAGATTTTCCAGGTCTATTGTCGAAAAAATAAATTCTTTATATCTCACTGAAAAGTTACTCTTTTTGGTGATTATGGCTTACTTTAAGTGTGATGAGACATTTTTAACCAGAAACAAGAAATATACACTTGGTAAGATTTAAATGTTTGCAGCATTAGATCTGATTAATCTCCTCCATCTAATGCAAGAACCACAGATTAAATCTGACTGTAAAGAATTCATTGATTCCATAGTAGAATCAACACACCTAAGACCTATCAATTCTCGTCTCGTCATCTCGTCATCTGAACCAGCTTTATCCTCACTAGGGTCATTGTGGGCCTAATCCAGCTTCAATGGGTGAAGTCAGGGTACACCCTGTATGAGTCTCCAGTTCATCTCAGGGCTGAACATATATAAACAAACAATCACTCTCACATTCAAACCTATGGGTGATTTACATTAACCAATTAACCTATCAGTGCATGTCTTTGGATAGTGGGAGGAAACCGGAGTACCTGGCAAAACCCACACGGACACGGGGAGAACATGCAAGAACATGCAAACTCCACACAGAAAGGTCTGGTGTGGGATTTGAACCAGGGTCCTTCTCACTACGAGGCACGAGTGCTGACCACTGCACCACCGTGCCACCCGACCTATCAATTCTCAAGTAGGATAATGATAGGCTTTAAGAGAAACCCAAGAAGTCCCAAACATCCAACTGTGATCAGAATTGTTTATAGGTTAGATTAGATTGTAATTTATTGATTCCTTGGGAAAGCTCCTTCAGGTGAATTATGGTCCTTCATTTGACATATCACAGGCCATCATATATCACAAACAGGACATCATCATATCACAGGACTTATGAAACAAGTGAGTACACCTGGTCTCTCCAAAACCAAGGTCAGGTCCTGCAGCCCACATCAGGCACTACTTTATCAAAGAATAGAAAAAAAAACAATAAACATATCAAGAACAAGTTGTTCACAGTATAAGGCCATGGTACTCCATAGCAGGGTGGGGTATTTTTCCATTACACAAAGTGATCACACCAGGTAAAAACAAAAATAAAGGTGCGAAGGAGAGCATAAACAGGGATGGGGGTAGGGAGGGTACATCCCAGCCGCTGTAAATGCTGGGATGTTAAGGACATATTAGGATAAACACAGGAACCAGATAACACAGACTGCTTCTCTTGCTCTGTGGGGGTAATTTCCCAATTTCTTAACCCTTTGCATTAAGACTTTGCTAAACACTGCAACTTAGTTTCACACCATAGCATCCACTATTTTGGTTCATTTTCAGTTCATCACCCCCGTTTATCAGCCTCGATAAAGCTCTTAGAACGTCACCAACTTGGACCAGTCTCCTTTGTGACTCCACAGAACAATTCAGCAGGTCACTTCCCGAACATGATGACTGAGTCACCACAGTGGTCAACTGTCCCAGACAGTTCATCATATTATCCTGAGACTTAGACAGTTTAAGCCTAGTTACTATGTCAGTAAATGCCATGGATTGATCCCGAATTTAATCACGCAGCATCAATGGCCCTTTCAGTGCTGCGGATTTGCCCACTTTGCGGTGAATCAGCTCTCCTCCAAAGCCAAACACAAGGAATGCCATCACCATAAATCCAAAAATGTATACATTCCCCACTGACAGAGGTGTCAGGCAAACAACCTGCCACTCTTGCCTGGAATCCAGGCTGTACCCCACCAGACCTGTACCATCGGGATCTTAAATATTTAATACCTCTGATCCAGGAATGCTATTAATCCATCTAAATAACTAGTGTAAAATGCAGTTATTCCTCTTTTCATGGTCATCAGAAATGACTAGTTTGGATGTTAAGAGGCTCTGTAGTTACTATGGAAATACCATCATCTCCTATAGCCTTTATTCACCAGTAAAACGTATGGAATTGGATCAATGACAGTGGATGGGCACACTTGGTTTATGTTTAATTAATGATATATTTTGTTGACAAAATCCTTTTTTCATCAGTTTTTTCTGATTCTGATATAATAACCTCAACTTTAATCTGAGCTTGAATGAGCATCCACAGGATCAGTAAAATAAATATTAAAAAAAAAACTACACCATTTTCACTTAAAAATGCAAAATACAGAGGATAATGTTATAATAAATATTGAGAAATCACTCAAGACAGGTTACATAGAGTGTAAATTATTGAATAGTAAGTAGTAGTATAATGGTAAATACAGTATTGGAAAAAAGTCATCCTGAAAATTTTACAGTTTCCAATATTTTACAGAAATATATTTTTGTGTTTCAAAAGATGTGGCTACATCAGCCAAGGGGATACAAATTTGACATTTGAGATGTTTTTTTTTATAAGAATAAATATAACAAAACTGAATTATTGGCATTAACATGTCACGTCATGGATGTTTTTCTGCTGAACCATCCACTTCTGAGCTCGACAGAACAAAACACATGCAGAAGAGAGCATGTGGGTTTGGAGAAGGCAATAATACTTAGAAGATTTCAGTAACTTATGAGTGAATTATTTTGTTATCCAATATATCATAAATGCATATGACGTCCAAAAACATGCAAATCTACTACTACTACTACTACTACTACTACTACTACTACTACTACTACTACTACTACTACTACTAATAATAATAATAATAATAATAATAATAATAATAATAATAATAATAATAATAATAACACTGGGTCTTTAAAGTTTTTTTTTAATCAAGCCACAGGTTTTACATAATGCTATGTGTGTCTATTTTACCTATGAATTGTAGATAAGTATTAGTGCAATTAACTATACAAAGGTAGGTTTAATGCATTTCTATGATTTTCCTGAAATGAGCTCACTCCTTCATTCAGAGACAGTTACATTGTTAGACTGCTCAGGGTAGATGTTTCTCCAAGTCCAGGCTGACTGGATATGTCCAGGTCAAAGCTGTAATTCACTAAGCTTGTATATGTTGCCTTCTTCAGGAACAACATAAGCTCATGCAGAAGCATAAAGTGACTGTTAAGTTATTTCAGGAACTGAAAAGTGAACTTGAATCACAATATATATTCGATACCTTCATTGTGTTTATGGGGGAGTAGTGTGTAGGAGCATTCACATACTCTAACAAATAAAAATATATCCCTGCATATACACAGAACCTGAACATAAATATGCATACACTACTTGCCCTCAAGTGTCCTAAATGACCACATGTATTTAGTCAGGGGTCGAATGCAAGGACTCTTAGATGCAGAAGAAGTGTGAAGTGTAGTATCACTTGTGCTGGTTTTTCTTGTCTTGGTGCTAGTGCTCCAGCCTGTGCTGCCTGTGTGGGTGCCACCCACCCACCCATCTGTGCCCATTGGGGCCCTCAGGCCTAGAGTCCATCTGGCATCTTCCTCTGTGTCTGGCAAGTTGTCACCTACGATGGCTGCTACTGACAGCCTCATGGTGCCAGCACTTCTACTCAGAGAATACAGGGTGATAAAGACAAAAACAGTTTGTTGGCCATGACCATTTTCCTATGAATGAAGTGTGTGCAAATGTATATTTTTGCAATTTATATTATTTGTATAGTATTTACACAATGTACAAAAGCAGTCACCAATATTATACGTTTCTACTTCAAATTATATGAGCCAAAAATCAGGAGTTCAATGCTACATTCTGAAAATACAACTCTGGAAAACATTAAGAGACCACTGCAATTTCCTCTGATATCAGCATGTCTGCATGTATGACAGCTATTCCATTCATTTCAGTCTGTTGAATTCAAACACAAACACACCTTATTCTACTGTATAAACACCTGACCCATGTCTTATTTAAGAAGTATAAACATCACTACTGTGACCATCACTATCTTCTTACAATAGGTAAAAATAGTGTTATTAGTAATGTAAAAGTAACCGGAATTTGAAAATAACTACTGTAAACTACTTTGCTCTAACAATGTTCCCAAACTCTGAGGACTGTTTTTTCTATCAGGACAATTCCTCCTGTCCTCAGCTAGATCAATAAAGGTGTGAATGATGAACCACCAGATGAAGACCCTGTCATGACCAGTCCAATCTCCAGACCTGAACTAACTTTGAAAACTTCTGGTGGAACATGGATGGTAACAGGCCAATATCTACTCCAGGAGCTGCATAAAGTCATCCAACAGCAATAGAGGAAAACCAAGACACAGGAAAACTGTTATTGAAAATCAGGGTTATTCCACCAAATACTGATGTCAGAACTTCTCCCAAGTTCAAACATTATATTAGTGTGCTGTTTAGAAATTAATATGAACTGGCTTTCTTTGTATAATTTGAGGTCTGAAAACACCTACATGTGTCATGTTCTGCGAATACATGCTCTAAATAACAATAGTTTTATTTGAAATTCAGGAGAAATGTCAGTAGTTCAAAGAATAAAACAAAAATGTTCATTTTACTCAAACGCATACCTATAAATGGTAAAATTATACAAAATAATCATTTTGCAGTGGTCTCTTTTTTTTTTTTTTTTTTTTTTAAAGCTGTACATATCTTCCTTCGACAACACACACCTCTGGGGCAAAATTAAGACTAAATAAAAATAACAATGACTTGATGCTGTTTTTTGACACGTCTGTGTCAAGCCATGCAACAGTCCAGTAGATGTTTGACTGGATGCTATCAGTGACTGGTAATGACAGCAGTCAATTACTTATCTAACTGCCCCTTTATGCCTAAAGAGGTCAAATCTATGCCGTCACATATTTTCTACAGCCTAGAATCCATAATCTCAACATTATTTGTCAACATTCCACTTTGATACAAGCAAAAACATATTGCCTGTTTTATAGTACCTACTTTCACTGCACATGTCAACTTGTTATAACAGTCTAGCACCACTGAAGCTTCTTTCACAGATCTGAAATACAATGGTTGCATAACTATTCAATGTGTGGAAGGTAAAGTAAAGAACAACTCAGGGAGTCAAAACAATTTTCTGATGAAGGCTGGATGCTGAAATGTGTATAAGTGTTTTTTAAGGTCTAGATATGGCCATGCCACGGTAGTAAAGGCATTTCATTTTTAAAGTGCCTTGCAGTGTTCTTCCAGGTTGGAAGTGATGTGGTGGTGATGAATAACTTAAGACAGGTTGAAAATAGAGGAAAAAAATATTTGGGAACTGCTACAAAAGTACCTCTGGGTCTTTATGGGTTAAACAGCATAACTCCAAATAACATGATTATAAGAGATGTACAGTGTACATCTATCTATAATGTAACAAATCTCTGTCTGTAGTGTGTCCTGTTTGTCTGTGGAGCGTCTAACACCTGCACGACTCCACCAAATGATCACATTTTGGAGGGTGACTTTCCAGTACTGTGACGGATTGCAGTGCAAAGTTATCATTCATATCCTCACCGTTCTGTTGTGCTTTATCAAAGACCAAACAAAGGTTTACTTTTGCACCATAGTACATTACTAATGCAAACTAATTGCTGTTATGAATTCGTGGACATCTATGTCATTGTTGCAGCCACAAATGCCTGATGACCTTTTCCAAAATGTTGCAGTAAAAGTTGTGGTGGTTTTTATGCTTTTCTTGCAATTTGGAAGTGACAACTGTGATAAATAGTTGTAATATTCCATTTTTGTAGGCTACTAGAAATTCAGTAATTGGGCTATTAACATATGAACCTATTTGCACATGATACATGTTGTGGTAATTGCACAGACAGAATTGCCCTCATTCTTGATGGCGTATGCTGGTGTGTTTTTTATTTTTTTTATCTTTGTTAGTGAAATTTCTGTCCACGTTGGTTGCAACGCATTTATCCCCACCTTTCTCAAAGCAGATGACGTTGTGGTGGTCAGAATATCAAATTTTGTGGTCAAAATTTACTGAATTAACAGTCGGAATGTCTGATTCACCTTCAACTTAACATTGCTACATTGCCTACATTGCTATATCACTCATCCACTGTTCAGATTTATCACTTTACTTTTAGACCCTTTTAATTTTGTGTTTCTTTATTGTGAGCTGTAGTTTAGTAGGCAGATGCACATTGCTCAGTTTCCTGCTTTTCGTGCATTCGAGTCATTAGAATAGAGACAGTGACATTTGAGTGTTGGATGAGTGACTGGCGGCTCACTTCACAGCCGTAATATATCTTGCTAGGATTGGTGTCGCCTGCGCTAGCATGACACACACCACTACAGTGGTAGACTGTCTGCCCAACCTGAAATTTCAGTTTACTAATTCCACCAGCAGGAACAACTTACACACATTAGCATTATCATACTCACAGATTCCAGTACACACTTCCAAAACAGCCCCAACAAATTATTATAGTCTTTCTTTCTGCTCCTTTCAACTCATTTCGTCCACTTCTACAACACATTAGTAGCAAACAAGCTCACATTTTCTACGGGCTCTGCAGTACCACTTGGAAATGTAGTTAACCTTGCTCTGTATACAAGTGACGGTAGCTTATGAAAAAAGCTTCATAGAAGAATGAAATACTTACAAAAGAGTGTTGACATCAGTATTTAAAGCATTTTAATGGGTTCTGAATGCCTACTATTAAAAAAAATAACTCAACATTGATCGTTAATAGACCACTACAAAGCTGTTCAGTCTTCATAGAGTCAACGTGGCATTGATGGATGATATTAACCAGTCTGAGTGATCAGACTTCAACTGAAAGAGAAAGCAGTGTGGCATATGCCTTGATACATTTAATGAGGATTTCATGGTAAAAGCGGAGCCTCATTGCAGTCCTGAGTCTACAGAAGGGACTCTGATGAACACAAGTTGCTGGTCATTTGCATGTCAAAAGCCTGAAGATACAGAGACAATAGAGGATTACCAGGAACCCATGTAGAAACACAGATGTCAACGTATTGAGTCTGACGTTGGCAATCATTTCTAGCTTTTTTTTAACAGGATAATGCTGGGGTTAGGTTAAGTCATTAGGTTTCAAAGTTCATTAATGAGGCAGTCATCATCTTTAGGGTGAACCAAATGTATTAATGAAGTGATTTGCAAACAAGTTTACATCCAGGTAGTTTAATGATAGATACTACTTGTTGAGACTTAACAAGACTTTGAGAAGGGTTTTTTCTCAAACATATTTTACAACTTAACTGGTGAAAAGTGCTTAATTAACTCTTTTTCTCCTTATATCAAGCTATATTTCAAAGAGCAAAAACAACAACTCTCCCCTTTCCCATGCATATAAATCAATCCTTTCATTATAAACTAAATCCCTGGGAAGATTTAAGGGCCTGGCTGTCTTATGGAGTCTTCAAATGCCCATATGTCTCTACTTTGGTTGAATTGGAAGCAGCCCGTCAAATATAATTGGACATGCGTTGGCGTCTGGATGAGCTATCAATGACTTATTTTTCACACATGGATAATAAATTTAAAGCGTGAGGTTATGTAAAGTAAGCAGCTAAAGTCTGTTTGATCCTAAAAAAATCAATTAAGATTGGCATTATATGAAACATGTTATTTTGCAGAGATATCATTATGGGCTATGAGTTTTACAGAAGGTATATAGTTAAATAACATTCAAATGCTCTTTCAAATTTAAGTAAAGAAGTAAAGTAAAGAAGCATGTATGTTTTCACTATAATCAGTGGGAAAGGTTTTTTGCAGGAGAAAGCTAGTGGCACTGGCAAACCAGAGGGGGCAGCACTCCCCCCTCCAAAAATAAAACCCACAAAAAAACCCCAACATATTAATCATGACCTTCTTGGAAACCCTTTACATTTAAGACATAGCACACAGGTAAGTCACCACCCTCACTTACTTATTGGCCTCCCTACATCCAATAATGGAACGACTTATGTTATTGTGTGGTAGGCAGGCAAGCAGGAGGCATAAAAGGGAAAAGCAATTAGTTATATTTCAGAGGTTACGTGTGTGTGTGTGTGTGTGTGTGTGTGTGTGTGTGTGTTTGATGGTGCGTAACGTCTCTCCCCTCTTTTTCAGTCATGCCAGCATCACTCTTTCCTCCCTCATCTGTTTCTGATTAGTGTTGTGGTTGCTCTGGGTTGTCATCCAGTTAATGGCTCCTGTGATGTTCCTCTTCGGCCTTGCTAACATGTCACATGTTGTAATGTTGTTATTACTAAAGACACTATAAATGAAGAGGAGCGCTTCTACATGTTAAAGTGGATATGTACGTATATTAGTCTGGGCCAGAGTCCCAGAGGATAGCTATTAATGAGATGAGGAATAATAATGTGAATTTCCATTAGCATTTGTATAAAAGGTGTAAGTTGTAAACTATCACGTTCACTTGTAGGTAGTGTGTCATGTTGTACCTCAAGTATACATGATGTTAATATCAACACATGAGTCTTGTTTAATTTTGTATGCAAGAAATGAAAAAAGATCAACACAGGCATATTTCTGTACATAAAAATGGGAGTTTAATTGAAATTTTTGTATCAAAAAATAGCAATATCCATCCTTCACAGCCACAAGTCACACAGCTAAACTGAAAGGTCTTGAATTTGAGGCTATGTGACGACTATGAAAGCGGTTTCACCCGTTGTTTAGCTTTCCATAGAACTCAAATTAATCTGACAGTACAGAAACCAGATGGATTTTTCAAATACGTAGCCGTTTGACATGACCAACAGACTTTTAAAGAGTAGTTAAATAACATTCAAATGCTCTTTCAAATTTAAGTAAACCGTTTTATTCTGTTCAACATTGACAACTGCTTCAGTGCATCCTCCACATCTCAAAAAACTAATGTCGAATGTAAAAATAAGTTAGGAATGAAAATAAAAAGGCCAAGTAGGATATGCAAATTTTTCAGGGGGGATTTTAAGCATAGACAATAAATAAATAAATAACCACAGAGTGTGGAATGTCTACATGTTTACAAATAAATTAAATGTAAAGGGGGAGAAAAATGTACACACACACAAAAAAAAGAAAAAAAAAAAACAACCTGTACAATAATTGAGTCCATGAATATTGCATTGATTGTGCATTTCACACCCCAAACCCTGAGGGAGGCCAGGGGCAGGGGCCATGTAGTGTCAAGCAGTGAGATGGCGAGAGGCAAAAAGAAAAGGAGATAAAGTCAAGAGGGCCACACACCCTCCAACAGGCATGAGGGAAGAGAAGGAGAAAAGTGGGGGGTTAATGTGTGTGTTGACATTTTGTAGACATTCAGAAAAGACAGGATCCAGTTTCCAAACACCTGTTCAGGCTATAGAGTGAGCAGCGTTAAAGAGAGCGACACAGAGTTGAGTCGAGTGTGTTTCAAGTATTCCATTGTCAGGAAGAGCCCCCACCTCCTTCTCTCCTATCTAATTAGCCCCTTTGACCTAGGTCAGGCTGGCTCACAGTGATGGACGGGGAGAGGAAATACCACCTAAACCCCCTTCCATCACAGCACACGCAACTTAACCACCAGACTTCGGGCCATCCAAAAATTAGAGCTGTTGATGAAAGCCCCCAGAAAAGCAGCTTTCCAAAAAAAGGCACTCCAAAATCAAAATTAAAACATTTAAATAAAAAGGGTTTCTCCAAGCTCTATGAGAGCAGTCACGTCTGAATAGGAGGGCCTTGCCAGCTGCATATACCAGCTGAGTAACAAAATGAGTAAAATAAAGATAAAAAAAGGGGGGGGTAAAATAAATAGTGCTGGTAAGACCGCCCAAACAGCAAAATGTTCCCCATTAGGAAACAAGAATAATCAACTGAAGGAAATAAAGAGGGGAATGGGAAATAAGATAAGAAAGACCAAAGTAATAAATTAGAAAATTCCCTACAAAAGAGGAAATTAAAGTACATTTTTCTTGCCGGTCCAGCTGAGTCAAGTGCCCAGCTGTTGACAGGCCAGTAGGACGACAGGCGTTTGGCCTTTAGTCTACATGAGCCCCTCCATCTCCACCCCTTCTTTCCTCAGAAAGTCCTTTGAGTCCATCAGAGCCATTCTCAGAGGCTCTCCTTGCTGGAGCTTGTGCTTGATGAAGAGTCTGTGTCAATGGTTCTGAGGCGGATGTCACCGGCAACAGGTTCCTCTGGTGACTTGGGTGATTCGACTGTAGCTCTCATCCAGGGGTGGTCACAGATCTGCTCCAGTGTGGGCCGGTCCGAAGGCCGCAGAGCCAGGCACCATTTGATCAGTTGCTGGCACTCTGAAGAGGTGGAGCAGAGAGATGAACATCATTAGCCATCATGATCTAACCGGGAGAACAAGCACTGGACTGTGTAACTGAACTGCCTATGACTCAGTATCTGTGGATGGAAAATATCCTGCTGTGTAGGTGGTAAAGACAGCCAATAGAGAGGCTACACATATTTCATTGAGTTTCTCTCTAGGGGAACCAGAGCTGTTACACAAAGTGTGCCAAGGGAAAATAAAATAGCCAAAATATTTATTTTTAAGTTTTTCATGAGATTATCTACCATCTATTTGGCAAGGTAATGCATTAGGGCTGTGAGGTTTTACTGTATTGTAAATGAATTTGGGGGCTGTACCTTTTACTAAAGCTAGAGGGCAACAGAGTCAACACATGTGTTATGTGTGTGTCTTAGTGGACATACCAGCAGAAACCCTCCTCCTAAAGTACAGTCTGCCTCTAAGGATCTCTTCATCCTGTTCAAAGGGGATGTCTCCGCACACCATGTCATACAGCAGCACGCCTAGTGACCACACTGTCGCAGAGCGACCATGGTATCTATGGAAGCGGATCCACTCTGGTGGGCTGTACACTCTTGTACCTAAAAAGAAAAGAGGAGTAGGTGAGCGATGAGCTTGTTTGTTGTGAAATATGGTAAGCTATAGTGAAAGGGATGGAGTGAGTGAGCATGTAAGTGTAACATTACAAGAATACAGAAGGCTTTAGAACCCAAAACATACACACAGAGAGCAGGCAGAACTCTAAATGAAGAGTTAATGTGGCTTTGCCCAAAACGGCTGAGTCATGGTAGAAATGCTTTCCATCTTCTTTGGCCACAATACACAAACTAGATGACCTGCCTGCGTCTCCTCCCCCTCCCTTCTGCTCTTTTTTCCCCCTCCCTCTTGGAAGGAGGAACTTGGATACCAAACAAAAAAAGGCTATTTGAGCCTGTCACGTGAACAGCCGACTCGGGTTTCACAACAAACAGATGTTACGTGGCACTGACCTAATACCCACAAACTGCAATAGTGACTAAAGCTTTAGTAACAAAATAACAAGTGAATCATAAAAGTGCAATCCATCTCATGTGACAGGGATGTATCAGAGATTTAAAAAAAAATAATAATAACAAAACAGGCATTAATATATGTGAGTCATTTCTGCGAAAGCCTATTATGCGCCCCAACCCAGTAAATACCGGAAGATTTTCAGAAAGGGGCATCTAATTTAACGTCGGTAAAAATCATAAGCGCAAGACACAAGGCGAGGAAAACCCTCCACCAAAAACAGCCCACTGCGTCACAGGCTCGTGAACGCCTCCATATCTGAATATAGAACAGCGGAGCATCAAGGGCAAACACAACCCAGCCCACACGGATATGCACTTACACCAACGAACTCATGGCAAATACAACTGATTAACTTTATACAATAGTGATGAATGAGAGCAGTGGGTTGGTGGCACAGTGCTTACCATCGAAATCGGTGTAGACCGTGTCCTTGAGAATCGCCCCTGAGCCAAAGTCAATAAGCTTGAGCTCCCCGGTGCGTAGATCCACCAGCAGGTTTTCATCTTTGATGTCTCTGTGCACTACACCGCAGCTGTAGCAGTGTCTGACCGCCTCCAAAACCTGGCGGAAAAAGCCCTTGGCCGTATCCTCATCCAAGGCGCCCTTCTCGGTGATGAAGTCGAAAAGGTCCTTGACGAGCTCCGGCCTCTCCATGACAATCAGCCATCCGTCCGCGCGCTCATAATAGTCCAGCAATTTGATAACTCCGCGAAAAGACGAGCCGACTTTTTTTAGCAGCAAGATCTCCAAAGGCACCATCGCTCCATTCTGGGGGGAAAAACAATTAAATTAAACATCGTACGCGTTCCAATTACGCACATCCACCCCCACCATCACACGGCTGGTGAGGGAGGGGGAACCAAAACAAACCACACACAACATGGGGGATACTTACAATTGTGCCCCATTCGGTAACTCGCTCTTTTGCAACATGTTTCACAGCAACCTGAAAGAAAACACTATAGTTTAGTAGATGAAAGGCGGTTGTGCTGTGCTCCTCAGATGTGAGCAGATACACATGCAGCCTCTCAACACACTCTTACCGGTGCGCCATCAGAGATCCGGCTGCCGGCGTACACAGTCCCAAAGCCTCCGCTGCCCAGCACCGACCCCACCTGGTAAATCTTCTCGAAAGGCTCCTTTTCCACTTTGACTACAAGTTAAAACAAAAAAAGGAATGTTACTAAAGGTCCCTTAAGGAGCAGCGTTTCCATAATAAGAAAGGAGCGGCGGCTCCAGATCAGCCGGTGCTGCTTGAAAACAGCAATTTACTCTAAAAGAGTCACATTATCATCTGCATACGTAACATATTTAAAAGGTTAGTCGATTATTCGTCTTTCCGACTACCTACCTGGCTGGAGCTGGATTTTCACGGGTAGGTCCATGCTTGAAGGATTGCAAATGTGCGAAAATGAACCAAACTTTGACAGCAACATATTCAAGATGAAAAGCAGGCGAAGACGATCTTTATTCAGCCACTGTAGAGTTTTCACCAAGAACAGAAGTGTCTGAGACTCAGTGTGTAGAAAGTGGCTCCTCTTGGCTATGAGTGAATAAATGTATCCCGTCCAGCAGTGCGCCAACTCCGCCGCACCGCGCCCGTCACAGTTGTGTCACGACCGTGCAGCCGTACACCATTTTCCCAAAACCAGCATGAAAACTTTCTTCAGTGTCTCGACTCACGCCCGTATCATGAAATCAGTTCCGTTAAATAATAAAAACACCGAGCAGTCCGATGTATGGAGTAGCCGTCTCGTCGGTACGGTGCATTTAAAGGGTCTCTGCAGTGTGCTGTTATCCTGAAGAGTGGCCGCTGTCTGAGCTTTGGCGCGGTCTCCACAAGCCAATATTTTGACGTGCAGTGTTATGGTGATATCCCTCCGCTACCAATACAAATCGACACCTTCGTCCAAAAAAACCTCTAGGAGTCGACATATGTTTGCTTCGTATATATCGTAGAAGACATAAATTGCACTCAATATACTCCTATTTGACTTTACTCACAAAATATGCGTGAAATATGCGTCTGTACCCTGCACTACTTTTTCATAGTACAGACGCCCATGGATCTCTTGTCTGGGAGATTTGCGCTGTGTTCACTATCGAGTCGGAGGGGAGGACCAATAAGATGGCGTATATAAATACCGTGTTTCGGTAAAAGTTGTTATAATAAAGCAGGCATTTGAGCGCACGTGGCGGCAATTCTGATACGTTTGCACCCTCCCTTTTCTCTGCAGTTCTGCAGTGAGACCACACACACACACACACACACACACACACACACACACACACACACACTCACACACGCAGCACAAAGTTCATTTCATGTCATTTTACACACAACCTCTTACTCTTGTTTTTTTTTCGATGTGTACCTGAACTCACCTTATTTGGCCACTGTACAGACCTTCCTTATTAACAGGGCTGATAATTAGAAAAACAGCTAGAAAAAAATAAATAACAGAAGATAATATGAAACAGGTCTCAAATGATAAACATATAATATAATTAGTGTTAAAATATGTAATGTAAAATTTTTTCCATTTAAAAATTTAATGTTGATCTCCATTGGTTAATGAATAATGTTGATTTTGAATGCAATAGCAATTGTCTGAAGGTCTGGAGCACAAAAACAATCCTAGTAATAGTATTATAAGAATAGAATAGAATAGAATAGAATAGAATAGAATAGAATAGAATAGAATAGAATAGAATAGAATAGAATAGTATAGTATTAGTACTTTTTTATCCCATAATTGAGAATTTGCTTCGTGACAACAGCAGCATTCAATATATAAGTAAAACAGATAAACAGTGAGGTGCAAAACAAGGTAAGGTTAATAATAACAAGTATTCAGAGAATGCCTAATCTTGCCCCCATTTTGTGCCAATCTGAAGTTTCTATGACAACCTGTTCTTGAATTACAGCCAACAATGAGATTTTGATCTTTCTGCTGAATGCAACCTTGACCTTTGGTTTTTACTCAAATGGATCATTGCATCTGATGTACATTAACTATGTGTATATGGACATGTAATTTCATGGTGATATCTCAACTATTCATTGAGTTATAGTATGATATGTCTCTGCGGACACACACACACACACACACACACACACACTGATTACAATAATCTCTCCCAAACAATGTTGGGTGAGATTATTATTATTATTATTATTATTATTATTATTATTATGAATAATAATTATTCACTATTACCCCTTGTCAGGGAAATTAATATCTTCAACTATAACACACACACACACATACGCACATACATACACACACACATACATAACCACAATGCATAAAAAAGTTTCTCACATCGCATACATCTAGCACATACATTACCTCTTTACCCCACCCCCATGTGATGACGCTGTTTTACTCCAGGGTGAACTGTAGTGTTTGTAGACAAAAACAAAGTAATGTAAGGACACAGACATCCACAGTCATTGCTTGATCATCAGTCCCTACATATCATTCTGTGGTTCGTCATGTCCCTTTAAATGTGATGCTGCAGTACTTATGACCAGTATTTTGAGGATGATACATGAGAACACAATGTAATGCGCTTTCATAAGTATGAAAATAAAACAAGATCAGATCATGATAACAAGAATGGCACTTGAAAACAATCAGAGAGTCATGTTTTAGTTTGCTGTCCTATTTCAGAAAGTAAACATTCATTTATTTCTGTCATAATGTGACATGACCTTGGCTCTGAGTGAACTTTATACTTCTTATCTTCTGCTATCTGTGGTGTGTGTAAGGCATATATATATATATATATATATATATATATATATATATATATATATATATATATATATATATATACATATGTACACACACACACACACACATACATGAACACACAGGCATGTGTGTGTGCATGTATGTTTGTGTATGTGAATGTGTATGTGTGTGCATGTGCCACTACTAACCAAATAGAAGTACCACAGAATTCCAGGGACGCTTATCTGACAACTGCAAAGTTATGTAAATGTGTAATGGCAGGCATATGAAAACACACTACCAGGTGAGTTAACACTGAGTAATAATCTGCATTTTTTATAAGATGAACAAAACTTTCACTTACATTTCAGGCACACTGCCATGATGAGAATAAGAATGAAAACACATTTGAGCCGTGTTTTATGTTCAGTTTACATAATAGCATGTAAGGGAACACATTGACATAGAACTAGGGCATTCTGTGGGGTGCATACCAACAGTGTCATGGTATATTTTTACAGGTCTGGTTGACTTACAGTCATGTCATTCAGTCAAATGCAGTTTCACAATGTTATAACAAATACATCTGCTCAAAGAGTCTCTTGTTGCCTATGCCTTACCCTTTCACCAAGTTTTATACAAATTAAACGTGTAATCTAGATAACAAACAAACCAACAAACACCTGTGGGTGATTATATTACCTCCTTGGCAGAGGTAGATATTAGGTAGCTTTGTGTTCTTTAATAGTAAATGCATCAAAAGGGTGCATTTATGTCTTTAGACATACATTATTTGCATTTTAAGGGATATACCACTCTGTACATGCAGATTATGTTGGTGTTTATGCAAGAACCTTGAGGGTTGATTTGCTTTAATCTTATATATCATTTGCATAAAAAGAGTTCAATGGTTTATTGGATTATGCTTCAAAGAAAAAGTGTTCAAACCTGCACTAACGTTGCACCACTCTTGTCCCTGCTGAAACCACCTTTTGAAATCTTTTGATTGCTCTGTGGACATGTGCTTGTTTGAAATGTAACTGTTAGGATAGATAGCATGTCATTTTAGCTGGTATTTTACTCCAAATATTCTTCAACACATAAACACATGATTTTAATCACTTGTTCCCTTGTTTTACTACTGTTTTATCTTTAGTGTACTTCCTTTCACTGTCCAGAAAGATCATCCTAAATTAACTGGAAATATACAAACTTCCTTTTATTACGAACAGTTTTTGCCTATGGCACAAACCCAAACCCCGATTGTTTCCTGCTTTGCCCTTCTGTGCAGTGTGTGGACAGTTTTGGACATAAGACCAGAGTTTTATATTGAAGTGAAATGTATCCCACCATAAGTTGATGCAACCACAGCAATATATGATCATGATGAACATTAAGATTTCTCTCCTTCTTCACTGGTTGTGACAGCTCACATTGTGTGTCCTCCACAAAGAGGACAGTGCAGACACATAATGTCAGGAATGATATTGAATGTCAGCCGTTTGATAGACTGCACACCAGTCCATTTCAGGGTGTTTACTACCTTTGAACAAGTGTCTACTCGGACAGGCTCCAGCAATCACATGGACTTGAATATGAAAATGATACTATGCATGGAAGGGGAAAAGAAATCATCATTACTCGTCATTGAGTTTGTCCTTCATAAACTCCTGCTATACACAAAACAAGTACTACTATTACTCTTACTAGGGGAAATACTATAGTGTTGGTTAATATACTGAAATGAAAGCTTGTAATTGGAGGAACTACTAAGATAAAACTTTAGGCTCTCACCTCATGTACACACCACAGAGATACTCAGGCAGTTCAAGCTTCTGACAGACCTCAAACAACTTACTATCCCTGGACACTTAATAATGTATTTAGCTCAGTATAGAGCTCTTAACCCACTATCAACAGTATTTAAGTGTATTATGCTTAGATAAATCCAGGTTTTACAAGGTTTTTCCCTCAACATAGACTGGTCATGTTATGAAGTATTCATGTTTGTAATAAGTTTTTTCTCTCGGTGGTGTTAAGAAGCAGTCAGGCAATTGGCCAGCCAGGCGTGCTGACAGCACAAGCACAGACAGCTGTTTTGTAGAGGCTTTATATGAACGTGTGCTATGCAGTTGTTCACAGCCCTCATGGGAAATCATCATCAGGGCTTTTATTTATGTTCACCAATCCTTTGATCCGTGGATGTAGAGAAAATGACAAAAGGGGAGCAGAGAGTGTAGTAGGCTGGCAGCTGAAGAAAAATAGCCTGTGGTCTTCTGATGAGCTGCCGCTGTCCACCCTCATCTTTTTCTCCCCTATTTCTTCATTTTATATGTCCAGCTCTGCATGCCTGGGATGCCTCCCATTTTCCTGTGCTCTAATTACTGCCTTTGTAAACTGTGTCAGCGAGCTGAAATAGTTTTGATAAGGGGTCTGGCTACGTTTGCATCTATAATTTGATGGGTTTCATTGGGGACGCATAAAACCAGACACACCAGTGGGTATATGGCCACATCACAGCCGTAGAGTCAGCAGAGGTATTTTTAGCTCCATCACACTGGCCCGGTGGCAGCCACATCATTTTGGTAAGCCGCCGATTGAAATCAGTCCAGCTTGGTTGAGCTTTTTCTCTCTGCCGGGGAAACCTGAGGTACTGAATTTGTCATGTATAAAGACAGGGCTAGATTTTATACATAAGGAGAATATACATGGACATGGTCTGTGTGTTTGCATTACAAAGGTAAAAGCAAAATATAACTGTACCTATGGCAATTTCCAGTAAAACTTTTAAGGACAACACTCCAGTCACTTTCCCTAAGCCTGCCTTGAACAGGTTGAGGCTACTGGTCATGCTTGCTACATGGCATCCAGATTATCGTCTGGACTCAGCATTATGTAACAATGTGAGCTCTCTAGTCAGCCTGTTAATCTGGCAGCCACATTGCATAACTGTTCATTAGCTATTTCTACACCTGCCCTCATTTTTACACTTTTTCTATATGTGTTCTCCCTGAAATGTATACAAGACATGCTACTCCTTTAATGTTTACATAAATCTTCACCCTAAATGTGCTCTGCTGTTATCACAGTTTTCCCACATAAGAGTACATTATGTTTGTGTCATTTGGCGGCATTTTCACATTACTTGCAAAGGGCTTTATTTGTGGACCAGTATGACACTAGTCATAAGTGTCTCATTTTGTATATTGCTATCTAACTGACAAAGAAGAACTACAGCTCTTAAATCACAGCTAACAGTGCACATATGCACTGTACACAGCCATGGAAGTACACACTTTATTTCTGCTACTTTTACGTAACAACTTTAATATTGGTGTTTTGCACTTAGTCAAAAGCCATATTAGGCCAACCTATTTGTATCTAAGTGCTCTGTCTTCTGTGAGCATTCACTTGATCATTGCACGAGTGTGTGTTTACATAAATGCTGCAGGAGGGGACAGAACAGGCCGCAGGGCTAGTGTTGGAGATTTCATAAAAACAAATCCCATTTGATCATTTGGATAGGAACAAGCTTTTATTGCGTTAGTTCAGGTTTTGAGTCTGGGTTGGCCTTTGAGTATACCATGTAAAATGACTGGCTCCTTGCCCAACTCTGGGCTAAAGCAGTAAAACATTTAGCAGTACGAAAGATTAGCATGGTTTTAATGGTGAAATAAAAAACAGGTGCTATGTTTCTGCTGCTTTTGCACTAATGGGGGTCTCCTCAGGCAACCATATGGATATAATTTAGGTATCAAAGTCACAATGGAAGTTTTACTTACAAGTTGGTTTACATTGACAAGTTGACATAAATGGTTTACATTCCTCTTATCCTTTTAAGGGGATTGTTATTCATTGGTCAATAATCACTTTCAAACTCTATTGCAGTAATCCCCCCCCCCACACACACACACACACACACACACAGCTGCTATGGTGGTTAATCTGTAGTGCCACAGCAGAAATGTATACCATCCACATTCCGTATACATGAAACTTTTAACTAAGTGCTCTATTTCCCTCCAGTGACTTGATCCATTTAACTGCCCATCTCCGTCTTAAGAGGATACTGAGACCAAAGCCTTAAATCCCTGTCCTCACGACCCTCGCAGGGAGGATGACAAGGCCAAGGATGGTTCATAAAGATTTGAGTGTACCTTTTGCTTTACTTTTAATACTTACTTTTGGAAATAATGATATCCATGAAAGAAAAATCTATTTTCTTTATTTCAGTGAAGTTCATTACAAAGTTTTATAGTATTACATTCTCTGAAGGACACAAGAAAAACAGAATATCAGTAAGTATCAGCACAAGTAAGAGTAATCTGCAGGTGTTTTGTGACACCGTCAAAACCACAGTTCTACTTCTCCACAATGGCTCCTGTCACGACAATTGGTTCCTGTCTGCCCTTTGGCCCGCAATTTGAGTGATCTGATTGGCTGATTGCTGTGACAGACATTATGCTGACTGTGTGTCTGTGAGGACCCAAACTGTGCAGGCTGCCTGGTCAGCAGTCTGTACCCACACATTCACCAGCATGAACAAATGTCTTTTACTATTGCACACAGTACTTCAGGAGAAACATTTTCTGTATGCATGTGAGAATGTACAGTATACAAACATCTACAGCCAATGATGTGCTGATCCATACAGTGTGTTTATGTTTCATTGTTCACATCATGATTTATTTAGAGTAGCACTAATAGCCACATGTCACAGGGGAGCTTGGACATGCTGTATAGAAATTTAAGCCTCCAAAGGCCTAATCCATAGGTCATGATGTTATGACACAATGACCATAGTAAACAAACCAGCTGCAGACACACCCCCATGCAGTGACACTCAGGACAGCAGCACAATGTAAAGGTGCCTTATGCCCTGCCCCCGACGCTCAAATCCTTCACACCTGAGTGTTTACATTGAACTGTGCTAAATACTGACTGGGGAAGGGAGACCAGGGGTCACATTATCAGGTCTTTAAACTCAAATTGGCTTTATTCAGGTTTAGATGATCAGGGTAATTAAAAGTGTTCAGTGCAATTGTGAATGGCACTTTAAGGCAGGAGAAGCAGCTGAGCATCTTATAGATGAACAAGCCAGTCCCTGTAACACATTATAAGGGTATGCAGGTCAATTTGTAATGAGAATTGTAATGAGAATTGTAATAAAAATAAATAAATAAATAAATAAATAAAAGAGGAAATGCATGTTCTGATGTTCTTGTCAATGAAAATATTGTCAATGAATAATTTGGGTGGTTTGGGTTTCTTTTCCAATACTAATTGTTCTGTCTCCTTGACATAAATTGTGATGGGGGCTGGTAGTTTGATTCATAAGCTATATACTTTTTTAAGAAAGTGGGGAGTATGGGGATGGAAAGAGTAAAATGAAGAAGAGTGAACTGACTTGCTGTATGTAGCAAATGTCACATTAAAGCTCTTTTCAGCAAAACCTCTTATTGAAGAGATATGACCTTTCATAACTATGCACTGTCCATACCTCTCTGGTTCTCATTTTTCTCTTTTTCTCAAATGCAAGTGCAGATGGATTGTGGGTAATTATGGAGAGCCCTTAAACTGTGTGTAATTATGACCAGGAATGCTCACAGTGAGAGACTGCATGTTGGCATAGCAACGGCAAAGGTGTTAATTATTTTCTTCCTTAAAGGCGAGGGAGAAATCCCCTCTTCAAAGAGAAAAAACACCTGTGAGTGGAAGCCCCCCCCATGTATTTTATTACCATTCTGTATTTTCTCCTACAGCTCCCTGTATTTTGTGCAGACTTTTTCTTACCATCCCAGTCTTCATTTCTAATCTCCTTCTCATTTGATCTCTGAGCCTTCACATCACTTTGTTGGTTTGCAAATCATCTTTTGATTGGTCAATTTATAATTTTATATGTCTATTGCCGTGTGTTTGTCTCTCTCTCTCTCTCTCTCTCTCTCTCTCTCTCTCTCTCTCTCTCTCTCTATATATATATATATATATATATATATATATATATATATATATATATATATACATACATATATATATATATATATATATATATATATATATATATATATATATATATATACATACATATATATATATATATATATATATATACATACATATATATATATATATATATATATATATATATATATATATATATATATATACACCCTTAGAAGATACATGGAAGCCAATATAAGTAACAAGATAAAGAAAGCACAATATGATCAAGACAATCACCATCAGCATTACTTTGTGCTTTGTTGGCCGCTTTTGTCATTACTTGTTACATATTTTCTTACTTTCATTGATTTTATACGAGGTTCATTACTGTCAGTGAGAGGCCGGTGGTCCCCAGGTCCATCTGATCTGAGAACAGGCTTTTTTTGCATACAGGTGGTACCTGTTAAGTAATGTCCTGTGTTACAGGAAAAGTCATGCATTTCCTGGAGAAGCTGCTTACATGGGCATACCTTACGCTGTCAGCTGCCATATATGTACAAATAGATGATTAAGAGGCCAATTGTAGCACCTTACTAGTCTCTATATATTCTATTCATTGTACAGTATTTTTCATCTGTAGTATAGACTTAGCTTTTGTAAATCCTTTCTGTATATTTTATTCATCTCATCAGTTCTAGGATTGCTTTAGTAGCATGTGTATATTCGTATTTCATTCTGAAGCCTTTGCACGGTCATACTTTTTCTTTATACTTATTCTTTATCTTTATTTTCTGTTTCTTATACAGTCTCTTGCACTAAGTGTTGTCACACTAAATTGAACTGAACTGCTAAACTGAATTTGTGTTGTTCCTGTAACAATAAAGATCTATTCTCTCTCTTGTTCTCACTCTGGCCACATGTAGCTGACCCCAGCCACTTATGGGAAAAGGCAGAGTACACCCTGAACAACTTACCAGTTCATTACAGGGCTGAACATATAGAGACAAACAATCACTCTCACTTTCATACCTATGGGCATTTTCAGAGTAGTCAATTAACCTATCAGTGCATGTCTTTGGATTGTGCGAGGAAGGCAGAATACCCAGAGAGAACCCATACAGATGCAGGGAAAGCATATCAACTCCACACAGAAGGGTCCCACCAACTGGTGTTGAAATTGAACCCAGGACCTTCTTGCTGTGAGGAATGGATGCTCTCCACTGCACCACCATGTCACACTCTGTTGTATTGTATTGTATTCTATTCTATTTTATTCTATTCTATTCTATTCTAAATGTGTGTTGTTGTTTTTTTGCTTGATTCAAGCTAAAAAAAAATCTCGATAAATTATTATGGCTAAAGGCACCTTTACTGGAAATGCAAATGAATATATATATATATATATATATATATATATATATATATATATATATATATATATATATATATATATAACTTATCATGCTTTGAAGATCAGCCACTAACTTGAATGTAACATTTGTGAAACTCAAAACAAGAAAAAAGTTCATAACATCAGTGTTTTTCTTCCACTTGCCATCTCTAATATAAGTGAGTGGCAAAGCATGCTGGGCCACTGTGTCCTCCCCCATTCTTTCTGCTCTTTAATTGGTTCGTCAACAGGACCCCTGCCTCTGTTTGTCCAAGACCCTTGACAAACACATCAAGTAACACACATCCACTTTCGCATGCAAACATGAACATATACATACACACACACACACACACACACACACACACACACACACACACACAAACACACACAGACCCAACTCACACAAACACAGCAAATCCAGTAGGGGAGTGTGGCTACATCATCTAAGGCCAACTCTTTCCAGAGGCCTCTGTCCCTTTCCGCTGATTAGGAAACTCTGATTAAGGTTATCGAAAACTTTCCACAAAAGAGAACACCTTGACTTTTACGAGCAGTGTTTGTCCTTCATCAACACTGTGTTGGTGTGTAAATAGTCCCCAACTCCCATTTCTCCATCCAGTTTTCCACTTAGAACACATACCACCAAAACAGTTTACCCACAGTGAGGCTGGTTCTGTTCTTAATATTCTAATATTAAGAACATAGATTAGAATAGTTAGAAGATTAACTATCTAATGTTCTAAAACAGTAAACTCAATTTAAGTAATGAAAGTTTATTTGCATTTGTTTACAATAAGCAAATTAAATCCAACCTCAACTTTTAAAAACATCTACTTCATTCATAACATCATTTTTGCGCACCATTATTTGTATTAGCATATAATTACTTTACCTATGTTTCAAAATTCAAATCATTTATTGTCATAAGTACAGTAATGGAACATGTTTTCTTGTACAATGAAACATTTTACTTTGCAACCCATGTTGAATGCCACAATAATATAAGTATAAAATTATAACTATAAAAACTGGAATAGAATAATTGAATTGGGAAGTTACACAACCAAAACTAAGTGGTATTTTTAAAAAATGGCATGAAATAGAAAAGGATAAAAAAAAAAAGAAATGCATAAACTGCTATTACTAACAAACAAATACAAATTGACATAAATGTGCAACATCTGGAATTGCGCAAACCATCAGGTGTATACATACAGCGTGTGCAAAACTGCCTTAGATAATGAGATGTTAATGTGCAAAATGGCCAGAGATAAACAGTATGACGTTATAGATAACAATGTGATATATAGTAAACAGTATGATGTATAAGGTGCAGAAAGTGTCAGAGAGCATCAGTATGGTGTATGATCTTTCATCTCTTACTGTATCAACACAAAGGACTAATCCATGATTAAGATAAGATGAAACTTTTCCGCTATTTGAGCACTCAGAGTCTATGTTCCAAGGTGACCTCAGGGTTGTTGATGGATCTACACCTCCCTCTGAAGTTTTTTTTTTTTTTTTTTTCCGCTGGGAATTCAGCCACATGTGACCTGTACAGGCAGAGATGTTGTTTGAGCATTTCAGAACAGAGTCACACATTCACTTTAAAACAAAATGTGTCTTTTGTCTTAAGGTATTTTGCGCTCCCTTTCATTGTAGAAATCATTAACAGAACATTCTTTTGATGCACCGTTACCTGCTCAGTTTCAGGAAGCAGTTCAACTCACACAGCTTTCATTAAGATTTCACTCTGATATAAGTTGGTGGAAAATCACTGGGGGAAATTAGTATTTTCTTTGTTTTCCTTACAATGAAGTCAGATAAGAGTGAATATTTTGGCTCTTGTCGGCATTGTTTTTTAAGATATAACTGGCTTTAAACCCAAATAATAACAATAATAATAATAATAATAATAATAATAATAATAATAATAATAATAATAATAATAATAATAATAATAATAATAATAATAATAATAATAATAATAATAATAATAATGATAAATATGCTACATTCTTTGTTTTTCAAGACTGTAGGAATAATCTGAGAGTAAAAGAAGACATCTGATATATTTACCTCCACCAACATGGTTATGTTTTCATTAGGATTTTTGTGTTTGCCTGTCTTTTAGCAAGTTAACACTGGAAAAATCTACATATTTCCAAGTGGATTTTTTTTTATTTATACCACAAAATATCTCATCACACTTAAATTACGACATAATCACCTAAAGGGTAACTTTTCAGTGAAATATAATGACCTATTTTTAGATTATTTTATATACATACTGTATATATACATATATATATATACATACATACATATTTTTCTTTGCTTTATTGAAGATTTGTTTGTTTGTTTAATTCTAGTTTTTTAAAAATCTGCCAAAGGTACAAGTGAAAAATGGTCTTAGCAAGATTTCTTAAATATTTTCCAGATTTATTGTCGAAAAATGACTTCTTATATCGCACTAAAAAGTTACTCTTCAGGTGAGTATGTCTTAAGTGTGATGAAATATTTGGACTAGAAATGAGAAAAATACCCTCTGTAATATTTAGACATTTTCCACTGAACTGAAACAGTTCTGGAAGGATTTTGATGAAATTTGAAAGAAATGTTATTGGACTGGTACAAGAAACAAATGATTACATTTTGGTGGTGATCGAGGAGGGAGAGAGGGGACAGGGTGGAGGAGGCTGAGGGTTGATCAGTCTTGGCAGTGGTCTGTGCTCTGCAAGTGCTTTTCTTCTCTTTATGAAAATGCACCATGTTTTTGGGAGTGTAGAATAAGCAGTATATGTCTGTGTCTGATGAGTAAATCTAGGTATTTTCCAGTTTTTGTACAGGTGCTTTTAAGAAACCTGTTTGAGTGCAATGGTGAATTTAATCACTTTCCACCAGAAGTAAATTAATAGAATGCTCCAGTTCAGCTGCTGGTAACATTCATGGTGAAACTCTACACTACAGCACTGCCTCGAAAACCCTGAATGACTGTGTGACTTCGCCTCAGGTACAAATGCAGATGGGCATGAAAAAGAACAGCAACGCATGTAATTCATGTGACAATGTCTGTGTGTGTGTGTGTGTGTGTGTATACGTGCGCATTATGTCCATGTTAACATACTTCTACTGTATGTCCTTGCACCTGTGGGGTAGTGGCTTTTTATGAGCTCATTTCTCTCCCCCTAAACCAGCCTTTCTCCTCATGTGTTTGCCTCATGATCAAAGCTCAAAGCCTTTTGATGCTGTGGCACAATAGACCTGTTGAGGTTTTGATTTCTTCATCAATTCAGCTGCACAAAGGCCTGACCAGCCCTCCCTTCATCAGATCACTGGGCACAGAAAGGGAGGGACCCTTACTGGACCCCCGCCTGCAAGCCAGTCTGGTTACACTTAGGGTGTCTTCACATAACACTGCACATTCAAATCATCTTCAAAGCAAAATGATTAATTCCTTGTAAATGGATGTTGTTTTTGATACACATAATTATTAGTAGCTCCTTTTCCTTTTTCCTGGTATAATTAAATAAGTAGGATTGTTGAATTAATAAGTTAATACACCATCTGGATTAATCAGATCAAACATTTCAATACAATTAGCCCATTTGCAGAAGAATGACTGAACGTGACTATCAATGCCTTTTGGGCAGTTTGACCAAAAGAGTTAACGTAGGGTAACCTAACATCTGGTCTTCCTTGGACATGTCCGGGGAAGAAGAAAGACAGACAATAAAATACACCAAGGGAACAAGTGGTTTTATTTATAGACAAAAAGCTTTGGCTGAGAGCAGTTACTCATCTGTGTATGGGAATAATATGAAGTAGTTCTTAAATCTTATCCTCTTGGTTTTATTAGATGTAAAATAACTTTTTCTGTTATGACGAAACTTCAAACTACTAACTAAACATTGGGATTGACTACTGATGCTAAGGTTGTAAAAATATTTGTGTTGCACTTACAGTTACCACACAAAAGGTAAAGTGTCATGTTTTTCTTTTTCACATTTCATGTCTTGCTTTAAGTGAATCAGCCTGGGTACATTTAGTCAACAGAAAAATGTGTTATTTGTATTCTTTTTTTTTAAACTACTGAATAGACTAAACTGGGGATAGATGAATATGTTTCATTATACTGTGCACAGCTCTTAGAAATAATGCAGGCCTGTTTTCAAAAACTGCTGAATGAATATTTTCATTGATAAGAAGGAAACGTGCTGTTCTCTGTGATTGAAAAAAATGTTGAAATGCTGCTTTTTAATCAGCATAAAATGACAACACAGAAAATTCTACATTTTGCACACTGCAAAACCGCAAAACCTCAATGGGAGGTAAATCCTGTTCATATCTTACCAGAAACTGAAAAACTGGAAGCTGGATTGGAATTGTAAATCACTGCTCACTAGCTCATTTATGTTTTGTTTTTTTTACCTCCTTCTGAAAGAGGCAAATTTGCATGGATAATTCATTTTACTTGCTTGAATGATAACTGAAAAGTCCAGTTAGATAATACCCCTTAAGCATGATTAGATCTTGAAATATTATTCATGTGCTCCGTTCTGTTCCATTGCACCTTCATTTCTCACTGCAATTCAATTAATGTGCAGTAAATTTACTGACTGGATATATCACAGAAATAGTCATGCATCAAAAATAGAAATATATATGATATACAGACTTTCCTCCCTTTTCTTGTTTTCTTAATCATGTTTTTTGATACCTCTGACAAACAAATATTAAGATATAAATAAAATGCCTATCTCCATAGAGCATGACATAAAGTACAAATACATTTATTTATTTTCTGATGAGCACTTGTCAATACACACATACATATAATTAACGAGATATGAAGATGTTTATTGTTAGTCTTTTGAAGTTACTGACAGTGAAAGCATTTTTTTTTATTTCAATACCTGTTCCGCTAGAAGTGCACATTCACTCTCACCTTGTACATGGGATTAGATGAAATTTGGAACAGTTTGTATAATCTTCCCTATATTGCATTTTTCATGCAGCACTGTCAGGCCCTGTCCTGAACATGCATTAACATCCTTCATTGTAAATCCAATCACATGTAGACAGCTTTAATGCAATGCATGAGCACTCCCAGGACACATTCCAATCCAATCACTGTGGACACATCCAGAGGTGCTGTGGGAAGTGTTTGTCCACATAGTCTTAGTAGTCTGAACAGGAATGTGTCCTCTGATACATTGAGGACTGTGTCTTCAGCTCACATGTTTTGTTTGGCGTATCAGTTGGCATCACATTTAAACATTTTGAAGACTATCAAAAAACTCAAACCTGAACAATGCTCTTCCTAAACAATGCATTTAGCTTGAGGAGTAGTAGAGGATTTGTGGTAGTAGAAGAACAAATTAAAACAGAGGTTCTAAGTGCTTGACGATTCAGCCAATACTTAATAGAGGTGTTAAAAGTATTCACATTCATTCATCAGGTAGAAGTATAGATATCAGGGTTTGAAAAAACTTCTGCAGAATTTGAAGTATCAACTCAAGCTTTATACTCAAGTAGAAGTGTAAAAGTACTACTTTCAAAACTACTTAAAGGGGAACTAGGCAGGAATCTACCGCTTTTGGTTCTTCTTTGCTGCAGTGTTAATTTTGTTGATGAAAATTTTCTGTCATAGTTTTCATCAACGACCTATTTTTCTCTGACGAAAAATAGATGATGACGAAAAATAGAGCATGCATTTGGACTAAAACTATGATGAAAGTTATTTACATTTTCGTTGATGAATAAAATGTGACTAAAATACTTGTGAGAGACGAAACCCAATCAGAACTACTTTTGTTATCGACAAGGAAAGACAACCAATCAGATCAAACTACACATCTTAAACTGGCACAATCATCAACCACAGTTTGTTTTCTCTCTGGCTCTGGCATCCACCTTCCTCCACAGTCTGTGGGCACTCTGCTTGGAATACCATAACTCCACCACAGTCATTTCATGGCCGTTTAGATGTAATGTCTGGGCAAAAACGAAGAGAGGTCATATGGACTCATTTCATGTTCCTCAGTTCAGCCTTAGATGGAGTTTACCACCTGCTTTGGGCTGCATTCATAAACAACCCGACTCCGAGAACACCAGACCCTGGCACGACAACAACCAGGCAAGTGGTCTCCAGTACGCCACATTTCCCACGCCCGCCCATGGGACAGGGATTCGGTGCTGGGCTCGTCCCTCTTCCCCTGTTTTCCTCCCCTAAGTAATATGCTTTCAACCGGTAATGAGAGTCATAACATCCATGGCAATTTTTTTTTTTCTGTGGGAAAAAAAACATTCCCCCCCCTCTGGTTTTTTTGATAAATCGCTCCCTGCGTATGCTAACATCAGTGCTAGCCAAGAAGCATCCAGGCACTATTCATAAAATAAGTTGATAAATGAATGAACCCAGTTATAACCAATAGCGTCACCAGGAACATAAATGTACTGGAACACATAGGTTAAGGAGGATTTATCTGAGCTGCTCTGCCATTATAAACCTGTGAAATGAAGACATGGATGGCTTGTGTTTACAGTTAGCCAATAGAGCTTGGATGGAAGCATGTTCTTGTGGTAGTGTTGTAAAGTGTGACGTTTCTTGTGAGATGAGATCTTTGATGAGATCTAGGTGTTTGGGATGTGATTAAGAAGTTACAAGTGGCAGAATCAGTCGTAGAGGTGCTAGTGGGCTGGAAGAAGGACTTCCAAACCATTTAACCATCTCAATGATTTCAAAACTGTTTAATTAAGGAAATTTTTTTTACCAAGTTCTGCTTTAAAGTATTTAGGTCAATGTAAAGGGGAAAAATCCCTTTAAGAAAATATAAGGAGTAGAAGTAAAAAGTAGTTTGAAACATATGTATTTATTATTAGAAATAACCCAAGTTTCTACTTAAGTAAGGTAACAAAGTATTTGCACTTCATTACTTGACACCTCTGTTGTTTAAGCAGATGTCATGCAGCAGAGCAAATTAAAGTAAAATTGGTCAAAAATGTTTACATCAGTGTCAGCCTGTGCAAAAAGAACTTTCCAGCTTGAAACAGTGCATGGCTTTCATCATTACTTTTTCTTCAAATTTGTAAAACCCCATTGAAAGCATAATTATCACAAATTCATTAGTCTTTCCATGCTTGCATACCCAAACTACTTCCTTCATGGTGAACAGCTTCAAAGATAACTCCATTACAAGCAGTCTGTTTGTTTACATGCCAAACCGATAAGTCACTCAGGCGTTTTTGGAATTTTGTCACAAAGTGCATAGTGGGAATGGGAAGTCTATGCAGCAACAAACACGGAGGCAACAAGCAAAGAAACCATGTCCGCTACTGGGTAAGAGGAAATGGAAGGAATGAGTGTAAGTCCTTATAATATGGGGTGTGTAATAGTGAAAAATGGTTTGAGTCGGTACAGAATAGTGGTATTGCAGTATTAGTATTGTTTTTCACCATCACACACCCTGTATTATAAGATGACAATCAACAACAGTGATTCCTTCCATTTCATCTGACAAGGTTTTAATGCTCGTCTACATGTTTATTGGCACGTGGAATTCCCATTCCCACAATGCATTTTGCAACAAAATATCCAAAAAAGGCCCGTCTGCTTCATCTTCAAAGCTGTTGACCGTGGGGGAATTGATTTAGGCGCATAATCACAGAAAGACTAATGGATTAGTGATAATTAAGCTATTACTCAGGTTTTTATAAATTTGAAGAAACATTTGTGATTAAAATCATACGCCACTTGAAAAGGCACCAGTTGCCCTTGAGCAGTACAGTGACATGAATTTGCAAATCCTACCTGTTTAACTTGAATGAATGCATTTAGGAGCTTCTTTAGTTCAACATTGAGCATATATTTAAGATGTTACCAATCAAGACAGCTCTGGAGACCCTGTCTATTGTTAAGGTGTGAACAGACTCACTTGTATTTGGATATCTCAGGATGGTTGACAGTGTGATGTGCGTCGAGGGCCTTTTTGTGTGTGATGAAAGTACACTGTTAACCTCCCATGGCCCACACATGTGACAGACCATGGTAACACCACTCTCCCTCTAGATCACATCTCCCTTGTTTTCCCTACTGGTTCTGTCATGAAGGGGTTGCAGAGTTCATGTCTGAAAGGTGGGAAAATCCCAAGTGGCATGCATATCACTGAGTGGACCTCTTCAGTATGTGATTGTGTGATGGGTTGCACACTTCCTCATACATTTATTTATCAGAGTGTATCTGTAAATGTAAACCACTGACACACACATTGCATGTGCATTATGGGCATGTGTAACCAGTGCTCTTTCCATTAGCACATGGCCTTTTTCATCATGGACACTTGCCTGCATGTGATGTTTGGCGCCTGAGTCACACAATGAGAGCCAGTCACAAAGTATCATCTGAGTATCACCACTCATATAATAATAATAATATAATATAATATAATAATATAATAATATTTATCATTGCTTATCATTGCTCTTCATGGAACTGCACTATGTTGATTCACTTCATATGTTTACTTGTAATAAATAAAATGTGGATAGATTTGACTTTCTGTGTAAGATTGATTAAGCAACTATACGAGACACCAGGTAATTTGCAGCCAGTTAATTTTGTGTTAAACATACTAATGAATGATGTGATTTACACTGCAAAAATAAAAATGTAACCAAGTGCATTTTTTTCCAAATTGTTGGTCAAAATAACCAATCACACTTAAACTAAGTGTGATTAGCAACCATGCCATTGTGGTTGTTTTGTTACTTTCACCTTCAACAAAGTTTGGTGAAATATCAATCCCAAGACGATTGCCTTTGACCACTTTTCATAATCTTCCATACATCATCAAAGTGGGCGATAGCATGACTTGTGAACATTTTTTCGCGATGCTTTTTTTTCCACGAATCCAGAAAGTTCATGAAATTTCACCAGCATGTCTTTTATTCGTGCTGATGGAGTGATGACTGCCTCCTCCTCCTCTACCTTCTGTTCAGTGTAAAGCTCCTTCAGCTCTTTTGTTGATAGTTCTTCTAATGTCTTTAATGTCCTCCTCATTGATGATATTTTTTTCCATATCACACAGATGCCTTTGGAAGGGGTCGCTGCTTTTAATGCATCCCTCTGCTTCAATATCGTGCCGGTGGTAAACGGGTTTCTGCCATATTCCTTTGCGATATCACTCAACCAAATGCCACTTTCATATTTTTTTTCATCATCTCCTGTTTCACTTCTATTAATAACGCAGCCCACTTCTTCTTTTCATTCGCACTGGGAATCACTTTCTTTGGGCTCATAATGAATAACAAATACGTACTGTAATAAAGTTTCATTGAGCACACTCGGAAAAACTCACAAAACAACGGTAACTCTGTGATGAATGAGGGTCAAAGGGTCATGAAAAGCATCATGGGTAGCTCCCTCATAGCCAATGGGATGCTACGTACAGTACATACGTGACGTATTTATGTACATTACATAGTTACATACAGTAATGTACATGCAGTACTTTATTTATGTCCTGGGGGGGTTTCGGTTTTCATTTTGTAAATAGAATTTTCTTTTGTATTCAGGGATGAAAAATTTAGGTAAAGGTTTTTTGTTACTTGGATTATTCTTTAGCTGGGTCTTTCATATGTAAAGGTACCACTGTATATGAATTGGATTTTGGTTGTAAATTGTTATTGTTGTGAGGAAGCTGGAAGCAGAGGGGGAGAACTTTTGTTGCACCCTAGTTCCCCAGGGTGTAACATAAGACATAATGGCCTAAAGAGTGAGATATAAAAAGTTATTTTTAGACAACAGATCTTGAAAATCATATTTCAAGGTAATTTTCATTTGTTCTTTTGGTATATTTATTTGTTTGAATTAAAAGTCCCATCCAGAAGATTTGTTTAAAGTGGTAGTGACACCTTTAGGCAAAATTGGTGGTGTTTTTAAGGCAACAAGACTCTGTTTTCCATGAGCACTTTATGATATAACTCTGGTAAAGCTAACTGAATGAAGAGCAGATCCTCTTTACGACTCTGCAGTTGTTTTTTAAACACAGCAACTTGTTTGGTGCAAATTGACAACTAAAATGAGACAAAGAAACTTCATAAAGTCTATTTGTAGAGTGAAAACAAAAGTGAAATCTACCTTTGGAGTCCAACTGCTGCTTTTATGGCTCTTTTTCTCCAGAGCTCTGCAGCATTAGTCACACACCAGTGCTACAAGATGTGTCCCAATGGTATACATTTACAGTAAGTTTTCCACAAAGTATTCAAGCATTGTCAGAAATGACTTCAGTCATTAAGCACCTTCATCATTCTGCATTAGCAGTTCAGCGCTAACTGCTTCATTGTTCTGCTTTCATAAGTGTCTTGTTTCTGAAGGACAGTTTAGTTTCCAGGCCCTGACATTAACATTAAGCTCTATACTTTCCATAGCCCTTAGGTTGGACTGAAAGGTGTTTACAAAGTCAGTGACTATAGCTACTACAGGTATAGTCAAATACAATGTTCCAATGCACAAGAATAAAAAAGGAAAAGGACAAAAGGAAATCACCACCCACTTGGCAGCCATCTATTGTTGTTGTTCTTCTACTGTGGTTTCTAGTTGTTTCTCTCCTAATCATCGCAGCATCACTTTGTCATGGTCGCCCTCTGACTCTATTTGTTGGCCACTTTCATGAAAATCTACCCCAAAGTTACATTGAGCATAACTAGACTGTCTACAGTAGTAAATTAGATTTGCTGCCGTTAGGGGCGTTTAGTGTGGCTAGTGTCTTCATTTATCCTGTGCACCCTGTTTTTGCTTACAGTTGATTTTAGATAGATAGATAGATAGATAGATAGATAGATAGATAGATAGATAGATAGATAGATAGATAGATAGATAGATAGATAGATAGATAGATAGATAGATAGATAGATAGATAGATAGATAGATAGATAGATAGATAGATAGATAGATAGATAGATAGATAGATAGATAGATAGATTAGATAGATAGATAGATTAGATAATAATTATAAGAAATAATGCATAATTAAACAAATGATAGTGGCACAGCTATAATATATAAATGAAATGACATAGCCAGAAAAATAAATGGCTAACCTATAAACCTATAAAAAAAAGTCACAATAAAAATACGTGATAAAACTGTACAAAGTAGTGAGACCAGAGGCACTAACTGGCACTAATGTGCAGCCATTGTCATTATTATTATCACTGCTTGTTATTAGCAAAGCACCTGACTATCCAGATACAGACCTCCATGTCCACACTGCAGTTATACACTCTGCAGCCTCCTTGACATCCTCCCAATTTGAGCTCACAATAACTCTGCTTGGTATGAATGGAAAACTTTCAGAATTTGCAGAAGAAAAATACTACAAGCATTGTCATCTGAACATAACCTTAGACTAAAGTCACAAGTGCTGAAGCATAACTGACAAATACACCATTCACTTGCCTATTTAAATTTCCTTAAATAAGCAGAGATTATTTGGCTTGGAAATACATTTATGCAGTGCATTAAAGTACTACATATTTACCACACACACTTCAGTCTGGTTACTTAACTAATAGCTATCAGTTTAATTTCAACTGATGTTTGTTTTGCTGAGCATGCAGTTTATCTCTGAACTGACAGATTTGTGCTGCACCTTTAAGATTATTGATAGAAAATCAAAGCTGCTTGTAATATTGTCCCCAAGTGTGAAGGCTCTCTTAAGCTCTCTATCTATAGAGACACACCCATAAAAGGCTACTAAACATAAACTGTCTTCATATTAACCTATAGCCTCTTTTCACTGCTATCATTAGTCCCTTCACTTGAGGTGTGAACAACCATGGAACAACGCCAAGCATCTGAAACTATGTTCTCAGGCAGACCGTGTACTGCCATGGCATGCTCCTGCTATCTCATGCACCCTCAAGGGATTGGCAATCATGCTCTAAAGCACAAAATGTACCAGAAGAGGTAGAACAGTGAGACATGTGAGAAATGAGTTTAGATGGGAAGGAACACAAAATTTACAGAGCAGGAATGATGAAGAAAAGGCAAAAAAAAGTATGAGAAATCTGAGAAAGATCTGTTTTTCTCAAGGACAGCAGTTAGTGAAGACATCAGCTGCTAATGGGTGGAAGCTCGTCACCTATTGGGTAAATGTCAGTACAATGTGAGCTTCTAATCTTCTTCATGTTCCCTACTCGGCTATGGTTTTTCCTTGCCAAGCGTCTCCCGCTGTTGACAAATGTCTATGGCAAGCTATGTTGAATGTCAATACAACACAGTCCTACGTTCTGATATGGCAACAAACACATCAGGGAGAATGCGTTCGTTCAAGTAACTGCTGTAGACACAAGGGTCACATGTGACCTGCTGAGTGAACCCATAATAAGTGTTGTTGACACACAGGCAGGTGGGAAAACTCCAGCATCAGATTTGCTTTGTTCTTACTGCCTTCTTTACAAATGAGCAATACAACTGTTAATCAACTAGTAGATCAGTCCTGAAGAAGTGACAGTCAAATATCAGAATGGGTTGGCAAAACAAACTGTTGACCAGCTGTAAGAAACAGCTCTGGGAATGTGACAGAGAAGCTTCTCCTCTTATATAAACAGTTCAATAGGATATCATTTAACCTTTACAGTACAAATTATGAAGTGAATGAAGCTCAGGAATGAGGCTCAAGTTTCTTACAACTGTAAACGTGTGCTAACAGTGAGTGTGCAGGGTGTGCTCAGATAACCTTCCTAGGATAAATAAAGATGAAGAATAGACTAAAGCCATAAGGTGGAGAGAAGTTGGCCTAAGGAGTGTCCTGATTTCTGGGGATATCCCTGTCTTAGTGTTGAGTAAAGCTTGTTAAACATACAGTAGTTATGACTCACATATTAGTTGCTTTACTAACAATGACACACCACTGTACACTTTCTAGAGCTAATGCAAATCAGCAATAATTCATGAAAAGACAAAGACCAGATCAACTATCCAAATGTCACAGGGAGCAATACTGTAGGGTAATAATCCAGGACGCAATTCATGATATTAAAAGTTGATGAAGTTTAAAAAAAAAAAAAAAAAACTCAAACAAAAGCCTCAAAGAATACCTAGAAAGCCAGTCCATCTTTAAAGGAGTACACCCTGACACCAGTAGCTTTTAGAACTATGGCTTAACTGCATCAGGTTCCATTATTCATTACCGCTCACCTTACATGTTATGCATTCATTCAGTGAAGCGCTTACTCAATCACACAGTCAGGAAAATAGAGGGTTTCCTGCCTTTGGGTGAACACACTAAACTAAACACACTAACCTGAATTAGTTTTCAATGAAGTCTGACAGCTTTATCAAATGTTTAAATGTGACATTGAAGATTTATGGTTCTGACAAGTATTTCGATTTATACACTATTTGATGAATACTTCTAATTCCTTGGGGAAGCTGGATAGTTGCCAAGCTCATTTCAAATTACATTTGCATAACCTTTTAAAAAATGGGTTTATATTATACATAGCTGGAAATGCATTTATTCACAGAGAGCTGGTGCATATTCAGCCTGCACTTGCTCACACTTTACTCATTAATGTGCATTAGAGAGAATGGCTGGCTTTTGAAACCTTTCAGTGCTAAACTCCTCCTCCTAACCCTTGGTAATTCTCACATACTTTTCCTATCAAGTGTATTTTATTTGTTGTACATTAAAGGTAAGATCTTTAGCTCGGGTTTCTCTCTCACCCTCTCTCTTTTTTTTCTCCGCTGTAATATATGAAGTGGACGAAGCCATGTATTGTCAGTCTACCTCTGTATTTTATTCTGTGGTCCCAACAACAATACAGTTAACAACACCTTAAAGTTATAGTGCCACCGAGAGATCAAACTGGGAAACGCACTTCTGATATTCCAATACACTACATCCGTGTAATTAAGCGAGTGCGCATCAAGATCTCTCTTTCACTCTCATTGTCTGGCCTCTTATTCTGTGTTCCAGTGTTATTTCAGTGTGTAAATGCATTTATCATGATAATAAAAATATGTAGATGATTTTAATCTTAAAAAATCATGTGTTTTTTTCTGCCAAAAATACTATGGGATAAATTGAAATTTCGGGTTTGCTTTGGGCTCGGGTCTGCAAATCAAGTTAATTGGTCGGGCTTTAATGCCTGCGGGCCTGTGTCGGTTCGGGCTGGATTTTTTAGGCCCGATCTTACCTCTATTGTACATGCATATGCATACACATACACCTGTATTTAATTATGGTTGCCATTAGCCTAGCCACACTAGACTCCTAGCAGCAGCACATGTAATGTGCTACAGTAGTAGTCTAGTTGTGCTCGATTCAACTTTTGGCTAGATTTCCCTGAAATACTTACCAATCACGGTGAAGTATAGAGTCAGAGGGTGGACGTAACAAAGCGACACTGCAACAATTCAGAGAGAAACAACCGGAAGCAACCATAGAAGAAGAACAGGTAGTGATTTCCTTTTATCAAAGATAAGTGAAGAATGTGAGAAAATGTCAGCAATCTTTAAAATCGTTTTTACAGAAGCAACAACAGTCTGTTTAATTATTCGTAACTTTCTCCAGACTCCTCCATAAACTTTCCGGCGACTAACTATGTCATCCTAAAGATTACACTGATTGGTTGTAGTACCATTCTATTGCATTCAAAGGATTTGAAAGACAACTTTTTAGCCCCGCCTCCCCTGACTATGAAGCGTTCCTAGACCTATACATGTAATGAATAGTGATAGCATGGCTTGGCTAAGTTTCCATTCATTTTCTTGTAAATGTAAGGATTCCCTCTCATCTTGTGTTAAATGAGTGCAGGTTGATGGCTGGTTAACACACAGACATACACACACACAGGTATGCCCCTGTATACACAACACCTCTGAGAACTGGGTGAGACCTGCTCTGTGGTTTCGGGATGACAGATTTTTATGGTGAGAACGACTGCCATTCTGTTTCTTGTGACACTAAAGCAAGCCCATACCTGCATGCGTGTGTGTTAAATATGCGTTGCATATGTGTGCAACTTATTTGATCTAGCTGAGTCAATCTATGCCTATTATGCAACACACCATCCTGAAAGGAGCACTTTGTTCATTTCAGTTTGGTTTTGTGAGTTTACACACTGCTGGGGCGTCTGATTATCCTGCGCCTGCCAAAATGAATCGACCAGCCAAACTACAGTCCCTTTGAATGTCATGGCTATATTTATCTAGTGTGAGACACACTGCATTTCTCTGTCTGTCCCCTTTGAGAATGGGATCTGGAATGCCACCAACATGAACCAAAACTAGGCCAAGCACAGATGGACTGACTGCTTTCTGGGCGTGCCGACATGTCAGAGGCTATGATTGTGTTGCATAAAGGACCCCCTGTGTACCACAGCTTGAATTCAGAACGTAACAGCGCTATCTTTAGCTGTCGTGAAAGACCTAAGATCTTAGTTGAACAGAACTGATCATATTGGACCAGTGCAGAAAAGAACAAACAGAACTCAGCTGAAAAGAAGACATGAAGTAATCAGATAATGAAAATGCATCAAGTTGGAACACTGACAATTTAATGCAGTCAAGTACTAGCATAAATTTCACTTTCAAAGTCCTTACTACATGATTTTAAAGTCTCTAACAGAGCCAGCTTTTCTTCCTGATGAGTAACTCCTTCACCCTGCATCCTTCTGCCCCATTTATCTGCAGGACTCTTCCCAGGTAAATTTGTACTCATATCATTATCTTCACATTAAAGCCCCTTGTGTATCCAGGGCAGATAAAAGTAGGCCAAGAAATCCTACTACATTATGGAGGAGAATTAAGATGGAAAAAATCTTTAGGACTGGATTCATCTGAGAATGACTTATCATTACAATGCAAATGTTTCAACAATACATTGAGGATTTGGGGTGAATGGTCTTAGATTAGTTACATTTGGATGAGCAGAACTACCTTTGGAAGGCTATTTTTCTTCAGATAATTGTACATTATGCTGGAAATTATTTACTGCAGCTCATGGCTACATACAGTAGAACCAATAAAAACATTTGTGAGACAATTTAATTTATTGAGTATGGGTGGTAAAAAGGAAAAACAATCTGTCAGATTGCATTTCCTCTTCAATAACAAGCTTGACCATGATGTTATTTGCCCTCTGTTATCTTTAAATAGTAAAAACATTGCTTGGACATTATGTGAACTTCAGAAGAACTTATGAGACTCAAGCAAGAAGCATTTCGGTCTCCTTCACTATGCATACTATGTGCACCTGTGTATTTGTAATTGTGTTTCTACATCTTTGTATCAGCACAAGTATACTGTTTTTTTGACTGTCAGACATAATTTTGGAGCCCTCACTCTGCTGGGCGCTTGTCCGAGGCTGCTTGACATTTACATGTGGTCTATTAATGCTTAAACCAAATATTACTACAACCAAGATCAACAGAAGACAGTGACCATGCCCAGGCGCCGGCAGCCACCAACCACTCCCCTCCCTTTCTCTCTGTCTCACTTTGGTCTGCCTTTTCTGTCTCTCCCTCTTAGTCTTGCATTCGCCTGTGTATGTTTGTATGTGCAAGGATGAAGACAGGCAGCCAATTATGGCCAGAGCAAGGCGGAGCAGGAGTGTCAACATGTAGTAAAGAGCACACAGCTCACTGTCTGGCAAGACTGAGAGAGACAGACGAAACACGAGGAAAGAGGATATAAAAAGAGACAGAGATTGACAAAATGAAAGAGGTTCAATGAAAATGGCAAAAGAAAAAAATAGGCATGGAGACAGTCATAAAAGACAGAAGAGCAAGAAAGGCAATGTGCAAAAAAAGAAAAGGAATCAGTGGAGCAAAACACATGACTAAAAAGAAGGAGAATCATTTATCTACTTCCTTAGCCTAGAGGATTTCCACAAAAGGGCATAAACCACATAGAAGGTTTTCATTTTTACCCTACACAGTCAGATTACTGCAAAGGCATAATTTAAGGGAAAAAAGAATCATGTTAAAGCCTCAAAAGGGCATTCACATTTTCCTTTTTTTTCTGGTCACAGTTCACTTCATTTAGTGGGTGGTGAGGAGTTTTGTTTCACATATGACTTTCTTTGTCCACTGTGCATTACATTTTACTCACCACCTCCTCCAATGAAAAGATTTAGGCCAAGTGTAAGAATGATGTTGGGCAAAGAAAAAAGTTAAGGTCTACTTACTTATGAAAAAGTGCTATTTTTGCATCAGAAAACTCTCTAAAAATAGAGCCTGATTTTGTTATCTACTGCCTTGTATCAAACACAAAAAAAGTATATTTTTTACCCAGTTCTAATGTTGAACAATTACAGATCAAGTCAAGTGAACATTAAACTCCACCGTCCTCTCACTGATACAGACAACTCTCTAAAGGCAGGATTTGTGAAAAGGGTAATAGTTTGATGAACTCACTTTTATTAGACTTTGGTATATCTATGTGTGTATTTGGACCCTAATTATTCATATACTTTGAATTTCAAACTTCCATGTGCTACAAACCTGTCTTTATATTTATTCCTGCATTAATTGAATGGATTTCTACAAGTCATTTAAATTCCTTCTTAATTTGTTACATCTAGAATTTCTCCACCAAGGAATGGGAGAATTATGTTTTTGCTGTGTGTCTGTCTGTCTGTGTGCAACATATCTCACAAAGTTATGAGCAGATTCAATTAATCAAATAGTAATTTATTAAAACATCTAGATTAAAAAATGGTCAACTGTCAGTAAAGACATTTAAAAAAGAATTACAATCAATATACTTGTGGCTGGCTGCCACCAGTAGGCAGGTTACCTGTCTGGAAGGGAGGTATTGTACTCATGTTCAGGGAGGGGGGATGGCCTAGTCCCAGTCTTGACACACTAAACACTACAAACGTCATGTTACTCTATTAAATGTCAGAAAATGCAATCAACCACTACAGCTGTTGTGGCGCACGACAGAACCAGCCTCTCCGCCTATCCTTCCAGACAGGAAAACAGACACAACAGTGGTTATCAGGAATCACCAGGCCAGGCAACGTCAACTGACTGGGGCAGCCAGCCCCACTAGAAAAAATAGACAGGGGTCTTACAACACTAAAAAGGAAAAAAAAAAAAAAAAAGGCAATATAAGATACGAAAGTTACAAAAAACATTCTGACGGGGGCAAAACAGCAATGGCTGTTTGAAGACACAAAAAACTAACTAGTGTCACATACAGACAGCAGACAAATATACTAAATACAATAAAATGTACATTACCTCAGTGCACATGGGAAAAGGAACTACCAAAGTAGCCCTTGCAGCTGCCTTCATAACCATCTGCTTAATACAGAAGCACATAGCCATAATTAAATACACATTACAACCTGGCATGAATTATGACCTGCACTACTCCTTACCGATCCATACAGTGCTCAGGCCAAATACCCCAATCATTCGATGGGGAAGAAATGTCGGTGCACATGGCTCTTATCAATACTGATGCTGTGTAGAAGTGGACACTTGTGGCATACAGGTGCTGTGGAGGGACAAACCTGTGCAACTACACTGGTCACATTGGTCAAACCTGTTCTCTGTGAGGCCTGCAACTTGTCACCGCTTCTCTTAATGGACAGAATTTCGAGGTACAGCAGACAGGGGGGGGGGTTCAATTATGGGGGGGTCTTGTCTCAGCTTTTGGCAGATGATATAGTTTTCTTAGTTTCATCAACAGTTCAGAGACTAGTGTGAAGCAGCTTGGATGAAGATTAGCACCTACATGTCTGAGGCTGAAAAAGGGTAGAGGGCTGACTTTAGAGAGGAAACCCTGCCTCAGAGGGGGGACTTTAAAGTCTTAGCATTTTGTTTACAAGTGTGTAAAATGGTAAATGGACTGCACTTATACACCACTTCTCCACCTTCATGGTGCACAAAGCGCCTTACATTGGCCTCACATTCACCCATTCACACACACACCAGTAGGTTTCTAAGGTTCTGTCGGTCCTACTGGGAGCCTAAGTCAGGGTTCAGTGTCTTGCCCAAGGACACTTCGACATGTGGACAGCCAGAGCCGGTACGCAAACCACCAACCCTGCAATCATTGGATGACCCACTCTACCAACTGAGCCACAGCTGTCCTGGGTAGGATTGAATCCTGAATAAGGAATCCTTATTTTGAATAGAGTAAAAACCACCAACAGTTGTAAAGACATTTGTCCCTCTCAGAGTCCCTCCCAGATGTCCCTGCTCCTCACCCTGTTTCTAAGACTGAGGCCGGTCACCCTATGGAGGAAACTTACTTCCACCGCTTGTGCCCATGACCACATTCATTTCATAACGTCAGGTTAGGGTCAGAATGAAGATCAATCAGTAAATCAAGAGCATCGCCTCTTGGCTTAGTTTCACCACAACAGACCAAATGTCCAATTCCACACCATTTTTTCGGTGTTGAAAACATTGAGAAAAGCAGATATCTGACCAGGCTATTATTTTGGCTGCTCTGGCTCAGTTGAGATGAAATTGGGCTGAATGTGGCCACTGGAAGAAAAAGAGTTTGACATCTCTGGCTTAAACTGAACCATGTTGACCATTGGATTATATATAATAATAAAATAAAAAATAAAACTAATAAGTACAACTTCATTATGAACAACAGTTCTAATTATGCATCCATTCATACATTTTCTGAACTGTTCAGTCCTCATGAGCATTGTGGGAGTTTAAAAAAAAAAATTCTATATATTATGTTATTAAAAAGAGAATTAAAGCGGAAAAAAGTCCTGCAATAACTGTCTTCTCCAAAGGCAAAAGAGATGACGTCAGTGAAGGTATTAAGTATGTGGTTGCCTCAAAAGCATTGGTTGGCTTGATAATTAGGAAAACAGAAATCCCATGAACCTCAAGAGCTCAAACACTAAAGTGATTAACAAAAGCTGAATGTTAAAACCATACAATGTGCTAATTAAACTTCAAAACTATATTGGTCACAAGTCCTTGTCATTTACTTTTAAAGGTGGGATTGTGTCTGCAGTCCTGATATTAAACACCTGACCCAAATCTTTTTAAGCTACATTAATCCAACCCTTCACCTGAACTCAGCCAAATTTGACAGCACTGTCAGACCCAATGTGTTCTGTCACTCAGAGAGAATAAATTAGAGGAGAGAGTGAAGTAGAGGGAAATCACCTGGAATCTTGTTCGGATCAATAGCTTTAGTGCGTGTGGTGCAGAGTGTGATCCCAGATCCCAGGAGAGGAACTGTGGCTCAGATTAGTTAACCCTGTCTCACCCAGGGCACTGCGCACTCTTATCCCCACAGCATAAGCCCTTAATGAGTTCACCACCTCCCTCGCTCTCTTTCCTTCTCTTCCTGTAGTGTCTTCATTTATCCTGTGCACCCTGTGTTTGCTTACAGTTGATTTTAGACAGATAGATAGATAGATAGATAGATAGATAGATAGATAGATAGATAGATAGATAGATAGATAGATAGATAGATAGATAGATAGATAGATAGATAGATAGATAGATAGATAGATAGATAGATAGATAGATAGATAGATAGATAGATAGATAGATAGATAGATAGATAGATAGATAGATAGATAGATAGACAGACAGACAGACAGACAGACAGACAGACAGACAGACAGACAGACAGACAGACAGACAGATAGACATGTGGGTGCAAGAATTCTCTGATCAGTGAATCATTTAAGCAGTGACTCTTGCAGTCGCCGGTGTGGGACCATTCATTATTATCTCTTCAATATCCTGGACATTTGCTGTTTTACTCATCACAATAATCCAGACATTCATTCATCATCACAGACTCTGGCTGATCTACCCCAGGTTTTGTTTGTTTAGGTTTTTTGTATTCCTTTTTTCTTTTAATTCATTTTGTTCAACACCGTGCATCTGAGTCTTCCTTCACCACACCCCTCATGACACAAACACACACACACACGCACACTTTTTTTAAATTCTTATTTTTTAACACCATCTCACTTATCACTTTATTGCCTGCCTTCTATCTACTCCTTCATTGTCCGAGACCTTCTCCACCTCCAGCATATGTTCATCAGGTTTAGGATTAGGGTCTTTCTTGTTAGCCAATTAAATGGAGAGAGAGGGAGAGAGAGCAGGAGAGGGGGGGCTGTCTTTCTTCTGCTTTATTACAAATCCCACAACAGGTTCACACATGGCAACAAAGGATATACAATATCATTTATTTGCCATTTCGTAAATGTCACATAGGAATGAAGGTTTAACTTCCACATCTGTAGTGTGGAAACTGACACGGAAGCTCATTTTCAGCAGGCCGTCACATTATGTTTGTGGATTTTATCTGATATGAAATTAAACATTATTCCAGAAGAGTCATATACACTTTCTGGTAACACTTTATAATACCTATACACATTCCACTATGTATTAACCATTTGTTAAATCAAACCAACAACCATCAAATTAAGTCAAACAGCAAACCATTTGTTAAATGGTTTGTTCACAATTCATCATAAAGCATTTGTTCACAGGGTTACAAATCATTTGTTCATAGAAAAGATCAATTGTGTATAAACAAAACATTAACAAATAGTTAATACATGGTACATTGTGAATTGTGTGTAGGTATTATAAAGTGTTACCAGAAAGTGTATATGACTCTTCTGGAATAATGTTTCTTTCTAAAATACACTTTATATATCTTATTTCTTTTACAAACAGTATATATTGAAATAGAGTTGAAATGTTATGTAAAATGTTTATACAGTAATTATTGCAGGATGTAGAGATAACGTACAACTTCGAAAAATGTAAAAACTATTGGTTGAATTGTAGTGTTGCGCGGGCTACCCGCTGGGCTGGGGGGTTGGGCTGGGTCGGGCTGGGTCGCAGTATTAATACATATTGCGGATGCGGGTGGGGCGGGTCAGGGACGATCAATACCCGCTGAGGTGTGTGTGTGTGTGTGTGTGTGTGTGTGCGTGCTCGGCTCACACATGTGCAAGCCCATCAGTTCCTGTTTTGAATGCTTTTTTATCCCAACTTTTTGTTATTTGTTATTAGCGCCAAATCTCCCTGAACACTCAGAGATAAGAGTGAAAATGTCGGACTTGATCAGGGAGAAGATTAAAACAGGCGATGCGAAGGTTGTACGGAAACGTTGTATGTGTTGGCTTTATAGAGTGATGATGTGGGTGGAGTCTATTTTATGTGCTGGAGTGAATATTGAGACGTTAGAAAGGAGGCAAAAATGATGCTTCATGACTTTTAACATTAGAAGCACAAGGTAAAGATGCCGCGAATGTACTATGTGAGTTTAGAGCCAAATTTAAGCTCGCGGGTTGATAGCGGGCGGGTTGGGTTTATCGATATGTGACATCATGCGGATTGGGTTTGGGCGGGGCGGGTTTCTGTAAAACCCCCTAACCGCGCATCACTACTAGATTTTGTTTATACTGTGACCCAGAACAAATGTTGTTACATTTTGGGAAAGGTAGATCAAAGTTAAAATTTTGTATGAATTAGTTTTTTGTTTTTTTTTAAATGTTCTCCCATTTACTTAGAATGGGGAAATTTTAAATGTCTATAAAATTTTAAACATTTTGTTTCAATTTACTTCAAACTTGGCACATTGATATGTTGACATCAGCACATGCATAGACATGATGACATCAGCAGGATCAATGCCAAAATAAACTACAATATATGTGAGTGGTGGGGTTTGTTTGACTTTTTCGTTTCTCTTTGTACCCACAATGGCTTATTTGCACTTTGAGTCCACTTACGTCTACCGTGGCCAACAGTCCTGTCATTTAATCAAAGGCATCCACCTACCGAAAATGAAAGTGAAAAAACCTCTCTCGGATCTGCTCTTTTAGCTGAATTTGTTTTAATGCATTTGTCTTTGATCCTAACCTTGTGCTTTTCCAAGTTTTGTGAAAGTTGCAGCAGTAGTTTGTGCAATTTTATGAGCAATCTCAAATAATTATATAACAATCATGATGATAAAAATTATAGATGTTCATGGTAGTGATAAAAACGTTTCCCCCTGGTTTGCTTGATTCACTCCAACCTGACTGACAACATAAAGGCAATTATGGTAACCTGCAAAGATCCACCAAGTACTAAAAATCATATATTGATATAAACAGTTTAATGACTGTCAATCCATGAATGTGTGTAAATAATTGGTGTAAAATGCAGTCATTAACACTATTATCTTCTACAACATTGAATCACCAATAAAACCAATGGAGTTATATCAGTGATAGTAAATAGAGACACTTGGTTTACACTCAGTTAATGTAATTTAAAAACAAATCTTTTCATTAGTTTTCTCTATTTCTGATTTAATAACCCTTAACTTTCATCCAGGGCCAGAGTGTGCTCTTTTTTCAGCCCAGGAGTTTCATACCCAAACCTGGCTTAATTTACTATGGAGGAATTTGAATAAATGAAGCAGCAGCTCTAGCTCTTACATTGTCTTTTTATTGGATATAAATTCAGGTATAGTATGTTGGTAAGTTAACAGACAACACTTTACTTTAATGATGTTTAAACAGATAATTATTAATTAAACAGTGATTAACTATTTAATTTGACCTGATCTTGATGCATTTTCAACATTTAGTTCATTTGTATCCTCTCTACCTGTTACTGTGTAGTCCTGGTCTCTCCAGGCCTACTGGGTTCACCAGCAGGATCACACTGGTTCTGCTCTGAGGTTACAAAAACATTTCATTAAGGGTTTGCCTATGCTGCTGAATAGCATATCATGCTTTAAAGTTTTTTGTTTTGTTTTGAAACAGTTAAGCCTATTTTGTGATTATATTAAATATGAATAATTTAGGTTATTTGTTTCCATTTATTTCCAAATAGTATCATATAATTTCCAAAATAAATTAGACTATAGGGCTGACATCTTTGTGAATGTCTGAACAAAATATAAGCTTATTATGTCTTGTCTCATAGCCTAACATGTTTAGATAAGTATCCTGTACCTGGCCCTGAAGGGAGTAGAGGATCATCATCAGTATGCTCAGAAGGGGTCTACTGCTCCGATGCTACAAAAATGTTCCATAAATAGGCTGTTTAATATCTAACACTTATTGCACTTACACTTAGCAATAATAATAATAATAATAATAATAATAATAATAATAATAATAATAATAATAATAATAATAATAATAATAATAATAATAATAATAATAATAATAATAATAATAATAATAATAATAATAATAATAATAATTGTTTTATTCTCAAGTATACAGAGAAATCTGTAAGGTTGTGTGAGGAGAAATATTTAAACGGTGAAGGAAAATATTCATATTAGGGTTACATCTGTACTTGTGTAAACATATTTGCTAAAACAAGAATTCCCTTAAATCTTTTTTCACATTTGTTGTTTTGTCCTACTGTGACACAAGGTCTATGGACAAGACAGGCATCTACTACAATTTGCCATCAACCACAAGCTTTCCTGCTGTCTTATATTTTCAGCTGTGGATGCCCCCAACAGTTTCTTCCAACCTCCACCACAACCAAGACAAATGATACCAATTTCATGAACAGCATTTTTGTGCTCACTCGTACCACATGTGCTTGAATATACATTTACCAACACACAAAAATGTGTAGAAACAGGAAAAGCAAGCACAAAATACACTATGTGTGTGTGTGTGTGTGTGCGTGCGCACACACACACACACTGACAAATGTGACAACAGGTTTTGATCAATAGCTTTGATCAAAGCTGTTTTTGAACATCTGCATGATTAGTAAATTTAATGTATGAAAAAACCTGACTTTAACTTAAACAAACACAAAATACGGTACATAAATGGTGATAAGTCATGTAAGGATAGTTAAATAAATAAAAAATAAAAAAAGAATTTGGGAACTAACACAAATGTCACACTGTCTCCATATGGGTTAATACAGTATGTATATGAGAGGATATTTTCCTTGAACGTGAGGTTAACTGTCTTCCATCTGTGAGTTTAATTCTTTATGCATTCATAAAGAATTGTTTGTATCCTGTGTAGCATTGAAACATGCATGTGGAGTGATTTGTTGGCAGTGGTTTCAGTGGAAAAGCATTTCTGACCTCCATGTAAGGCAGCAGGAACATCTCAGGAGAGTTGTTGTGACACAATTTGGCTGGCTGGCGTTGGCCCACATGTGTATGTCTGAGGAAGGATGCATTTGTGCCTATGCAGGGGAGCCAGCTTTTCTATTTAGGAAAAAAATTACCCAATGCTCCCTTTGGGAAGAGACGCAGCAGAGTAAGAGACTTGCTAAATACACAGTAGGTATTTGTAAACTACACAGAGAAGCTTTAATAAAACATCCATGGGAAGGCTACCCTTTCCTCTGTTATTTCTTCATTTGTTCCTCTTTATTTCTCTATACACCCCTTATCTTTCACCCAGACTCCCCCTCTCTTCATAGGGGTCCACAGTTGGATTATCCTGTCTCTCAGAAGACTGTAAAAGGAACCCTGCTGTCTGATGAAGTGAGCTTAAAGGGGGTAGACAAAAAATGAGGAAGCGTTGTGATCCAATTTTCAGTTTTTTGTTTTCATCCGTGTTTTTTTCTACGCTTCTTTAAACGGGTTCCCAGGAGATGATGTAACTGTTGTTTGGAAATAATCTGTGAATGTATGGTTATGAGCAGTTTTATGCATGCTCACTCAGTGCATTTTGCCAAACTCACACCAGTAAACCAGACCGGTGCAAAAAAAAAAAAAAAAAAAAAAGTATGAGCAAATAAGATCATCTTCTGAATAAAAACTACTTTAATCGGTTCTTACACAGCCAGGGTCATCTAAGGGTTGACCTTACCTTGACTTGCACCTGTTATTAATCCCAAAAGTTATGAGTGCAGGAATTATAAGCAGATAAAATAGGATTGAAGTGCCCTAACCCCATCTATCGCTGAGACCCCCTTTGTTCAGGCTTAGAGGCAGATTAGAGCATATGATATTGAATCCTCTTTAGGCTGTGTCTATTGTATGAATATGTGTGCTTGTGGGTAGCTTTACCATATACAATCCTGTCAGTGTGTGTGTCTTGATTCATATGTGTGATGTTGCACCAGCCTGTGTTTGACCTTGTGTTGGGGGGGGGCTTTTACTCTCTTTACACAGGGTCAGGAGTTCAGCAGGGTGCGAAGTAATGACCTTCAATCAACATCCATCACTCACCGGTGGGATGCACGGCTGCTTCAAATCTGTCCAGGTAAAGAACAGTGGGTTAAGGCTTAGCGTAGCCTCTCACTGGTGCTCCTCCATTAGATTAACATAATGTTCTGATTATGCTGTTCGCAGACTGTTGTATGGCAGAGGACGGTAATAACCAAGCATCTACCGCACAAATTGTTAGTGACGTCGGCATTTCAAGGTCAATGGAACAACATGTTAGCAAAAGCCTCAGCCAATTTAAATGCTGCTGCTTGTCCTCATGACTGCTGTTCATAACATTGCCCCTTATTTGTTTCCCTTTTCCTATTCTCATATGCTGAATGCTACAAAAAGTCAAACATTCAATTTCAGAGAGCACAAGTATGTTGCCACTGTTTAATCATAAACATATAGTAAAGGTTGACCTGACAATAAGGAGTGTGTCAGTGACTTCACCATCACTAAAATACTGTGGTTAATGTTAAATATGTTGCTGTTTTAGTGTTAGAAATGCAATGTATATACTCTATTTCTGATACACCATCAAAGTTATTGCATGTAATTACATTGATCTAAAAGTAAAATGAAAGTAGTGACATTTTACCACTTGTGATACATGTTGGTTGGCTGAAGTTTCCAAGATACAGTTTTGGGTTAAAATGTGAAATTTGAGAGAAGAGAATGGGTTTTACTCCAAAGGAAAATTTGTCTCAGAGCTACCAGATGTGATTCAAAACACTGTCTGAACATTACAATAAATTCACTTTGCAGACTTTATATGGTGGAAGATTTATAAAGTCATTGTATAAATATACTTAAACCAACATAGGTGTAATAACACTTTACCACATAGCATGAAAACATCAGTAAAGCAGAGCTTTTGACATTTGTTTTCCAATTAATTTTATTAAAATATGTAACATTCAGCACATTTAATCTCTGACTCAGACAATTTAAAAAAAAGTTGACCAGTGTGGTTTTTTTTTAGATCAGCGTTTACCTCAAAGTGGGGCATACATACCCCCAGGACTACTAGGAAGATTTGACATTGTTATAGAAAAGTCATCATGTACTGAATACAAAATAAATCATGAGAATTCATGCTGAAATATAAAACACAATACATATATTCATAGTTTTATAGTTTTATTGTCAGCCATCTTATTTAAGCTTTGGTAATGTCTTAAGAACATTTTTATTTTATACAATTGAGAATTATTTTATTTGAGTAACTAAGCAATTCTTTTTTGTTGATGAAAGGTTCATTTATTCATAAATGATCAATTTATTTACTTTTCTTATTAATGAAAGAGGAAACTTTTTAGTCTAAATTTTGCACACACAATTTACATTACAATTTAAAAAAAATTAATTGTAGTATATATATATATATATATATATATATATATATATATATATACATATATATATATAAACATACATACATACATACATACATTCATACACACACACACATACTTAAATATATGTTGTTTGTTTACAAAGACACCTTTGAACTTTGCCCTTTTTTTGTCAATCAAAAATGCTGAAGCAAGAGTTGAGGATATTTGGCTAAAAAAGTATATTTCAAGGATTACTCCACTGTAAAAAGTTTGAGAATATTTGCTTTAGATTCAGAGCACTCAATACTTTATTAAATGTTCTTGTGAATTATGTGCATCACACATGAGAAAGCAGCCTGTATCAGACTCAGATTCAGGTTGATCTGAACGATGACTTAACTGGCAGATGGGACAGTTCAAATGTACAAAGAAAAGAAAAGCAATCAGAAATCAAGCTCAGTCAGTATTCACACTCGACCGCAGGAGCAGAGCCTGTTAAGACAAAGTGACAGCTAATCTTTGATGGTTCCCTTCAGAATGTAGTTCTGCACAGTGAATCATGCAAGCAACATTTTAATTCATTAAATGGGTATTGCTTTTGGTTTCTTTTTTTTGGGGGGGGCGCAGATTCTTTCTTTGTCCGTCTGTTTGTCAGCAACTTTACACAAAAACTACAAGTTCAAATCCTATGACATTTTCAGGAAAGTTGTGAGGTGGTCGAGAATAGATCCTATTAAATATTGGTTAATGTAGGTCAAAGGTCAAAGTCAGAGTCACCAAAAATGTCTTTTTGCAATGATAAGAGGTAAAAGGTTTGCAGGGCGTGGGGTTTGTTGTGCCTGCACCACTTATTTAATTGTATTTCTTTTATTGATTCAATCTACATGACTGGAAAGGAGCAGGATGAGGAAAAATGATCATTTTTGCCCCTTTCTTGAAACATCTGCTTACATCCGATGAGTTGCTGTTACACCCATTACAATAAACAGTTGACATGACAGTCAATGAAAATAAAATAAATACACAAAATCCATGAGTAAAATAATTTCATTACATGTTTTTGTAAAACTTCTCACATCTCTTTCTATACAACCTCTTAAACTGAAAAAAATAGTAAATATATAAACAGCTCTTCTCATTCATTGCCAAAGAATTCCACATCCAGACATCCACAACAGAAACACACATATGCTTTACATTAGTCTGAATCCTTATAAGAGACTTTGCATTCTTCAATATTTCTTTATTCTTTCTTTATTTCAGGTCGAAACAAAAAGAAAAACAATACATATTTTAAAATAATACAGACATATATGAATACAGGAAGACAGACAAGAAATAAAACAAACAGCCTAGCTGCATAGCAAATCGTAGCTGCGTCGAAAGAAAGAATTCCTGTAAAAGGCATCCTATCCTAGTAGGCGTACCATAATTGAGTTATTGGAGGAAGACAATCTGTTTAGAAAGGAAAAACATATCCTCCTTCGCCTAGTTGCGCTTTGTTATTTAATTGCATATTTGTTCTTTTACTTCCTTTTCCTTTTTTTTTTTTTTTTTTTTTTTTTACTTTTATCAGTTTTCCAACAAACAGACAAAACAAAAAAGGGGTAGTGTTTTGACTTAGATGTCAATATAGAAGCCTGCACAAATTGACATTTTACAGTAAAAGACAAAGCAGGTGCATAGATTATAAAACATGAAATAAAATGATTACAAGAGAGGAATATGTGTATCTCTGTTAGTCTAGGGTGCAGAGGATAGAATCAACAAGATCAAGGCTAATGGGACCATCTATCCAACATGGACCAAAGAAAGCATATACCATTCATGTTTGTCCCAAGTCACTTTTCTATGAATGATATTCACCATTTCCTTTCACAACTGTTGTTCCTTATTAGACATTTCTGAAAAACACAGCTCCTTCCGTCAAGATGGTTTGATTGCATGTTCGTGTGTATTTCAGTTACATTGAAAATACGACTTAATGTCACAAGATGATAAAAGATGTTAATACCATAACTGTAATTCATGATGTACTGTATTATGAAAGCTAGGGTTTGGAACAGTTATGTAAACAAATACAACAGTAACATAACCATCATCTATGATCCCTTGAAGAGTATAGTTGAGTTATCTGAGTGACACAACTGGATGAGTCTAACTGAGTGGAACTGATATATAACCCCCCTGTGATGATGGAACAGAAAACAGATATTACTTAATTGTTATAAATACATGATGTCATTCTGACACCAGTCTTAGTATTTGTGTGTACCCCTTGTGCTTTCTTTTTTTTAATTTAGTTTTCTTTAACAGTGGTTTTATAAGGTCAACATTTTGTCTTTGTTGTTTTCAATATGACTTTTAATGTGTCCTTGATGGCTTCTTATGGACTTTTAAAGCTAGCCGTACCATCACTGCCTGTTTATTTGCAAGCCTGGGTGACAGGGTGGCCTGGGGAGTCAGAGTGTTTTACATACCCAGAGGTTCAGGTGATGTTGGCTGTATGTCAAGACATGCATCAGCACAAACAGTGGGTCATAACTTACTGCCTCAGCTTCCATAAGACCCATTCAGCTTCTCATCATCACCTGACCATGTGTATAAAATAATGAGATTACGTGATGGTTAGAGAGGCCTAAATGGGATCAGTGGGTCAGAGGTTGGATTTCCAGGACAAAACTTTCTTCATACAATGAACAGACATAAGAAGAAAAGAGTCAACTTGTTATTGGTGTGAGTTGTTCTTTGATGGAGAAAAAATATATATATTTAATTGTTAATTTGGCAGTTTATTTTTAGTGTTTTGGAGACTTTTGGGGGGAAAAATCATAAAAACAGACAAGATTGAAATGAAAAGCTGATTATATCCTGATGGCTTTATGTGGTGTGGTGGGATGGTGGAGAATTTCCTTCATGCTAACTGAGGTACCCCATGAATTATAGCTAATGTATGGGTGGGGGAAAGGACACATTACTGTACCTCATGCATACTGTGGTTAAAGAGTGACCTGGTTTTCCATTTCACATGGGACACACACACACCAGCTGCACCTGTTGCTAGTTTTTGGTTGATGACTGCCAAATGCTGCTCTCGGGCATATGGATTTATCCTGTTTTTATAAGTGTACATTTACATCTAATACATCCTTTTATATGTATACAAGTGAGGTTTTCCCACACTGTATCATATATCACGAAACCCACAAGTTGACCAGCCCCTCATTTACTAGTTGCCCATTTTACCTCAAAAAAGAATATAGGCCCAATCATCCATTATTCACTATGGCACCACTGACCTCTGTTTAGCCAATAACAGCTTCTGCAAACTCCGACCCTGTAATAACAGAGTCCACTCCAACTTATGTTAACACGGACCTCAGCAGCTTCTTAGTGTTCCAAATACATCAGAGACCATGAAATGGTCTTTTTCCTTTTAAAAGAAATTAATACTTGTTTTATTCCCACATGCAATAAACTTTAATTAGTTTTGATTCTTGACCCGATTTTCTTAAAAAAGGAAAAGAAAAAAAGGATCTGCTATTAAGTGTCACTTCAAAGACTGCACTTTTTGATTTTCGAGCAGTCAGCGCAGTTATATTTATAGACATTATTCCCACTGTATTTTGTGTGGCTATATTTGTCACTAAGCTGTACAGATGTAATTGAGGTTAAATTAGACACTCAGCTGAATAACTTAAGATCTTTGTCAGTATTTTGTGATAATAATATGCCTTTTCTCATTAAAGAAATCCTTTTCTCAGAGACTCTCTTGCTTTCCCTCCACAAACAACTCAACAACCCCCCACCTATATACACACCCCTCCCTATAGCACCATCACGGCCTGTTCCTTTGTCTCTTATAATTAAAGCATCCGCTTGGCCTTGTTGGCCCCAAGCCACTTGTCTCTTTGTCTAAGGGGAAGACATGAGAAAGTTGTCACATTCCTCTTCTCCGTCACATGGCCACATTATTATTCACCGTATTTGTCAGAACTCTGTCTCATACTCTTTCATTGTCCACTTTGTCTCTCTCCTCTTTATTTGTGTGATCCCACTCTCCTTTTTCATTTGCCTCTCCCACTCTCTTTATTTTTACCCACAGTATGGAACAAAGGGAGGAAATGTCCCCGACATTAGACGGTAGGATTATTTATATCTTGGCTGTGTTGTGTTATTTTAAGCTGTGAGGTTATATTAGTCGTTCAGCCAGATTTGGATCTGAACCACAGGCCTGTTACAGTGGATGATTGTCGAGGATGCTGCTGTTTGAGAGCACACCTACAATCACACATAAGTAGCTCGGGTAATTCTATGTTTTCACTATAGTAGCCAGCTTGGTAGAGCCTCTCCACTCCCCTCATAGGACATTTTGTATTTTTAGTGTCCTGTACTTTTTAATAGTCACTCTCTCTGTTGTGTAATGACTGTATTGTGTTCTGCAGCAGCTACTGGACATGCAGTAAGACAGAAAATGTTTAAGAACCAATACACAAGCACGATGTTTATGTCTTCTTTCAAACCACCCTTACATAAATTATTTTTTCGAAATTCCATGTCATGAGCCTAATCGTTCTTCTCCTACATTCACCATTTAGCCTTTTCCTAGTGCAGGCATGAGTCAAAAATAGACCACCATATTGTCCAACGGTTGTATTTATGTGCAAATTGTCACTTTGCATGAGTGCAAAATGCTTATTATGGATACACAGCATCTATTTGAAATGATTGTAGATTTCATATCCAATGGCTGGTCACTGTCGCTGGTGGCTACAAGATGAGCCTCTCTCTCTGTCTCCCTCTCTGTTCACCAAACCCACAATCCTCCCACACTTGCACTCACTAACTCCTCATCCCTGACTCACAACCAAATTCTGTTTAACCCGAACCAACCCACTGACCTCGGCTTTTCAAATATCCCTGTGATCCACCCATGATAATCTAGCCAATACTCGGTGTTTTGGTCCAGGCTACCATCCGCTGCATCTGGCCAAATAAGGGAATTAGTCTGTTTTCACTCCTACACTGAGGCGCAGGAGTGACATGGCACTGTGGCTTTGAGATTACTCTTCTTAGGGACCAGATTTTAAGTCAACAAGCATTCTGGCCCACTGAAATGGTCTCAGAAGACCTCCATTCTGGATGTAATTGTGAAGAATATTTAGTGGAAATATATATTTTCACTCACAGACCCACGAGGCACCTTCCCCCTTGACCCTTCCTGGCACACCCTGAGCCGGTTGGGACACACCACTGCAGAGCAAATGCACCCGGTAGGAAAAAAACGCCAGATCCAGGGAAAGGTCCCATAAGGGGATCCTTCCAGCACTGAGCAGCCACCCAAATCCACTGACGGGACCCTGGACAGTTTCTTTTCCTCCTCTTGGAGGAGGAAAAGAACCTACCTCCACAAACGGCCAGATGACTGTGTCACCCGTCGCACTGCAAAGCACTCAAACCATACACAATTCCTTGAACTTGGCAAGAATGCTTTTGGAATGTATTCAATTTATACTTAGCTTTTCACATAAATCATATTTTGCATTTACAAAGTGAGATGTTCTTCCAGAGATGTTCTTATGCTTACATTCAGCAGGTCAACTCATCTGATCTGAGGCCATAGTCGAAAAAAAAAATGTGTGTGTGTGTGTGTGTGGGGGGGGGGGGCAAGGGTCGCCAACCTGACTCCTACTGGGTCGACCCCCCAGTACCCCCCTTTGAACGTGGTCCGTCCGGGGACCGTCACTTTGTCCTGCCACCAGCCAGAGAGACCCAAACCCCAGTCCCAGGTGCACCACCATACCGTGCCCTCGCACAGAAAAGGAAGGTCACATGAACTGCACCATCAGAGAAAACTGTTGATTTTAAATGTTTACTTAGTGATTTGAGCCTCATTTATGTTATTCATGCAAGAATGAGGGTCAGAACATCCAACGCAAGATTTTTTCTGTGAAACCCCCCCCCCTCTCTGGTTTTTGATAAATCACATCCTGCTTGAGCGTATTGTTGGCAACCAAGATATTTCTGTTATTTTCTGCCAATGGAAAACAAGTAATATAACTCAAAATAATTGTTGGTTGTGAGAATAGTATTATTTAAGTTTTGGGTTGAGGTACCAACATGTGATTCAATACAGAATGAATCTTCAAATTTGTTACTAGAACAATTCCAGAATGCCATTAAAATTTTAAATAAACTGTTTGGATTATTCTTTGTTATTCCTTTTACTATTATATATAAACTCAAATTCTTTGATTAATGTGCAGTCTATTCTTCAGTGACAGTTTAGATTTCAGTGTCACCGAATGAAACACTTTGTTATGTTTGTGAAAATCACAGATGGCATCATATTTATCATAAAACATTGGAAAGTGGCTTGTGAATGTTTCCTCAGCCATAATTTGTAATTCTTGAAATGATTCTGATGATTGAAAAGTTTCTACTTGAAAACCAGAAGTCTTGTACACAAATAAAATGGACACAGAAGATGTTCTTGCGAGAACCTGAGCAGATAAGACAAAAAATAGTGTGTGGAGCCACAGTATAGACAGCCATGTCATGTCTATTATGTGAGGTTATGAGAGACAACAAGGAGACATCTCTCAGTCTCAACGAGCCCCAGTGAGACCTTTCACATCACAGTGTCTGTCTGGGTCTGACTTAACAACCAGGGTGATGAGTACAAGCAGTAGAATTCTGATGTAAGGAGAATTTGCAAATATTTTTCACCAGATAGTACTTTTTTTAACCTTTACCCATCTACCCTAATCTATGTGCAGGCATTCCACATAACAGTAGGTAATCTGTGCCACAATCCAGACTCCTAATAAAGATGGATTTTGTTCAAAAGACCCCTGCAGAAGTTTATCCAAACATTCCTCCAAGATTCCCTATGTTCCCTTTCCAGGAATTTCCAGAGGTTTGAGCGCCAACATTGCTTACAGCTGCTGGGAGTTAGTAACGGAGAGGCCAAACGTAGTGCATGAGGCCTGAGGTAGTGAGTTGGAACCATCCCCAAACTGGGCCCCTGTCCTCCTGGAGCTGCTCTCGCTTCTGTTATTGTTTTGACTGAGGTGGAGGGTTGGGGGTGAGGGGGTTCACATGGGGTAAGTCCCAGCCTATTATGTCTGGGCGTCTTGGAATCTGGGTCACGATTAGACCTCATCTTCTCTTTTCTTCCTCCGCCCATCTTTGCATACAGTGACCATTGCCAAAAAAAGTCGGCTCTTTAATCCCCACTGCCTTTTTCACTCCTCACCAGCCCCTGATCAATGTGCCACGCCCATTCCCCCCCTTACCCACCTTCCCCCCCTTACCCACCTCCCCCACTCTTCAGTCCTCACTCGTTGTCTTCCTTCTCTCACCGCACCAAATGCCAGGCGTTTATCAGGGATAAGCAGCTGTCCCCTTTGCTCAAGGGAGTAAAAAGAAGAAAAAAAAAAGATGATAGAGCGGAGGCAGAAGAAAATAAAAAGAGAAGAACTGAGCAAAAAGGGAAGAGAGAAAGGAAAGATGTACACACAGAAGACAAATTTCACTATTAAACAGCCACTTGTGAATTATAATATCTAGGGTAATCTAAATTAAACAAAGGAATTGTATTGTTTAATACATTTTATTTAACATAGTGTCCAAAAAAAGAGCTGTAATTACTAATACTACAATAGTTGATTAACTTGATATCTTTTATATCCCAAACAGCTTGTCTCCTGAATGCCTGAAATGCAGATTAAAAACTCTGTATATCTGTGTAAACATATATAGGGAGTGTCTGCACAATGTCAAGTTGAAGGCTACAGCTTCTCTAAATGCGTCATAGCTTAGTCATTTAGTGAAAACAAAAGCATAACTTAGATAGCTTTGTGTGCTTTGAGCCTTTAGGTTAAAGTATCATAAAGAGCCAACTTTGCAAATACAACCTTTGTCCAAGGGAAAGGTGACAAAAAAAAGGAAAAAGTCAGTGTGACATTTCACGTGTCGGCAATATAGAAGTTACTTTGTGAGGTTAGTTTACCTGAATACACAACTGAGATTTTATCTGTCATGTGATACGGAAGGAAATGAACTACCAGTGACCTTAATTGAACTGAATTTACCTTCCCTAGGTGTTGTTAAAGAATAATCATGATTTACACCAAGAAAGGTGTTATATTTATAGTTTCTGTCATTATTACTATAGGTTTTGATAACATTGTTTGGGAACTTGGGAACATATAGTAACATTGTGTATGAAATATATTTGAACAGTTTATAAAACAGTTAGTTAATCAATTCAAGGTTAACAGGCAGTCTTTATATTTTTAAAAAATAGCACATGACCAAATGTCCAAACTCCACCAAGACAGATCATGCCCCCCCCCCCCCTGACAGACACTCATCTGCTCCAAAAACATAATTCTTGGTTGTTATTCTCGCATTATTCACACTTTATTACAGTGTGAATGGCAGCTTCCGGTGCGAGAATATGAATATTGCTTGTTTTTGGTCATTTTTTTCATTTTTGTTTACTTTGAATTTCTTTTTGTAAAGTGAAATTTAAAAAAAAAATAAAATAAAAGTAAAATGCTGGATAATTCAATTGTTGGTTTTGTGCTTCAAAACGAAAGTCAAATAAACCAGTGTTTTTTTTTGTTTTTTAATTCCCATTCATAAACACAAAATCCAAACACTAAAATATACACACACTGGACCCTCCACATACCTCCACTGATCACCACTAAAATTTAATCAGTTGATTTTTGTGTCAAAATCAATATTTCCTGAAAATTTAAGCCAAATCCATCCATAACTTTTTGAGTTATCTTGCTAACAAACAAACAAACGCCAGCAAATACATAACTCCGCTGTTCCTTGGTGGAGTAATAACACATATTTAACGACCTACTCCTAAAGATCTGTTTTACATTGTTCTCTCTGAATACACTCAAGGAAAAGCAAAAACAAACAGGCGTTATTCTTAGCTCCTAAGTAATTAAAGTGAATCACCAAAGGTTACAACTGCATACAGGAAACCTTTTATCTTTATTGTTCAGGCCGTTGCTGACTGGGCTTTAATGAGGGAATCCTGTATTAGATCAGAAATGCCACACCTTATCTGCAGCCTCCATCGCTATGCATCTGATATCAACAACAGACCGTCTGTCTGTCTGTCTGTCAAAGCTTCATTCTTTGCATGCCACTATGTGTGAGTGTGTGCCTGCCACAGCCAGTGGCGACATAGTGGATATCCCTATATTAGTGGCTTGGAGCCATGTTACTTTTGACTGCAGCTATTGCATCTTCTGTGACATTCTGCCATTTGGCAAAGGTGATGTATAATTCAGTTTTAGTGACAGTAACACGAATGAAACACATACATCAGTGTAGTTGCTTCTGGGTTGTAAATGTTCAGGCCATGTGTAGGACCCACACATGTAATACTTCTACTGATTGTATGACTGTGGTGGAGTGGAGTGGTTGCAGAATGCAGCACCATACAGGCTTCCAGCTGTGGACTCTGATGGACCCCAGGGAAAGGAAAGGCTTGGCAGTCTTATATTTTACCAGAAAACTCAGCCTCTGTTTGTCTATTATTGCTAAGATGTGTTTTTTAGTTTAGTTTTTTTTTTTTTTTTTTTTTTTTTAGTTTTTCTTAGACTTAGACTTAGACTTCCTTTATTGTCATTGTTACAATAAACTAAATTAAATACTAGATAAAAAGTAAACATTGTAGAATACAAATGTACAGTATATAAACATTGAGGTACATACATTACATACATCAATACATTTTCTTTAGTTGTTCCCTTCAAGAAATCACAAGTTATCACTCTGAGTAGGGTATTGGCACAGTCACTGATTTTCACTGTGTATTCATGTGATTTGGGATGGAGGTGGAGAGGAGGTAGGCTGGGATTATAGTCTTTGCACTGTAACAGAATAATTATAAAATGTTCTACATATCTAGATGGGACTATACACAGCCTGGCAAAACAAATCACTCTCTCTCACACACACATGCATACACACGCACACACACACACACACACACTATTTCACCCGATCACTTTGATTACTAGATATATTAACTTGGCACTGTATATGTGAAGCAATGCTGACACTCTACATTTAATCCTATGAAAGTTTTTTTTTTTGCCATGATCGTGTTATGGAGGAGTGTTTTTATTTTAAAGATTCTCAGTGGGGTTCAGGTCTGAACTTTGTGCTGGCCAATCCATATGTAAAATTAATGTCTCATGTCAAGGTTAAACTTGTCCATCAAAACACACAGCTAAACTAAAGTTAATGCAACTATGAATGTATATTTATTGTGACTTTGCATTGCAGAGCATAAATAATGCCATGCAGAATGTGTCCGTCGCAGTCCAACACATTTTGTGTGACTTTTTTTGTCACCAGCGAGTGAGTATATAGCAGAAAGGGTATTATGGTGATATAGTATTTAACAATGTTTCCTCACAGCAAGAAGGTTTGGGGTTTTGTTCCTGCATTGTGCATTTATACCTGCTTTACTGTGTGGTCTTTTGATATGCAACACTGGTTTCATCCTATTATCTAAAGACATCTACCTTAATAAAATGTGGTTGTTTTCCTTCATACATAAATCACAAGATGAACTGATGACATGTCCCATAACCTTAACCCTAAGCCCTTCATCTGTTTGTAGCTGGTGTAGACACCAGCATCCCTGGATTAAACAATTTAGAAAATAAATAATTATGATTTTTTTTTTTGTCCTGTTGAGAAACTTTATGAAAGGTAAAGTGTAGTCAAGATCATCAAAGCTCAGACCACCTCACAATTTTCTTCTTTTTAAACATGAATATTTTCATGTAAAATCAGCTGACCCAAAGCCCAATATGTTATGCAGTCTGATAATATTAATTTAACAATCAAATCAAACAATCAAATCCTTCTCTGTTCATCCATAATCAAATTCCCTGCAGGATTATGTGGGCACATCCGGCATGTAATTGGATATCTGACATTATGTGTAGAGTTAGAGGTTGACCTCGGCACCTTGACCAATGACAGAACATCAACTCATAGCTATAAAGGACAGTCAAACCTTCTAGACCAATTAGATGCAGGTTGGAAGAGAAGACAGCAAATTCAGTCAGTATCACTGAGTTGTTATGTTTATCTGACACTGAGCAAACAGATGAAGGGTGGACAGACTGCTCAAATTAAAGAAAATATACACACTAACAACTTGTATATGTAGAGAAAATGCAGTCTGGGAAATGAAGTATTGTATGAATTCATGTGTAAGGCATATTTATCTGCCAAAAATTAGGTTAATCTGTAGTATAGCTTATTTAACGATTGTCATAGAGTGATGATATTTGATTATAGATTTTTCCCCTTATACCTAAATTAAATCTTAGTCCACAGTTATTAATCTAATGTTTCGAATGTGATTTTTTAAATTATGTAGCCAACCAAAGTAAATACTAGCTGTTTGCTGTTTAAATTATGCATTCAAATACAAACTCTCTCCAATACACACCATTTAAAGTGAGTGATACACCCTTTATCCTCACTAAGGTCACAGGGATCGCATGTAGCCAATTCCAGCCACTAAAGGGCAGAGCTTGGACAACATTTTGCTTTTTTAAATTGAAGTATGCATTTTAAAACATTTCCTTGTGGTCTACATAAACTATAAATGATATGATTGGGTCTAAATTCTTCATTAATTCAAATCCACAGGTCCATCTTGAACTCTTTTTCTGACTATTGACAGCAGAAAGGTCATTGTGTGCACTGGCCCTTTAAATGTAAATAAGCCACTTCACACTCCACCCCCCTCCAGGTTGTTGACTGTGTCCCATTCAGCTATTTGTGTTGGACTACAATCACTACTGCTGACAAACAAATATAATGTATTGGGAGAAATATTTCTCGGAAGTCTTGACTTTAAAAGTGCAAATGTTATGATGTAACAAATGAAGCAGGAATTTGAATAGGTTGTAGAAATCCACTCAAGTTTTGCCAGAATGATTGTAAAAAATAACATTGCAGCACCTGGAGGGTTTAAATTAAAATTTTACCAACTATTAGGGTCCAAATATACAAATAAATGAACCAAAGACTAATGAAAGTTGGTTTAGCAAAATATGGCCACATTAATCATTTCAATCACAACCTAATCATCTAATGACCATTACTCTGAGTGAACAGAATAATTAATCGGAACAATAGTAGTTGTGTTCGGCAACAGATATTGCCCAGTTGTTGTTTTTACTTTCCAATGCTCATTTCCATAATTCATCCGCTGACTTATTAAGAAGATAATCCCCTTGTTACATCGTCACCATTGCAAATTCATCAGTGTGTGTGTGTGTTGAGATGTAAAATGGGTGGGGTCATATGTGAACCCAGATGAACCCTGACACCCCTCCTTTGCTTCTCTCCTCCTCTATTCCCCTTGTGTCGGTTGCTTGTGGATGCTAATGATTAATTGCTTATTTGCTTGGACGGGGGTTGATTGGCGTATGTGCAAAGTAGACTTGACGAGCTGCCAAAGCTGTCAGACAGGGCTTGATGCAGATCAACAGAGAGACGGGAGAGGAAGAGACTGATGGTAAAGAGTAGGCAAGATCAGAGCAAACTCAAGTCATTAATAGCCCAACTAAAATATCATTGCATATATACTGCATACCCTGTGCACAAATATCCATACAATTCATTAGCAGTAATATGTCTGGTATAATTGCATGAATGCACTCACAGCAAATATACATATACCAATGGTCACGGTGATTATAACACACTGCAAATCCTCATGCAAGTGCATATATGTACTTTATTTTTCTTGCATGTACACATATTCTTAATAACATTGTGCTAGCAATCATGTGAATAGGCAGCAAAGAACTCAGTTTTAATCATCATTAGAGGCAGTAGTGATGGTCATCATGGATCACTACCTATCAAATTTGAGACAGTCTAGAAATAACCTATTGCCTATGACAGCATAATGAAAGCACAATCATGGGAAGTGCTAGCTGATTGCAAACTGCATTTCTTTCATTTGACATATGCTCTTTTCAGCATTCAAAACATTATTTGGATTATTTTCTTTTAATTAAATTAACCCATAAAAACCTGGCACTACTGTGGTGTCAGTTCCCAAGTATTTGTTTGTCAGTGTTAAACCTTTAATATATGGTTCATGACCATTTATTATAATATTATCTTATATATCTCTTTTATTTCTTTTGAGTCTGGAATTTCCTATAGTTAATTCACCAATCAATTAGATCATAAAGGCTCAGATTAAAGTTCAGGGTTATTATCAGAAACAAAGAAAACTACTGGAAAAGTGACTTAATGAGTTTAAACCAAGTGTCTCCATCCATTGTCATCAGGGCCAGAGTGTGCCCTTTTTTCAGCCTGGGAGTTTCATACCCAAACCTGGCCCACTTCCCTATGGAGGAATTTGAATAAATGAAGCAGCAGCTCTAGCTCTTACATTGTCTTTTTATTGGATATAAATTCAGGTATAGTATGTTGGTAAGTTAACAGACAACACTTTACTTTAATGATGTTTAAACAGATAATTATTAATTAAACAGTGATTAACTATTTCATTTGACCTGATCTTGATGCATTTTCAACATTTAGTTCATTTGTATCCTCTCTACCTGTTACTGTGTAGTCCTGGTCTCTCCAGGCCTACTGGGTTCACCAGCAGGATCACACTGGTTCTGCTCTGAGGTTACAAAAACATTTCATTAAGGGTTTGCCTATGCTGCTGAATAGCATATCATGCTTTAAAGTTTTTTGTTTTGTTTTGAAACAGTTAAGCCAATTTTGTGATTATATTAAATATGAATAATTTAGGTTATTTGTTTCCATTTATTTTCAAATAGTATCCATATAATAAAAAAAAAAAAATTAGACTATAGGGCTGACATCTTTGTGAATTTCTGAACAAAATATAAGCTTATCATGTCTTGTCTCATAGCCTAACATGTTTAGATAAGTATCCTGTACCTGGCCCTGAAGGGAGTAGAGGATCATCATCAGTATGGTCAGAAGGGGTCTGCTGCTCCGATGCTACAAAAATGTTTCATAAATAGGCTGTTTAATATCTAACACATCAATTATATTGATTATTTTTTTCATAGAGTGTATGTACTAGACTGGCTCTACTAGAGTCATAGGTTAAAGCACCAGAGTGAAGAAATGAATAAAGAAAAGATTGTGAATTATATCTAATGACAATGAAAGGATAACAAACTGCATTTTACACCAATTATTTACATAGATTTATAGAACTAGTTAATGAACCATTTTTAAACATTTTACATCAGTATATATTTCTAGGTCTTTATGGGATAATTTGACTGCAGTTAAGTTTCTATTCATAAAAATAACTAGTATTCAGACCCCTGTACATGTGATCTGTGTTTCTCTAATGTTTGACCCCATTCATGTGAGACTGTTGTCAAAGGCTGTGCCCTTTCTCAGGCATCGCCCAGAATATTATGAATATTTAGCAAAACATACATTTTCCACTGCATCTGGGCCTCTCATCTATAAACATCCCTTAAAAATAAAGATTTTTTTTTCATTCCCTCCAAATTAAATATTTTTCCAAAGCATAGTTTATGTATATTCATGTAGACAACTACAATATCAAGGAGCAAATAAGGACATCACAACACAATATGCACATGCACACTGCTGCATCCACAGCTAAATCAGACAGAAACAGAAGCTCACGCATTTGTTCTAATTGTTTTATTCTCAAGTATACAGAGAAATCTGTAAGGTTGTGTGAGGAGAAATATTTAAACGGTGAAAGAAAATATTCATATTAGGGTTACATCTGTACTTGTGTAAACATATTTGCTAAAACAAGAATTCCCTTAAATCTTTTTTCACATTTGTTGTTTTGTCCTACTGTGACACAAGAAGGTCTATGGACAAGACAGGCATCTACTACAATTTGCCATCAACCACAAGCTTTCCTGCTGTCTTATATTTTCAGCTGTGGATGCCCCCAACAGTTTCTTCCAACCTCCACCACAACCAAGACAAATGATACCAATTTCATGAACAGCATTTTTGTGCTCACTCGTACCACATGTGCTTGAATATACATTTACCAACACACAAAAATGTGTAGAAACAGGAAAAGCAAGCACAAAATACACATATACTCTGTATGTGTGTGTGTGTGTGTGTGTGTGTGTGTGCATGCACAGACATACGTAAGGACAGGTTTTGATCAATAGTGTTGTGAGCCATGTAGCTTTTCCGCTGCTGTAGCGACCACACATTTGCTGCTCCAGGCTGAGTAATTGGTGCACACTACTATGATAGCTACCACTGCAAGAAACAATATTGATAACATGCCCCCATGTGTGTCTGTGTGCATGTCTGTGTGGTATTAATAGTTCAGCAGGGAATACAGTACACCTTGCAGGTTCAGAGCAGTGTGTCTCCTCCCTCATTCTGTTTGTACTTTTCTATGAGTCCTTTATGTAATCTTTGGTCATCTTCTAATCCTCCAGGCTATGTCTTTTATTTTTGTTTTGTCTTTTGCTTGAATCAAATTCCTAAGTGCCAAAATGTTAACATAACGTGACAAAAGCCAGAGTGTACTATATCTACACTATTTCAAAGACATGTTCACACTCATGTGTAAACCTCTGCTCAGTCAGATAAAATTGCACCTTGAATCATTTGCTCATAAAAAATGAAATATTATTATAATATAATTAACAAGGGGGTTTAACTGACTTTAAAAAAGCAACATCTAATATGTATGGAACCAAAACCGATATTCCTTCACTTCCATTGCATGACAAAAGTACAACACAGTATATGTTGATATAGGCAGATGTGTGTCCAGTGCAGAGATCAAAGAAGAGGAAAATACAAGTAAGTGGATGAAATTGCAGTTGTCTAACTATCCAAAGGATATGACATTGCGAGTTTGTGAGGATGGATGAAACAGAAAGGGGACTAAAAGGGAAGAGGGAATTAAGAGTTGTGACACTATTAATGGATGAAATCAATAATCAATAAAATACTTCCAGTAGCCTGGCAACTACACAAATCTGCAAATGTACATTTGTCCTGGCAGATCAGTCTGGCGCTGCTCCTATTCAAACTGATCTGCACTGAGTTGAGTTCAGAGTGACCCAATCACAAATATTTATCTGGTATGGGGTACGTCAGATGTAGTTTGAGACACTGACACTGTCTGACCACACTGGCGGTTCTCCATAAGTCATGTGGTGATTGGCTGTAGATCTCTCCAGTTGCATGCAGAGATATTTTGGTTGCTTCTTCGACACACCTTGAAAATTAAAAATGAACTGAGAGGCCCAGAACAATTTTCATTTAACCCATAAAGAGCTGGTGCAACTTTTGTGGCAGTTTGCAAATTATTTTTTTCTCTATATTTGTCCATTCTGAAGTGATTTGCCACTGTGTATTGTAATATTTAATGTTTGTATTTCTTCAGTATAAATTCTTTATTTAATTTACTGATTATGTAGATGTTCATAAAATCTCAGAATAAGTTTAAAGGTTATTATACCAGAAACAGAAGTGGAAGATTAAGTGACTGTTTCCATCCACTTTAATTTATTAAACTCCGTGGGTTTTAATGCTGACTCATACTGTATAGGATGACTGTGTATGAAGCCTCTGAATGTCCAAATGAGTCATATGTGAAAAGAAAAAAAATCAGAAAAGTGTCATTTAAACCAATTACTTTTCATATGTTGATAGGATTAGTGGATCAAAAGATATTAAACATTTTAGATCACTACAAAGTTCTGGATGAGGATGTTTGGATCTTTATGGGTTAGGAATTAATCTGGCTCTTTCCACCTCTATGGGGATAAATAAATCGCTAAATGAAAAAAAAAAAAAAAGAGGAAAAAAAATTGTTCCTGAAATATTGTAGTATTTCCCTAAATTTTCTTTCTTCAAAATGAAACCAAAAGTCAAACCAGAGCTTGCTTTTCCTTCTCCTCCAATATCAGTATTAGCTTCTCCTCTCATATCTCCCTGCATTGTCAGCTGACCTCTCTTGTGAGTTCTTCTGTCAAGAAGATGCCACATACCAGTGAGTGCCAACAGGTGCAGTCACTTCTAAATTTACACCTGCATCAGAGTGCAGCTCGATAGATCCTGGCAGTTGTATGAGGAAGTGCACGTGCAAACATGGCATGTGAACATGTGCCTCTGCTTTGGCATGTTGTGTAAATCTACACGCACTTGAATAAGTGTCTACACACCCGCTCATCCTCAACCAGCAGTGTGATTGACTCTTTTCACACCTCTGCGTAAGGGCCTATTTTCTGCCACTTACCATCTCACCCCTTTATGAAAGTGTAACATTCATGAGAAAATGGAACAACCCTCTCCTCTTATATTTCTGGAGCCCAGATGTTACTAGGATATGCCACTTACATCACAATACTGCAGATATAACTCACAATAACGAAAAAAAAAAAGGAGGAAGATGAAAAATGAGACAAAGAAAGGACATGAAGGGATGTGACAGTTGAGGAAAGAAGCAGCAGAGGGACAGAGAGAGGGAAGGAAGCTGAAGAGGAAGAGTGAGGATGAGCAGCGAGTTGAGACAGGAGGGCATTGGGTACAGCATGTCCTTAAAAAACCTCGGAGGAAGTAGAGGGAGAGGCAGGGATGAGAGGAGAGGATGAGCAGTGCGGTGTGGCTGGGAAAGAGGTTAGTAAACCAGCTGAAATTGGATAACAGTCTCCCTACGTCGCTACAGTTTCACATTACGAGAGCTCAGTGAATGAAAATAGGAGATTAACCGAGATATGAGTGAGGACAGATGGCAGTGATTTAATCTTATGTGTGTTAGTATAAATCCAGTGCATATGATGGTTTTACTACAGTGCGGAATAGACAGACATGAAGTGTGTAATTTTGCCTCAACATATGACTGGTCTCATGAGCCTGTTAGGAAACCTTTAATTAGACAAATTTAATCCAGTGTAAGCTAATCACTTTGAAAAAAAAAAAAAAAAAAGAAAAGTGAACGCTGTCAAGCACATCTACGTTTTTGAAATGCACTAACATTTGAGCAGTTGGTGCCGCAGTGTCACCCTGCCTCTCTTGTTCCTCTTTGTTGATTTTTCAGAACAATTTGTCCTCACAGGAAAATGTCACGCTACCCTGTCAGCTCTGACTCCATCCCCTCCTCAACCTCTCAGCCACCCACCGTCTCTTGCTTTCTCTCATCTTCCTTTCTTCTCATTCCTCTCACTTCTCGTCAGCCACATACAGAGTTGCAGCAACGTCCCTCCCCTCTCTTCACATCTTATCATTTTCCTTTTTCTAAAAAAAATAAAAAAAATATAAAAAAACAAAAAAAAACAAAAAAACAAATCCTTCCTCCCTTCTGCAATGAGGTTTGGTTGTAGCGTACATGGAACATGGAACAAAATGTCCAGCACTCTGAGTGAATTTATTAGTGGATATGGTACAAAGTGTTTCACATAATGACCCACATGACACAAAAAGAACAGCAGGAAAAGAAAAAAAAAGAAATTGTCCCCTTTCATTTTCTTTTTATATTCTTTATCTCCTCCTTAATACCTCTCATGTTATTTTTTTTCTTTTTCTTCACTTCTTACCTTTATCTTTCTATCTTTGTCTAGACATGCACACAGCAGGTAGCCAAAATCATAAAGATGAATACAAAAGGCACAGAGGTAGACTGACAGAAACAGGCAGCTGCATCAGACATCAAACGCTGTCTTGCTTGGTCAGTCTCATATCATCATAAATCATCTTGCTAATAACACATAAAGTCTAAGGTTACACATCTGAATGCAACCCCCAGTTCAGGCTAAAAATCTTTCACATGTTGCCTCATATTGCATAGCTGGCATATTACAAAAACTGACCACATACTGTATATTAAAATATCAGCTACCAACACTCAGTATCAGCTCCAAAATGTGCTCCATGCTTCATTGTTGATAAATTCAGGACTATACTTCCATTCATTTGATGTTGACATGTTTGCACAAAATACACTTGTTATTTACCTCCTCCATCTTTTCTAATCACCCATCCCCCACCCTCTCTGCACCACTTATTTCAACCCTTTCTTTCAGATTCTCTTTTCTTTTGTGCCTTATTTTTATGAGTCAAATTTATTGTTAAACCCAGCACTCTACTCTGGTCTAGCGCCTCAAAGCTGAAATAGGTGTTTTATTTTTCTTGCATCCTTTGCCATATTTCCTTTTGTAATACACCCCTCTCCTCCCTTCTTTGCCTCTTTGCCTCTCTTCCACTTGACCACCTGTGGCCCTGCTTCCCCTCCTGTCAAGTCCCCCTGCTGAACCCCCCCCCCCCCCCCTACACACACACACACACACACACACACACTATCTGCATCCTTCTCATTCACTCACTTCTGCTATTGCACTTGTGTCTTATGACCATGCTTTGTGTCATGAGGCTTACACAACAGTCTCCCTTGCTAGAATCCTCACACACATACACACGACCTCATCATCCTAATAAATGGTGGTCACGCTCAGACCAGGCATGTGAATATCAAAGCGAAGGACAGAGACAAACACAGTCTTACAAAGAAGCACACTTAACACACACTCTCTGGCTTTCCACACCATTCATGGAAGTACTACTGTATTAGGCTACGGAAGGGTCTATTTATAGTGGTGACTAACTTTTGCAGCAAAGCCATTTATGTATCTTTACAACCCAGGCTCACAGAATGACTTTGTGTTGGGTTATGCAAAACTAACACTCACAGTAAATATTTGCCAGTAACAGTCTCATATTACTGGATGATCCTGTAAGACAGCGTAAGTAAGACAGATGATACCCTTGTGGTTTTACATAATAATTAACAATTCAATCTGTAATATTTAGTGATATCTTGTAGATAAGTTGCAGACCTCTGAACATTCCACTGAGTTGACAGATAGTCAGATGAGTAACTCATAGTTGAAAGGTTCAGAATTCACCTCCCAGGTAGACCAAGCCTTTTAGTGTTAAGTTGCCCCCAAGTCTTCTGGTCTTCCCCAAAAGACACATATATATATATATATATATATATATATATATATATATATATATATATATATATATATATATATATATATATATATATATATATATATATATATATATATATATATATATATATATATATATATATATATATATATATATATATATATATATATATATATATATATATATATATATATATATATATATATATATATATATTGGTGAAGATTCTCATGTCAGTACATTCAATAAAGAGCTAGAGTTTGTCCCCACATGCTTTTAATGGCAGCTAACTAATTAGGTAAGTTAGCTGATCATTAATGCTAATGCTCAATGCTGCAGAAAATGCAGAAAATAATTTCTCCGCCCCCTGAAGGGGAGAGGGGTATTGTTTTTGAGTTGGGTTGAGTTTTTTTTTGTCAGCAGCTTTACACATATCAACTGGACCAATTTTCATGAAATTTTCAGGAAAGTTTGTATGGTGGTCCAGAATATATCCCATTCAATTTTGGTGAATGTAGGTCAAAAGTCAAGGTCACAGTCAGTAAAAATGTGTTTTTACAATGATAAGAGATAAGACAAATCAGGTAAAACGTTTGCAGGGTTTGTTGTGTCTGGCACCACTTGTTATTTGAGTTAACCTTAACTTTAAAAAGGCAACAGTGTTTGTTAAACACATTCTGGATTTCCTCTTTATAGGGATATGAACCCTGGTTCATATTTACATAACTGGTGATAATAAAACACCTTAACCTTTAAGGACTCAGTGTGACATTTGTGACATTTGTATCATAGGTCTCACATTATATCATTAATTGAGCATAAAGGAAGTGTGGCTTTCCCCAACTTCATGGGTTTTACTAGTGTAGAGCTTCTGAATATGAAAATGGGTTATATCTGATGAACCAACTGATCAACTTGGAATAAACAGTTTATGTCAGTCGATGACTTTGGTAGATCCTGGATGTTTTGGTCTTTATGAGTTAAAGCTGTATGCATCTAAAATGAAAAAGAAGAAGAGGAACTGTACAATTAAAGTAGTACAACATGATGGACTCAGTTATGCATGTGATATTCCATTTCTAAAGTTAGATTCTTCTAAATCTGAAACTCCAAATGTTTAAGCATGAGACAAATACAATTACTTACAAAACAAATCTGTTGGTACAAATTATCCAGCTGAGTCCCTGTGATTACTGACCAGTGTAAAATCTCATTTATTTTCATTCAATATCATTCCATAAGATGCATGACCACTCTAAATGCCATCATTTGATCTATTACTAAGGAATGAAAGTGAAGACTGCACATGTGAAACAATTATGGTTTTCACTCATGATTGAGCCTCAGTATCCTACTGTAAAACACAATTTTACACAAACATGCATTTCCATGTCACATGCTTCTTCTGACAATAAAAACAACAGTGTTCTTTGATAATAGTCTGGTTAAATGCTAAATATGACAGGAATGTAAGCGTGTGTGGGGCTGTCTTAGTACTACTTTGTCATGTGAGCGAGTTTGCAACACACACACGCATACACACACACACACATGTGTACACAGGCAAAACCGGGAATAGGATTAGCTGTTATTAAGCAAAGCAGGCAGCACACAACTACAATGGTCCACACCTGAGTATGTTAAAAATGTAAATATCAGAGCTATTTGAAGTAGACACGGGTGAGTAGCTGCTGTGTACATAACAAACCTTATACCATGAAGATCACTGCAAAGCAGACTGTAGGAAGTAAAGATAAGCTGTTGAGTGGACATTTCTACTTGAAATTATCCACATTCTTCCAGTTAGAAATATTACATTCAGATTTGACATGATCCAACACGACAATCTGCAACTAACTGAACTGAAATTCAGTTACCAAAGGCTGCATATGATTTTGATTAACTCCAAACCATGTATAAAACTGACTATCATGAGTTTACATAATATATTCAGGAGTCAAAATGTAACAGGAATAAAGTCAACAGACTGAATATAACTAGCCTTACGGTGTGGGAAGTGACAGTGAGTGGTATATCCCTTAACACCCCCAATCCTTAATCAGGTCATCATGTGAGGCATCTGCAGGTCATGACCTTTCCTTTGTATTTGATCTGAAGTACAAAGGCTAGGCCAGAGATATGAACAAAATAGTGTTTAGGGATTTGACACTTTTGAGTGTCCCCTTGTGGGCAATCTAGAAATGGTCCAAAATCAAATCACTTTGTTCTCTCCATGATATTAATTGAGATAGAAAACATGGAATTTCTAAACCAAATATTTTTCAAGTTATTGCATTCACATGAAGGATAGCTAGCAGCGAGGGTCAAACCAAAAACACATCCTCAAACCTCACAGAAATACAGATGACCTAATGTCGTTTCATTCTGTTAGGGGAAACTGGCATCAGTGCTCATAATTACAGCTCTCTGACACCCCCTCCTCCTGTTGGAAAATGCTTGAGTTAATCCACATCTGTCATTCAGTCTGTTTACATGGGAGATTTTATTCCTGTTTAATTGGGAATAAAACTTAATTCCACTTTAAGATGACCATGTAAACACCTAATTCCTATTGAAAATGTTAATTCCGAAGTAAACGTAATTCTGAATAAAGTCACTGGTTTATTCCAAATTTAATTCTAAATATGATAATTCCTGTCCCATCTGAACAATTAAATTCCGCATTAACATTATTGCTGTCATTGTGCCCATGCTCCTGGTCTTGTAGTGATGACATAAGTCATTATGCCCATATTTCGTGCTGCCGACATTAGTGTAGTATGTATGAAGCAAGCATTGGAGTCACAGCGAAGAAAAGTATTTGATTGGAGCACTTGAAGAATTAAATACGTAGAGTACGTAGCATCCAGACTTCCATGTTGATAAGGGCAACGGAAGCAAAACAGGAAGTGGGTGCAATTGTTTTCTTCTGGTATGGTAAGATGTCACATGGACATTCTGTCCAATCAGAACCCTCTGTACCCCTAGCTCTTAAAATTGGATTAACTACAGTGGAATAACCCATTTCCCATGTAAACGCTTATTCAGAATTAACATGTCCAAGTAAACATGAAAGAAATAGCTTTAATTCTGAATTACTTTATTTGGAACAAATAATTTGAAATTAACAAACACCATGTAAACATACGGCTAGTGTACACGCTTTACATCTTGAAAACACATTAAAAAGTTAATGCAGGTGTCCTGTTTCCTTTCAGGTGAAAAAGGTACATTTTTACCCCTCCCCTCGATGAGGAGAGGGCTATTGTTTTTGTCTGTCTGTCTGTCTGTCTGTTTGTTTGTTTGTTTGTTTGTTTGTAAGCAGGTTTATGCAAAACATACTGGACCAATTTCCATTGCATTGTCAGGAAAGGTGCAATGTGGCCCAGAATAGATCCAATGAAATTTTGGTGAATGTTGGATAAAGGTCAAGGTCACAGTCACCAAAAATGTGTTTTCACAATGATAAGTGATAGGGTAAATCAGGTAAAATGTGTACAAGGGGGATGGGGTTTGTTGTGCCGGGCACCACTTGCTTGCTCTGTAATGAATATCTAACAAGCAGTGCAGCTTTGACTGTTGTTCTTTAGACTTCAGTAAGAACATTGTGTTTGTAACAGGTATCAATGATTCCTCAACAGCCATTGTCGGACTTAAATGTGACCTCATTTGATTTCACTTCAATTTTATTTTCATTGCAATAAGAAAGCTCTGAGCTCTACCCTCGAGGACATCCTGTCAAGTTGCTTGCTGTCAACTTTTGTGAATCATGTTAAGTTCATCATGTGAACAAAAGACATGTTTCTACGACTGGGGTGAGTCTATCACAGATATAAATCTGCATAAAATTTATTTCCAGAGGTGGATGATACCAGCATCATAGATTTAAAGTCCTTTCATGTATTGGTTCTACTCGTTCATAATCATCAAATGCTCTGAAAATACAGATGAGGATGCAAACCAAGGGAACATCTGCAAATAAAAAAAACACTGAATGACCAGTCAGTACAACAGAAGTACTCCTAACCTGCAGCCAGTATTTATAGACAACCAACTATTGTCAAATCATCAAATAATCAAAAATAGTACTGCCTGGCACAACAAACCCCACCCCCCTTGCACAAATGTTATCTAATACGCCCTGTCTGTTATTATTGTGAAAACAAATTTTTGGTGATTGTGACCTACATTCACCAAAATGCAATGGGATCTTTTCTGGACCACCTTGCATCTTTCCTGAAAATGTCATAAAAAAAATTTGTGGAAAACAAACCAACCCGACAAAAAAAAACAATACCTCTCTCCCCTTCGGGGGGTTGGGATAATGAAAGTCACATTACTGTACTACACCATGACTTGAATTGGTTCCCACTGTAGTTTGAAACACTGTCAGCTGTTCTCTAAAGTTGTCACCATCCTGTGTGTCTCTGCATTGAGTTGTTCTGCTAACAGCACCCTCTACAGGTTTGGAGCACTTCTGTTGGTTATGCAGTGTTTTTCATTTGCAGGTGTTTTTTTTTGTTTGTTTGTTTGCATCATTTCTCTGCAGATAATTTGATGATTATACATTTTTGTTTATTTTTGTGTATTTTTCCACTTGCACCACATTCCACTTTTTGCACCTTATTTAGACTGTGTTTGACTTTGCAATTTACATCATTTCTGTACCTGCAGCTGTTTTCTCTAACTGAGATGCATTGGGCCATTGCAATCTGTTTGACTCTTGTTGACCAGTGTGAATTCAGTCTTGCTGCTAGTAAATGTAAAGAGAAACAAAAAAAAAAACCCAGGTTAATAACAGATTTATTACATCTAACTGCACTCCCCTGCTCATGTCTCTGCACAAACTGAATTACTTAATCTTGGCAAACATACAGAGCAAAGTCACTAACTCGAGGTTCATCACCACAGTCCAGACCCTCGGCTTCTCATTCACAACTCTGATTCTGTACCTTTAAAGCCACTGTGTAAAGCTCAAGAGTGATTAGTGGTGCGTGTCTGAAAGTCTTTTGAGGAGTACAGGTTGTACCATCTTAAGTGACAGCAGACTGTGCCAAGCTTAAAGTTCATTTCAGGTTTTGAGCCGCCATAAGACAACAGCTTAAGTTGTCTTAGTCAGCAATTACACTTTACACTTATGCATATCAAGGTGTGTCATGGAAGAAAACATTAGTCTCAAACATCTCATTAGTCTTTAGAAGTCAATTACTATATTTATCCTATTTTTCTTGTGTAATTGTACAAGTGTTTCAAGACAGGGAGGTAGGTTAAATACTGTACATTACAAATACAGCTTCAAGCTAATCAGTGATCACAGTCAATTAAATGGGATTATTGTGATCCTTATTTTTCTTTTCTTAAACAGGATTAAGGCATATCCTATATATAGTCATTACATTAGGATTCTCAACAGATGTTACTATATATATTATAGCTATATAATATATATAGCTATGTATGTGTATATATATATATATATATATATATATATATATATATATATATATATATATATATATATATATATATATATATATATATACTGTAGAATTTGCAGTGTTAATTTGGAGACAATGGGACCAAATATACTCTAGAAGAAGTTAAATAAACTCTAAGTGTTGATTTAACACTGCTAAATTTACTGTGTGTGTGTATATATATATATATATATATATGTGTGTGTGTGTGTGTGTGTGTGTGTGTGTGTGTGTGTGTGTGTGTGTTTCCTTCTTTCTTGAGTCTGATTTCTCATGTAAAATAAAATGCAATTAATATAAATTAAAAACGGATTAGATTTAATAGTGATTAATCAAAATTAATTAACAGCAAGCTTGATTAAAATTTTAAAATTTTAAATTTGATAGCACTGTTGGAAATATGGACACAGATCAGAGAGCTGCAGAAGAAATATCTGTTTCCCCCCCTCATTTCAGCTCCTGCACTTTGACCTTTGTAATAGTCTCACTGTCCACACACATGCAGACTGATTGACTGACAAAAGAACATGTCAGTTTAGCAAATTCCTAAAGTATCAACTATATTTAATACATTTGGCCAACAGACAAAAGTGAACCTTTTGTGGAAAAAACAAAAAGGAAGGAATTTTTTATCAGTCTTGCCCTGTCGAGGCTAAAGATTAGCCTTCAAATGTGTGACGTGCCTAAAAAGTATAATCTGAGCCCAGTCAAAATGATACTGAGACACAAGATATGTAGTTAGCTGACATTTGTAAAGAAGGAATGATCAACATGTAGTTCTTATAGTTGTTCTGATGCCTGAGGTCAAGTATTGTTCTTCCAAGAGTCATGTTGAAACACAAACTGACACCATTAAATCATTATGGAGAATATCAAGTCCCAGTTTCATGCCAATTTGAGAACTTGGCAGATGTTTTTGTACACTGAGTTTGCCTCAAGTGCTATCATTAAAGTTCATATTTCTGCAGTTCCTTTGACTTTTAAAAAAGAGATTATTGATCTCAATGGGACACACCTGGGTAAATAAATAAAGGAATGACTGTTTACTGACGTAAAAGGAAGTCATGAATGTGAGTTGATGACAATGGTCACTTTTCCCTTGACCCTGAAATTATGTAAATACAACTTGCGCATAGACATTTATCTAATGGAACATAACAATTTCAGCAAAACCCTGGTTTTTCAATCAAAGGTTTTTTGTGCTGGCAAGAGGTGATTTTTCTCAACCACAATCAGGTGGTTTAAAAAACAGATGTTACAACAAATGAAGAGTTTTAAAAGAAATGTGTTGGTATGTGTAAACACACCAGGAAACACAGTCGTTTTTTTAAATTTTCTAGATAGAGGGTTAAGATGAATACATCTGTTGCTATGTTTATGGAAGGACTTCTCATGTCATCTCATAACAATAAATAAACAAAATTATTTATGGTTTAATGGAAAAACTGACATTATGCACTTGTGTTTTTTCAACATTTAGTAAATATCAGTAAAGTTTTGTGCATATATCCAATGGAAAAAAATAACTAATGGCTTTCAGGCTATTAGGTCAGACTTGTGTCAAGTACAGTACAGCCAGAGGATGTTTTTATCACAAATCCAGGGGTTTTATCTGCCACTTTAGAGGGTTTTGCCTTGGTTGATCCTGAGAGTCTTAAAGTAGTTTTACAGCTAAAAACTTACTTTTAAGACTCTATTCCCATCCCTCTTTTTGAATCAGTTTTTACATTTTTAGATCAGGAGGTTGTTAACATTGTGAATTGTTCTTTGTAAACAGGGTTTTTTTTTCCATTTGACTTAAAACATGGTCAGGCCCCTTCTCAAGAACAATAAACTGGGCCCCTCCCTGGCCAGCAACTACAGACCTGTGTCTAACCTGCTGTTTTTTAATAAAACTTTTGAGAAAGTAGTTTTTAACCAGATCAATGATTTTATTATTTCTAACAACATTTTAGAATTTTATCAATCTGGTTTAGACCTCACCATAACATAGAGACGGCACCATTTTGGTCCTATTGGAACGTATAGCAGCGTTTGACACATTCTTTTACAGACTGTGTTACACAGTTGGTCTCTCTGGGTCTGTTTTTAACTGGTTTGAATAATTTTTAACCAACGGGGAGTTCTATGATAGTATTGGGGAACACTAATCACAGAGGTGTTCTGTGGACTGTGGTGTTCCCCAAGGGTCCATTTTAGGTCCAGACCTTTTTAATCTTTATGCTACCTCTAGGTCAGGTCATCAGGAGGTACAACATTAACTTTCACAGCTATGCTGATGATACCCAACTTTATATTGACGTGTCTCCTGATGACCTTAGTCCAATTGACAGACTTTTTAAATGCATTTTAGATATCAAGGCCTGGATGGCACCAAATGTCCTCCAGCTCAACCAGGGCAAAACTGAGGTATTAATCATTGGTCCTGAGGTTCTGAAAGAGGCTCAAAGCTAAACTGCAATAGTATTTTCAGAAAAGGATAAGAACCTGTGTGTTTTATTTGGCTCTGAGCTTAGCTTTGAGCCACACATTAGGCCAGTTACTAAAACTGTTTTTTATTATTTAAAAATATTTCCATAGTGTGACCCTTTCTCTCTAGAGCCAGTGCGGACACTCTGATGCATGCATCTGTTACTAGTCGCATTGATTACACCAATGCTCTCCTTTCTGATTTGCACCACTGCAGCTGCTCCAGAACTCTGCAGCTCAGCTGCTGACGAGGACCAGGAAGAGAATATTCCACCAGTGCTCAGGTCTCGGTATTGGCTCCCTGTGAGCGTCATGATTGATTTTAAAGTGCTTAATGGTTTATTTAGCGGATCTGCTTTTTAACATATGAGCCCTCTCAGACCCTCAGGTCCTCAAGTAGTAACCTTTTATCTGTTCCTAGAGTTCACACCAAAATGCCTCATTCAGTTTTTATTTCCCCAAACTATGGAACAGTCTACCTGAGGATCCCAGGTCCACTGCAAGTATTTATATTTTTAAAGGTAAACTGAAGACCTACCGTTTTAGCTTGGCTTTCAATTAAATTATTATTTTTAACATTTTATTATTCTGCTTGTTTTATGTATTCATGTCTTTATTTTTTTATTTATTCAGTTATTTTATTATTATTTATTTATTTTATTTTTTAACTGTAGCATCAACTGCAGGGTAATGGGGGGTCAGATGTAAAATGCTTTGTGCTACATGCAGCATGTATGAAAATGGCTATATAAATACATTTTGTTAGATTGACTGATTTAAAATGACAACTTATTAAACACCACAGAAACAAGGTTCAGAGCCTCTTTGTTGACTTAAGTGTGTTGAGTTGCTCAGACCACAATATGTTTTTGTGATTATTTATCCATAAATTAATCATATGACCAGGAGCTGTTTGACTGCAGTACACTCACTGCATTATTTATTCCTGCAACATGTTACATAGTAACTGATTTGAATTCACATCTCTTCACATAATATCCTTTTTGTTACCTTTATCTCATGCATTGTCACCAATTTGAATATTTTTTGCATTCCCTCATTTCACTCCACAGATAACTGACAGCTGTTAACTGGAAATGTGCTGAACCTGTTTTTATCTGTGCAGGATGAGTGGAAACATTTCCAGTCAATAGGTCTGTGGCTGTCCGTGTGTTGGTATTGAACCCTTGAGGGAAACCCAGAGTGGTTGGGAGTGGAGGAAGTGGCCTTTGAACCTGAGCAAGAGACCCTAATGACTCACTTATTCATATGACAACAAGCTCCTCTTTTATGCAAATTCACTTCTCAAAGGCAGGTAGTTATTGGAAAGATGAACCTGTTTAACATAACATGTTTCTACACCAATAAGAAAATGAATGAAGCATGTATTTCTTTCTTCTCCCTGTGATTGCCTCTTTCTCTGAGAATTTATGAGGCGCTAAGAGGCTCTGGCAGTTTACCAAGTTTATAAAAGACAGAAGTAGCAATGGAAGTATGAAGCTGCAATCAATTCTGCGGCTGGAGTGATGAGAAGCATTTGTCTCTTTTATTTTCTGTTAGCAGGCTGACTCAAAACTTTTTAATCATACATCTGGCGGGAGAGTGAGCATTTGTTGATGGTATAATTACCAAAGTGCATGCACACTGCAGCAGCTGTAATGATAGTGTCAGTTTTGCAACCTGATAATTGTAATTTACTATGTTATGACTAAGGTAAAAAAAAAAAAAAAAAAAAAACTCATTTCATACAGCAAGATGACATTTTCATGCTGTATTTACAACAACATTTTGGGGTGTTTGATACAGTAAGAGAAGCTGGGGGTATATAGTGTGTTGCTAGTCTTCAAACTGACTTAAGCTTTAACAGCATATTTACACCACAAATATCATAAACACTTATTCCTAAGCTTCATCAGTCAAACTATATGTGTATGTATATATAAAGGGTAGTATGGGGACAACAAACATTTCAAGTGACCTCATAAATTTTAGACCCTCCCTCAACATTTCCTGTGCCAAAAAAAGGTTCAGCTGTGACACTTATTACTAAGGTCAAGGAAATAGAGCAAAAAGGCTGTAAGTGGATGCCTTAAGAGGACCAGTTATCACTTTTACCTGACAGCCAGATATTTTTGTGCCAAACACACACACTCTCTTTCTCTATCTAAACATACACATGTGTAGGTCAAAGAGACACACTTTAGCTACTGAGTGTGTATTTAATATCCACAAAATACACACATATAAATGTACAGACAGTACATCACACACATACACAAAGGTCAGATGTAAAAGCTCATTCCTGTCACCCAGACACACACACACATACACACACACACACACTCATGCACACACACGCTTACAATCTAATCCTACACAAGGCGATTTATACTGCAATCACAGAAATGGATGGCTCTTCATGAGACTGCCCTGAGCTGGAACAGTGCGGCTCACTATCTGCACATACCTGCCACTATTCTGAAATCACTCAAGCATTTCCACAAGGCTTGACATAATAGGTCCATAACATGTGTCGTTCACTTTGCAGCACTTTCACTTTAATAGAACTGTCCTGTTGCTGATTCATCATGACACATGACCTGAAATGGGGAAAATGTTGGACTATTAAAACGTGTGGTTAGAGTGGAAGTGAGGTGTACCCGCTGAAATATAAAAAGTGTAGATAAAAGGGAAAGATCGTGTCAAGGTTCCTCAGAGGTTGTTTGTATTTTTTGTTTGTTTGGGTTTTTTTTTTTTACAGCTTTTTCATCTATCATTTATCACAACTGGTCTGATTAAAATGAAAATCTCAAAATTAATAAAACCTGAACTTTTGTTTATTCTGAAGTCCTGTTTATCAACTATTTCCTACCTGCAGTTTATCCTCTCACTGCATCATCTTTTATCATTAGAGCTACTGTATGAGAGGCCATTACAGAGAAATTGACCCAGCTCCCTGCCAGTCTCAGCAGGCTACAGCTCATCAAGCCAGCCCCCTCCCTGCTGTGACCGAGATGGTCGCCATTATGATTGGAAGCGGATTGACGTGCTGTAAAATATTTATTGACGCGCCGCTTGGCTCTTGGGAGTTGTGCACAAACACACTCACGCACAGTCAAACCCATTTACACACTGGTAACTCACACACAAAGACGATTAGGTTGCTGATTGTGGACACAGTCCTTTTACCTGCAGGAAAACATATGACATACACTTGCAACATGACATTAATTCATTTACATGAATCAGCTTTCAAGTATTTTTTATGGACCACATGTGACAGGAATTGTGATTTAACAGTTAGGCAGTCCACTTAAGATACCTTGTTAGTCTCAAAGGGAGAATATGTTCACTTCGAACAATAGGAAAACCATTATAATAAAAAATTGATAGCTCCGGTTTAACAGTCACCAGTAATCCCAAGAGTTGATAAAAGACATGGAAAATGTGCGAGCAAGTGTGAGGCATGTGGTGACCATCAGCTTTAAGTGCTTTGAGCACTGGGAGGAGTCAAGATCAATGCTTCCTAAAGTCCATCACTGGGGATTAATTTATATGTAAAGTATGGCCTGTATCACTCAGCAGCACGAGCTACTGTAATTAGTGGTGTCAATAAAATGACTTATTTATGCACATGGGTAGTATGTAAGCTGTTTACATAGAAAAAAACATAAATTACATATGTGGCATGCAGTGTTATCAGTAGTTGAAAGTCTTACAAGGTTGAACTTAGATCGTACTCTTGGCAGTTGTTTATGTGTTTATTGCTGTGGAAAAAAAAAGAACGCATTGTTTACTGGAGTCATCAAGTTACCCAATCCTTAGGGGATAGTCACTCTGTGTGTGTGTGTGTGTGTGTGTGTGTGTGTGTGTGTGTGTGTGTGTGTGTGTGTGTGTGTGCAAACAAAAACAAGGAGGTAGCATTTTACAGGCCCTATGGACATGTGAATGTGTTCTCTAAAGATCATTTCAAGGTTGCTTTGATAGTAGGGAAAGGGCAGTGGTGTGAGGAGACACTGGGCCAAAAGACACACACCTGATACACACCCTTACATGCTCCACCGCTATCTCTGGAATATGACCATGAAAATTCAATGATAGTTCACTGTTGCCTAGAAAGCATCCTGTGAATGTGTGTCTATGTGTGTCTATGTGTGTGTGTATCTGCTTGTGGGGTTGTCAGGACTTCAGTGCAAAGGTGCAGTGTGTCACCAATTCATCACAGGGCTGAAATATTATGGTTTTTAATTTGTGTCAATAAGCTGAAAGAAGCTGCTTATAAGTGCAAGCAAAAACTATCAAGTCAAAATAACAGATAAAAAAATTAACCACAAAAAAAAAATTATTCAAATTGAAAAATATAAGACTCCAATGAAAAACTTCTTTCATTACAACTTCAGCCATTTTGTTTGCACTGCCTGACTTTTTGATTATGGTTTTGACACAAACGTAGCTGGTGGGGGCAGAATTTCCTTTGGTGGATTACTATTGGATTATTTATGTTTGACAGACAGATAAGCAAGTGTATGAAGTGGCTGTGGCCATAGCAGCTACTCTGCTTCTGATTGAGTATGCTTGCTTAGCTGTCCATCAAACATAAATAATCTAATAGTAATCCACCAAAGGAAAACTCACCCCATACACCACGTTTGTGCCGCAATCAAAAAGTCAGGGAGCGAAAACAAAAAGACTGAAGTCATAATCAAGGAAAACAGCAAAAACCAAAAACTGAGAAAGATGCAAAGGCCAATATTTACACAGTCTGTGCATTTCTTTCATTGGAGTTTTATATTTTTCATTTGAATATTTTTTTTGTTTGATTTTTTGATTGCACTTTAAAAAATCTTCTTTGAACGTATTGACACAAATGAAACACCATAAAATATAGGCTGTATCCAGATGACAATGCTCATGTTTTTTTTTTGCTTTGAAAATTTTTGCGGAATCTAAAAGTTTCATCCCTTTTATTGCTATTTTCTACAGTTTTTTTGTTCACATACTTAAATGTGCATCTTAATGTATATATTTGTCAGTGGAAATTGGAAACATTTACCATATAAACTTGCAAATAAATCATATAGGCTCAAATGCATTTCACAACAATCACACACAAACATTACAAGATTAATAATATACATTTAATGCAAGATGCATAGATAACAAACACACTTTTCTTCATGCTCTGACATCTTAAAATTATTAGACATATAAACATAAGATGTGCAGTAGTCTATGTTTCCTAATCCATCTAAGATTACAAAATCACATGCCTCGATTTATAAAAATGTACTTGCAGCTGTCATTCCTTGTCATGTGTGAATCAGAGGGTTTATTTATAGTCAACGTGTGATTCTCATACCATACCAAACATCAGATACCAGTATGGGTATGAGTGGGGCAACAGACACAGCAGGGGTTCTGTGTTTCTTAAGACTCAGTGATGTCACCAAGTAGTAGAGGGATGAATGTAGAGTGACTTAGACTGACTGCCCCAAGCTACACTGTTCCACAATGCTACTGCGCATGAGCCATAGTACATGTGGCAGCAGTTTATATTATGATCAATCAATATACAGGGCTACTGAAAATACATGGTTCATATGTATATTGTCTACTTTCTTGTAAATGCCTATGCTTTGACTCCCTGCTATTTAATTATCATCTGCAGTTATTTTATCCAAATTGATGTGCATTCATTTCACATGATTGCAGCCATGTTGTCCACCATGAATGGAATAACCTTAAGCTTGATGTGTATGCAGACTGTGGGATAATAAAACCTACTAAATGTTAGACTATGGGGTAGTCAGAGAAAGTACAACTTAAATGTTGTCTGCAGAAGTTGTCCATCATTGATGCTGTCATTAAAATCAATGAAGCTGAGCTAACGATGCAACTGCTACGCATAGTATATATAGATAAACACAATATAAATTAAAATATTCATTTATATTAAGATTTAAATATATAGTATGTGTTTTCAGTCCATTTTTTATGTATATTTCATCTATCCTTTAGGCATGCCCCTGACAAGGGTCTTTTCCTCAATGCATTTAGACCAGGGTTGAAGGTAGAGCAGGTAGGTCACATGGCATTAAAAAAAAACAAAAAACAGAGAATTAATTTAATGGTTAAAACATATTTATGGTTTTGTTGATGCCTGGATTCAAACCCTTATCTTATTCACTGAGCTCCCCAACCACTAGGTCAAGACCAAGTAATATAGACTTATTTGCTGATTCCATGTCTGGGGAAGGTCTTGATTCTTTTTGGGATGTGACGTTTACACCACTGGGTGATGCTTGGGTGCATTTTTTTTTCTGCCATGAGGCTCCTGTCTCTTGTATTGAACTGGATCTAGTGCACCATTTATAACAAAAGTGTATAATAGTAAATGGAAGATTGGGTGCAGATTTTTGACACAAATAGGAAACCTGTGACCTGAATGCTCCTTAAATAAACAAATAAAATTACAGTGGTTCCTCTACTTACGAAAGCCCCAGCTAACGAAAAATCCAAGTTACGAAAAACCTTTACCTCAATTTTTTTCGTCTCTGAATATGAAAGAAAATTCTATTTACGAAAGGAAACTGAAACATCCGAGACATAAATACAGTCTATCATCAGCTAAAGGAAAATTGTTAAAAAGTTGGACTCTGTAAGCCTGGAAACACAGACTGTTCTACAGAATCTCGGTCTGCTCCAGCATCTTACAGTAGAGTCTCTCTCCCACAGAGGTCGCCTTTGGAGACGTTGGAGGTGGTGTGGGAGAAGGCAGAAGTGCGCCTGTCACAGTGGATTTACAGCTAAGCTAAGAGCTAACCGACCGCTGCTTCCATCAGTCCTGCTCGCCAGCGTACACTCACGGGAAAACAAACTGCCTGAAGCTGGATTTAAAGGCCAAACATGATCCACCAGACTGCTGCATCCTCATTCTCACCCAGACGTGACGATTCCGACAGAATCCATGCTCTCACGGGTAAAACCTGGGGCGGGGCAGTGTCTGTATCTACACTAACAGTTGGTGTTAGTCTGGATGGCCTAAAAACTAAATCTACATTTTCTTTTAACAAATATTTCATACAAAATCTGTAATTTTTTAAATACATTTTAAAGGGTTAGAGGGGTAGTATTGGGGTCCTTTGAATGAATTAGGCCTTTTACATGTAAAATGTGATTATTTATGAAAAATTCACGGTACAAAAACACTTCTGGACCAAATTAATTTCTTAAGTAGAGGTACCACTGAATTTATTTATTTTTTTATTTAACTGGGATAATACATGCAATATTGGCATCAAAGGGAAAATGTGATGCATAAGACGTCTAGCTTCAGCTAACAACTTAACAGTTTAAAACTCCACTTTAATGTAAAGTATACACAGTTCTTACAGGTTGTATCCTAGGTTGTTTATTTAAATATTAATGGTTTCATACATTTATTTTAGGTGATTCCTCTCTTCTTCTTCTTTGTGAGATACATCATTATTTTATTACTACCTGTTCACCATAAAGACCTTTGATAGTGGTGTTAAGGAAGCTTCTTAAATCACATCCAAACTAACATCACAGAACAAGGAGAAATACGCCGTTTAACTGTTTTTTCATTTCTTTGACATTTTTAAGCAAAAAAAAAAGTAACGGAAAAATACTTTTCCTGGTAACTAATTACTTTACGGAGTTAGTAACATAATTACTTCTTTGGGGAAGTAACTAGTAATTGTAATTTTTCAAAGTAATTTACCCAGCACTGTGTATACTATATATGGTGTAACATATAGGCAGTTTCTGACCATTTTAAGCCATGTGTTCCTTACATGTGTTGGCACAATCAAGATAAAACATGTTCCAGGTTTAAAGGGTCAGAAATAATCTCCTTGTTGATCCAGAATTGTCATCACACCAGCCTGCTGTTACTATCACTATTTGGGCACAGTGAAGGACTGAGGTTTGGTCATCTCTGCAGGCGTTGTGCTGCCAGCTTGGCCCTGCAGAGCCTCTCCCTGAGCTCCTGGAACATTTTAGTGAAAACTCGGAGGAGGAGGTTTTAGTGTTCACTGTGTATGAAGAGGCAGCCTGTCTGCCCAGTGGCATGGGGAACACACACAGAAAGCACAAACACAAAGGAGAGATGTAGTGAACGAGACAATATTAAAGCAAACCTCTGAGTGCCAGTTGGACCTGAGGAGTGTGTACTTTTGTCCTGTGCATGTGTGTGTATGCATGTGTACACGTGTGTGCGCGTGTGTGCGCGCGTGTGTGTGTGTGTGTGTGTGCACACGCGCGTGTGTGTGTGCGTGTGTGTGTGCGTGTGTGTGTGCGTGTGTGTGTGCGTGTGTGTGTGCGTGTGTGTGTGTGTGCGTGTGTGTGTGTGTGTGTGTGTGTGTGTGTGTGGAGAACCTAATAGAGTGTCTGGGATGTTGCCAGTCAGAGTGGCTGCTAAATATGTTGTCTTTGGAACAGTGAACAGAGCTAAGGGAGGTTATTTCAGGACATGTGTACCCTTCTCTGCTGTTCTGTCTCAGTGTTTCTCTCCCCTTTTTCCCTCTGCGGTTTAATATAGAGCTCATTTTGTGTCTGTTTCTAGGTGCTGAGACCTGTGGGGGTTGCGTGTTTGCATATGCATGTGAGTGTGTGTGTGTGTGTGTGTGTGTGTGTGTGTGAGAGAGAGAGAGAGAGAGAGTTCCAGCTGAAGCTGCTGTTTCGACGGCTGCTTTATTTTGGCTCTAGTTGCCATAGCGACCCAGTGGGACTTTGAGTGTGTCTGAACCAGTGATCTGATCGGCGCTAACTGACACCAGCGGCTAAGATGTGTATCAGCAATTCCATGTAGAATAGTAACATATATATGCTATGTGTAGCATTGCAAATAAATGGACTGATGAATGGGTGTTTTCTAGAAAGCTAGAAAACAGTGAAAAATGACATGACACAACAGAATGTAACTAATATGACTAATGTGGATTAGTCAGTTGCCATTGCACACCTCTGACCTCCCAACTTTAACCCACATGTTTACATGGTGAAGAAAGCACAGCCTAATCCCAGAACACGTCAACAGTGGAAAGGCCAACAGTTACACAAGAATCATATTCCAGTAAAGGTGCCCCTTCTCTGGCAGGCATTACAGTGGGTTATGCAAACTGTGAGGGGAGTTTTGACTAAATGAATAGAATATTACTTGGGAGTCATGCAAACACCATCTCAAACCCATAGTTGGTTATTTTTTTCTGTTTTCATTAGCTTTTCACTTTTACATCACATCTTATTCATAAGGCTGATGCTCAGGGCTACAGTTGAAAAAGGTATACATAGCATGTGACTGAACAAAAGAAATTACCTATTTTTGGTACACTGCACCATTCATCCATCAGAGCATTTTTCTTTCTACATTTAATGTGCAAGGTCTTTAACATTATGAAACCCAGTTTAGTTTTAAAAGAAATCCAGCGAGTTTTTCTTCCCTGACAGCCAGTACTGAAGTATTTGTACAAGTCAGTGTTCTGTTTATATTTACTGTTCTCTTTATGAGTCACATTGGTTTAAAAAAACAAAACAAAAAACTTGATACTACATACTGAATGTCTGTTTTAGTGTTGTTTACTGTTGCAGTAGTAATTAGTTAATGCAGTGGAACAGCAGTATGCTAGGCTGTCTGACGCACTTTACTTTTGTCATCCATTGATGAATAATAATTTTAAAAAAAGAGCAATGTCATATGGCTTTACCATAATTTTCTATGGTGCAATAGAAAGAAAATTCAACAATCAACTGTTGCATTGAAGAGATAAATGTATTATATGTTTCTACAAGGAAATAATCTAATCATCACCACTGTCTTTTTGTTCATTATTTGGTTTGTCTTTCATCAGATTTATATAAAAAGAGTAAAGACTGCAACTGTTCTTCGCCATTTCTAAAATGTCATGATAAAACCCAAGAACTGTGGATCCTAGGAAGAGGTATGGATGGGGCTGGAAGTGTCACCCTTAACCCTACTGCTAATGTTATGTTCACTGATGGTATAGTTCAACCCACACTGACTCAGCACATCCTTTTGTTGTTTTCAATGCAGGAAAGCAGGACCATGAGGAACAATCAAATACTATTCATGGTTTAACAATTTGCCAAGGTTACAAGCAAGTCATATAATATAATATAATATAATATAATATAATATAATATAATATAATATAATATAATATAATATAATATAATACAATACAATACAATACAATACAATACAATATAATATAATATACAAACTAAAATAATGCAGATAACAGATTGGTCAATCCAGAATGGTTGCTCTGCTACGATGTATGCGAATGATCATGTCATATCATCATGTCATGACATGGGAATACCAAGGAAAGCTAACAGGAAATGTCCATGAACACTGAAGTAAATTATCAAATCATCTTAACGGAAACTACTGCTCCACATGTTTCTTCTCCATAATCTCAGTCATCAACCGAACAAAAGTAACACACATTTACATCTTGCCGCCAATATCATTGGTCTTCCCAAACCTAAAATCACAGAACTCAACAACAGGTCCATAAGATGCTTTGCCCTTTCAGTAGAACAGGACAGTATACACCCACTCAAACAATACTTCATTTCAGGTAAAACATTTCAGGTAAAACAAAATAAGTAAAACTTACAAAGTATTTAACATGTACTTCATCCCACTCCCCTCAGGCTGTAGATAACAGACACATAATGCCAGCAGCAATGACATCACTAAACAGCAGACCCTGTTGATAATCCCCTCATCCTAATAACTGTTGCCATGCCTTCCAAAACTAGGTACATTTGTTTTATGTCCATCTTCTCTGTATCTCTTTATTTTCTTTTGATATTGAAGTGTGTGCTTGTGATCATTTGTATGTATTGTCAAGAGGAAACAAATCTCCCATCTGGGACTGAGTGAAGTATAATACATTTTGTTTTCAGTATTTTTCACAGTATAGCGTGTTGCCAAACTGAGCTAAGCTGTGTCAAGCCAATGAGAGTCAGTCGCCCTGATAACAGCAGTACAAAAGCAGAATATGATTCCTGAAATTTAATGCAACCATGTTGATTTCTTCTGACATACTGCTGATAGAAACACAGAGTTACAAACAAAACAAGAAAACATTTTTGGACTGTGAGGTCTTGATGGAAGTTATGCACTTTACATGCAGTAAAAGGTCTGAGGATCAATGCATTAGCTTCTATACAATTCAGCTAAATTAGCAAAACGTTGAAATACTACTGAAATTCACCTGTAGAGAAAAATGTTGCTGCTGTTGCAGCCAAAGGGCTGCAACAGCCCTTTGGCAAAGCATAATTTTAGTATTGATGTAGTCAAATGACCTGTTAGCTCGCTGTGGCACAATACAAGTAATACAAGCAGTTACTTAGAAGCTGTTTCTGTGTTAATAACAACAGGGTTAGTTATTTTTTACAGTTCAGGAGTCAATGTGTGGAATCAGTATGCTTGTAAAAAAACAACAAAAATTCACTTATTCCTTTAATAAGATACCGATGAATGGTGCAGGCAACTCCGTCAATAAGCTGTGCAAGAGTCATTCAAACCTTCTCCCTGGTTACAGTATTTAAGATGCTTCTGTCACGTGACTATTCTTTTTTTTATCTACCATATTCTAATTTTCACAACAGGAAATGTTTACAAATGTTCCTTGACACCATGTTACTGTGTGTGCACATGCCATGTATATTTTTGTATTTGCAAACAGGGTGAAACTCATTAAGATGAGGAAAAACAGGATGTTGAATACACTACAAGGTGAAAAGTCATGCAAAGGAAACATGCTTTTCATGTGCTTGATTGTGTATGTATTCGTGTGTGGGTGTTTGGATGTATGTATGTGTATGTGTACAGTATGTGTAAGTGTGTGTGTGTGTGTGTGTGTGTGTGCATTGAACTTTCAGCTGACCTCAGTGGTCACACCCTCTGTCACCCTCTGAGAACAATGGTGAGCACTCTAGAAAGTCCCATGGAATCTGCTCACTATCAACAGCCTCAAACAGTACGATGACATACAGAATGAACATATACTTCCTTACGGCAGTGGGCTGTATGCCTGAGGCAGATGCAGGTAAATGCATGTGTTTATCTGTTACACAGAGATGCTCAGAAGATTTTCTACATCTTCAGCTGCACTTCACTTGCTCACTATAACCTCCTTCAGTACAATTTCTTCTCCAGAGAGTGGAAGTCACCGGCATCTATTTATGTTACTAATTAGTTCTTCATTTTTGGAAGGTATTTAAGCAATAATAATACTTAATGTTGTCTTCTTTAAGTATACATGTCCTTTTGTTTTATTTGGGTTATTTGTTTATTACCACATTTAAATACCCCATATTAACATTCATTGGTGTTTAGTGGCATGGGTGCAGATTTTAATCAAGTGAAAACCTCATTCTTTAAGGTGGCCACTAAAATGCTTGTTTGAGGCTATTCACAGTTCATAAAATAGAAAGCAGAAATGATACAGCAATGGTGCTCTAACTGATGCTACAAACGTATTAAATATGCATTTTTTTATTTGCTTATCTTATCTCTAATTTTAAATGCATGTACATATGTATATGCATGAAATCTGCACCACCCTGGTTGCTATTAGCCCTCATGCTGACACAGAGCTCTGGGGAAAACAGGAAATGGAGCATGGTGTGAGGTCAGCACAGCACTGACTGGCCAACCGTTGAGCAGAAACGCCTATGTGTAGATTACACCAGTGTTTCCCCCTGAATGGTTCTGCTCTACAGCAGATGTAAAGACTTGGTGATGGTTGCCATGCTACAGATTACCTGAAAGTGTTCATTAAAAAGTCCTGAATTTGATCTGGTTTATTGTTGAAGGTTCTACCATGAAAATGATTATGGGTAAAGTGATAAGGTAAAGGTACTCCAGCATCACCAGTCAGTCTTCAATTCAGTAAAGAACTGTTATAATGTTGTATTTTAACAGATACTTAGATAATATTATAATATAATATCCTTTTTTGCATCTTATTGCAGTGTTCATGGATGTGATACCAATGTATTTAGCACTGGCACAACATAAAAAAATGCTCATTTGACTATGAATGGCTAACAACCAGACTAAAATCTTTTTCGTTCTGCCAATCTTAGCACGCAATACTGCATATGTTTTATTCTTCTGTGTGAACAGATCACATCCACAAAAACCTTTGAGTTAGAAGGGTTCTGATAATTTCTTTCAGTGAAAATACAAACAATGAAATGAAAATGATCCACTACAAGTACAGGTTGTGCATCAGGACCTTATTTTTAAGCTAAGTAAGTATTATTATCATTCACTGTATTCAAGTATTATCAACCTTTTAATTCATGTTACTGCTGCATTCATATTGTATTTCAATTACTTTATTAAATGTAACTGATCCCTCAAGTATAAATGTATGATTAATTAATTACCATAATGTTGTATTGGACAGGATTATGTCTACACAAAACCAACATTTTCAGGTCCTGAAACTGGGTCCCAGAGTCGATAAAATTCAAAAACATTGGTATAGATAGACAGACAGACACACACACACACACACACACAGACAAATCGATAGATCGATATTGGCTATATACAATATACCAACTTAAGTGGAAATAAATAAAGTACTATACCATATCTGTATAATATCTGTACAACCAAATCGCAAACAACCATAACTAACAATATTCACCACATGCTTTTGGAGAAGGGCAACCAGAAGGAAATATTGGATCAGACGCAGCAAAACCAAGTAAGCTGTAAATGCATGCACCATGTCTTCTCTGTTTTTTACAAGAACATTACAATACCACACACTGTACAGGTCTGGCATTTGTACTACATCATTTGCAGTAGTTTTGAGTGGTTTCATGTAGTCAAAGATATTTCCCGAAATGACTCCATGCTCATGAAGCACTTTTTTGGAAACAACAAAGAAAAAGGATCAGCTATAGAAAAGGTGTAGTTTTGTGTGTACATGACCTTAGACTGACGTCACACTGAAAATGATCAAAAAAGATCATACTGTCATGAAGAAAGATTTGGGTCACTACAATATGAGTGAAATTATCAGATTTGAGTCTCTTCAGCTGCAGTGTGAACATAAGCTGAGGTGGACATTTAACACTGAGGTAATGAGCTTAGTAGTATTAGCGCTCATATAGGGTCGTTATGGTGCCTCTGTATACGGCAGCATGTTTGGGCTTGCATTCACACATGAAAATATTAATTGAAGCACATGCTGTAGAAAAACATTTAATGCTTTATTCATTAGAGAATATTTTTCCCTTAATAGCGTACTTTTCCATAGTTAGTTTTAATAGTATCAAATTTAAAGAGTAGATTTTTCTCACCCACCTGAAAAAGAGAACACATTTCTTTGTTCTATCAGATTATCTAATCACTTTATAATAACAGTCTAATCATATTTTAGGTATACTAGCTTACACTTGTTTAGTTTCTTTTTTATTTTTACAGAGTAGTAAGTAGATAAGTATAGTATAATGGAAGTGCCAATATGTGCTCAACATTGGAAGTCATGCCCATGTTTACATCATGTGGTAAAGGAATACAGTCAACCTTTTTAATTGACCAGAAAATTGTCATAACTGTCAATAATCAATTGTAACTACATTAATGAGCTGAGAAATGGCTGCCAGATCCGGTTCTCCCATTGTGTCCCAATGTTTCCGTTGGTCCAGATCCAGCCCATCCCCCACCCCCAGTGGTTATAATCTTAAAAAATCCACTGATTTCTGACCCAATTGATCACCGACTTAGTGGTATTTTGAGAAACGCATGGCTTTAGATTTAGATTAGGTAGAAATGTACTAATCCTTTGGGCAGAACCCTCAGAGAATTGAGGCTCCAAAAGCAACACCACACTGAGCACGAGAAACCCCTCAAGAAGAAAGCAATACAATAACAAAACAATTAAAAGTTATAAAAACAGTAGTGGAAAAAAATGCCATTGCATATTGAACAGTCCTAGCAGAAACAAGTGGCAGAGTAGTAGTGATGATGATGACATACAAGCAATTTAAGTATGAAGGTAATAGAAGTAAGATGCTGTTTTAAAAATATAATGATCTTAATGAAGTGGGATGGTAGCCCACAGTTTGTGTCTAAGAGTAGTCAGACAAAATGTTGTGTTTCTTACATAAAAATCTTCATTGTCTATTCAAAGCTCTCACTGCTAATTAAGTACTATGAGTCAGTGAGGCTCCGTAGAAAGGGCATCAAACAAACACCAACTACAGCACTCTGAATGAATCATTCTGAACATTGACTGAGTGCTGAGTCATGCTAAGAGACAGATGGGTGTTTATGTGTTAGTCATTTTTTTCACTCTATGCAAACACTGCAACAGCCCTTTGGCAAAGCATAATTTTAGTATTGATGTAGTCAAATGACCTGTTAGCTTGCTGTGGCACAATACAAGTAATACAAGCAGTTACTTAGAAGCTGTTTCTGTGTTAATAACAACAGGGTTAGTTATTTTTTACAGTTCAGGAGTCAATGTGTGGAATCAGTATGCTTGTAAAAAAACAACAAAAATTTGTCTTTCTAGTCTGTGAGCACAGTATGGTGTGATCTTACCTAAATCCAGAGAAGGGATAATCAATATCAGTGTATTGAAACCAAGACAAGACCAAGGGTTGGTGGGGATGAAACAAAAATAAGCTTGAGATCAAGACCAAACCAGATACAATAGCAAAGGCATTATAACAACCATGTTTTTAGTCCATAAAGACCCGAACCTTCACCATCAACCAAAAGCATCAGCTGATCTAAACTGTTTAATACCTGTTGATCTACTAATCCTATCAATACATATAAATGATTGGTATATAATTACAGATTGTTATCTCCTCATGGTCATCAGATATAATCCATTTGGACAAGAGGCCCCATAGTTACCATGAAAACAACTATCATCTTCCACAACAGGGAATCACTAATCCTGGTCCTTGAGGACCGCTATCCTGGTTTTTTTCAGATGTATCCCTTTTCTAACACACCTGATTCCAATAATAAGCCCGTCATCAAGTTCTACAGAAGCCTGATAGTGACTGTCAGGTGGGCTGGAAGAGGGAAACACCTGAAACATGCAGGATAGCAGCCTTCAAGGACTAGGATTGGTGACCCGTGTTCTATAAATTCACTACTAAAACCCATGGAGGTCGATCAATGGCACTTGGTTTATGTTCAAGAATTTATATAATTCCTGAGAAAAACAGTTTTTGTTCAGTTTTCTCTGTTTCTCATATTTTGAAGGTCCAGTATGTAGGACTGTGCCCAAAAGTGGTACTGCAATCACATTTAAAATACTTTAGAGTGTGGTATCCCCTCCACCTACAGTACCCCTAGACTAGGGGTTGCCAGGTGCAGCATGAGCAACAAGGAGCTACAACAGACATGCAACAAGTATTCATAACATCTGTATACCCAGGCCCATGCCAGCTTGGGCTCTGACTCCACAGCTCGAGTCCTACCTTGGCCCAAAGGTCAGTCACCCTGTGGCTCACACTCTATCCACTCTGTAAGAGCTGGCATCAGTCTTCAAATTCTTTTCTGCTTTTATCCATCTCTGTGTTTTAAAAGTACTGCATCAAGAATAATAAGAGGCTTTTTAGTTTTAATAATATCAATGTAAACTGGTAACCTGGATGAACAAACTCTTAATGAGTCTGTGATTGGTAGTGAGTGTAGCATCAACCAAATTATTATTTAGGGGCTGGCATTGAGCTTTTTAAATGCACATATTCTGCTTGGACTAGTACTGTCAGTAATTGTCAGTATTTGAAATTAACATAATTCCTTTTATGATTAACTGTGAACAAAATTACACCATACAGCACCTTTAACCCTCCAATAAATCTGAGCTTCTATGAAATGTACATGGTCAGTAGATTAAATGTAAGAAAATATTAGATTTTTCTTTGAAATTTTGTAAAATACAGAGGAACATGTCACAAATGATGATAAATTACTTAATAAAGGTTAAACAGAGAGAAAAAATTATTTGGTAACTGACATCAAAGTCACAGGTTCTTTGTGAGTAAAAATGTTAAGATGGTTTCCTTTTCCAGTTATAATGATGTCAACACTTTACCCAGAATGTACACACAGTATTATGGAGAGGCTAAGTCACACCCTTCTACTTCCGGTCCATGGGGTGCTTAGCTTACCAATATTTTTAATGGGGGTGAATGGAGCGAGTCAAGCTAAATTCAGATTCCATTTGACAAGTGCTCTGAAATTCACATATGATAAAAATATTTGATGTGGCATAGACAGACCACCCATTTTAGATTGGAAGCAAATTTGGAAGTACATTTTTTATGGACTTTGTAAGAGACTACAATATGTATGTGACGTCACACTCCGCTTAGCTGTGGTGTGGAGTCTGTGGTGACGTCACATGTGCTCCAGGCATGTAGTCCAAATTATTAAAGGGTTTCACTCACAAATGAATCAGCTGTTGGTTAACAGAAGCAGTTGAAACACTCATCAATAATTATAATTTATTATGAGGTGCAACATGTGTGTGATTCAGGGAACATGATAAACCAGACACCATTTTAGCATTTTATTTCCCATTGAATACCATTCATTAATTTTCTGATCTCAGGCCCTATGAGCTTCCCGGTAGGTATGGAGACTTAAGCTCTCCCCACAGATGGAAGGATTTCTGTTCATTTCTTGCTCAGAATATAAGTGAACATTAATCCTAACTTTTGACCATGAGTGTGTTTTAATGACAAACCCTGACCCAGAAGCCCAAGTTCCCCAAGGTGTGAGATGCTTCTAACACATTTACAGACTCACCTTCTGTCTTAATGTTCAATACCATTTGCTTCATTCTTCTGTCATCCTGAGACTTGATATTTAATGAAATACTTCAGATTTCTTTTGAGGTGATCTTATAGTATGGAAAATGTTAATGCTGTGGCTTTTTTGCTTCCAGTCTAGTGTTGTTACTATGACTAATTCAGGATGCCAGTCCTTTGGGTGGTATTAAACACTGTTTTTGTCTAAGTAAAATCATCAATTGATCCAAAGATTTACAGGTATACAATGATTTCCCACTGCTGTTTACATACAGTGGCTGATGCAATAAGTAACTGCATGTACATCAATTGAAATTCATGTTTCAAAGCCTTTTTTTTTTTACTCATCACTGTGTACCTTTTTGCAATGATATGAATGTAAGGAGACACAGTTGTGGGATGTGACTTATTGACACCTGTGTGTTTATAGTGAGATCTGTGCAGACTTGGTCCCAAATATGGACTTGTTTATATTATTTTTGATGATGGAATTTTCATCAGAATTTCCTCACTACACAAACACATACTCAGCAAGGCTCCCCCTTCCTGTACAGTACAGATCCATGACCAAAATAAACTCTGGTGAGAAAACAGGATGGCGGGAAGACACTTGTGCTTGTTACCGTGTGTGTGTGTGTGTGTGTGTGTGTGTGTGTGTGCTAAATCAGTGAGAGTGAGAGAGAAAGTTGTAACATTATGGGGGCCTACCCCACTACAGAGGAAGCCAGCAGGAAGTCTGAGCCATTTGTTTTTCTGGTTCAATGAGTTCACCACAGCCTGTGTATTCATAACAATGACCAGTGACTGCTCCGGACCTGCGTGTTTTTGGAAAAGCTGTTGTGCACACGTGTGTATGTTACTCAACCATAGTCATGTAACAATATACAATACATAATGGGATTATATAAACTTGTTTACACAGAGCAGATATAGTGAAAATCCTGTCATTTTGAATAGTGAACTAGGTGATTGTTGTCAGAGTGACTAGTATAAGAAGAGTGCTGTTGATGAAAAGTGAGCAGGCCTGATGAGGTCAGTACATCAGAGCTCAACAGGGCCTGAACAAACATTTAGTGTTAAAAACATTTTTGTCTGCTTGTGAGTTTAATCTGACCTTTGTCAATCCCATTTTGTTTGTCCTTACCTTATTTGTGTTTGATTCCAAAAGCAGATGAAAGAGAGGGAGGTTAAAGTTTATCTGCAAAATATTCAGAGTGATTTAACAAAGGGCAAAAGAGAGGAACAAAGAGGTAAAACCGACACAAAGAACAAGATGTAGGTGGATTTGAGATGAAGGTCGCCTTAACATCAGCAGTGGGTGACACATGGGCAGAGTCACCATAATCTAGTTCCAACAACCAGGTCAGTAACACACACTCACAAACACAAACACAAAGCAAACACAGGTACATGGATAGATATGATCAAATCCTGGTCTGTCAGTGGGATAAGCACCAGCGCCACAGCTCTAGGAGACTGTGAGGGTCCATGCAGGCACACTACTGTTAGACACACTACACTTTCAGTTACTGGGGTTAAATGTTTTAACACTTTATAAGAAATAAATAATAACAATGTGCCCTAATAAAAGGGCACACTGTATTTAAAAGCAAAAAATCATACAATGATCACTTTTAAAAGTAAAATAAATTAACATTAATGTGCATGCACTTGAAAACCCTTGTGAAAATGTAGACGGTGAATTGAGATCATGAATTAAAACTGGAATTGGTTCGTGCAGTAGATGTATAAAGGAATCAAAGATGTCAAGAATGTTTAAAGGGTGCATTTCAACATTATAACTGGATATCTGTGCATGCAACTACAATAGTAGATATCCAATAATAACACAGCATGGATGTGTGACCATAGATGTCCATTCTGATAGCCATGTCCATATGGACTACAATGGATTGTGTCAGGTCTGAGTTGATAAAATTAAGAAACCAATTAAATACATAACAAGCTTTTTAGTCAGATCATTAGTTTCAATCAAAAGAGTCATTAGGGACAATTTTATTTACTTTCGTTTGAGTCAAATGTTCCATGTACGTGTATATAAAATGTATGGAAGCACAAACTATAGTCACGTGTATCAGCACATCATTAATCAGCACATGTGTCCCTTCTGTCTCTCACTGCTTGTTAACTGTAGTTTCTGATGGATGATAATTGTCATCTTCCACCACATCAGTCCTTCTGTTTTCATTATGTTTTTCAGTGCGTCACACTTACTGGGGTTTTGAAAAGAACTAATGAGACTCGTCTGTCTGACGTTTTGTGCTAATAAAGTAGCATCTAATTTCAATTATAACTAAACAATGAAACAACATGTGACAACGAGTGATTAATATGCAGACCCACCATCAACAGGGGGTTTACTACAGGTGGACTGATAGGGAGTCATGTGACAGAAATACAGGTGTTACAGAGTCCTGTACGGTCCACTTTACAAACCCATACCTGTGTACGTTGCACCTGTAACCCGGAAACACTTTATCTACCCAGGAACTCAGTTTCAAGGGCTTTATTTTTGGCTAAAACACAATCCATCAATGCTGCTCAATGATATGGATGACTGTAAAGCGCCCTTCAAAATACAAAAAATACAAATACAACTGTGGACCACAGATCCACGGTTTCATTCCATGAATCTGCTTTTATTTTTTCACTTCTGTGTCCACTATCTACCTGTATTTCCTTTAACTTTACCCCGAAAAATCAGCAGATAGACCTACAGTTGGAAGCTCTAAATAATGTCTTTAGTGTCACTAGTTTAAACATGTATATTTATTTTAAAGACATTTATACAAATGACCCTTTTAGCTTAAAAGTCATCCAAGGTCAACAACATTGGTACCAAATGTAATGTCATATCTGACTTCCTATGAGTTAATAATGCAATGTCTGTCACTGTCCATCTCAGTTTTCAAGATAGAAACTGTTTTGTGCATATGCAAATTAGGTGCTTGACCACAACTTTAGCCTATATCTCAGCTGTACATTGGCCTACTATTACCACAGGTTGACTAGAGAATATTTCGTCATGGTTTGACATGAGTAATGCTTGAAATATGACCACTACACTGCATACAGAAAGCAAACAGACATATGAACTGACCAATTTGCTTGCCCTCCAGCAAGCAATAAATGCGCACAGTCAACTGAGCCCACCTACATTTCCAGATGTACCTTATACATCTGACCGCAGGCAGATGTATACAGATGGTCTCATACAGCACATAAACAGAGGCATGCAGCCATGACAGCAAACCCAAATAATTTAATGCAGACTGACAAATAACAGTCAGCACAAAAAATAAGATCTGATACGCACACACACAGCTGTTCATACATTCACAAATGTTACCAAACATTCTACTTACTTTGTGTCAGTGTAATTATTTTAGTCACACACTCATTTCACTCATGTGCTTAAATGTGCATATGTTGTATGTAAAAGAAAACAGGCCATTCCTTAAAGCACACTGTATGAAGTGGATTTCCTGTGTAAACCAGCCGCATGCAGCTGGAACCTGAACAGCAATGGGCAAAGTACATGTGTGTGCTCATGTCAAAGAATCCACATCCTCCTCTGTTTGTCTGTCTTATAGAAGCCAGGAAGTAAACATAGAAAGAGAGTAAACATACACTGCTCATGTTTAGGATCTATTTCCACAAGTCTGTGTAAGTCTGTAAGCAGTGGAAGGAAAATTAGAAGTAAAGTGCAAACACATGGGAAGTAGAAACACAAACAAAGTTGCACCTCCAGGTATATAGGTATATCCACTTTGCAAGTATCCATAGAGAAACACAAGTGAAGAGTTTCCCTTTAAATAATGCGTGTTTATATAAGAATAATACAATACTGTGAGTGCATCTAAAAAACATGGGCTTCTCTAAGCATGGTCATGAACATACTGTGCAGAAAAAAAAAATCTAAAATCTTTAGTTCACATCCAGAACAAGCATCTTCACTGAAGTTCATTAATGAGCAACACAAAGTGTAATGCCTCCTCACATGTTTTTCTTCCTCCATCAATCATTGTAACCAAACTGTGTCTGTTGCTCCAAAGATTTTCCACTTAGCACTTTCTGTTTACTAATTAATCCTGCATACTGCCAAAGCAGCACTTTGCGTAGACAGTATAGTAGGAGAGAAGGTAGAAAAACGGAGAAGTAATGATTTGCTGTCTCTGCCGGGAAGACGCTGACGATGGTAAGTGGGCATTAGGAAAAGTCAAAGCGTTTGATTCGCCTGTGTCAACAGACTGCACCTAAAATAAATACCAAAACAGAGGTATTCAATTTAGGACATTGATAGTACTCTTATCTGAGCACATACACAGCAGAAATACACAAATCTATCGGCATGGGTTGTATGTAAACACTGAAAGTCCCACAAAGATTTCAATGAAAATTCACATACTTTCAAGCACAAAGAGGGAGTGTTTCTCAGTGTCTTATGGTTTGACATATTGATCCCAAGGCTCAGTTGCTGCACTCCTTGCTGCCATTAATTTACTGAGGCTGACGGATGCGAACAGATCATGTAAACTGAGACAAATTATGTGCAGAGAGTTCATATGCAAAATGTAGATCACACACTTCCTATTTTTCTACTTGTAATTGATCTAAAATAATTAGTTTGGCGCTGAATTAAGCATATGAACATTTATTTTTTTGTCACATGTAGTTACTTAACAACAACAATAGTAAGAAGACTTTGACTATTTTATTAAATTACTTCAAAGCAATTTCACTATTTTAATTTGATGGATAAAAAAGCTCTATGTCACAGAGAAATGTCTTGTAGAGTGTGTATTTTTGTATTTCCTTTTTCATCTTCAGATCTAACCTCTATCTTTCTTAAGACCTGAGGCATTTCTTCACTGTTATCCACTGTGGTTTCATGTTCATAAATGAAAATATTACCTATTCCCTTTCCAATAGTGCTACATAGTCATCCACTGTCAAAGAGTCCCTCCACAGTATTCAGACAATAGAAAGACAATGGATTATACCTCTCACATTTCTTTTCAATGAAGCCAAATGTAATAAATCCCATTCACATGTGCATCATATTTTATTAGTTTCCCTATATTCTAGAAGTTATATATCTTTATAGGACGTACTATGTGAGACAGCTGGATTACAATAACATACTATATGGGATAAATGGGTCTTCTGCCTGTAATGGTGTTCTCTAGTGGTGTTAGAAACATTATTTTTCAGCCTGAGATGTCTTGAAGAGAACAAAGTATTAATGCAAATTGACTACATTAAAAAAAAAATGCATAAAATAGTACATACATATTGCATTGTGCCATGTTATATTAAAGTATTATACAATGGATTTAAAGGCTATTATATTGTTTTTTCAAGTTAATTTTGTTTCATCTTTGTTTTAACGTAAGGAACAGCTGGTGGACTGTTTGTATTATACAACCCATTGAACTAACCAAGGGAGAAACACTGTCCATACATTTAGAAAAACTGTGTTATGTCCTAAGACATTTAAGCCTTTAACAGAATTAATTCAGTGGAATTGAATAAATACATCACAATTGACAACAGAATCATACATAGTTAGTGTGACAAAGAGTTGCTAGATTATCATCATTAACAACAACAACAAAGAACAATTAATATAGTGTGGACAGAGAAAATGGAAATGTACTGGACATCCTACACTCAGAAAAGAAGGGGCACAAATGTGTAGACTAAGGTACAATAAACACCAATGTACCCCCAAAGGTTAATATTTGGAGTTTAAGGTACTGATATGTACCTATTCAGCCCTGTAAAAGGTACAAGCTTGTTAGTGAAAGCCTTTTTTAAAAAGGTACAGTTATGTACCTTTGAGGGTACTGCCAGTGCAAGAAGCCTTTGTACCCTTAGAAGTACAAAAGCTTGTTGAACCAGAAGTACCTGTTGATCCATTAATCCTATCAATACATTTAAATAATTGGGTGTAATATGCACATTGTCACCTTTGTCATTATCATCAGATATGACCAATTTGGACATTCACAGACTCCATTGTTGCCGTGGAAACCGCTTCAGATTCTAGAATATTGATTTACCAGTAAAACCCATGGAGCGGGATCAGTGACAGAAGTCGCAGATTTATGATCAGTCATTGATAACATTGCTGAAAAAGTTGTTGTTGTTTTTTTTTGTAAAATACTAACCTGTGAATTTATTCAGGGTTTTCAGGAACATATAAATGAGCAGTAACTGAAATATATAAAAAAAAAAAACCTGATTTACACTGAAAAATGCAAAGTGCAGAGGATAACATTGTAATAGATGGCGATAAAGAGAGAAAAATTTGGTTGGGAATTGACACAAACGTAGCACTGGGTCTTTATGAGATAAAATAAAATAAAATAAAATCACTGTTCACTGCATGAGATCCACATGTTGCAGCTGTTGCATTGTTCTGCAGTGTAGTTGTATATGGCACCATTGGAGTGTCTGTGACCACTGTGACTGAAAATAAAGGCTGAAGGTCAGACTATACACAATGTAAAATACAACACATGTGTATTTGACATTTCTCATATCAGTGCAGCCATTGGGGTCAAAGCAAGCATGTGTTGTATGTAATAATTTATATTTATGCATTTTTCGTTGAATTTGCTTGCACACAGCTATGTTTGTGTGGCTTGTGTAGGGTGTGTTAATACACGAGAGTGGCCATGTGTGCATCAGCAGGTATATTCTGAGGGGGTGACAGGGATCAATAGTGCATTAGGCCCCATCACAGCTGCTTGCCCTGGAGACAGACAGGCAGAGAGAGACAGGAGGGCTGATAATGCCCTCCTATGGCTCGTCTCCCACACAGGCAGGAGATATGGGGAGGTGAAAGAAAAGCAAAGAAAAAGAAGCTGTCACAGAAAGACAGGGAGGAAAAGAGAGTGAGAGATGTATTGATCAAGAAAGACCAGAGGAAAGACTGATAACGGCAGCAAAGGGAAAGGGAAATCAAGCAAATCCAATATTGAAAGGGGGTAGAGGAAAAGAAAGAAATAAGGCAATCACTGAAAAGATAAAAGTGAGCCGAGAAGACTGGTTGTAAGAGGAAGGGATTTAAAGGGAGATATAGGGGAACGAAAGAAAAAAAAAAAAGTGGTGGGTTCTCAAGCAGAGACTGGAGCAGATGAGAAATTTCATTTCTGATCGAGCGGGCAACTGTAACAGGCCTTCACTGTCTCATTGCAGCATTTAATAGAGATGTTTCATTCATGGAAGACAGGCTGAAAAAAGCGATGGACCAATAATGTAGGCCTGAAACATCTGTCACCCCCTACATATAAGAAGAGAAAGACACCTACGTAGTACACCGTTCCATCCTCCAGAGTGAAAGTGCAATCAAAATGCCCTGAGACAGATCCACCATGAAGCAGCACACTCCCTCTGATGATGCATCAACTTTACAGAGCAGATAGTTCACACAAATGGGAGCATATGTCCAATCTAGAGGAGTCTGCCAGTGGTGTGGGGGCCAGCTGTTTGGCTGGGGAATTATCTAGGTTAAGATGTTTAGCCCCATTTTCCCTTCTGAGCCCATCTCCAAAGAGACTCATGATGGTTCTTTTCCTTTTTCACTTCTGCTGCGCATACTGTAACATCACATTTCCACCTCCAGGCTTCATCTACCAAATAAGGACATGTCTCCTGATTGTGCCAAAGGAAGCGAGATCCAGACAATGCTGGCTAGAAATGGTGGCCATGTTGGTGGTGCGGGAATTTCTCATATTGTGAAAAATAAACCTACTTTAATGGATATTTTGTTGCCCTATGTTACCAACGCAGTACATAAGTATAACACTCCTGAAAAATAACATGAATAAGTGAAACCAATTTATACATGGTCTGTTAACATAAACCAAATAAATGAAAAATGCTTTGTTAGGTACCACAAAGTAATGGTACTAATGTAAAGAATGACATTGAAAGGTATACTGTGTATGTGGACAGGGGTCTGGATCAGCATTAATGTTGGTTTAATGCAGTGTTTTACAACCTTGGGGTGGGGATCTCACGTGAGGTCACCTCAAATTCAAATGCGGTCACCTGAAATGTGTAGTAATTGATTTAAAAAAAAAAAAAAAAAAAAAGGTCCATTGTGGACATAATTGACTACCCCACCCCACAAAGGGGAGAGGAGTGTTGTGTTTGAGTCGGTTTGTTGGTCGGTCAGTCTGTCTGTTTGTTAACTTTGCGAATCTAAGATTTGCAAAGTTATGTTGATTTAATGGTTTGTCTGTCTGTTACTTGACCAATTCAAATTTAGTCAAATATGTTGATCGTTAGTGTTTGCTTGTTTGTGTGTTTGGATAACAAGATGAATTTCAGTCAAATAGACTCACTACTTACGGTCTGACGCCATATTGAATTTTCACAACTTTTCACACTCTAGCGTCACCAATTCTTCACAGATGGATCGTTCATGGATTGGTGTGTACAAGGACACAGATAGAAAGAAGAAATGGACCAAATTTCATCTGATTTGGTCAAGTATCGCACTATGCATGACTTCTAGTTTGTGTTTGTTTGTCTGTTTGCACTCTACCTTTGCCAATTCTGGACGGATCATTTTGAAACTTGACGTATACATGCAGACAGATAACAGGATGAAATGGACTGAATTTCAGCCAAATCAACTCACTACTTGAAGCATCAACACAGGTATGTGCATCAACTACATGCCAATATGTGGCATGTGTAGGACATTGGTTCTCAGGAGTGTGTGTGGGATGTAGGACAGGAATGGTATAGCTGTAGGGGGCTATGCGAAATATTCTAAGGCCATTTCCTGTGTGGTGTGAAGAGCAGCACCATCTGTGACTGGCTCTCTAATGAGCAGCTTAATGGGCTTGGTACCATGTGGCTTCCTCTATATGTCTCCACTTGTGTGTCCATATCTATCTGTCACACACTTACACACACAGATGTTGTCACCCGTGCTGGCATGACCAACATCTGATTCATTGTGCATATAATGTCCATATTTCTGTCATTATCATACTATTTCTGTCACATGATTTCTATTTATCTATTCATCTCATTTTTTTTTTTATTTCCATGAACACACACACACACAAGCAGATGTTGTCACCCCCTAGGGAATCGAGCATCATCAGCATGATACCTTGCTAATAGTTTTATAGGACCTGGGGTGCGGATTTCAGATCATAATGTGGATGCTAATATATTATGATATTCGGCATCTTGAAAAAGGAGATGCTGTCCTATATGTTTGTGATTACTCTGAAATATGGCATTGTTTATGTTTATTGGCCTAATATTCAGTTATACTATTTGCTCATATTGGCTATATAACCTAAGTTTCACATATAACTGCCTGCATGTGCACTGTGGACTTTTATTGAAATGTAAATACTGGATCATAATGCTGCACTGGAATGGATATGACACACAGTAAACATGTTATGTGATGTGTCCTTGACATCATAGTTCTATAGCTGCTAATATAAATCCATCTCCCTATATCATGAATATTGCTCATTTAATAATTTCCAATAGCCTAACATAAATACACCCACTTCAGAAAATTGAAATTTGAGACATTTGCATTGTCAAAAGAGTAGCACCAGTCCAGGTTTGGTCTACAGTAAATGGCCCCAGCTTGTATCACATACATCAATGAAATTCCTATACTGTAGATACAGTGGTAATTTATGTCTGAAAAGCAACAGGGAGAAAAAACAATGAAACATCCACATAAAATGTAGTCTGAAGAAAATAGCACATGAGATCAGTAGGTATATGAAGAAACAATAAAATGAAAGAAATGTCTTTTGTTGTTGTTGTTGTTGGTTTAAAAAACACATAACTTAAATGATACACACAACAACAAAAACTATAACCATGGCCAAAAAATAACAATACTGGTAAAATGCAGGACTTTTTGTAGGATGCCTTTATTTAATTTAGATTGAATGTTGTCATCAAAATTAGATCACAAGAATAAGCAATTTATTAACAAATGTATATATTATATTTTCCTATTTCTTTGTCTTATTGTCAAAATAAATTAGCCTCTAGAAATGCATATAAATATCGCGTCCACATTTTTGGCTTAGCCCCTCGCTGTTTGTAATCAGCTCAATAAATTACCATCCTACACCACTCTGTTGGGGTAGTGGATCTGGTTAATTAATTCTTTCCTATTGTTTCTGTAATGAATTATGTTTATTAGCATCTTCAAAGACGCTCTGTTCTGTCACAGTGTGATGTGTAAAATCATTAAATGAACCAGTTGTGACAATTAGCACAGGGTCGGTTATACTCCTCCTAGAGGCCTCTGTTAGTAGCATCAAATTGGCTTAATTAACTGTGTGATTTTTTTTTTGTCTTTTTGCTGCCTTTTGCTGTGGGTTGTTTTGTGTTTTTTTCTGCATTGTTGATTATAGCAGTAGACTACCCCCGCCTCTCCATGCTATCATTTGTAAGCAATGTGTTTCCCTTTATGGGAACTTTTTTTCCCTGTATTTTTGTAATCTATGGCTACATTGAGGCAGCAGGTCTTGATGCACAATTGGGATTTTTTTGCTCGGATCAATTTTTTTGTGCGTGCTTGTTCATATTACACATTAAATGTGATTTCCATTCATTTTGAGTATGAACTGAACAAAACTGCACTGCGGTCCTGAAGTAATACATGACCAGGCAGGCACGCTCTGTGTTTATGGAAGGAGACGTGTTTTTCGCACTGCTCCTCTTTCTGGGATGCAGAATTGTGATTTTTTTTTTTGTCACATTTCAATGACATAAAGGTCAGATAAATATGACATGATCATTCAGACTGAAGTGACATTGTAAAATATCAGATACTGTGCTGTATATGTGCTGCCAATGCTGTTCAAACTGACTTTCACCAATCAGATACAGGTTACAATTATTAATAAATATTGAATTTGGGCCACAATTGTCTGTAGTTTGAATGTAACCTATGGCTCCCATCTGAATCCCATTGTAGCTGAGAAAAAAAAAGCCAGTTGTTCCTTTTAATCCACCTTACACCAATTATTTCCGCTCCTATATTCAGCAACATGTGCTGTTATGTTAACCAACATGCTGCAACCCAGCTGAGACCTATCAGCTCATGTACAAAGCTTACAGAGTGTAATGAGATTTTTTTTCAACAGGTTTTTGGTGCATGATCCCCTGATGTCCCTGGCTTATGAACAAGAAAAGAGACAAAAAGGTCCCAAGCAGCCTAGCCTGAAAGTAGGAAAGGCGGCTCACGGAAAAGGGGGAGAGGAAGCAATGGGAGGCAGTGAGGGGTTGGTCGGCCTGCTAATGGTGAAGGTCCAGAGGGAGACAGGGTTAATGTGATGTCTGGGATGAATGCTTTGTCAGGATGGATGTGTGGGCTGGTGTGCATGGGACACAACAGTGGGGCCCCAATTCATCTCTGGGGCCTTGTGTACATTATTTGGTCCCCCTTAGTGCTTCTGTAACTGCAATATTTTAAACACGTACACACACAGACAGAGCGCTCCAGGGAAAAGGCATTATTGAGGCTGTCACGTCAGACAGATTAACAAGAGTGATAGGGACCATAACATTAAAGGACCTCCGCTTGACTTGCTCTGTCAAGGATCTTTGGTATGAATAGATGTAGGGTGTGTAGTTGTGTGTGAGTGTATCATGAAAGCAGCATCAACATGGAAGGTTGCATCAGTGTTTCTTGGTTCGTCTGTGCCAAAGGTTTCCATATCCTCAGCTAGGAGGATCTGTTTGCATCAGCAGTTGCTCATCTTGCCTCAATGTGTTGTACAGACAAAGCGACGCAAGCACAGCGCAATTCACAGTGTAAACACAAACACATGCGCACATCTATGTGGAAAGAAACACCATGTGTCAATACACTGTAAACGCATACAAAGCAAGAAGATGGGAGTTTTCTCCACATTTAAGGGTGATGAAAACCACAATGTGTTTTTCAGCTGTGCATGTGGCATATTTAATGCTAATAGAATCTCATGGGTTTGAAGGGCACAGATTTAGTCACCTTCTGCTCAACAAAGGCTTTTTCATTCTATATTATTTTGAAGGTGTGCACATTTACACACTTACCATTGTAGTAACAATAAAACAATAAGAAGTCTGTGTGGAAAAAGGAGTCAGATTACCTTAAGTGCTTTTCAACATATGAAACAGAATACAGCGACTTATTATTAAACCATCAATGTGCATCTAGCCTCAAACAGATATACAGCACTGTTACCTTCAGGCTGGTGGAAACTAAACAGGATGACTTTGCAAATACAGGCAAAGAAAAGCAGTAAAATATGATCACATACAATGTGTAGCCAGCAACATATTCTGATTTTAATCATGAAATAGGAGTCGAGTAATTCATCAAGCATATTACCCTAAGAAACAAAACAACAGGCAAGCACATTTACATCATGGGCACAGATAGTGGGTGTGTCAGGGGGTCTTGACACATACAGATTTGAATCCTCTTTGATCCGCCCCCTCACTTTTAATTGAAAAAAAAAAGAGGAAAAAAAAGCTGTTTTCTTACTTTGGATAAGGCAAACATCATAGAAAATCAAAATATTGATTAACATTAGGTAGAATTTGTTGAGGAGCAGAGCAGTGCATGCTTTGTAACGGGACAGGACAGCTCCTACTTCAGGACCTCATAACATAGCAACACGGCATGATGAGGTGAAAAAGGCAGAAAACTATTACATAATTTTTTCCAAAAGCAACAGCTAAAAGTAAACTGTGCCTTACGTTATCATATCACCTTATATCTGTTTAAAGCAATGTCGCTGTGAAAATAAAATCGTACGCAACAGATAAACGTTTGTCTTCCAGGACTGGTACCTCTGTGGTAGCCTGTAGATAGGTCAGATTAAATACTGTCAATGGCACTAATGCCTTAACTTTAAATTAAGGCTGTTTTAATGTTTAATTAGCTTAGATTACAGCGAGCATACTCTTTCATAAGGAAAATATGAGAAGGGGGTGACTGACTGCTGTTCGTGCAACATTCAATTATATATATATATATATATATATATATATATATATATATATATATATATATATTATATTATATTATATTATATTATATTATATTATATTATATTATATTATATTATATTATATTATATTGAAAGTCAGGATGAAAAAAGAAAATGCAAAAAGAAAACATTCACATTCATGGCAGTACTTTCACTCCTTAGTTCAGGAGGGTCTAGATCTGGTCTTCCAGGGCGACTGTCCTGAATCTTGTACATCACAGGTGTCAAACATGCAGCCCAAGGCCCTAAACTGGTCCAGTCTGACCCATGCTGCATTTGTGAAATGCAAAAATTACACTAAATATATTAATAACCAAGGAAGTTTAAATAATTTTAAGTCAGTTCAATCTGAAGTGGGTCAGACCAGTAAAATAATATTATAATAACCTATAAATTATGAAAACCACTAATTGTCCCTATTATCGAATGCAAGACTGTACAATTAAACAAAAATGTTTACAGACTATCCTTTTACAAAAATGTGAATAATTAACAATTTTAACAATATTCTGTCTGTTCCTAAATACTGTTTGCATAATAGTATATGATACTATAATAGTGCGCTGCTGTCTGGCAGTTTTGAAAGAAAAAAATCAAATTTCTTCATAAATCAAATAAAATAATTTGTTGTTAACAGCCAGGTAGATAAGATCTTAAATAGGCTCTGTGTGTGTGTGTGTGTGTGTGTGTGTGTGTGTGATTTGTGCCCATTATTTGCGCTCTTAGTAACTCAGGCCCTATGTCTTTTTCCACTGTCAAGGTCTGAGACAATTTTTTAACACAAAGTACTACATGTTTTCAACACATCTCCAGTAATCATTATGGGTACAAAACAAAAAACAGAGACAATAAGACAGCTTCTGTAACACACACTGTAAGTTATATCATGAGTGAGTCCCTCTGTGTATTCTCAGTTCTCCTGGGACTGACTTTAATCAATGCCAATCACAAACAAATTAGCTTCGCTTTAATGCACCACCTCTCTCATTCCTTGCCGGCTGCACAAGTTTCTCAGAGCCTCTCAGAGACAGGAACATGTCTCTGCAGATATAAATGTGTGCAAATGGTGAAGCCACATGTGTGATATCCCATAAGAAATATGGGATATCACGTTTATTAAATGGAAATTACTTAAGAGACACAAAAGCCACAGAAAATAAGTAAAATGTATAGAATATATATGTGTCGTGAAAGAAATAATGAATGAGATACATACTGAAATATATACGAGTGACAGTAATAATTTCTGCATCACTTAAAATAATCATACAAGGACTTTTTTTTTTCCTGGAAAGCCTTTTTCTGGATGAGTCAGCTACCATTGCACTCATGGAAAAGTGTTTTCACTCAGTTGCAGTGAGAGGTATGGGATTACATTTCCAGTCTCCCATAACAATTTGCATTGTGCAGGATACTATATTATGTGTCACATATAATAATGTGAAACACTGTTTGTTACCCTGGTAAAACACATCAATGCAACCCACACACTGTCCCTCTGTGCAGGTCCATGGCAGATTATACACAAAAGCTGAGAGTGGAGAATCATTTAAGAGCAGGGATCATCCATTGAAGCAGCCGATGCTAACATCAGAGAATCAGCTCATTGCAGGGAAGTGTGTGCTGCATGTTTGTGTTCATCTTTCTATGTCACACAATGAAAGGGTGGAGCTGCAAATGTGTTTCTATGTGCATATCTTTGTGCATTTAAATCAATTTTAATATGTTTTATCATTGAAAAGATATATTGGTATTGTGAGGACCATCCTCATAACTTTTAATGTCTGTCAAAGCATGAGGGATTCAGTTTTGACAGCTCCAGTTATGATGACGGGCTATTGAATGCATCACTAATGTCGTCATGTGGCTATGTCACATAAACTGTGTGCAAATTGATTGTACGGTCAAGCAATATGAAACATATGAAACAGACAATGAACACAAACACTGCTGATATGTGACGGCTGAGCAGAGGTTAACTTTATGAAGTAAGTTTGCAAGATATTGCCTGTAGAAAAAAAAACAATATTTTGAGCCAGTACCTTTGCAGCCAGACGATGAGATTGGCTCAAGGACTTAGCATTCTTCAGTGTCTCCAAGACAAAAACAAAAATATAAACTACATGAGCTTTGTGGATTCCTTAACTGTAAATTACAGCTACTCCTCGCAAAATGCCAGGATCTGAGGTGCTTTCAAAGCATCTTTCAGGAGGAGTAAAATGCAGTTGAACTCAAGTTCAGCTTCTGATCATAACATCAGAGTTTAGACATTTTACTACCATGCATTTGGGGCAGACAAGTTTGCATCTAACATTGGATCAATTATTCATCTGGACACATGTTTTGGATATTTGAGCCATTTGTCAACATGAAGGATGAATTTTGGGTGTTGGGGTCAGAAGAGAATACTTCAACACAAGATGATGTGTCTACTTGTGTGCCCTATTCCAATCAACCTACAACAGTAAACATATTTACCAGGACAGAAAAGCACCTTCTATCTGCCTGAGATACAACCAGTTGTTTCACATATGACTATAGGAATCTAACATCACAAGGATATCTCTAACCCTTACACACTGTTCAGGGTCAAATTTCACACAATTTGATATTTGGTATTCAATGGTAGCAATAAAAAAAGAAAATTATGTAAAAAAGAAAATTAAAAATGAATACGTTTGTTCATTAAGGCTCATCAAAATAAAATTAAACACATACTTGATCAATAAGAGTTGATGAAATAAAGAACAATACTGCTTTTATGGAATCTTGATTGGTCATTTATTAAGGAATATTTAACAACGAACAAAACAATAAGGGGAGTTTAAAAAGCTACAGATAGTGAAAAATGTACAGAGTCTATTTTGTCCATTTTGTACAAAATAGACCTAAAAATGTTTGTTTTGGAATGAAAGGAAAGGTGTGACCAATTTATACAGTAACAGTACTTTTTTTGATGGGAACATGTTACCATGGTTAGGTATTTTGTTATGCTGAAAAACATAGAATTTAATTTATGACGCTAAATGAGCATCCATGCAATAAAGCAACAACACTAACAGATGGGACTGTATTATCACAATCATCCTCTGCACATATTGTGCACATGCATATATTAAATCTACCACATATGTCCCACATGTTGGACAAACTGTAAGAGCCATGAATTTTTCCCAGTAAATAAAATGAATGCTTACAGACACATGAATAAATAGATCAAACCACTCCAAAGTAAATTAATTTATCTTCAAGGGCTATCAATTCAGTGCAGGTAATGAACTTGCAAAATGCAAAAATTAAACAAAGAGAAAAATTTGTCCTTACAGGGTGTACCCCACCTTCACCCATTATAACTGGATTAGCCCCCCCACAGATCCCCGCAACCCTAGTGAGGTTAAAGTGGGTTCAAATGACTAGACAAGATAAATATTTTGGTGTTATCAATATTTAATAGATTATGATGTTATTATTTTTCAGGTCTAGCCCACTTGAGATCAAATTGGGCTGAACCTGTAGTGGGTTGGTTTGGCCCACAGGGGACATGCTTGACACTCCTGGTGTAGATCCTGTACAAATAGTCACACAACATAATCTTCTATGCAACACACAAGTTATCACCATACACTGGTTTGATTATATTGACACATACAGACACAATTTTTCATCCTTTCAACTCCAACTATGAAAACCATGCAGCAGTTTGTTGACTTTTGTCTGTTTGCTTATATGGTTTCAATATTGGTCCCATTGATTTAGGTGTGTTGTATTTGTGCATGGGTGGCTACCTGCAATCTCCTACAACAGATTTACTGCGCACCCTGGACACCAATCAATGGGTAGTGTAGAGGGGCAGAAGCAGGATAGAGTGTTTTTGCCACCATTCTTCAGAGTATTTAAGTATGGTTGAAGCAGGCATGTACATGTATATATGATCAACAATTGCAAATGTTGGCTAGACTGTACCTGTGGATGGGGCACTTCTAACAAAATGGTACAGTGAGGTTAATGATGTGCAAGTGAATGATGATTGCAATTTTTTTTTTTTTTAGAGTTAGCATTCAACTACATTGTTGACCTAAACGCTGAACCAGAAAACCTTGAGAAACATGGGGACTGTTTACACAAGAACGATGACAAAACATTTTATCAGAACTGCTCTTCTTTTACACAAGAAATTAGTTTTTATGGGTTGAAAATGCTAAAATTTTAAGACACATCTTGAAAAGTATTCGCTGTTGCGTTTCGATCTCATGGTTAGAAATGCAAATATATTGCTGTTACGTATGCGCATTGACAAAAAAGTGTTCTATTACAGCACAATCTAGCAGCCAATCCAATTCCATACACTCTTTTGTCCCCACATGCACATAGATGTCTTAATGACAACGCTCATGTAAATACAGATAAAAAGGTGAAGACAAGATGTCAGTTTTACGTCTTTTCTTCCGATCGTCTCCGTATAATCATAGTCATGGTCATAACAGCAATTATCATGCTGAATGTCCCAAAACATAAAAAGGATAGCACCAATAACTGAACCATGGGGAACACCAGTTACAGTATTAAAAGCATAACTATGTCTAAATTTAAATCTTATGATCTGGAAAGAACAGCTTTTCAAAAATACTGAATATCGTTTTAAGCGTGTGGTTTAGACTAGCTCTAAATGTAAAGTGTCATGAGTTAACTTCCATAATGATGTGATCATATAAATAAAACTTGACTGATTGATCAATTGATTGAAAGAGAATGAAGTCATTGATGTTATTGTTGCTCTTTTATGGAAATCATTTTACATCAGTGAATACTTTCTCTAGGAACTCAAAGGAACTAGTGTGTGTTCAGCCTCTGCAATACGGATGCTGTAATAGAGAGTTGTGAATGTCAGGCAATGAGTGCTAAACGTTCCATCACACCACTCGAATCTCATTAAGACTGAGTGACTCTACTGTTCACACATGTAAGGAGCTGAATGGCTGCTCTTTACTCAGTCAACACAAGAGTTAAAAGAAATAATAGGAACCTTTATCTACAGGTCTGGGTTTAACCATCAGTATATTACAGTGGTGGGCCATGCATTTGGTACCTGGGCCTGCGGTGGGAACTTACTCCACGTAACCCACCACTTAACCGTTTGATGCATGAATTACGAGAACCTTAGTCAATATTTATTTCCCAAGTGTTTTTATTTCTCTTTAAGTCTGAAAAAAGCAATGTGCTTGAAAACCTTTGAATAAACTGCTTTTTTTTTATGGAGTAAAATGTCCACTCACCTGGACAATGTGTTTAAGCTTTGAAGCAAAGAAACAATATCAATATAAGAACACCATAAAATAGAAAATTTTAATGCAGCTGTTGTTTAAGAACACTGTTAATTACAATCGAATAACAACAACAAATGGATTTACACATAAACATATCAGGTATCAAGCACAGCTGCGTTACAGTAATAATATGAACTGGCTGATATGGAACTAAAACAACAAAACCTGTGAATGTACAAGAGGATAGTTGTAGAATAACCGTCCACTGTAGTGATCAGCATGGATCAAAGGGTTAATACCACCACTGTGATATCACAATAATAGAAACCGTCAATACCATACAGAAAAGCCAACATAAAAAGAAACAACATGACATGAGCATTTCCTGTATTGAGGGTTAATACTATTAATGCTATTAATACTAAAGCAAGAAACCCAGTTCAAACAAGTCCAACCCTCTACACTGCAACATGTACATCCTCTGGGGCAATTCAGGATGAATATTCATCTAATAACATGACAACAACTTAAAAAATTGTATATAAAAAAAAAAAACTTACTCACTAGAAATGCTCATTATTTATATAAAAATATTACCCCCTTTCTTTTGCACAGGAAAACTTCATTGACTGTCATTGGTAAATCTATGTGTATTTATTTTTTTTAATGTCCATGGAAAGCAAGGCTGAGAGTCTCCTCTGTCCAGTTGTACTTCTGCAATAGGTTTCTGAAGCATAAATGTTGATGACTTTGAAGACATGTGAAATGAAAATTAAATCTGATTGGTTAAAGGAACAGTGCCCATTGTTGTACAGCTTAAATCACATGAACCTTCATTACTCATTCTGAAGGCCCAGGGCAGATTAAATTAACCCTCGCAACACATAGAGACTGAAATCTGATTGGATTAAATATTTTATATCCACATCCACATACTGGAGCAGTGCAGCTGAAAAAAAAAAAAACGCTAAGAAATGAAGAAAATCATCTATTGGGAATAATTTAATACAGTTTCATGAAATAAATATTAGAATTAAGGTTTTAAATGTAGGTCAGTATTTCTGATTATGTTTAGGACAGCAGAGAAGTCCTTACTGGCCATGACAGGCCACTGCTGGTATATTAACAGATATAGGTGCTTCTATGATACTGCTCCCTAAAAACAAGACAACATTCAAACCAGGTGTAGACCAATGTTATGAAGCAAAGTTGGAAGCATTTTAGGTCTTTAAAAAAACTTACTCAGAGAAAATGATAGATAAAACACGTTTTGTAACATCTTATGTTGTATTTAATTAAAAAAAAAAAAAAAAAGTTATATAACAGTAAAGAAGACACAAAAAATATATGATATTGTTTTTTTGAATGTGTCTTTATTTTCTCACAAGTACATTTTGGGAATTGAACTAATTAGGCAAGGCAGGGTGTTTTACAACAATGGCTACTGTTGTAAAATCATTTGTGATTTATTCTTTAATGGATTAGGGTTAAGGTTAGGGTTCGGTTCTGCATGCAACACAAGTGACATAATGGGTTACACACAAAACCTGGATTGAGACTGATATTTGTGAAAAATCTGCATGTCTGGATTAGAAAAACAACTAGCATTGTCAAATTTAAGAATGTCTTTATTATCATTTATGGCTGTATATAAGACCATTTCAAGCCATGTGTTCCACTTAAGTAGCTTTTCATGTCCAAATGTTGGTCCTATTTTCAAACCCCAATATTTTAGAAAAAAAATTTCATTAATTTTGTGATGGCTAAGAATAAGAGTCTAATTTGAAAATAAATAATAATTACAGACAGAATGTGAGGCATAAACAAAAAACATGACACAGGACACAGTTGCACAGTGATAAAATAAGGAATATGAAAAACATATAAGAATAAGTTTTAAAAGTCAACATTAAAAGTAAAATAGTTTCAATCATGTGCCATTTAAATCAGAAAGACAGGGCAGAAGAAAAGGCTACAGAAGCCAGGCACGAAGTACAGAAAAGAAGATAGAGAGAAAGTGAGTAGGTCCCTCATGTTTGTGTAAATGATGAGAATTGAACTCACTCCCCTTGCTCCCTGGCAACCAATCAGTCTTTCTGTGTCTGCAGGGGGGCAGCTAACCGGTTCACACTAGGCTGACACAAACCCATTGCCCTAACCCAACTCACGGACCACCCTCGCACCATACAATGACTGGGAAACTCCAGACAAAAATGTCACTTACAGATTCATCCTCACGCACATATCATGGGAGATCAAAACACAGATAAGTAATGAGATGTAAATTACAACACACACACACACACACACACACACTTCTCTGCATATTGTATTCTTGGCCCGTCGTCTGCCCTTCCTCTCCCCTCTGACACAGTGAGCTTCAACCGGAAGCTTTGCTCCCATTCTGGAGAAAGAGGAGCTTTTGTCTCCAGAACACAGAGGGTTCTTTCTCTAAGCTGTGTACTGTGTGTCTATGTGTATGAAAGAGTGTGTGTCTGTACTGTGGGGTAACAAGTGCAGATAAAAGTTAAGGGTAATTGAAAAAGAAAATGAGGGTGGGACGGAAGAGGACGGGGAAAAAAACAACAACCAGGCGTTATTGGAATAGATTTTAAAAGATGCTGTCATCCTAAAACAAAATGCAAATGAGGTCTGCTGTTTTCTTGGCAGTAGTGAAGTGACATCACCGTGTGTGAGTGCAATATAAAGTTGCACTTTTCACACTGCTTTACCGACTGGAGAAAAGGAGTCTTGTTGGCTGTGTCTAGACACAGAGGCCGCTAACGTGGCGCCCAACTGTCTCACTGTCTCTGTGAGGCTGAAAAAGTGGTGTCCTTTTTTTTGACAGGTCTCCCAGGAAGAAGAGGAAAACACTTTTGTCACAGTTCGTCAGAGGTGTGAATAGCCTGCAGAAACAGTCCCAAATCTGTAAACATCTTGGACTGATTTTTATGGTCAGTGATGGACATTGTGTTTCCTGTTCATTTTTCCCTGATGTACGTCCTGTAACTGCGCCTCAGTGGGTTCAGATTTGTTGAATCGGGGGTCAAAGAATGTGTTGCACCCCTGAGTTCAATGAAAGTTCAGTCCACTTAATTAAAAATTAAAATGGCACATGAATTTAAATACTAGTGGGTGGACTTCTTTTTTTTTTCTCTCACAGATGGAAGAGAAGACAATGCCTAAAGATTTATAGCTTTTAATTTGCTAAATCAAATGAGTTTGAAGTGGCCTATGTACTCAAAGATCTGGCAGCTAGTGTTTGTTGGCAACTTTAAAGAAGGATCTTTCAGAAAACTTGCATATAAATATGTGACAGAAATTACAATTGCAATTTCAAGTAATGAACAAATATTTCAACCATTCAGGCTCGAACAGGATCTTTGTTGTGTGATAATATAGAGGTCGTCAATAAAGAACCTTCACTCAGAGCAAACATCCATCTGTCGTGTTGAGTTGAACTTTCACCTTCTTGCTTAACTCTGCTACAATTCTCTACAGCAATGGATAAGGTCCAATAATACCCCCCCCCCCCACCCCCAACCCACTGCTGACTCTCTATCATGTGTTAACTGTGGGACATTATACCAATACACAAGCAACCTTTAACTTCCTAAACACGTTGTAGTGTGGGCCTCCTTATGTACAACTGGTGTCTTGTACTGTCAGCTGTAAGGACTCGTGTCACGTGAACTCTCACCCAGAGTCAAAGTCTAGGGAAGATAAAACATGATTCATTCACACAGATGTACAAATGTATCAGATAATGACTCCACCCACAGAACAGATACATATAGTGTGTACACTGTCTAGCAGTGCTACCTGTACTGTATTGTCTTATTGGCAGTTTTAGGAAGATGGTTTATTATGTCAAGCACTCATAGACAATTCCATTCCAATTTCAATTTCAAATGTTGACACAATCTTGTTTCACCTCCTTTTTCTAGTCTGGTAGCTACATGTCCGACCTCTGGCAGACCAAGCACACACGCTTCCATCAATGGTGACTACCATAGGTGTGCACAGATAGACAGTAGGTGGTGCTAGAGCACTTGCCTCTTTGCACTTTATCAAAGTGCCCTTTTGAAACTTCGGGTTTTGTTTGTTTGTTTTAATGATGATTATTATAAACACTTTAGTGGGGCCAATGTTGAAATGATCATTTAGAAAAGCTGCATGATTAAAAACTACTGAAAAAAATTACCCAGAAGTGGGCCACCTCCTCACACACTCGCTTCCATTGTCACGTGAACTTGTGCGCATTTCAGCCAATGAGATGGAGAAGCTGGAGGCTGTCTTTAGCTACAAAAAGCCACAACACAGTACAGCAAGCTGCAACTGTACTGACCATATTTTCCGACGGTAGATGCTAGATTGGGGCCGGATGGATGCGGGTGGGTCTAAGGTCTGCAGCTGCAGATTTCATTGCTATGTCCTGAAATATGACACTCAGATGTAGTGCAGTCAAAAAACTTAATCAGGTGTATTTCATTGGACATATTTCTTTGTAGTGTTCTTTTATTTTATTTTTCTTTCATGTGGAGTGTTTTGGCAAATCTAACTACGAGGATGGAATATAGTTTTATTTATTTAATTATTATATTCACCTGAACGTGATTAGAGTGCTGACTCATTCAAGACTGTCTTTTTACTCAAAGTTTCCTGTACACCACCAAAACCAGACAGAGAGGAAGGCCATGGCGATGCAAAGTGACATTAAAATAATAAAATGAAGGCTTCAAGGATTTGCAGCAGGTTTATTTTTAACATGTAAAATATGTTTAATAATGTTCACTCAGTTATATTTAAGAATTATACAGTCATTTATACAGTAATAAATTAATGGTAAATGCTTTTGATTCCATGTGCATTGTAGTTTGCAAATCTATCTGTTAAGCTGAACGTTTTCATTTGTGTAGGATTTGTAGGCAGGTAACATAAATGAACATATGAACAAGAAACATTTAATCTCCAAACAACCCCTATTTCCTGAGAAAATATCCCCATATAGGACCTGACACCAAGGAGGATGCTGCTTTAGAGTATAGTCCACTTTATTCATTCATTCATTCATTATCTGAACCCGCTTTATCGTCACTAGGGTCGCGGGGGTCACTGGGGGCCTAATCCAGCTACAATGGGCGAAGGCGGGGTACACCCTGTATGAGACGCCAGTTCATCGCAGGGCTGAACATATATAGACAAACAATCACTCTCACATTCACACCTATGGCCAATTTTAGATTAACCAATTAACCTATCAGTGCATGTCTTTGGATGGTGGGAGGAAACCGGAGTGCCCGGCGAAAACCCACGCAGACACGGGGAGGACATGCAAACTCCACACAGAAAGGCCTGGTGTGGGATTCGAACCAGGGTCCTTCTTGCTGTGAGGCACGAGTGCTAACCACTGCACCACCGTGCACTTAAACTCACTTTTATAGAATGTTACAAATAAAAGTCAAATTACATTCAACATGTGCATGTTGTTCATTCAACAGGTGCTTTTTCTGTTAATCTCACACTATAATAACATGTTCCGCGTGCACAAAAAAGTGCCCCCCCTTCCCCCCCTGAGTACTTGCCCCCCAAAATGTCTGTGCACGCCACTGGTGACTGCATTGAGAACCTCACTTGTTTAGTCTGCTTTCTCCATAACAGGGCTAAAGTCATGGAACTTTCTGCCTAGTCACTTAAAATTGGAGACAAATGCCAACTTCTTCAACAGAGGCGTTAAACACTAAAATCTCACCAGTAATGTGTTCATATCTAGTCTCAAGTACTATGTTTGTTGTGATCGTGGATCTATTGGTCTATTTATAATTGATTTATAATTACCTGCATCAAGGAGGTTATGTTTTCACTGAAGTTTGTCTGTAAGCAACATTACTCAAAAAGTTATGGATGGCTTTTGATAAAAATTTCAGGAAATGTTGGGAGTGTCACAAGGAATAAAATTATTACATTTTGGTGGTGATCCAGAAGAGATCCTGGATCACTTTGAAATGTATTCTCTCTTAACTGCAATGTAAAATTTCAAAGTGCCCCAGTTTTTTATTTTCCTAAATTAATGGTAAAGAAGTACTCATCCACTCATCCACTCATCCATCCCCATGGAAAATGGCACCCAGCATATATTACTTTTTTTTTTTTAAATCAAAATGCGTCTCTTGTATTGTTCAGGGGGCCGGGCTAAACATTCCTTACATGGCTACTGACACAAGCTTCTTTTTTATGATATAAGATACGAAAATGTAATTTCCACATGCTGATATGAATAAAAGTTTGTTTTGTCACCTGTGTACAAAAATGCAACATCTGTCCAAGTGCATGTACATGATGTACTATTCACATGCACTTATGGCCACATGCACAGACATATTCACCCATGCATGAAAAGATCTGGTCAAAACAACAAACATTGTTGACCACATGCAGCTCTCAATGCCTTGCATTCATCACAAATGGTTACTTTTCAGTGTGACGCAGCTTGCAGCTTATTCTCCATCTTTCAAATAAGCAGTTTACAAACAGAATTCTGCTCTGAATTGAAGCTCAGTGTGATTTATTTTTAGTGCTTTAGTGCTGACGTGGCTCATTCAGTTTACAAACACTGTCACTTTCAGATTTTCTGTTATACAAGAGTGTTGCTTCTGTGTTACCCTAACATGTGCATAGATAAAAAGCAGATGGATGGATCAGTTCTGGCTACTTTTAACAGGAACTAAAAACATTGATGTACTCAATCAGCTGTCAAATTCTAGTCATCAGGTTTACTCCATCTTTTTAGAAATTTATAATTTATGGTTTTAGATGCATAATTTAACAGAATGAATGCTTATTGCAGCTGAGTAATCAATAGTCTCTGAGCTGTATTGAGCTTGCATGACACAGCACATACAAGGAAGAAATGGTCAATTGGGAGGTTGTAAAACTTTGTTCTCTTGCTTCAGTTTTTTCCCTTGTCTTAAGGTACAGTGCAACTTTAGTGTTAACATATAGAAATGCAAGCATGAATATATACATGTCCAGTACATACCATCTGCTGTGTAAATGGCCAACATGCATCCACTCACAGCCGGCTACACCCACACATCTCCCTCCATCCTGCTGCAGTCTTCCCCACATTACCCTGGGGATGTGACTCAGGCCACTCGTACAGTAAAAGAACTCTCTTATGTGGCAAGAAACACAGACGCACACATACACACAAAACACTTTGCCATCTGAGACTCATTTCCCTCCATCTAGAACAGCTGTGGCCGAAGCTTTCATGTGTTGCGATGGGCAGGCAGAGGAATGCTGGGCGAACAGCCCTATGTGTTCTGACAGAAGGTAAATTACAGAGAGCGGCCTCGCACCATAACTCAGGAGAAAACGCAGCGGTCACTTTGGAGTTTCTCACAGCCAATGTATGCATCTTCTAGTTTTTAACATTTGTTTTCTTATAGATGTGGTACAAGAGGGGGTGTACATAAAATACTGTATTACACAACATTTAAATAATAATGGCAATAATAGTAACAATGCAAAGTTGCCTGATTGGGGAAAAAATTGAGTAATTCCTTACCATCTTTCCAAAATATGAATGTTGATTATGTTTAAAGACAATTAATTTCAAGGTCACTTTTTAATTTAAGAACATCATCATACATTTTACTTGTTATACAGCTGCTAACCCACTAAGAGTTATTTTTATAGTAAGTATTTCAGCACATTTAGTGCCACTTATGAGGCTCTAAATGTTATTTCTTAAGCACTTTGCATTACACACTAACAAATGTAAAAGTCTGTGGGAAGCATTGAATCCACATAATTTACAGCTGTGAGAATTGTCTGATTTGAGGATAAATCTGAATTGAACCAATCGGCATCTTCAGTCACATTTTCTCAAACCCAGCATATGCTTGTGTGAGAGCAGTAATAGTTAAATACACATCTGCAAGAGCTGAAACCCCACTATTAACATGTCACTGGACTGGAGTGGAGCACACTTGAGTGCTGAAACACACAGATAATTAAAAAAATATATATATAAAAGGCTGTCAAGGGACAACAGAGCTTACACATTACCTCCTCTTAGCAGTGCCATATTTTGCATCTGTTTGTATGATCAAAGGGTGTACGTATAACTGGGGGGGAGTCTGTACTGCTGATCGCACTGTCACTCACAGGAACAGACCATACATTTAGATTCTGTAAATCACTGTCAAACTATGATCTCAGGATATGTTCTACAACAGGAAAAGGAGAGTTTTTCAGCAGCTGTTTTTTGCACACTCATCACAACCTGCCTGCTTAGTGTACAGTCCACGAACAGTAACGTTATCTCTCTGTCCTCTTGACAATAGGCCTGACTGTTTTCTCAGCCATCTCTCTTTCTTCTGCTCCCCGTTTTTAAAATTGTATTTGGATCTTTTCCTCTTCATTCCCTCTACTTTTCCTTCCCTTGTGTTTTTGCTCTCACCCTCTTATTTCCTTCAATGTCCTGTGTTTGCTCCAGTCTCTTCTATATCTTTCCCAGTTCCTTTGTCAGGTGACCTGCTGTAATCCACACTTAACGACAGGGGTCTAATCTGTCAGCTTGCTGTTCCTTCTGACGTACACCATTTTTCAATCAGTGCCAGCAAGTCCCCTAATCCCTATTTATTGGCCCAGTTAGCCTATATATAGCCCCAACACATCCAAAGGCGTCCATTGCAAACACAGGAAACAGCAAGGAATGACTGTGGTATTAATAAGGAGCTTAGATTGTGTAAGGGCCAATGTCTTATTTAAAACACTACTGGGGACTCAGAAGAGGTTATATCAGTCTAACTGAATTACTCTATTTTTCTTCTTTGAGAGAGACATGGGAGAAAGGGAAGGGAAGGATGTAAGAATTGCTTCTAAGGTGAATGTGGGAGTCGGGGTCCAGGACGACAGCTGTGAAGAATCACACCACTTGAGTGTCACTCACTGAAGTTTAATAGTTTTATATAACTGAAGCAGGAGGCAGGGATATTTATAGGAAGAAAAAATATCAGAGGTCATTGCAGCTACTTTGTGCATATGAACATGCAATCTTGCAGAATGCACAATTTCCTTTCAGTTTTGAGGATTTAATACTGTAGGTGCATTCCCATAAATGTCCCCCCAGAAATGTGAGTAACCGTGTGTGCACACTTTGTGCCACAGCTTTGTACTTCTAAAATGGTGCAGCACAGCAGAGCCCCTCTGTGTGTAGTGTAGTATCCTACGCAGCGCTTGGCGAGAACGAGCAGAAGAGAAATTTGACAGAGTGCCAAACCGACCTCATTTCCCCCACTCTGCGTGTGTGTATGTGTGTGTTGCAGTCGCAGCAGTACTGTAGCGACTCTAGCCAGCTTGGCTCAGCTCTGAGCTCCCGGATCTCCTCCCTGCACTTTATACTTGTAACTCAATCCCCTCTGCCGCACAACACTCTTCATCAAAACTGCTACTCCAGCCCCCAACCACACTTACATGTACATGCATGCATAAGCAGAAAAATGCAATTCAGCTGTATTAGTCATATAGTTCAGACTTACAGTCACAGGTCTCGAGGGGTAAAACAGGTCCAGTCACATACTGTATGTAATCACTAAAATGTCACATATTAATATATACACTGGGTCACATAGATTTCTGTATGTTCCATGCACAGGTCAGATGTGTTTGTTTTATGATTTGATTTCTAAGCAGTGCTATATCAGGGACAGGCATAGGTTCTGAAAATGTTAGGGTCTAATAATAAGACCATTGAACACGGTGTCACAGTGTTTTTTCACTGCCTGTGTGAGTGTGTGAGCTGCATGTGTGCATCTCTGGCACCGTGCCTGAATGTTTTCCCCACCACAAGAAACTCATTGACCTGAATCGGTGCAGAGCCGCGCCCCTGCTTCAAGGCTGCTGCAGAGACTCTAGGGAGCCCCTGGTGGTGAAGAAGGGGAACAGCAGCCCTTTGGAGCGTTAAAGCAACGTGCTAACACAGACCACTGACTTACTACAGGTGTATTCATCATCATATTCCAGTGGTTACCAGTTGTATCTTGAGCTCATATTTAGAATTACACAACTGTCTGCACTTTTCATTTTCTGCTTCATCACTGGAAACACAACCTTAAGTGACAGAGTTGTTGTGTGTGTGCATGTGTGAGTCTGTCCCAGGATGCAGTGGGTTAATCTGTCAACCAATGCATGAACTCCAGTGTTTAATGGATTAGCCTTTCGCTCGCTAACTGGTGGACAGACAGTGGGGATTACATTGTCTTACCATATTGTTGCACTTCGTTGAAAAGAACAATGGACTGGATCTGTGCAAGTGCTTCAGTCTATCTCTCTAAGTTGACTGTTAGTGTCAGAGGTCAAAATTTGTGCATGTAGGAGCGCATGTCTGCCATCAGCTGTGCTTTATTCTGTCTAGAAAAAGCACAGCCTGTCTCATAAACTATAAAAAGACACAACATCAGACAAACTGTCTTTTCAGTGAGTATACAGAAAAACAAAACAGAAGGAAACAGTCTTTTATAAATGACAGCTGAGAGGTTTATTTCAGTCTCACAGTTTGCCATCACGCCACAACTTAGCTGTTCTGCGGCTGTCAGATAATGACAGAATGCTTCCTTATCATATTCTTTACGCAGCCATCTTTGAAGTACCACCTTTCAGGACTATGCTGTAATTCTGCATTCATGTTCATTCATCAGAATTATTAAAAAATAGAGTAAGTAGTTTATGTGAGACTTTACAGTGAACAGAACTGTCTTTTACTGCACTTTCAGGATACATTTCATGTCGTGGAGGTCAACACGTGAAAAATAATTTACATCAAAATAAATAAAATTAATTCTATTCAGTGTCAGTTCTAGAGATTTTTTGCCTGGGTTGACAGAGGTGGGGCAATAAGTCCAGAGGGGGGGTGGACTATCAACTATCAAAATGGTGTGATTTTGATGGTTAAAATCACACCATTTGGAAGTACATTGAGAAAGTTTGACTGTGCTGTTTTGAGCCAAACTGCATTAGCATGGAAGTGATTCGGGTATGTCTTTTCATTGACCTGAATCTGTATTTTTAGACCTCTTCTAAAGTTCTAAACAACACCACACCTACATGGTAAGTAGAGGGCCCATAAAGACAAACCGAAGTGTCCTGAGGTCTTCATGTCATCGGATATTGTGTCCAGAGTTACTTATCTCAAGCCAGTACCTTTCCAGATGCAGAGGCCGTCTTCAGGGGTAGTATTGGGGTCCTTGGAAGGAATCAGGCCTTTACATGTAAAATAAGACTATTTACGAAAAATTCACAGTACAAAAACACTTCTGGAACCAATTAATTTAGTAAGTAGAGGTAACACAGTATATATATATATATATATATATATATATATATATATATATATATATATATATATACGTAGTATGTATACATAGCTGTATGTAGCCACACTAGCCAGCCATGGCTAAATGCTATGCTAGCATTAATCACTATGTAAACTCACTGGTGAGTAGGTGGGACAAAGTTTTTTACAGTCCATTGGGTTATTGAGGGATGTATCTGTGGTATTAGTCAAAGATTCGAGCCAATACAGTGTAGGATGCAGCACAAAATTATGACCAGATAACCATCGGTCAAATGGTCATCAGTTAACATCCCCAGTTACAATTGCATTAAACAATAAATAAGCAAACAGAAATTTGTGTTCAGATTAACTTACATTCTTGATTGTTTGTGTTTAGTGCTTTACTGCCTTTGTTTTGGGAAAAATAAAGAATTAATGGATATTTTAATTGAAATACTATTGAAAATAAAATGGTGTGGCAAGTGGGGTGGCAGAATAAGATGTTCACCCGGGCAAATGCACTTGGTGCCACCCTGTGGAACCGCCTCTGATTCTATTGTATTGTTTATCATGCCTGCAAATTTCACAGCCAATGTTTTTTGTGATTTAAAATGTTAAACATGTTTTGCTCAACTGAAGGGTCAGTAAAAACACAAAATAGGAAAACTAAATCAATAAGTGCAGGCAAAGATAAATACTAAGATAGTTTATAGTTAAACGTGAAATTATAATCTGATAATACCTGACCATTCTCTGACTATTAAGCCGAGTGTATTACAATGTAATGCTCCCAATATTCAACCTTGTTATGCTTGCATCATATGCTGTTTTCAATAACTGCATTCAGTGACACACACACACAGACACAGACACACACACAAACACCTATATTTTGATCTAATCATGGGCCACAGAGCAGCAGCTCAGCCAGGGGAAAATGTCCTGGTCAAGGGCACCTTGACTTTAGCAGTGAAAAGTGAAAGTATTATTCTCTTTCATCTATTGATGTCACTGTAATTTTTGCTACTATAGATTCTTTCCACAGAAAAACAGTGGATTGTGTTTTGGTAGATTGATATACATTTCCCTTTCCTTTCAATATGAAATCATCATCATCATCATCATCATCTTATTCTCAAGCAGTATACTTTATGAAACGACTGATGTGCATTCAGTAACATTTCCAATGTTTATTAATTAATGTTTGTGATGAAGATGCAACACTTTTTATTTACTTCTGAGGTTTTTTCTATCCTTATCAGAGTAATATGCCCTCTTATTCTTTATAGATTAAATAAAGCACTACAGGAAGAGATCCATCATGCACCTTCTCATGGAGCCTTCACACAGCCCATTGTGATTCATGTCATTTGATTTTCATATCCAGCTGCATATAAAGAACCTCAGCCTTAAACAATTCAAGTGTCCTTGAGTAACATAAAAAGAATGGAACAAGGACAGATACACATCAAGTTGGTCATTTACATTTGGCTCATAAACTTGGTGCCAAGACATGCCTTGTGAAAATATGTACAACAATCAAACCTCAAACCTGTGACCTTCATTTTCCACACTGGATTATATTTCTGTTGCCTGTGAAGGGCTCGATTCCATTCCTGTGGTTGGTAAAGCAAAATGTTCAGAGGAGCTTGCAAAATCTTAAAGCTTTGAATATGTTTATTATGTTGTTAATATGTTGATCATTAGCATTTGCTCGTATGTTTGTTAACTTTGCGAATCAGTGATTTGTGAAGTTATGTTGGTTTAATGGTTTGTCTGTTTGTGTGTATGTGCACATTTCCACTCTTCACACTCTAGCGTCACCAATTTTTGACAGATTGTTCTGAAATTTGGTCTGTAGAAGGAAATACATTTAAGGATGAAACAGACTGAATTATCATTGTAATGACTGATAATGATGGATTTGTGATTGGACAAGATCGCAGTGGCCATGTAGTTTGTCTGTATGTTGATCGGTAGCGTTTCTGTGTTTATTTGTCTGGTTTCACTCTAGCGACCATGGTCAAACCAAATATTGACCATTTTTGTTTGCACTCTAGCATTGCCAATTCATGGTGGATCATTCTGAAATTTGGTGTGTACAAGGAGACAGATGCAAGGAAGAAACGGATTTGCAAAGTTATATTGCTTTAATAATGGTTTGTCTTTCTGTCTGTGCATGCACATTTCCTCTTTTTGCACTCTAGCATCGCCAATTCTTGATGAATCATTCTGAAATTTGGCATATACAAGAAGACGGTTACAAAGATGAAATGACCGAATTTCAGCTGAATCGACTCACTACTTCTGGTCTGACGCCATATTGAATGTTCGCGATTTCACATTTTCAACATGTCATGTACTGATAATGATATATTATTGTTTTAACATGGTAATGCCTGATAATGGTGTATTTGTGATTTGACAAGATCACAGATTTCATATGATTCGTGAAGTTCCCATGCTCTGTGTGGCTGTCTAGTTTGTTTGTGAACTTGACATCTCATCGAATGATACCACATGTTTTAAAAACGTCCAAGAAACCTGAATACTTCACAGCACATATTCCTGTACAGTATAAGTACAACAAAAATTTAATTTTCAATGTCAATACAGCAGTTTAATGGATTGTGTACTTGTCCAAACATAATGATGAAGTTACGATTGCATTATTCTATAATTCTAAATCTACTCCTCTTAAAGGTAGGACTAATTCAGACTTGCTTCATAATTATCTAATACCAGAAGATGGGATTATTTCTGAAGAAGTTCTAATGCTATATTTTGCAATTTCAATTAACACCACTGAAAACTATACTAGATATCTGTTTTACATTAAAAATTCTTCTTTTAGTCAGCATTATTTATCTATAAAGTGAACCATTTTCACAAAAACATGTACAGTAGGTTTTTCTTAAGAAGATTTTGCACAGAGCTTTATTACTGTGTAAGATCCCATGTTCTCAGTAAAATCCATACCGTAAACTGCAAGGTCACGGGTGTCCCATTTCCACCCTTTGACACTTAGTAAATGTCAATTGAATATTTGGATTCTATTCATTGTTTGCAGCAGGTACAGCCTATAAGTGACAGTGTGATAAGCTGTTCAACACACATGTGTGCAAACATCATTTGAATGTTTGGACAAACATGTTTTAAGCTCCTGTTTGCATATGTGATTAATTAGATTTGCATATTGTCTACTGCCTTTTACATGGACGCAAACCTTTTCCTAATGACTATAGATGTTCTTGAGATCTGAAATGTCAGAATTCAGTTGAACCAAATAGTTGGGTACATTACAATGGTTTACTGATCTTTCTTAAATGGTACTACATTGGAGGATAGATGAGTGCAGAGTGCAATTTGTCAAAAAACCAGAGGGGGGGATTTTTTTTCCCACAGAAAAAAGCTTGCATTGGATGTTCTGACTCTCATTCCCTCTTGAACATATTACCAAGTGGAGGAAAAGACACTACCAGGATTCTCTCAGTAGCGGCGAGCAAAAAGGGAAGAGCCCAGCATGGAATCCTAGTCCTACGGATGGGTATGGGAAGTGTGGCATAGGGAAAACCGCTTGCCTGGCTATTGTCGTGCCAGGGTCCTGTCTGCTTGGAGTCGGGTTGTTAGTGAATGCAACCTAAAGTGGGTGTTAAACTCCATCTGGGGCTAAATACTGACACCAGACCGATAGTCAACAAGTACCTGAAGGGAAAGTTGAAAAGAACTGTGAAGAGAGAGTTCAAGAGGCTGTTGAGAGGTAAACAGGTGGGGTCCACGCAGTCCACCTCCCCCCGGGTGTGGTTTATGTCCCGGGCACATTTCCAGCTCTGGGTCAGCCATGAAGGCTCAGCGGGCAAAGGTGGCTTGCGGCTTTACAGCGCCCTCCACCCGGACTTTGCCACTTCCCGGGGCCATAGACTAACTGTGCCTCCTCCGGACACAAAGCCTCAGGAGGGGCAGGAGTTAGGACCCCTTTTCCGCATCACCTCGCTAGGGTGGGGACGTACAACAGGTGCCAGGGGTCAGCTACAATGTCGGCAATACCCGCCCTCCACTCCTATCATGAAATACAGGAGTCTAATGCACACGATTCAGAAGGTGTCCCAGAAACTCGACGGTGCAATGAAAGTGATGCGGCTGAGATCCCGGCCCCGGGTGCACGTGGGCAGCAAAATCAGTAGACCCTAAGGGACAATAATGGTGATGTTCAAAACCAGAGTGGGGGATAACCCCCCCCCGGCAAATCACACCTAGATTATATCATTACAACAAGAAGGAATCTCAGAAATGTCTTTACTCAGACACAGTTATTGTTATTATTGTTACTACTGTACCATGGAATATCTCACTAATCACCATGTCATACTGTGTATTACTTGCTCATCATTATCAAAATGTAAATGTAATAATGACAAAGTCAGTTCTTTCTCCATTATTTTGTGTTGAACTATTTCTGCAGACGCAATACAATGACAGTGTGATGCTTTGTTTCCTCTGTTGCCTTGACTTTGTTGCCAAGTAACCAATGGAGTCTCCAACCCAGTCACTTAATGTCAGCATCCAAAAGCTACACTAGCATTCATCTTACTTTTGTATAAATACACAGTACTATCTTTCTAGACAAGGGTGTACCTATGACTTCCTGAAACCTTCCTTACCAACATGTGACCTGTATGTGTAATAGTCCATATTGCATTAGCATAAGTAGTACTATAGTAAGAAAGCTTCTGCATAAACAGAATAACCTGAAAGCATGTCCCCCAAGCAGGAAGTCCCATCTCTAAAACCATAAAAATCTCAAATAAAACTTGTGAATGAGCATCGATAATGATATTTAGTGGAATGCAGTGATGCTCAATTTATTTTCTGATACAAAAAAAAAAACAGGATACCATTGAATTGCATTCATCATATTCCTCCAAATAAAAAAAGGGATTTTTCTCAAGACAGTAAAATTCCACATATATATCGTTATGAAACCAAGCTATTCATATGTAGCCACATCTGCCCCAGGGCAGACTGAACTGAAAAATAGGGGTTAAAGCAGTGCTTTCCAATCTTTTTTTGTCCACCACCCCATTTTGACATAAAAAAATTCTGGCAACCCCAGACATTAAAAACAGATAATTTTTTACCTTTAAAATTAGTTTTGGATCATGTAATAGTTTGCTATACAATGTTGCAAATAAAGGTTAATTTTAGATTAGATTAGATTAAATTTAGATCTAGTGAGTTTCCCCTGTTTGAAGGTCTAGCAGCCGCCACAGTTTGTATGGAGTATGTATTTGAATGTTCATGTTTACTTCTTGTCTCATTTCAAATGTCATTTAAAGAGTATCAGCTGTTAATTCATTAGCTTCAATGTTAATACAGCTTTGGTAAGAGTTATACCCTTACGACAGTAAAGCAAGTGTTCATGGGAAATATGTTTGTATCCCTTAAAAACACCAATTCTGCCCAAAGGTGTCGCTGCAAACCACAGTGCTTTAGTTTCAGCTTCACAGTTTATCATATTGTTATGGATTGTGACTGTCTTTCAACTCACCATATAGTTTATTTTTTTGTTTCAGTACTTGTTTTGTTTTGTTTTGTTTGTTTTTGTTCTTGTTATTTTTATCAGTTACTAGAAACCTGGATTTGAATTTCATGTGACATCACATGGGGTCCCAAACTCCCCATGGTTGAAAAACACTGCCCACAAATGTAAGTCAGTTGGATCAACAGCTCTGGAGGAATGGGACAAATCTCTACCTACTGTTTCTCCCAGGCATCTGATTCAAGTGGTTTTACTGTATGTGCACATCTGACGCACTGTGAATAATAAATGAAGGGTGTTTAAATATGTATTTATCCAAATTGTAAGTAAACATCTGACTACAACTCTACATGGACACACCAGCATGAAAAAGAATACTTAAGATTTGTTTTTCAAAGCTTCCTTTTGTTTGTGTCAGACATTTTTCCAGAGTTTAGTGACCTCAAGTTTGGCAAAACACACAAAAATTGTTGTGTCTTCTTGTGGGTGCAGTCTGGTCTGGAGATCCACATCAACGCACCCAGGTAAAACACAAACCTGACTGGCTGCCATTGTTGTCTAGGCAATTTCAAAGTAAGCGTGTATGTGCAGCACATGGGTATGATGAATGCAATTTCGTCTTACTTATCCAATTTTTTTTTTTTTTTTTAATTGTTCAAATTTTTCAAATAAAAACACATTTTCATTTGACATTTCTCAGTAGCTTGTGCAGCAGTAGGACAATCTGATATGCACTGGAACATACTTAAGTAGAAGACAAAATAAGACATAATCTGAGAAACATCAAGACCCTCTCAACATGAATTGCCATCCTCATTTTGTCCCCATTGTACAAGAGGTGATGATCTTATATTTTCTGCCCATGTGATGTGTGTGGATGAAACACAGCATTCCAGAACTCTGTGTACCCAGTATCCCCCAGGTTTGCTCCGTCGTAATTATATAACACAAGTGAACTGCTTATTTGTCTTTTCACCTTGTTACTATACTTTGTGTATGTAAGAATCGGTCACACTCTCTGTCCTTTCCTGTTTTCTCTTGGTGTGTCTGTTTGTTTCACAGTTTCTGTGTTGGTGCAGTTGGTCATAGTTCCTTTGCTTTAATGAGCTCTAGAACATATTAGCTGTCTTCTGAGTTTATCTCACCCATCTGGAGCCAAAAGAACCAGCTTTATTTGCAATGTGCTGGGTTTTTTGGGAGACCGTTGTGTAACTTCGTTAAGACCGGGGCTCTGCATGTGGGAAATGTGTCAGAGCAAACAGAGTCATATGATTGGCTATCAGAGCACACTCCCCTCATCACACAACCCCTCCTCTGCATCCAAACCGGGAATGCTCAGACGCCTGAGCGTGGTAGCCATAGCAACTGTTACTTCAGGAGGGTTGTCTCGTGTAAATATCCCCTTTTCCTCTTTACCACCTCTCCTTCTTAGCCTTCTGTTATCGTCTCTTGGCTTCTTTTCCACCTTTTTCCACCCTTCTCTATGGTTCTTTGTGTTATTCTCTTTTTGTAGCATGTCTCTGCTTTGGTCTCTATTCCCTTGACAGTCAGTTTATGGCTGATACACATCATATGGTCACATGAAGCTTGAGAGGAATCAACCTAACACGATACATGGAACTTTTGGAAAGACAGGAAATATGGACTTAACTAAGGTTCTCCTGAGATATCATTTGATTACGTCACAAACTTAGTAACAAATCAAATAAAACTCTTTTTTTTATCATGTTGTGTCAGGACAAACTGGAGCCATTTATTTATTTATTTTCATGAAGTAACTGCCCTATTTTTGGTTGTACATTGATATACATCACTGTTTTTCAATCTTGGGATCAGGACCCCATGTGGCATCGTCTGGAATTCACCTTAAATGTATAGTCACTGACAAAAAAAAATCTATTATTATTATTTTTTATTATTATTATTATTATTAATAATAATAATAATAATAATAATAACAATAATAATAATAATAATAATAATAATAATAATAATAATAATAATAATAATAATAATAATAATAATAATAATAATATATGGCTCGTTTTGTTTTTATTTAGATTTAGTTGGTCCTAGCTCACTTTGCACCCTGTGGTACCACTATTTTTAGTTGTTTATTCCCTTGTTTTATGATTGTGACATTCGAACTCAGAACACTGAGCCCAAATGCAAGACTAGGAGTAAAATGTAAAAATATAACCATGTTTAATGAAAACACACAGGGAAATCCTTTCAACATGTAACATAAAACAGTCTTCAGAGTCCAAAGCCTCACTGGGAGTCCAACCTCCTGACAGACAAAGGCACATCAAAACACATTCCATGTCATACACATGGAGGCAGCCAGACAGGTGACAGACTTTAAGGGGAAATTTAAATTCAGTGTCAGGCAATGGGGAGGCTAAGTCACACCCTTCTACTTCTGGTCCATGGGTGCTTAGCTCATAAAATTTTTTGAATGAGAGTGAATGGAGTGAGTCAAGCTAAATTCTGATTCTGTTTTATAAGTGCTCTGAAATTCACAGATGACAGTGGGTAATAAGAAATATTTGAGGCATAGGCAGACCACTAATTTTTTATGGGAAGCACTATGTGATGTTAGGTTTTATGTGGGCTTAGTAAGACACTACAATGCATTGTGTATGTGACGCCGCACTCCCCTCAGCTGTGGAGTGGAGTCTGTGGCATGTAGACAAAATTATTAACAGGTTTTACCCACAAATGAATCAGCTGTTGGTTAACAGAAGCAGTTGAAACACACATCAATATGTGTGTGATTCAGGGAACATGACAAACCAGGTACGATTTTAGCATTTTATTTCCCTTTGAATGCCATTCATTCATTTTTCAATATCTGGCCCCATGAGCTTCCCGGAAGGGGCGGAGACTAAAGCTCTTCATGGTCAAAAAATGTGGGAGGTTCCGGAGGCAAAGGTACAAACAAGGGCTAGGCTCAAGAACAGGTGGTCAAAAGAGGTCAAACAGGAAGACAAACTGGTAAACATTGGTAAGCAACTCTCAAAAGAATAAACAAACTGGCAAAGAACTAAGGAAAGACTTAGTACTTACTGTATATACACACAAGTAGATTAGGGTAATGACACACAGGTGTAACACATAGAGGAGGATGGAGATAGTCACAACAAGCAGGAAACCGACACAGAAGGGACAGAAGGAAGACTGACAAAATAAAACAGGAACTGACAGACAACATAACAACCAGACAGATGTGTGGAAACTGATAGCATGTTTCCACCAAGCAGACTAGAACAGTTTAGTACAGTTCAGATTGTCTTGGTACGTATAAAGCCCTGTTTCCACTATGCAGTTTGGTACGGTACAGTTCAGAACAGTGCGCTTATTTTAGTATTTCTATTACAATGAAAGTGTACTGGTCCCATGGTAGGCGGTGTTGGACGGGGTGTTCGCAATGAAAAAGTGTTCCAGCTGGTTTCGGCTACAATGACAGAGAGGGGCTTCATTCGATTGGAAATGGCTCTATGTTATTCCTCTACTGGGCCGGTCGGTTTGTTTATATTTGCAGCTCGCGGCACGCATCATTTGATGTGATGACACTTCCACGAAACAGCACACCTCCTTTTGAAGGTCTCGCTAGACAATTGAAACGTAAGCTGTCTAGAAGAAACCCGTACCGTACCCGACCAGACCTAACCCATACCATACCGTACTGCATAGTGGAAACATTATGTCTCACTTGAGCTTGTGTTTCCACTTCCTACAGCACCCTTATGTTGTGGGTGGGGTAAATGCTGCCACAGCAGCTACGTAGCCTTGTGACATCATACAGCTCCCTCTGGACTTCATCCTCTCCGATGATACAAAGGAGCTTATGCACCTCCTTGTTGCTCCATGAAATACAACTGTGGGTCAACATGATGCAGAAAAGCTTTTTTTTTTGTTTTGTTTTTTATCATTCTTCGCTCGTTGTTGAGTGGAGGTTTAACTGGCAAGTGGTTTGCACTTATGTCCTTCTGTCATGAGGAAATGACGGTTCTGTCAGCCAATCAGCAGGATGCAGTCTGTTTAGCTCCGCCCACATGGATCACTTTGGAGCAGTTGGCACCCCAAGGGAAGGGTGACAAAAACTGGGATGGTTTGGATTGGTTATTTTGGTAACCTTGTGGTGGAAATGCAAAAAAATGTGTACAAAACAAAAGTGTCCCACTCTGCTTAGTGGAAACACACCATGACATGACAGTGATTTGTGTATGGTACTTGGTATGGTATGGTACAGTATGGTATGGTATGGTACAGTATGGTACGGTATGGTATGGTATAATACGGTACGGTATGGTACGGTATGGTATGGTACGGTATGGTACGGTACGGCATGGTATGGTATGGTATGGTATGGTACGGTACGGTATGGTATGGTACGGTACGGTATGGTACGGTACGGTATGGTATGGTACGGTATGGTATGGTATGGTACGGTATGGTATGGTATGGTACGGTATGGTATGGTATGGTACGGTATGGTATGGTATGGTATGGTATGGTATGGTATGGTATGGTATGGTATGGTACGGTATGGCATGGTATGGTATGGTATGGTTATAGGTATAGTCTATGTGATGCTACCAGTGTTATCAATCTAGTAATTGTTCAAAATAAAAACTTACTAATGAAAATATATGGTGAGATGAGAGAGACAATCATAATCCATAAAAGACAGCACAAACATACGTTTGAAACAGAAGCACTGTGGTGTAGTTTATCTGTCAAATATTCATTGTGGTCAGTCTCAGAAGTTGCAGCTCTTTCATAATTCATCGTTTGAGTTATTGTTTGTCCTGTATTAATCGTCAGCTTTGTAAATACAAGCTGGACTGACTGTATATATCCTGACCAAGGAAAATAAAATCCTTGCTTTGTGCAGTAATCTATAACTGGCTTTTCTGCCTCTGTCCATAATAATATACATTATACCCTGTAAATGTTGTCTAAAATGTACCTTTATTTCCAATATAGTATATCAAACTATTACATGATCATAAACAAAATAATTTTAGCGACAGAAAATGTCTCAATTTTGAATGTCTGGGGTCGTCACAATTTGAAAATGGGGTCACGTGCCATAAAAGGATGAGAACCACTAACATACACACTTGGAGACAGGCTATGACTCATGAAAACTATAAACTTAATGCTAAAACATAGGACCACCTACTTTTTTGTGATATATTACAGTACCCAACCAATAGATTTGGTCATAATGAAGGTTGTTTATTATTTCCACCCCTTGAATCCACTTTAAGTGAAATGTAGAGGACATCACACATCAGGATTATGGTTATTAGGGTCTCATCTAATAAATCACTGGTATTTTCCTGCTGGCTGATATCTTTCATACGTATATTATTCAGAAACATATATCACACACTCACGTCACCTTTTCCTGTAAAGCAGATGTGCATGTGTGTTGTCATAGATTATCAGTGAAATGTTACAGGCTGATTCTTGGAAATCTCAGCATCAGCGCGCCGGCTTCCTGATTACTGAATGGTCATCATGCGCCATCCCAACTGACTGTGCGTCACTCCTTCTGACACTTACACCCTTACTCTCCTCCTTGGTGCCTTACCATATAACAACTCAGTGGTGGAAAATAGATAGCATGGGGGAAAGACGGAGTAGGAGTCATACATGTGAGAGTGATGATGCTGTTGGAAGTGTGTGTTGCATGTATTAAGTCAGGAGGGGTAGTGGGAGAACCCTGCTGTTGAGCGTGCAGAAGTAATACAGCAGAATACCTAAACACTGAGGGGATCTCTCATGTTATTTTTTTTTTTTTGCACACAGACACACATTTAAATATAGTCAATAGTCAATTTATTAGATAAAATTAGAGCAAAGCACAAAGCATTATGACAATTAAAAAATAACTAGTAGCTTTGGAAGTTCAGGGAGTTTTGGCTAATTTTCGTGAAAAGGAAGGGGGGTGGAGGAAGGAGGGATGATGCAGAGGAGGAGAAGCAAGAAAAGAAGAAGAGAACTGTGGGGGTAGAGACGAGAGGAAACCTGCAGTGCAACACAGTCTGAATTATTCATCGACGTCTGAGTGGGTCGCTTCAGACAGAGACAGAGAGAAAGACAAAGAGAGAGGAAGAGTGTGTGGAGAGAGGAAAAAAGGACAAGAGGATGAGGAGGAAAAGAGGACATCATAGGAGGAGGAAAGGATGTACAGGAAGACAGGGATGAGGAGAGAAGATGCAAGAGGAAGGAAAAGGATGAGACAGGAGGAAAGAGGGAGGGATGGCGCAGTAGTCTGAACTCTGTGTTCCCAACAGCCGAGTCACGTTTGCACTGTCTGCTTCCTTCCCTCAGCGCCACACACACACACACACACATGCAAAACTGGCACTGTCATACACATGTTAAAACTAAAATATACACAAGTACACACTGCTGACACACTGCCATGCACTGTCACTCACAGATACAGACGCAGACTCACACGCTTCTCATATATTTCCCAACAAAACAAAGCAAAGATATACACAACTTTCTATATTTATGTGACGTTATAGATGATACTCACCCGTAAGCATATATGTGCACACATACACACACAAAATACAGAGTGTTACACTGTACATCACAAACAGACATCAGTAACAGCTTCACAGACATCAAGCATCTCTGTTGGAGGAAGACCCGACAGCCTAAAAAAAAGGATGCATCAAATGGTTTGTTCACTAACACACACAAACGCATGTATGCACGTTCAGACAGAGGGTAAAGTACACATTCCATGTGGGAGGATCTGAAATATACTGCCAAGCGATAGAGAGGGAGAGAGACAGACAGCGGGGGAGAGACTGAGGGGATGAGAGAGAGAGAGAGAGAGAGAGAGAGGTCAAATGAGGAGATGGAGTGTACTGCAAGGATACAAGGCATGGATATACATACACTCATGAAATGTCAAAAGCATGCAAAAAACAAAGCTGCTGAATATATTCTGAAGGACACTTAATTTCTACACTTGTCTAAAGGACATTTTGTCATTACTGAATGGGTATTATTTTTTCTGTTATGATATAATGTGTGTGCTTCAAACCATGTAGGGTAGTGATGAGTAAAATAAAATGAAACCAAATCATTGGGATTAAATAGTGGGTGATGATCATTGCAATTTGTAGCCTGAAAACACCCTAAAATGCTACATGTTACAATATAATGTACCATGTAGTATTATATCTTTATCTATATGTTATACAACAGATTAATTTTATCTAATGTTTCATATAGCAACCTTGTTCAACGCAGAGTATCCCATACAGCTATATAACCTATCAAGAACATGTGGCACAGAATGTACAGACAATAAATGTCTGTGTGAGAGAGAGTGATGTGCTTTGCATTTAGACAGACAGAAACACTCACAGGTTAGTTGAGGAGAAGGAAAGAGACTTGCAGAGGGAGGGCGAGGGAGACTGAGGAAAAATTTTGTGCAAGAAAGCGAGAGTTGATGGTTGTAGAGGGAGGGATGTGGGAGAGGAGATAGACAGAACTGCTGCAGTGTGAACTCTTTGTCCCTGGCGCATCTCTCACACACAGAGGCACACCAAAATAGATATAGCATGCAGGGGGAACGTCGCATTAATGCCAAGCACAGAGCGAGACAGTGATACTCCAACTCCAGACATATACTGCATTGCAGACAGACACCTCCACACACAGCCTCACACATGATAAGGTTTAATGCTTTTGTTCATACAATCTCTTCCAGTTCAGACATATTTATTCATGCAGTACTATCATGTACTGCAGGACTTCTTTTGCTAAAGTTACTAAGGTATGCAGCTATTTCAACTACTGACCCAAAGTACGTGCTAAATCTACAGTCTATTGCTCCTATTGTGCACCACACCTAGAGCCACTTAAATGTAAAATCAAGGGCATGTCAGGAACATCATAACAGAGTTGCTTTTATCTGATAAACTGAAGCATTTTTTTATTATTCAATTGTGGCACATGAATGTTTCATAACTGAAAGGATTTCAAGTATTCAGCAATAAGAATCAATGCATCAAGGATATTTAATAATGAGTACAGCAGAAATGGACCAACATATAGATCCACAGAGTGACTGTAATGAACACAAAGACTATGCATTATGAACGAGCTGCAGCATCTGAAACTGACCACAATGAACATTTGACAGATAAAGAGTTTAGTTTCAGACTTCAGACTCATTTCTTGTTTTGTTATTGTTTCTCTCATTATAAATTTTTTTAATAGCTTTTTATTTTTTATCAACTACTAGAAACTTCAGGTGATTCCATTAAAATTCCAGGTGACCCCAAGTGAGATCCAGACCCTAAGGCTGAAAAACACTGATTTAGAGAATTAATTTTGGTTCAGGTCAGCAAGAATAATATGCTGTGCTTTAATTTAAAGTCAGTTTAGTTGAGAAGCCAAAGGGCACCTGGTAAGGCACATGTCCACATGTCTCCACCAGGATTTCACAGTCCTATTTTAAACACCATGTCTGACAATATCAAAAAACCGTGAGAAAAAAAAGTAGGTTACATGCTTTATTTTTTTTATCTCACAATTACAGGGTTCATCATTGCTCTATAAATGACATGATAATTAGTGCCATAACTGTGGGATTTTCCTGATGACAGCAATTATGTTACATATGTGGTGGAGAATAATATCAATAATATGTACAGACAACAAATAAATAAACCCTCTTTCTTAAGTGATTTTTTTAAATTTAAATTTTAGAACAGAATAGAACAGAATACTTTATTGTTATCATACCAATGTAAAATAGAATTAAAGTGATACATTTTGTGCCTTTTTGTGGAAAGTTGGGAAAATTAGATTTGGAAACAATGGTGTCACACCCCATTCTGTCCATTGTTGCTTTGAATAATGAACATAAACTTGAAACATCAAATACTGGTCATGTAGGTGTATGAATTATTGTATAACCTGCAGTAGATCACAGTCAGCATGGATACATGTAGTGGTACTAAGGTAGTATCTAAATAAAATATAAAAAATACCATTTAAAAACCTGAAACAATGTTTTTGCATCAATTTACCATTAACTTTTTAATAACATGTTTCTACTCAGCTTTGTAACCAACTAAAGCCTCTGTATCTGCAACATCCAATGTTATCTGACGGTCAGCAGTGTGGTTTGTCTGAGGCTTTGTAGCTGTTTTTGCTTCTTGGTGTATGCAGAAATATTTTGTAAAGCCACAATCGCATGGCTCTGTGATGAACCGGCGACTCATACAGGGTGTAACCCGCCTTTGCCCATTGTAGCTGGAATAGGTCCCCAGCGACCCCTGTGACCCTAGTGAAGAACGTGGACAAATATTTAAAAAAAATAAAAATAAAATCCACTCACACTAACATCTGTCACATGCAGACAACTGTACTGCTATATCTGAACACACCTGCATTTCAGAAGGCATTTGACCCATTGTTCTGTCAAAATAGGCATCCCATCACATTGGACTCCCAAGCGCTTCTGAGCATGCACAAGACCATCAAGCATTTTCACAGAGTAAAACGTGTTACAATCTCAGTACCAGTGGTGGATCCAATAGCAGGACTCAGACATGACAGACTGCATTTATAGATTTTATTGAAAAAAATATAAATATATTGAATGGGAGAACCTCTCTAACTGAGGGTGAAGGCAGAGAGGTCAAAGTCAGACAGGCAGGGGTCATATACAGGCAGAACAGTGGTATCCAGAAAAATCCAAAAATCATACCGGGTTTCAGAAGCAGAGTTGAGTCTAGGGTCCAAAAGGAGATGAAGCACCAACAGAGGATAAGCAGGCTCATAGTCAGGGACAGGCAAAAAAATCACACACAAGTCACATCATAGTTTGCTCATTGTCTGTGGCTTGTTGGCAGGCTTAAAGGAAATTCACTGTCTGGAAAAAGAACATAGCCCAGGCACCGTGCACAGACCTATAACCAATTGGTGGATGGGTGTGGTTTTGAAAATTGGTGAAAAAATGTATGTGCAAATGGATAGCGTTTTTGTGATGCGGTTGGGAATGAAAAAATAACCCATCTGCGAATCTACATGATTGTCATTTTTTGACTACTCTTGAGTGACAGCAATGGCCTGTAACTCCACTGTCATACCTATACACACTTGTGACATTTCATTGGTGTTGTCGTCAGGATTCCACTTTTCTGTCTCTTTTCCCATTTATCTTTCCATCTATTTTTTTATCATCTCCCCTCAGCCAAATCCCTCCTTCAGTCTCATTTCATCCAATGTTTTCCTTCTCAAGCTGTCATTTCTAATAAGAATTTGTGCTTGAATGGGGTCAGCTTGTTAGGCAAAGGTTGAGGATGATGAATAACATTCCAAATTGTGGGGAAAAAATGCTTGACAGCCCTGTGTGTGTGTGTGTCTGCGTGCGCAGCCATTTGTGAATTTAATGCTCTTTGAAGTTAGATCAGATTGTCATGAAAGATGGTAATTTTGTAAATGGCATGAGGAATAAAGACATACACATCACTGGATCTGCCTGTGGTGTTCACTGTCATGTTCTGCAGTTGATTCAGCCCCATGTGTGGAGATTACTGAGTGTTGTTTATGATGCAAAGAACAGTTGTGGTGCTTACCTTTATGGCTACAAAAATGAATGAGCCGCTCGGAATAAAATTGTGAGAAAATCCTTTGTCAATCAAAGCATGCATTCAAAATTAATATAGAATTTTATGTGTTGAGATTAAACAGGTGAATATTTACTGCTTAACTGAAATGATGATTTTACTGTGCTTGGGTCCATTAGCTCAGTAGCATGTGCCGAGTTTGACGTCCATATAAGGTCATCTTAATGTTCCAGGTTTACATCTAAGTCATGTTAGTTATGACTGTGATCCATCCATATGACCCACCCTTAATCCAGACACTAAAAACCACAGTATAGCGTGAATGAGTCATATTACATTAGGCTGCCCCTGTGGCATGTGTGAGTTTGTGTGTGTGTAAATTTGCATGTTTGTCACTTTGTAGATGTGCATTTTAGGCTTGCAATACATGTATCAGACACACAATACATCCACATGTGTCTGGCCTACTGAATGGATCTGTGAGCTTGCATGTGCACTGTCTGTATAAACATCATGCATATTTACATGCACACAGCTCACATCCCTCTGTGTGGACTAGATGCACGTGGACAAGCGTTTTTCCAACATGCGTACGACTCAAGCCTATTACAGCAGACAACTCGTGTGGTGTGGCTGGCAGGCAGTAAGAAATGAGTGTCCATCTCTGCTCCTCCTCCTGCTGAGTAGACCAGCCGCAGTCTGTCACTTAGAAGCAGCAGATGATTCCCCTCCACTGGTCTACCATGGACTGTAGGAGAACACTGTCTTACAATTGGCACATATATGATATATATGTTATTAAGGTTGTTTTTTTAAATAATTTCATTTATGCACAGCAGATAAAAAAAAATAATTTTAAAAAACAATTGCATGGGTGGATGGGAAAAAGTTGCTAGTATTCACACAGAATGAAAAAAACATTACACATAAACTAAATGATAGCAAAACAAATCGCAATAGGAATGAAAAAAGGTAGCATTAGGTGCTTTCCCAGTGTCACAACCTGCCACCACCTTTCCCCTAGACCAGGGGTCTGCAACCCTGGTCCTAGAGAGCCGCTATCCTGCATGTTTTAGATGTTTCCCTCTTCCAGCACACCTGGCAGACATTATCAGTCTTCCACACAGCTTGATGATAGGCTGATCATCTGAATCAGGTGTGTTGGAAGAGGGAAACATCTAAAACATGCAGGACAGCGGCTCTCTAGGACCAGGGTTGCAGACCCCTGCCCTAGACCACAGGTGTCAAACTCCAGTCCTTGAGGGCCGGTGTCCTGCATGTTTTAGATATTTCCCTCTTCCATGTGATTCATTTTAACCCTTTAACTCCTGAGAACTAACAAAGTAATTGGTAAGATGAGCTAAGTAAGACACAAATCAAAGAAAAATACTAAATTTAAAAAAACAAAATGTAGAAAAATAAACAAAATGAGCAACAAAAACTAATAAATATTTACAAAATGACAAATAATGTGGAAAATCACATATTACTTAATAATCTTTGCTTCTGCCTGAGCCTTTTTCAGTCAAATTCTGTATTGTTCTCTCTCTTTTTGCTGTTTTGAAGTGAATATATGACTGAAATAAACTAAACAAAAAAAAATAATTAAAAATAGTATTGAAATTTGGTCACAGCTATTTTAATTTTGCCTTTAAAAAAAAAATAAAAAATCTTGCTTTTTGGCACCTTTTCCATGCACAAAACTAAAAGGAAAACGGTTGATTTTTTTTCTGAATATTTAAACAACATCATCCATTCAGAACGCATCATCCCTGACACATAAAGAGTTAATAATCAGCTCCTCATCAGACTGATAATGATGCAATGGCCTCCAGGTGTAATGGAAGAGGGAAACATCTAAAACATGCAGGACACCGGCCCTCGAGGACCGCAGTTTGACACCAGTGCCCTAGACCTTCTCCCCTCCAGACTTGACCTTTCCCTCAATTCTCTCCGGATCCACCTGGTCCCGCACCGTGCAGCTGCAAGTTGTTGCTGATCTGCAATATTTAACCAGTGAAGCTTGCAGTTGTTGGTGCGGGACCATTCAGTAGTGTTACTTCCATAACCCGGACACTTTGCCATTCTCCTCTGTCACCATAACCTGGACATTTTACACAACACAGATTCTGGCTGATCTAACTCTCCCAGGTTTTGTTTAGTCTTGTTTTAGTTTGTCTCTGTCTGTCTTGATTTTGTTCTGTTTATTATTAATTCATTTTTCCCTTCAACACTGTGCATCTGAGTTCCTCATTTCACCTCACCCCTACGTGACACCCAGAGTAGTTCTAGGAACTAAATGACTCTAAGAACTATAGGAACCTTTGGGACCATGGCAGGAGCCAAGTGATGCTAATGTCTGCTACAGTGATGTATTCTTTGAGCACCACATTCAAATACACAAATACAACGTAGAAGACAGTGCTACTATAAGCTAAAATAGAGAATGAGGAGGACATGTATCGCGAGAATGTTAATGGTGGTCAAATACCAGGTTCATAAAGTCAAAATCCTGCCATGTATTAGCTCCAACCTGTTCACTGGACCAGCCCATTTTGATGAGCACAAAGCTCATCACCTGTGTACAGTGAACAGGTTTGAACCAACACATAGCAAGACATTGACTGAATTTGGGATTACCCACCTCGGTCAAATGCAGCATCTAATGTCAAAGAATCCAGCGGCAGGTGATACAGCATATTACGTATGTTAATTTCATAGCTTTAACTACAAGTAATATTAACCCCAAAAAAACACTGCTTTGTCCGTCTGTTTATTACCTCTGCCAAGGAGGTTATATTTTTGCCCGAGTTTGTTTGTCCGTTAGTTAGCAAGATAACTCAAAAAGTTATGGATGGGTCTTGATGAAATTTACAAGGGTAGGTTGGTAATGGGGAGATCTGGATGCGATTAGATTTTGGTGGTGATCCGGGGGGTAGGGGTCAAGAAAACTCAAAAATTTATGGATGGATTTTGGTAAAATTTTCAGGATGTGTTGGGGGTGTAACAAGGAACAAACGATTCCATTTTGGTGGTGATCCAGAAGAGATCCTGGATCACTTTGAAAATTTACTTTACGGTAAATGGAGAATACATTTCAAAGAGAACGCTCCGCGATGAGCTATTACCATTGTGCTTAGTCCACCGTACATCTGGCATCATCCACAATTCACTAAGATTGCTTCTTCTCCCACAATTCTCAACAGTTTTTTTTTCAATCAATCAAGAATCTGTATTGTCATTATGCAAGGCACAATTCAATTTCTTCCAGTAGCTCTTGGGATTAAGACATAAAAGAACCATATATACACACATATCATCTGAAACTGCACATATATATATATATATATATATATATATATATATATATATATATATATATATATATATATATAAATTTGTGACCTGGGCCCAGTTTGTGACCTGGGTTAGTGGGGTATGAGGCTATATGACCAGCACTCCTTCGTAACCAGCTGTCACACACTGAGTCCAGATGTGGTAGTAGCCTTCCCACAATCCCCTGTGCTATCTTCACCACCCATGCCAATGCCTTCCTGTCCTGTGCAGTGCAGCCTCCATACCACACTGTTGCACTCAGACTGACGATGTGCTCTACAGTGGCTCTGTAGAAGTTCGCCAGAAGCTGAGGAGAGAGTCCAGATTGTTTAAGCTTCCTGAGGAAGAAGAGCCTTTGATGAGCCTTCTTCACCAGGTGGGATGTGTGCCTGGACCAAGTGGGGTCAGATGTTATGTGGATGCCCAGGAACTTCCTCCCCATGGATGAAGAGAGGGGTGTGTTCTGTCAATTCATGAGATAGATCTAAGCACTAGGCACAAAACTTATCACTTTGTTCGTCAAAAGTTGCCTTTGTAAACAATTTTTTTACAACTTTAATTTTTCCAGTCTGGCACTAAAATCACTACTCTTCCCTCATTTCTCAACAGATTGCATTTCCCATTGATTCACTGAGTTCAGTTTCAATCCAGATCAAAGAAAGTAATTTTCCCAATATTAGTTTCCACCAACAACCTCCTGCGTATCATTTAACAGCTTTAACCACAGTAATATGTCATTACCCAGTTACCTACTTTTGTTCAGTCAGACGTTACCCCAGAAGAGCTTTGGGGGCTCCCTATAGCATTCGCACTGTTTTTGGTATTTGTTGATAAAAACACACAGCCACACAGTGGTATTGATTTTATGATCTATTGAATGACTCCCTTTTGTTGATAGCAAGACATCACAGCTGTGAGGTCCAGATGAGTACAGGGCCATTGCTACTATCTTTTCATTTATTCTCATATTCATCTCTTCAGTATTTCTCCTTCTGCTTTTTATCCCTGTATTTATTTCTGTATGTCCTTCAGCCACTCCTTTTTATTTCTGCATGTATTTCTACTTTAGTAAGCCAAGGAGGGGGTGGGATTTAAAGGCAGGTCCTAGGGTCATCTCTTTTCCTATTGGTTCATTTCTATTCAGGGCAGTTGTGCTGCAGAGATGAACAATGAATACACCGGTTCTGACATACCTGGTTCTGTGCTGCTCAAATGTCAGAACTTGTGTTCCATGTTCTATGAAAAGCAACACAATTACTGCTCATTACACACACACACACACACACAGAGAGAGAGAGAGAGAGAGAGTTTTGTGTGGATATAGAAACCCTCACACTGTTTGGGTTAGGTTCTGTTCACAGACAGACCTGCTCCAGGTGATCCAGCTGGAGCTCTCTTGTAATCAGGGATCTATGTGGTTCACATTAGATCACTGATCCAACCTGAACCCAGACCAACAGGACCTGACGGGTTGGGCCATGTTCAGAAAGAAACTGAGAGCCATTTGAAGGCACTGGTACCAGCTTCAGACTATCTGGAACCGGAGCGCATGAAGCCCCAGCATCTGTGGCTTCCCTGCTATCTCTCTCAGTTTCTGGCCGAACTCGACCTGCAGTTTAAAGTAAGGGCCAAACTCAACTCAAACCAGAATAGCACTCCTTTCTGTCCAAACGTAGCCCAACCTGGCGGATCATATCAGGCTTGGCTCAGTTCAGGTTGCAGTAGTTGATTCTGGATCGTTAATCTGATGCACACATGGATCCCAAATTCTAATAAGTGGGTTTCTGAAGCGAACCCAAACACACTGTGGTTCCTATATATAGTATAATTCCTGAACACGAATGTTGTTGTTTTTTTGTTTTTTTTGCAGTACCCGTCTGCATAAACATTAACAAACATAAATAGTTTCAGATGCATTTTGCAAACATAACTGGCTGGATGGCATCTTGGGTTTACAAGGCCAGAGAACGTATTGTTGTGACTTTATGACATGGACGACTGCTTTCCCTCAATCTTCTGCCAGGCTAAAGGTCATCCAAACCATCCCTCCATCTTTCCATCCATACCACCTTCCATTTATCAATCCATTCATCTATTCATCACGTTCTGTCTTACCTTATCTCTGTGTCTTTGGCCTCTCAGTAACCTCAGAGGATGAGAATGTCAGCATTCAGTGGCATTTACAGCCCATTCCCACTACCACTCAGAGGACTTTATTACACCTAGGTCAGAGGTCAGTGTGTGTGTTTTAGTTTGTGTCTGCTATTACCTGTGTGTGTGTAGATATGAATGTATCTGAAGGAGGAACACACATCCACACAAAGTGAAGTGACCTCGCCTGACGGTTGTGTATCTGATCAATCATCTGTGAAGGTATACTGGGTTTTCGATGGACCCAAATGAGATCCATCCCATGTGGTTAATCTACTGTGAAATATTCTAGTATTCAGGTCTATACATGTGTGTGCATGTGTCAGGGAGGTGGCAGGAAGCATTTCATAAATGTATTGATTAGACAAATGGCAAGTGTATATACAGAGGTCCCATTCCATTAAACAGGGACGAAGAGCATGATTGAATATGTTTCTGTGCACACATGTGCAGGTATGTGTGCTTCTACTTGTATGTTTATATTTACTGATTATATATGTGTGTATGTCTGTGCTAAGTGGGTTAGAAGTGGCAGCTGCAGCAGACACCACTGAATACAAAGGCCACTCTAGACAGTTACCTGTCAATCGAGCACTCTCAAGGGGAGTGTGTGTTAGGTTATTTGTGCTTTTGTCAATCAGCCACACTGACAGCCTGCCCATCTGTTGGCTCATCCATACACCAGGCACATTTAAACATACTCATTACACATAGTGACAAAACCACTTGATGAAATTGTTTGTGATCTCATAGATACAGGCAATACGTCCTCCTTCCTAATGTTCCATGGAACCCAACACGTGGCTTGATTCAGTTTTTCTGATAACAAATTGTTGACTTATTATCTCCAAAGCTGAATCTTCTGAAATGTTAAAACATCATAGCAGCTTGACATTTTTGTTAAGTACACTTATACCCCTTTCTAGGAATGGGTGATATGACTTGAAATTAATATCACAATAAATTGAACAGTTTTACCTCTCTTTGCCCCTTTTGGTCTCTTACCGGGCTTGCAAGCACACGCATTTCAGTCCATAACCTTCAGGTTAGTTTCTGGCTTTTAATACTTAGATGGCATAACAGGGTAGTGTAGTCTGTACCACCTCCCTCCCTTAGAAGTGAAAAATGTTATGGTCATTTATCTTTTCTCCTACTGAAGCCTCTCTAACTTTCCTTTGAGGAGCAGGATGTTTGTTCTGGACTCACTATATTATATTATATATGTATAATCAGTCTATTGTCCTCAACCATCTATATATTATGTTTACAGCATATATATATATATATATATATATATATATATATATATATATATATATATATATATATATATATATATATATATATATATATATATATATACACTGCACTAGGGGCAGTGACCCCCAAGCTGGGAGAATGGCCCCAGCAGATACCAGGAACAACATCAGAGATCTCTGTACAAAAGAGTGCATTGCTAGGAACAGCTAAGATCCTGCGCAGAACCCTCAGGCTCCCAGGCCTCTGGTAGAGGACCCGAGCCTGAAGGAGACACCGCCCACGTGGGGCGAGAGGAACATTTTTATTTTTTTTTTTATATATAATTTATTTATCTTTATTATATATGTGTAATCATATTGCACCACAGTAAAACAACCCGCATGCTAAGCAATGTCAGCTGATCTGCGACACTTGGCATTTCATGTCTTTCTGCTAAACATTATCTTCGTGGAACTCACAATTTTTCCAAATGACAGATGTCAACTTTCTTTCTGGAACAAGTACAATAGGACTCACTTGGTCTGTGTCTGTTTCAGCTGCTTCTACATTTGAACCATCAGTCATTTCCTCATCTTGTCTCACTTGTGTTCAAACTGGATGGGTTGTGTCATGTGACTATACACCCTCCACACAGTCTTGAAAGGGGATGAATATAGCGTGCTAAAACACACAGTCTTTTTCATTAAAATACCAAATTTACCAACATGGTCAAAATGATGGCAGTTATCATAGTAAATGCCAATAACAGTAAATTTTCGGTTTATCACCCAAGCCTACCCCTTTCCCACTGGCCAAAGAACTCATCTAAACCCGCTAATAATTGGCTTTTGGCGGTAGTGGGAAAGGTGCACCAACCTGCGTCAAACAAGTGAGCAAGCGACACACGTTAGAATCACTCTCAACCAGTTTGGCTCAGATCAGCCTGCAGTGGGAATGTCAGACCCCCATCAACCCGCTAGTTTACATGATGACATGAGGTGTTACCTGCCGCTTCATAACATTTCAACAGCAGCGTCCTATATCATATCACACATGATTTTGTTTATTAATATCACCATCAACATGATTCCAGCATGGTGATGTCACCAGATGTACAGCGGGGAAAGTGCATCTTGCCAGTACGGGTCAGACTCAGCTTTTTTTGGTCAATGAAGAAATGCCAAATACTGATTGTTAGCGGGTCGACCCGCTAATTTTAGTGGAAAAGTGGCTTCATTCACTTTGTTGTAGAGATTAAGATTAAAAGATATGAAAATACCACTTTTGTGTTTACAAAAATATCTGCTGATCAAGCAGTCGCCCAATGCATAAATCGCAGTAAAAACCTGATTTTTGATGTATTTGCTAAATTTATTTGATATTTGGTGTATTTGATAAATTAATAACCCAGCTCTTTACTGTAAATTGCATGGCATATCTTTTAATAAAATGAATATCTTGAATTAGAATAGACTTAATCATTCTGTATCACGATTTAGGTGTGAATCGTATCATATTGTGAAGTGTCATTCGCATATCTTTATTATAGATGCTGTATCAAGATGCGTATCATTTTGAAATTAAAACTAAAATTCTTAACCCTAGCACCCAGAGGACCAACTGTAGATTAGTTATTGTTTGTGCCCATACTACATCATCTGCCTTTTTTATTTAAATTAACAGTTTGTATGTGTATGAGTGTTTGCGCACAGTATGTATGCAGGTTGGAAAGTGTCTCAGTGAGTGAGTGTATATTTCCGTGTCAAATGATATGTGTTTCTAGTATGTGTGGTACCTCACGTGGTGATTTGCCTTCCACCCGCCTGCCTGGCAGCTCAGCTCAGTGTTCTAGGACAAATTCGGTACCGATGCCAAGTTCCACACTCCACTATTCTCACCTCACATGGCTCTCAGTAGCTCTCCCACCTCCAGTTTTGGTTATTTTAAAAGTGTTTTCCCAAAGTGAACCTGGTATTTCTGAGCCACAGAAAGCTAATCAGACTGTGCAGTTTCAACATACAATGCTGTTTTTTGGGATTGTTAACCAAAAACATTTATAAAAATTAATGCTTCCCCCACTTTAACACTGGTTGTATAACAGTGTACAGTCTGGAAACAGACCCATTGGTGTTCATTCGTTTAAGTGTGGAGTTCAGACAAGCATCAATAACTCAATACAACTTTAGTTTTGATATTTTAGCATCAAGATAAATAACAAGCACAGAAAACTGTTCTATTAGACCCCTACGTAGGTGTAAGACTTACTGTGTCACAACACAAAAAGAAGGTGCTACATGAAGTGAGAACATTCTGAGATTCTTTCCATGAAAAGTGTGAAATACATATGGAAAAGCGAGAAATCCCCTCTCTGACAAACAACAAGCAGCAACGCCACAATAGCAGAGGTGCTACAGTCGAGGGTGGAAGTTTACATACAGTAAATATGTTTGTAATAATAACATGTCCTCAACATTTGAATCTGTTGAGTTAAAATTAAAACATTATTTATCTCAACATGGTGACCCCCCCCCCTTTTTTTGTCATCTTAACTGTGTCTTGTTATTTATACACACAAACTTAAAATTCATAGTTATTCAGATGTACAAGGCAACATATCAACATTCCTGGGTCAGTGTGATGAACATCAAGCAGCAGTAAATAATGTTTGTGTCTAAAGAAAATATGGTAGTGTTCATGTAAATAAGTAGATAATTTATAGAAGAAAAAAAACAACAGTCAGCAAAAGTAATGATTATTTCAAAATAACATAACATTTTGTGTATGATGCCTTCACTGTGTTCAAGATTACAACTTTAGAAATAGACTAAATAGATTCATAGATAAAAGACAAAAATATTGAAAGTTGATTAGATGCTAATGCCAGACTAACTGTTAAATGACAATTAGCCCGGGCCACTTTAGTTCTTATTTAGTCACTGACAAAAGACAACAGTTGACAGGAAGCAGTCATTCCATATCTGACAAATGCTTGTGATTGGCTCTACCAAATCTTGGCTCAGTGGAAACTAATTTGAATGGGATCATTGTCAGACTGATCAACCTGAGCAAATGAACATTTGCTCACAGGCAGATGTGTCTGGTCCCGGGATAACTAGCAAATTGACATTATTGGGAGTCGTTTTCGGAGTCCATGGCTGTGTATTAGGATCTCTTGGAAAAAATTGCCAAGAACTAAAGAAAATAAATGTGTGGACTTCCATAAGTCTTGGAGGTTAATGTTCAAACATTAGAAGATGCAATGTTCATTTGTATAAACTATGGCATTAACAGACTAGTTGACTCCCGTATCACGAGTCGACTTAAATTTGGAGGAGTTGATAAGTTGCATGTTATTCTTTCTTTCTCTCTGTCTGTCTGTCTGTCTGTCTGTCTGTCTCTCTCTCTCTCTCTCTCTCTCTATCTCTCTCTCGGCGCGTAAACACAGTCAGACTTGAACTAGACGTGGCTGCTGCAGGTAAGACAGTTGTGGTGGGCTGACACACATCGCATGTGTGTCTGTCACTCTCTTTTACTTCACCTTACTTCACCTTAGATGAAAAAAACGGCACAGCCATCTGAAGAGGCATTCACTCGCTAATCTGTATGATATAAGCAGCATCTGCTAGCTAACCTGAGTGAGCAGTAGCAAAGGCGCACTCATTTTATCCAGACAGGATGTGGACAGTAGTGGGCAGATTATCGGCCTCTGAATTAAACGTTCTGCACTTAATATGAGAAGTGAGGACGCGTGACAGATGTGTGGACAGTCCGGTTTTAGAGCTGTGGGTCCAGACAAAATGTGGACATATGTTACCTACTGATGTTCAGTTAAATTTAACAGGAAACTCCTTGCTAAAGTTAGCCTTTGTTTTGTTGGTGTTAAAATGCATATGCTTGTGTCTTATCAGTGGACATTGTTATGTTGCAGTGAAAAAAACGTAAGTCCTTAATGCCCTAATATATATATATATATATATATATATATATATATATATATATATATATATATATATATATATATATATATATATATATATATATATATATATATATATATATATATAGTTTCTAATATTATCATGAAATATTTGCAGCAAAATTGTTTTTGTCTTTCAAAAGATATGGCTAAATCAGTCACGCAAATGTAAATGGCTTTGTTTTTGTTTATTGCTTCTAAGAAAAACAAAACAAAACACAATTATTGACAGTTTCATCATCTTATGTCCTGGATTTTTTTCGGCTGAAACATCCAGTTTTGACCCCAGCAGAACAGAGCACATGCAGAAGGCAGCTTGTGAGTTTGGAGAAGGAAACAATACTGGGAAGATTTCAGTGGATTAAGAATAATTTAAATGCAGTATATCACAAATGTATCTACTTTCAACCACTCTACAGTATATTCTAGCTGTGCCATTTCCATGCAAATACAATTTGATATATGTAACCGGGTCATATTTCGGGATCTTTTTGGGATTTTATTTTGTATCTCAATATCCTGGGTTAAATTTAACTCGGAACAGGAAGTGACGTCATGTCGTAGTCGGGACTGCATGTGCAGCATTCTGGGTATTTGTGTTTTTTCCGGTTGGTAAACGGTTCATGAAATGTGACGAAGAATCCAAACGGGACCAGGAGTAATACATATGAAGACACGTTGTAAGTTCACCAATTTAGTTAAAATATATTACTATACGTAATTTACATGGTGAATTTAGCAGAAGATGATGTTCAAGTGGTTACCAAGTAAGAGATGGATGTAAATGCACCTGCAGATTTGCCGCCTGATTTGTTAGCCTAGCATACCGTGGCTCAACATGGTGCCTCGTTACAAGGATATAGCATTAAAAATGTTAGCCTATGTGAGTGTGTGTGTAAATATTGGCTGTTATCTACTTTAGTCACAACATTATGTGTTTACATGTGTCACACGGAGATGAATACTGAAATCTGTAATTTATTTATACTGTAACCCAAACCAGGGAGACTCCATGTCCTGTGAAAATCAGTAAACACGCGCTGGTGTGGCATTGTGGGCGTTGTTATCACCACTACCGTTTTTGTTTTCACTAAATTTGGGTAAAACTCTGTGTTCTATCAGGTTTTGTGACTTTAATTTCTTAGTACTCAAGGGTTTTTTTCCCCAGACTATCTCTTTGGGGTTTGGAGAAAATTGTACTGTAACATAAAAATGTGTATCTTACTCAGACAGAGAGACACCTTTGTAAACTTTATTTCTTTTACATTAATGTATCTTTACATTCATCAATCGCTCTTGTGATTATTTCTAGTCATAAGTGGGTGACCATTTACTTTTTTGATCATTTCTCCTGCATAAATAAATGCACATTGGCTCTCTATCAGATAAAACCTGTGAACTGCATTTGTTGTTCTGTGTGTATTATATCCCGGCAACATATATAACATGCTAATATTGGTCATGTAAAAAAATTAAACAAAACTGAGTCGTAAAACTGTAACAAATCAAACTGTGCCAATCATACAGAATTGAATAACTGTGATTTGTACTGTACAGGGTGAACAACAGGAAAAAAATCTAATAGATCTCACATGCAGAGACTATACACCCTCACCAGACCCTCTAATGTTATTTTCCACTTAAAAGTGAAAACATACTGTGATGATTATGCAAAGCTTCGGAGAATGTGTGTGAGCTGGCTCTCACCATACTGTGTGGTAAATATTTCTTCAGAAGGTTCATACCAGTCTGTTCCCAGAACAGCCACCCTGCCTTCAGCCAGAACTATTTGTTATTAATTCCACTATTATGATCTTCTCATCTTTGCCTCCCTGCTTACAGTCAGCAGCTGAAGCCCCAGGGTGTGTGTGTGTGTGTGTGTGTGTGTGTGTGTGTGTGTGTGTGTGTGTGTGTGTGTGTGTGTGTGTGTGAGAGAGAGACAGAAAAAAAGACAGAAAGAGACTGTGTGTGAATGTTCGCAGAGCAGCATGTGACAGAACCTTCACGCAAACACAAGAAGAATCAGGTGACATGAGGGTCAGATCAAAACAATAACAGACATGCGTTCACGTGCACAGTCACCGAAACACACTCAGACTCCCCTGCCTGAATTTCTCATAAACACTCTTCATACACAGCTGTCAAAAGTTGGCCTCATACAGGGTTCACCGCCTTTGTTTTCTCTGAGATCAACCTTATTCACCTTGATCACATGCCAAAACATCTTAAAGCCTCTTTCCACAAATTATTCAGCAGTTTTCAGTACTTCAACTATTAGAAGATGAATGGCTTTGGAACAGAAATCGACCTGAAAAGTCATTTTAACATATTATAAAGTGGCTCCAAGAAGGTAAACACAATCACTTGCTATATTCAACACAAGGTTTGTGCTTTCTTTACTCATCCATCCAGTTGTTACAAAAGCTGAATATCTCCTACAGAGTGAAAGTCCTATGTGGCTCTTTGCTCGAAATCTTGATTCACATACTCCTGGATGGATCTGAAGAAATCATCCACTTCTAATAGGATTAGAAGGACAGGGCCCAACTGCAGATCAGTCCTGAGAGGCTTCATCTTATTCCTGAACTAAGACAAATGCTACAGATGACTTCTTTTGTTGCATTAGACAAAGGTAGCAAGAGAAGTACAGAACAGATAATATGTACACTCACACAGTGTTTTCATCTCCTTATCCTTGAGCGATAGCATGTGGGAGGATTTGACCATTCATGAAAGGAAATCCATTTTGAAGCCTTAACTTCAGCTTTATCACTTTCATTGTTTCATGCCACGAGATGTTTCTGAGAATATTAGGAGATAGTACCCATGTGTACTTGTTGGCTCAAATGGAAGATGAATTATGTAATTTGTAATTTTTGGACAATGCAAAGTTAAATCAAGATACTTTGCTCTGATTTAATAATAGGTGAGCGGTTACTGTCATCATAGAACTACATCAGTACCAGTTAGTGGTCTAATTTGACTACCTAATGGTTTGACTCACAGGATTTAACCTTACCTACTCTGAATCAACAGGTTTAATACCTGTCCATCCAGTAATCCTATCAATATGTGTAAATGATTGGTGTAAAATGCAGTTTCTCATCTATTCATGGTCATCATATATGACCCATGTGGACATTCAGAGGCTCCGTACGTAGTTACAGTGGAAACATCATAATCCTCTACATTGATTCACCACTAAGACCCATGGATTTGAATCAATGACAGTGGGTGGAGACACTTGGTTTATGTTCAGTTAAAAATAGATTATGAAAAATATGAAAAAAAGGACTTTACAGAATTATCTGGATATGAAAAAAAAAAGTTAAATAAACAGTAGATGAAGTTAAAAAAAATCCTTAGATCATCCTTCTCGATAAAAAACAAACCACTAGGAGAACCACAGTGAAGGAGAGATCCACTCCTATGGACGACAGACTATAGATACACCAGGTGTCTATTTGCTGATATAGTTCCAGTCTGTAAAGATGGAGTAGGGGGATGAGGTCCATCCAGACAGGTGAGGGTGGCACTTAAAAAAAGATAGTGCCAATGGCCCAGTGCTCATCTGGAACTCACAGCTGTGGTGTCTTGCTATCAACAAAATGGAGATATTCAATAGATCATAAAATGTGAATTTAAATCCGTTGAGAATTGAGGGAGGAGAAGTGATTTTAATGAAAGACTGCAAAAATAAACAAAGTTGTAAACAAATTGGTTACAAAGGCAAATTTTGTCAAAGAAAGTAATACGTTTTGTGCCCAGTGCTTAGATCTATCTGATGAATTAATCAGAACTGAAATCCGTTGACAATTGAGGGAGGAGAAGCGATTTAGTGAATTGTGGACACCGACAACGGACGGATGAGCTCAGCAGAAATACAGAGGATGATATCATAATAAATATTGATAAAGAGTTTAAGAAAAGTTAGGGAAGAAAAACATACTCATTAAGACTTAGTTCTAGGCAGCATGGTGGTGCAGTGGTTAGCACTCGTGGCTCACAGCAAGAAGGACCCTGGTTCAGACCTTTCTGTGTGGAGTTTGCATGTTCTCCCCATGTCTGCGTGGGTTTTCTCCAGTTTCCTCCCACCATCTAAACACATGCACTGATGCATTAATGTACAAAGAGTGGAGTGAGCATGAAAATGGGCACTGCTCCACACCAACTCCATATCTGGCCTACACATATTTTGAGTGCTTTGGAAACTTTGGGGTCACTTAGAAATGAAACTCGGAAACTTTTAATAATGCAAAAAGGTTCATTACTTCCATCATCGGAGGTTATGTAATTATGGGGGTTTGTTTGTCTCTCTTTTAGCAACATAACTCAAGAAGTTATTGATGGATTTCAACGAAATTTTCACAGAATGTCAGGATTGACAAAAGCAGCAAGTGATTGGATGTTAGGAATTACCCGGATCACCTTCTGGATCCAGGATTTTTTTGGAATGATTCTTTACTATTGGGAGATAGGGCTGGTTTTGACAGAAATGGTTCTAAAAAGTTTTTTTTACATTAATGTCCTACTGGGACTCTTCCTCTGCTTTGCTGGAACAGTCTTCCACTTCACATTCACTTGTGACGACATAATCTGATCGTGCATAGTGGGGAATTCCAGAGGAATTTCCACCGGCCTGCCCTGTTTATACTAATTAGCATATGCAAATGTTGGCATAAAGAGGGAGTAGTCAGGTACTCCATCAAATACAGTCAATTCCACACTGATTGGGATGTACGAAAGAAAAGTGTTTGGATTCAGATGTATGCACAGTTTTGTACATCTGGACTTTTTTGTTCATATAGACTTGGCTGTACACCAGGTTTCAGTATGAAATCCATGCAACTCTTTGTACATGAGACCTCTGGTGTTGAGGACAAACTCACCTCTGAATCATTATCTAGGTATCTCTTGTATTATTTTGCATTTGTGTTACAGGACATTGAAAACAAACCAGTCACTTGTACTTTATAAATATAATATATATATATATATATATATATATATATATATATATATATATATATATATATATATATATATATATATATATATATATATATATATATATATATATATATATATATATATATATATATATATATATATATATATATATATAGTACCTTATTGTCATTTGTCCTCCTTCCTTCTGAGGAGCAGTGGGCAGCCATGTGCGGGGACCCATCTCCAGAAGTGGAGCCAGGCTTATGGTTAGTTACCTGGCTGGAGGATTTTTACCCTAACAAACATGTTTTTGGGTGGTGGGGGAAACCCATCCAGACATGGGAAGAAAAACATGCAAACTCCACACAGAAAGGCCCACACAGTCCCGGAATGGAACCCAGGTCTTCTTAGTATGAGGCAAGAGCACTAACCGCTCAGCCACCATCAGCCAAATATAGATCAGACTGCTTTATTACAAGCACTTCACCTTATTATTATACACTTCCAGAACATATCATTATTATCACCTCTTGATTAATCTGATATTAATGGCATTCCCACTACCCTCAGAGGCTTGTACTGAAATCACTAGTTATGATGGGTAATCACTTCATCCACTTCTTTTCTCACCCTATCACTCTGTTCCAGAGTGATGGAACCCGTTCAATCGTCAAACCACATGCCATTTTTTTCCATTAAAACACAATCCAGTTTTTATGCTCTCTATCAAACTGGCAGTTGTTACTCTGCCAAGGAACGGCACAGTTATATTTTTGCTGACGTTTATCTGTTTGTCTGTTTGCCTGTTAGCAAGATAACTGAGAAGTTATGGATTGATTTGGCTGAAATGATACTGGCACAAGGAACATACAATTAAATTTTGGTGGTGAATGGTGGGGGGGTGTTTCATTCAGTTGGTTGGTGCAGACCACTGCTCACAGAAGTGAAACAAGGAGTGGGGGTTGATCTGCCTTGGGGAAGTCTGCACTGAGGGCTTTTTTAGTTTAAGAAATGGGAGGCTTTTCTGTGCATTAGTTTTAGGGTTTTTTTTATTTCAATTTACAATGATCTTTCTTACGCTTCCAGGTTGTCAAAGTCCATTCAATCATCTCTTCTGCTCTTCCTTTTTGAAAGGCAACAAAATACTTAAACATTTACTCCTTTCAAGGCTGCACATGCGCTAATCTATGTGTTGGGCACTTCCCTGCAGCTGAGTTCCATACAAATCAAACCAACCAAATCATTAGCCTCACAAAAAGGAAAAAAAAAACAGTTTAATCTCAACACCTGTTGTTCTCTTCTGTCCCCAGGACCTGAGCATGCGGATGAACATGTGAATATATCCACACACTGAGACACATCCCTTCACATTCAAATCTTCTTAAATCAGGCTGACCTGATGCAAGGTGAACTGGAAAATAGATAGTGGTGTGACCTACAGAAACCTATTAATAGAATTTCATTGCTTGACTTTCCATTCATCCATTCAAATCCACTTAAATGGAAGTCAGGGTCACTATAAATGAGTGGGTCTCCCATTATGAGGTAAAAGAGGAGGACGATGAGTCAGGTTATCAGGGAAGCTGGCAGAGAGGATTATTTGCATTTCTCCTTAAGTGACCCAGGTTACAAATCACTGACCAGCATGAGATCATAAAGGGATTGGTTGTGATGAAGAACAGATGTGCTGTAGGTGGATTTACATTAGAAATTATTTGAATGTGAGAATAGTACCATTTTCAAAAACTGGCCCCCTTCACTAACATTTTCTTCCTATTTAAGTAGGCTACATATTGTATGAAACTGTATTTTCATTTATTTAAAAATGATTAATTGAGAAAACATTTATGAAGCATTTTCTACATATATGTGATATTATGTCCTCATGACTACATTTTCCAAACTCAGCTGTGTGCATCTGCAATGTGTTTCCCCAAAAAGTGAAAACATAATGGTACAGTTTTTCCATATTTGTTTGGATTGTGTTTTAATGCTCAGTGTGTTTATCACATTGTGAGCTAAAACTCACTGAAGAGGCAGAATAATAGTGGTGTAAATGTCAGTAGATTTACATGCACATGGAAAAATTGCCTTAGTCCGACTAAAATGGAAGTTTTAAAAGCCATGTACACACCTCATGCGGCTGTTACTCAATGACTGAAGGGTTGGCGATTCGCGTCCCACCTCTGGCTGTCCACATGTCGAAGTGTCCTTGGGCAACACACTGAAACCTAAGTTACTCCCAGTAGGGTCAGGCAGCGCCAGTGTATCGTCAGCAGCCATCTACTGGTGTGTGCGAATGTGTGTCTGAATGTGAGGAATTGTAAAGCGCTTTGGGCACCAACTGGTGTATAAAATGTGCTATATAAGTACAGTCCATTTACCATTTAGTCAGACTATCAAATCGAGCTGGAATTTATAAGTTTGATTAACTAAGTCAGATAATGGGTCATTCCATATCAAAGCATCCAGAAAAATGGAAATTTCCTGGGTCACCTTCTCAAAACTATCAGGACTCAGGAATGTGATGGAACCCAAATGCAGACTAGGAGACTCAGAATCAGGTTCAAAGGGTTTATTGATCACAATTATAACAGTGAAATTAATCGCTCCGCTTGGGGATTAATGGTGTTGGGTGAAACCGCCACTGAGATGAGAAGCAGGGTCAGACAGGCAATAATTAGATCTGGGTCATCAGAACAGTTAAAATCAGAAACACAGTTATCATAAGCCAGAAACAGGTCAGTCCAGAGAGCCGAAAGAGCATCATTTCCAAAAGGGGCAAGGAAGGATCTAGGTCCAGAATCCAGGCAAGAGGTCATACACAGATCACATCCACAGAACAGACAAATGAGGGGCAAGCAAAAACCAAGAACCAGAGAGGACAAAACACTCATAGGCCGCGTGGGAAAGCAGACGTATTCACACCAAGTGAAGACACACAAGGGTTTAAATACTCTACTGACCGGTGTTCCATATGAGGGGCAAATTTAAGGAGGGGGTAGGAAGCAAAGTCAGAAAGAGTGACATAAACCCACATAGCAAAATAAAAGCCCAGACACCAACAATGACAGAAAAAACACAAGATAAAAAAATAAAACGCTTACAGTACACAGAGTACTGAAGTCATAACAGTACCCACCCCACACACCCCACACCCCAATGCCAGACCACCCTGGAGCATCTGGATAGCATTGGTGGAAGTCCATGATAAGGTCAGGGTCCAGGATAACTGAAGCCGGTACCCAGGTCTTCTCTTTAGGCCCCTATCCTTCCCAGTCCGCCAGATACTGGGATCCCCGACCACTGGGTCTGGATTGAAGGAGTCTTTTGACCGAGTAGACGAGGTCGATATCGATCAATGCCAACCCCGTCATCTTATGTGGAATTAAATCAACATAAGATGAGTTCCTCTTTCTGTGCAGTTCATCTACTAATTAGCCTACTAGAAATTTCAGGGACCCCATTTCAATTCCAGGCACCCTACATGGGGTTCCAACCCAAGGTTAAAAAAACTTTTATGTTTGTGCCAACACCCAATACATTGTACATGGTCATTTGTTTGTTTGTTTTTTTAAATTGAACTTGCTTAAATTATTCCAGTGTGTGTATATAAGTACTTTTTTGAAGATTTTGAGCACATTTTCTGAGGATTTTAAAGAGAAACGGTGTCTGTGAGAAACTGTTGATTTGTTTTTACCGCTCCACCATTGAAAGTGTAATGTCTGGTTCACTGGGAGCTCAGCAGCTGATAGGAAATCTATGCAAAGAGTCATAAATGCAGCACAAAAAATAATTGATCGTCCGAGATGGGAAGGGGTCGACTTTTAAACAAAGCCAGAAACATTATGAAAGACTGCTATCACCCTGCACATTCACTGTTTGAACTCTTGGCCTTAGGAAAGCACTACAGGTTTGAAAACCAGAGCAAGTCGATTTAGAAAGAGCTTTTTTCCAGAAGCTGTAGCTGCCATCAACACACACAAATAACTGGATAATTAATTGGTTTAAATCAAACCACTGCTTTTGTATTTTTTATTTATTATTTAGTATTTTAACGTTTTGTATTTTAGTATTTTAACATTTTGTATTTTAGTATTTTTAGTTCTATCTTTTTAACATTATTATTTGTTATATTTATTACATTATGAGGTGTGTATGTGATGCATATGTGACCTAAGCACTTTACTGGAGGAGCTTTCAATTTTGTTGGATTTTATATGCAATGACAATAAAGACATTCTATTCTACTCTATTTAAACAATACTGGGATAAAAATGATAACCATCATAGTTTTTGTCCGTGATATGAAATTTTCAGATTGTTACATCTTTGGTCTGTACTCCAATACAGTCCATTAAGATGAGTGTTCATCTGGTGACACACAACCTGGCCTTCCCAGACAATTATTTTTCATCTAGAGACAATAATAACAAAGCATACATAAGTAAGAGCGATAACAAAAACAAACTAAAAAAATTATCACTGGAATTTAATTTCTAACATAAACTCTTAGAGATATAAATTACCTTTCTTTTTGCCTCACTAATGTTAACTGATTAATTTGATTCACCTTTATGTTGAAATACTGCAAATCAACCTGTTAAACATGGACAATTTGTGATGCAAGAGATAACAGCAATGTTTGAGTATTATGATAGATGCGCATGTTTATTTGTAGCTGATCACAAGTTGTCAGTCAACCATGTTGAGATAAGATCACCGGAAATGCATGTTAGAGGCAGGTCTGAATAAGGTGATCTTGTCCAAGCCTGGAGCTTACATGAAATGACTTTACACTATAATCAAACATAAGGCATGCATCACTGAAGACCTGAGGCTCATTCTTTAATAATTAGACAGAGGATAACTCAAAACGTCAACTCCGTATAGATCGGTCAGCCAGCACCTCTGTGGATGTTACAGATCAAGTGTGCACTACATGTGGCTGCTACTTTTGTACCCGTATTGGCCTCATCAGCCACTTAGGGACACACCAGACCCAGAACAATTAAGCAACAGCTAAAACAGTAGTTATGGTCTTCATCCATTATGATGGACAAACAACAGATAACATTTAGTAGAAATATTTATAACATCTCAGAAAATAGATTTACAGTATGAACTGGATTTATATGCGAGGTGATGGAATAAAATTTTTAAAAAATGTAGAAAGCTTTGCTTTTGAGATTACCAGATATGTATGCATTCATGTCATATTTTCTCCATCAAGACACTGCCAGATGTATATACAGGATACTTACAGCTTGTTCATATATTTGACCCTGGGAATAACTGTGCACCACTACATAAATGTTTGCTTGCTAGGCTTAAAAAAAACCCACACACACAGACAATATCAAACTATGTATAGAAATGCGTGGTGAATCTGTACCTGCATATGTCGCTGAGTGCAGTATACCCCAAATAACTTGGCTGGGAATGTGGGGGCAGTACCACTTGGATTTGTATGGTAATGTTTATGGCTCTGAACCAAAGTGGACCCTGCAGTGGAATTACTTCCCAAGAAAACACACATACACCATGCTTTCACACAGAGAAAATAGGAATGCCCTTTACTCTTTTGGATGGAAAAAGAAATATGTTTCAATTAGCAGCGCAGTCCAAATACACCACTGTAAACACTGCGTACGTGCATGTGTGTGTATGTGTGGTGTCTGTGTATGTGAAAAAGGGGGTGGGGGACTTGTGAATAGGCCCATAGAGTCGCTAACCACAGGCTGGCCATTACACCTAGTTACAGTCACCACTGGATCGGCAAGGAGACAGACAGTCTGCAACACTGACAGAACTCCACTGTGTGTGCGTGCATGTGTGTGTGTGTCTGTGTTTTATATCAGGTAGGGGATCCCCTGAGTTGCCCCTGTCAGTACCACATGTTTAATAGAAAATGTAAACTCTCCTGAACAGGGAACAAGGGGCAGTAAGAGGGAAAGGAAAGCTTTTCTCTTTCAACAGAAAGGGTCCTCTGTAAGCTGGAGCTGAGGACTTAACGTCTGTCTCCACGTCTCTCTGTCTCCGTCTGTCTATGTCATCAATGGAAAAAGGGTTTAGATCATGGACTGAAGAAAATGTACAAAAAAATACAACATACATTCAGTGTATACCACCAGAATGGGTTTGTCATTATACAGTTATATTACCATTTAATGTTGCTACTTGAGGTTATATCAGTGAAGTTTGCATATATTGTTGAACATGTACAAATACATGCAGCCACAATAGGCTTTAGCATCACAGCAATAAGCAAATGACTCACTCAAGTCATAGCTCACAGGCTTCACTTTGACATCTATTCAAATTTGTGTTTCCATTGACTTTATCCTCTTAAATCCTCTTTTTATTTTATGACCCCAGCTAGCTAGGATAAAGGGGGAAGAATGTAAAATACAGCTGACTGAGGTTAAAGCAGAAAGTTGCATGTGAATAAATCAATCAAGAGATTACAAAACCACCAACAGGTGCGACTTAAATCAGAAATTTAATATAACAAAAGGTTTAAGTCAGAGTTGAAAAGCACTTCTCTTCTGATCTAACCTAAAACAGCCAAACTTAAGAGCTTTTCTGTTTTACCTACACTATTACCAATCAAACTAGTACAATAAAGACTATATTCTTCATTCTGACTAATAAAGCAAGCAATAAAAGGAACGCTACATGTGCAGAGAACACCTTGTCCAGTCTACGTCCTTTGTCCCTGCACACCCGTATATTGGGTGGCTATATATATATATTATTATTATTTTTATATATATTTTTTTTTTCCCCTTAACTTTTGTTTATCTATTTTTATACAGTATATATCTTTATCCTCTTTTATCTGCTGGATAAACCTGAATTTCCCCTATGGGGATGAATAAAGTATCTATCTATCTATGAAGGAGTCAAGTTTATAAATCAAATACACAGCAAGTGTGTCAGTGAATCATGGAAGAGCACCGCTAAAACTTGGATCACTTTCTGGAGTTATCAGATTAATCATGTGGTCATATAAACTGTATAATGTGATGTTTTATCTAATAACAGCATTTATCTGATTATGGAAAATCCAATTAACACAGTTAAATTTCTCTTCAAAGCTCAGCAGTCTTCAGGCACATACACCTGTTAATCTTATTTATTTAGTTCTTTTACATCTGCACATGTGTAAAATTAAATAAATGAAAATGGAATCAGTGCAGTCAAGCATGAACAGAAGACAATAAGAGGTAGTTTGAGTCTAGTGAAACTACATATACTGTAGTACATAAACTATGACAGAAATCCAATCATAAACAAAATTGGGTAAAGTAGGGTTTCTCGATTGTTGTGGTAAGTAAGTAAATATTTTTTTTACTCCCAAAAATTGTGTTACAGTTAACACATATAACATTTGTAAATTCGCAAGGGATAATGTATTGCCCATGCATTACTATCAGAAAAATATTCCCCGACGGGGCCGTACAGCACCCCAACGCCGAAGGCGGAGGAGTATTGTTCCACCCGGAAGGGAATAAAATGTTATAAAATGTTCCGCCCCCTGGGAACGTCAATTCAAAGTGAACGGGAGCTGCTGCAACCTTCTAGAGGGCCGCAGAATAATAAAGATAATTTTAAAAGTCAGTACAGTCACCAATTATGGAAAAGAAGGCATTAAACAGTTGAATGAACTGCATCACCAACACGAAAGTAATGTTGTAGCATCTTTGAGAGTTAGGTGAAAAAGCATTAGAACAAGTAAAAGTTGCTGCCAGGTTTAGGAATCATCCTTATCACCACTCCAAAATGGCGGCTGTAGTTCTCATGTCATTAATTATCATGTCATTATATGTGACCTAAATCACAAGCATTTGGAACATCTGCATGATGCTCATTGGCTGACATCTGAGCAAGCCGCTCGCGAGATTTAATGAAGGCTATTGCGAATTCGCAAAGTGTTGGGTCGTCCCAGTTAACGTTACACTGTACAAGATTCCTGGTGAGAACCCTGCATATCCTGACCAAGGACAATAAAATTCTCATTTTGTGCAGTAATCTCACCTTGGCTTTTCTGTCTCCATCCATAGTAATATACGTATGAATGGGAGTCTATGGGCCATGCCCACTCAGAGTCACTCACATGAGTGTAAGTACTCCACATGTGACACTGGACCCCACAATGAAGTGGGGGAGGTCAAAAGCTTTCATATGAGGCCAAGTGCGGTGGGTCAGAAAAACGTTATATTGTTCCTGCTTGGATTCTTTTTTTCTTTCTTATTAGGCCTGAGCTGTCAGAGCAAGGCCTATTGAGTTCACAGTGATCGCATGGGGACAAATATGCCAGGGACAACTCTCACCACACACACACCACACACACAGACTCACAGCAGCAAACCCTTTCTGGGCATTTTGTGTGTGTGTGTGTGTGTGTGTGTGTGTGTGTGTGTGGGGGGGGGGGGTTACTGCTTGGATTATTTTTTCCTCCTGCCCTTTGAGCTCAAATGTGACTGCTGAACACTCACCAAATTTTGCGCACACTTCAGAAGTGTGAAAAATTGCAAGTACATATAGGGTTCATAAATGTCTGTAAAGATATGTGTCTACAGTGCCCCCTTGAAAAATCTAAAAACATTGGGCCAATGGAAAGGATGCTTCAAAAATTACTTCAGGTTGGACATACACTCAGACGCCTATCTTCTGGGTCTACATCCGTTTAACTAAAGACATTGGGATTTTATAGCGCCCCCTAGAAATGTACTTTTATTAAAATGGCTGTAGTTTGGACATACAAACAAAGTTGCCTGAAATTTGACTCAGATGTCTGTCTCCCACGCCTATACCTGTATCAATAGAAATTGCAATTTTGCTCTATACTGCCCCCTACAAATTTGCATAACCATTGTTTTTGATGGTCTAATAATTTTTTCCACAAGTGTATGAATGTGGCCTGAGTCGGAAATGAAACAATGGGATTCGTGCTGTTCAAACTGTCTTGAATAGATTGGTTACAGGTCACATATCAGCCAAAAATATCAGATTTGGGCTCCATTCACCTGCAGTCAGAATGTAGCCTTTGATCATTTTCTGATCTTTTGACCACATTATGCAGACCTGGTTTTCCATTTATGCATCATTCATTTTAAATTACCTTCCTTGAGCATATTTTTCTTTTTGTTCAAATCAAACTCATTTGTGTTTGGCTTGTTTCAAATCTTTGGTTTATTTATTGTCATTGCTCAAGTACAGAATGTACCATAGGCAATGAAATAAAATATGTCTTGGTGTTCTCTCAGTCCCGTGTCAATAGATACCAGATTAATGATAAGTACAAGATATGAATAACAAAACTAAAACAAGACTCAAATCAGATGCAAAGGAATAATATTTGGTTACATAAGGTTATTTCTAATGAGGTACTTATATTTAATTCTGTCAGTAAATTCTCAAAGGAGATCATTGTGTTCTCATCAGTTTGATTGTATGTCTGGTACTTTATTTAACCAAGAAAAAAAATCAGTGAAATTAAGTTTGTTTTTCAAGAGTGTCCTAGCCAAGACAGCAGGCCTGAACTGCGACACATCAGTGCAAGATCTATTGAGTCCCCAGTGATCGCACGAGGATGACTCTCACCACACACACACACACACACACACACGTTCACGGCAGCAACCCCTTTCTGAGCATGTGCACGTCACACATACACAATGCATATTTACTCCTACCTAGAATGAATGGCAGTCAATGAGCTACAACCAGGGTCACTCACATGAGTGTAAGTACTGCACATGTGACACTGGACCCCACAGTGGTGGAAAGCTTTCATATGAGGCCTAGTGTGGAGCGGTCAGAAAATGCATACTTGTTGTGGGCAGCTGTGGCTCAGTTGGTAGAGCGGCTCGTCCAATGACCGAAGGGTTGGCGGTTCATGTCCTGGCTCTGGCTCCCCACATGTTGAAGTGTCCTTGGGCAAGGCACTGAACCCTGACTCAGTCCCCAGTAGGACTGACACAACCTTAGAAACCTACTGGTGTATGAGTGTGTGAGAATGGGTGAATGTGTGTTTTAGATTTTTTGTTAGGCCTGAACTGCAGCACATCGGCGAGGGCCTATAGTCAGCAATGATCACACAGGGACGAATATGCCAGGGACAACTCTCACTACTCACACACACACACAATTTCTGAGTATTTGCAGGGTGTATGTGTCTGTCTGTGGGGGAGCTATATTGGTCCTTCTCAGATTAATTTTTCCTCCTGACCTTTGAGTTCAAATTTGATGCCCTGAACATGCATGAAAACTCACCAAATTTTGTGTACAGTTCAGAACTTTGAAAAAGTGTGAGTACATAGAGGTTTCGTAAATGTCAATGAAGAAACATCACCTGCTCCTATGGTAGCCAGGCCGTCATTAGAACCAGTATTTGATCTGTCCATTTAGACCTTTTTGGTTGAGTGTATATATTCCCCTGAAATCCCTTAAAACATTCTACACTGTACCTTAATCTGTGTTCAGTACCAATCTTTAAAAAAAAAAAAGGATGTTTAAACTCAACTGAATTCTTGCTATTGAACAAATAATTAGACGCAAGTACAAAATCAATATATTTCTTATTTATCCCCTTTTTCATTTCTGTGATCATACAGTGTGCTGTTTTTCTGTCTTAGATTTAAGCCTCTTTCACTTTCTGCAACCCTCACTGTAAAAACACAGTATTAGTAGTAACCATTTTCACTCATCTCTCTCTCTCTCTCTCTCTCTCTCTCTCTCTCTCTCTCTCTCTCTTTCTGCTTCTATATTTATACTGTTCCCTCTCTTGGCTCTTTCAAGAGTCTCTTGTTCTTGGACACAACCTTAAATGGAAAGTCTATACTGTACATGATGTCTGTTTGTGAAGGCCAAAGAACTCTTCAATAGCTGGACATTTATAATGGTTTGTTTATGTTTAAAAGACCTTCTACAATAACCTGCTTTCATGAGTGGAGCCTGGTTCGAACAACAGAGAAGAGTGGCAGAGACACTCAGACACACATTCACAAGCTTACAAATACACTGGTGTGCTTGAGAGCCACTGTGATATGGATTTAATTAGTCTTATTATTCTAATCATAGGCTGTACATGACAGGCCACACCACTGGGATGGGAGGAGGCAAGAGAGGTGAGGACGTAAAAGGAGCAGGATGAAAAAAATGACAAAGAAAAGGAGAGAGAATGAAGTAAAAAAAAAAGTGGAAAAATTGCTTTTGCATCTTTATTGTGAAGATAGTTGGGTTATTCGTTCTTTTGTAGTCTGGAAATTGTGTTGTTTTGTATGTTCTATTCTTCTGTATAGAGCCTCATTTAAAAAAGGAGCTGCTTTAACAATTCACCTTAGTGGCTTTGGTCTGAATAGCAGCTGACTCTTTTTTTGTCTGCCTGCACATGTGCTTGAATGGACCTGGTCACACGTGCACGTTTGTAAATCTCAGAGGGATATGTATGTCGATCTGTATTTAAACTGAGGGTGCATGATTGACGGCTGTCGAGGCTCTTTGCACCTGTCTCTGGCATCACTAATGGAGCTGTGAATGCAGGAGGAAGAGTAAGTGTGTGCACCCCCCCCCTCCTAATCCCCCACCCAGAGAGGGGAAGGGAAGTTTGATGGAGTCTTTTGTGGGAGGGAGGGAGTTGGCTCCTCCCTGCACCGTTGTTAATTGCCTCTACTCCATAACCCGCTGAGTTGTCATGAGGGAAGAGGAGAGGTAGGTGGTGTTGAAGATGGAGGAGGGTGAGGAAAGAAAGACAAGAGGGGGAGGGGAAGCACTGGCTGCCATCTGCTCTGACTCCTGACCCTACCACCCCCACTCATACACGCTCAAACCTCATCTACCTCTCCCGCCTTTTTTTTTTGGGAGAGAGTCCTCAGGGGATTGTTCTCTTTATTTTACAGAATACTAACTAACTAATTTTTATTTGCGCTACGTCCGTGACCATGTATGTGCTACAAGCATCTTAAATGAACAACCCACCCTTAATGACATCTCCATAGCTCTAAGTGTGTATGATGTACATGTGTGTCTGTATAATTATCAGACACAAATTAAATACATTTTGTACAATTACCAGTTCAGAAAGAAGACAATCACACACTTCTTAAAGCTCTGTCTGTGTGGCGTCTCCATGTTTAGAGTAGTGAGTATGAGGTTGAAATTGGTGACTCATGTACACAGGAGTGAACTTAAAAAATATAACACATTATTGTGTATCAGGGCATGGAAAAAAGTCACGTGGTTATGAAATAAACAGTAGAGAGAGAGGAGAAAGAATAGGGAAGGAGTGAAGGAACAGTCAAAAAAAAAGACACATCGAAGAAAAAGCAGAGACAGAGAGATGAAGAAAGGGTGAGGCAAGAACAGACGGTGGTGAGAGAGGAAACAAGTGTCTGGCTTTTTGTGCCTTGATGTATTGTTCCAGTAGCAGAAAGAGACAGGCTGACTTGGACTGTGATTGACAAGCAAATGAATTGTGGATCAGCCTTAAAATAGATTTCCCCGACCACTGGATGTGTATGTGCATATTTGCATGCATGTGTGTTCGTTTACGGTCTGGCAATTCATCCATTATTGACTCGTGGTAGTTACAGTGACTTGATTAGGAAAACCTGAATTTAACACAAACTGCCAGGAGTTCCTAGCTAAAACATGCTGCCGGTCAAATAACAAAACCATATATCACTTCTAGTCCACAAAAATGTAAGTAATACTCTTCACAAAGGAAAGCCTCAGGTCTTCTGTATTTTGGTCATCTAATTTTATGAGGTAAGTATCTATGAAACACTAATTACTTTGCATGACCATCATTACAAATGAGTGTAAAAGGACATGAAAATGAACATTTAAAAGAAGCATTTCCATATTTGTGTGGTTCATAAAGCTTTCTCTTATATCATGAACTTTTTAAGAATGACTTGCCATAGTTTGCAAATAAAAGAAATGCCAAAAAAGTGATCCACGATTAAACATCAATGGTTTGAAAATCAATTTAAATAGGATACATTTTACCTGCTGTAGTGTAAATTCAAATATTTATCTTCAATGAGGTGCGTAGCATAGCTATGTTTTTAAAAAATATTTTTACTATGGTAACATTACATTGAAACAGCAATGGACCAGTGACAAACAGCTGTGGGAAAATTGAGGGTTGTAATGTATAACTGCATAAAGTCCACTCTTGTAGATAATCCAGGTAACTGTAATATGTGGTTGATAAGTCCCTTGAAATGGTTGTTTAAAAGACAGACACATACTGTTATAAAATGAATACTAAAATAAATATGTGGAAGGGGGCAGCACAGTGATCCAAAGACATGCTCTCATAGGTTAATTGGTTAATCTAAATTGTAAATAGGTGTGAATGTGAGAGTGATTGTTTGTCTATATGTCAGTTCTGCAAGGAACTGGCAATGTATACAGGGTATACCATGTACTTCACCCATTGTAATTGGATAAAGTGGATTCAGAAGATGAATGAATGAATATGTGTAAGCGAGCAGCTTGTTTATGTGGATAAAATAGCAAAGCGCTGCACTTCTATGCATTTTAAGGCAATGTGAATATATATTCACTGCACTTTCAGAAATTTTGGGAAAAAAATACAGTTTGAGCAAAGGACACATAATATGAGCATGTCTATAAACAATTAAAAGAGGAAAAAAAGGGGAAAAAAACTTTTTAAAAAAGGCATTCTTCATTCACATTGTGCTCAGCTAGGGTGAAAATGCCATCTCAGCAACTACTGAAGGTCCTGGAGTGTGACCTCGGCCCCTACTCCCAAATCTCCAGCTCTTCAGAATGGCAATTACCAACAGTCCATCAGTACACTGGCATTAATGGGGTGGCTCCATGTCCTCTTGGGTATTGTAGTATAATTATGGGGTATTCACCCTCAGGGCTGCTGTGATGTCCATATCAAGAGGTATTCCCCAAGAGAGACATCCCAAAACACACACTAAGAGGACTCAAAACATTTAAAATCAAGTTTGTTAAAACTAAACAGCAACCAACTAGCTCACATATAGTGTTCAAATGGCACAACAGCCACCAGAAAATGATTTAAATACATGTATAAAAACATACATAGATGCATAGATGAGAATAAATAGCTCCTGAGGACATACACCTAAAAAAGGTCGGAGGGCCAAAGGGGCAGATTGGAACCCTAAGATGACAATAATAATAAAGGTGTGGGGGGGGTAGTTTGGTCCGAAATGTGGGGGGATTCAATCATCATGATTACAGCGGAATTGAATTCCCACAGGGGCCCTATATGTGAAGGGACACAGCCTGGAAATATAGGCCAACCATATGGATATGCTGACATGATGGAAGACATAGCTGTGAAGGTATACAATGTGCATCCCTCCAGGAAAACAATGCTCCTTTTTTAGCATATACTACAGAAAGGCCAACGGGTTCATCAACCATGCCACTGCTGCTGTAATGTACCTGTAGTGTGTGTTGGCTGCCAAGGTCTTCTGCTAGTATGGTATTGTGTATGGTATTGTCACAGGCTTCATTCTACCGAGAGAGATTGTTTAAATAAAGTGGAGAGAATCTTAAAGGAGAACTCCACAGCAACATGCTGTGGAAATACTGATTCAACTCCTTTACTGAAGTAAAGGTAAAAAAAAAAAAAAAGTGTAACTTCTCTATTCTACAGTAATAAAGTAAAAAAGTAAAATTGGCTAAAAAAAAGATTTAACCAGGAAAAATATGAAAAGTTTCAAAAGTATCCCAAAATAAAACCCTTAAAAGTGAGTTACTGTGTCAATAATGTGTTTGATCAGGTCACAGTATTTAACTTTGTGGGTATAGATAGAAAATTTAGGGAAAATGAGGGATAAAGTAATTCATTTGAGATTTTTTTTTTTTTTTTTTTAAAGGAAAATTCAGATAAGAAGTCCAAATTATGAAATGTCAAAATTGTGAGATAAAAAGTCATAAATAAAAGATAAGAAATACATAATCATTAGATAAAGTCAAAATGATGAAATAAATGTCATAATTATGATACTGAAAGTCACAATTTCTCTCTGAAGTGACTTATTTCTTGTACTGTCACATTTGTTTAGTTTGAAAAAGTAATGAGTCTATTCTTAGAATGTAAGGAGTATAAAGAGCAGATATTTAATGTTGCTGGAAAAGAAAATATTATATATATATATAATATTGATATATATATATATATATATATATATATATATATATATATATATATATATATATATATATATATATATATTGATATTTATATATTGATATATATATATTGATATATTATATATATCAAGTAAAGTACAGATACCTAAAAAAAATACTTAAGTACTTACTTCTCACCTGTTTACACCTATATGTCATACACCTTCAATTTACACAATGTCAGTTTCTGGATCTTGTTTTCACCAAGGTCTAATTTGTTCTTTATTCCCTTTTCTATTAACATCTTACTTCCTCTCTCTGTTTCTTCATTCCTTAGTATTAGACACACACTTTCTTTGAAGAGATCCTAGTATCTTGTATACAACATTATTGTAGTTTAGTGCAGCAGGCCTGTACCAACAAATGCCATTGTGCATGGGGGGGTTGGCAGATTCCTCTGAAGCCATGCCAGTTCCTGTACCAAGCACACACACAGTGATTATCAAGCAAAGCCCGACAAGTGGGGAGCTTATAGAAGTGCAGGAAAGACCTGGCACTCATCCACCCACAGGCCTCTTACCCCTACCTCCACCCTCTGCTTAACACACAGTGGGGGGTCAGTCCACACACACACGCACACAATCCACTCCTGCATAAAAACAGCTTCTGTATTGTGTTTCCATGTTATTCAAATTTTTCCACCAGTCCCAGTGCTCAGTAAGAACAGGAGTGATGCATTTTGACTGAGCTGTCACCCAAACAAAGATGTCACATTGGGATCAATGTGTTTGGAAATGAAATAAAAACATGAAATATGCCTTGACGTTGTTGTTGTTATTGTTGTTGGATTCATCAAATCACAGAATGGGATTTTATGGTTGTGGTGTGCATGATGGAACTAACTTTGTAAGAACAATGATGTGAAAGCAGTGAAAAATGGACATAATTCTTGGTACCCACATTGTGAGTCTTTATCAATCCATGTTTGTGCTGAGTGAGTTGCTGTTGCCATTGTGTTATGTTTTTCTCTTAATATCACTATACCAATAGTCCAGCCCACTTGCCCATGCCTCACACTCACACAGGAGTGTGGAGTTTCCACAGCTGGTGGATTGGCACATGGAATGACCTCTACTATTGAAATGTCAAAGGTCGCAGGTTGTCTTCCAACAGATGGACTCTGAGTGTGTGTTTCGGGGGTTGGTCACGGCTGATTGTTGGTGTGTACTCACATGGTTCTAACGTGATAATAAGCACAACCTAGAGGATGGGTAAGAGTCAGCAGCAGGGCTGGCGTGTGCTGAGGTCACGACAGGTCAGAGGTCAATGAATGCTGATAAAGGCCAGTGACTCCCCTGAGGTCACTCACCCACCCTCCTTTTTTTGGCTATTCACCCCCTTTTATTACTGCGCAACCAGTGACCAGGCATTTATGGTGTAGTCCTGAAAGGTTTGACCCTAACTGTGTCCAGTGGAGCAATTAAAAGACAGTGAGTACATTTAAAGGTTATACTGGATTATGTTTGTTATATACCACACAAAAAAAACACCATCATCACAACTAAATAATTTTCTTTAGTGTAAACACCAATGGGGGGAGTTGGAAAACCAGCTACTGAGACAGAGAAAGGGAGGGATTTGCAGAGACAGTGGAGGGGTGACAGAGAGATAGGAGCCCATGGAAAAGGCCTTGTTTCCAGCTGGGAGAAGCATGAGATCATTGTCCCGTGCTACTCTGCACCATTATCCCCCTAAACCCTTCACTTCTCTCCTCTCTGCCTCCTGTTAACCCTCCAAACACACACACACACTCACACAAATCGGCCTGTTCTGTTTATTGATGACTCAAGCTTGCCGTTTCTTTCCGGATACACAGTCAACACTGGAGCTCCGGCACCTCAGGGCCTAATGGACTGATCTCGACTGTTTTCAGCTGTGCCCTTTCTAGAATGACTCACAAAGGAACAAAGAGGCCTCTGTATGTAAGAGCTTTTCCTATTCTAGTCAACAGGACCTACCGACGTGTGCTGTTCTTTTCTTCGAAAGCCCTCCTGTCTCTGCTTCCTTAATAAGCCTGTCTTTTCTGCAGGCTCCCCGTCTGCTCATCCTCTCATCTTGACAACTCTTCTCTTTCATCATTCATCTACAGGAGGTTCTTTACCTTGTCATCTGTCATCACTTCCATCTACAACACATCTTACCCTCTTTCTGCTTTGTGTGTCTCTTTATCTTTATCCCCTCATCTTACTCCCAGCCTCCTCTACATTATCTTTAATTTGAGTCACATGGCTGCACCATGTCAGATCTAAAAACAGTTGACTAAATCCATATTTATAATTTCTAAAGACTTTTCAGAGAGGGGGGGGGGGTCTTCTTTTTCCAGTTAAAATTCATTCAAGAACTGAGCAAAAAGCCAAACCTTCAGTCTTCTCTCATTTCCAAGAAATTAGGATTGGAAATTTCTTCCCTTAAAGAGATCCTTGTCAAAAGTAGATCCTTCATCTTACCCTCCCCCCATTATTTCTCTTTTTTCCACTAATGAACCTTTCACCCTTGTCCCAGTTACCCAGCTCTCTTCACGTGTGTGCATATGTGTTTCTGTATATGTCTTTCCATGCATACCTGAGGGTGTAAGCGCCTCTGTATGCCTCTGCTTGTGTGTAAACTTGCCTGTTTGACATGAAATTTCCACTCTGTTGCTCTAAAAGGCTGTGTTTGTTTAGAGCAAAGCCCCGACGCAAGCATTGCATCGGCACTCACCGATTAGCCTGCCCGGGTACAACACCCCATTGGAATGTCTGGAATTCTACACAACAAGGATTAGCTCATCCCTGTCTGTTGTCTATGGCCTCCATGTTTGTCATTCTTTTACTGCACAGGCTTAGTAACAAAGATGGACAGATAATCAAAGATATAGACATAAAAACAAAGAAAGAGACATGGGTGCTTGATGGTTGTCATCTTAAATATTATCCAGTGGTCTTATCAGTGTTTTGTATTTTTGTTTCTAATAATTTCATAAGGTAATTCCATCCAACATAAAGCAGCTGTTGACACTGTGTCTGGCATTTATATCCCTGTGGATAACCAACAAAAGCTTAGACAACATGACATCATGCTGAGATATTTTCAGTATGACGAGAATAGTATTTCATTTTAGGGTTTAATTTCAACTATCCAAAATATTAAAAAGAATCAGAAGTAAATCCATCTCATATAAAATATCATAATATAATACTTTTCTGAGCAACAATGCTACTATTTTGCACACCAGCATATAAAACTATCAGGAAAGCATAATGTTTAATCAGTATCAAAGTGTATTGTGGGAAATCTAGGAAAGAAAACTACATGGATGTCAGTGACACACACAATGCACCATCCCAAAACAAAGGAACTCCTGGGAATACAACATTGCATAGGTTACATTTTGCATCATTGCCCAACTGTATTTACATCCCTTAAATGTCTAAAGTTTCCCATTGATAGCAGCTCCACTATAATTTATCACTGACTTTTGAAGCCCATCAGCCAACTGTGCATCAGAATATACTTAATTAATTTTCCAAGTCAGTCATATTTTCCACTGATATTCACTGTGAGACGCACACATGCACCTCATCAACCCTTGATGAACACTACCCTCTTGTGGTTGGATCTAGTAATTAGACTGGAAATGATAATCAAACAGGTCAGACAAGTGTTTTATACTCAAACTCATTCTAGTTTAGGGGCCACATCAGGGGTCTCAGACTCACAGCCAATTGTGGCCCCATTCATGTTATCATGTTATTCTGAAACACATCAGTCTTGCCACACTGTTATTTTTATATATTTTGATCACTTATGAGCTACCATGGAGTTGCGTGACAGCTTTTGGTGGCATTTGTTGTCAACAGCTAGCCAACATCACATGGGGAAGTATTTTAGTATATTAGTCAGTTATGCTGTATTTTAAATGGTACCGACTTGGCTCAACTTAACTTGGTATTCCTGGAGAACGTTTCCATTACAGCATAATATTGACTTTACATTACCTGGATGTCATAATAATGTGCTGAATTATTTCTGTTTCATCCTGGGCAGGGAATTGTTTATAGACTTGCTCGTTCTGTGTTGTCTCGTTAGAAATTTTACATCGACTTCCAACGACTGAATCTCCTGGAACGACCATGGTGTTGTTTTGGGCTGTCGTTGTGTGGCTTAATGTACAATCTATTTACTGTCAACTTCCACATCTGTATTTTGTAAAGTAGCAGATCACACAGACTGTTTCACCAATCAATGTCTGCAGGGTTTATACATCACCTTTTAGTGTTGCTTGGAACCTTGGTGGTGGTAATACCAAGAATCTAGTACCAGGTACTAGATTCCGGGTCCTTTTTTGTAATGGAAATGGAAAAAGGTTGAGTTGAGTCAGTACCAGTGGAAACACGGCATTAGATGAAACATATTCTGAAGTGAACCAAAGCGGATGGATGCCATCACCCATTTCCAGTAATGTCTCTGTCAGAACATGCATGCTGTCTGACATCACTACTCAACTAGACTTGCTGAAGAGATTACAAAATACCAGGGAGATGAACCAGGTGACCTACCGTAAAAACATCTATTGAGGCAACATGGTGTCTTCAAACAAGCAAACAAAGACAATAAAGCAGCAGTCGAAGCTAACTACATGATGAGTGAGATGATTGCTGGGGCTGTAAAAATATTCAAAGAAGGTGAGTTCATCAAAAAGTGCATTTTGTTAGCTGCCAATGAAGTAAAGAAACCCTATTTCTGTGTAAAACAACACAGCCCAGCCCAGTGATGGACATAATGGTGTTTAAAGTAACAGCGTTGCTAACACTGTTACTTTTTTCAGTAACGAGTAATCTAACTAATTACTCTTACTGTTAGTATAACGCCATTACCATTTTCAACACCCTGTTACTGCACATTACTGAAGCTGCCCAATAAAAAATATGTCTTTGCTGTCCTGCTCTATGTATCTGGTCTTTGAAACATGGTTTGAGAAGGCCAAGGGGTGGGGGTGTAACACAAGAGTTACTTTTACTGGTAACTAGTTACTTTTATAGCGGAGTAACTTGGTTATATTTTGGGAGAAATAACTATCACTATTACTTTTTCAAAGTAACATGCCAAACACTGACCCAGCCTGACCCAAGCTCTACCTCTACAGGTAAATCAAGTTTGGGAGCCCTTGGCCCCAAATACAGTCCAATTTGATCTTAAGCAGGCCCTAACAGGAAAATAACAGTATGACTGTAAAGTAATAACCCCAAGTTTTTCTTTTTTTAATAGCAAAAACAGAGGAAGTTTGCCATTCTAGCAGTATCATTCCCAAGGCTATCATTTATACATATACACTGCAACTTCATACAGACACAAAACATATAACAAAGTACTCTCAGGTTATTCATGCTTATTCAAGTTATTCTTGTTTCATTTAGAATTTTGTCACACTGAAACAAAGAAAAAATTTTAATTGTTATTAGTAGTAGGTTGTCATGCTTACTTACTTGTCCAATCAACTTGTAACCTGATCTAAAATAAGTTGGACTGATAAGACCATAAGTGTCATTTTTGAATTACAGTTTTTTTTCCAACTGATAAAACATAATTTTGTAAACTAGGCTGGTTTTATCAAAATACTTAACATGATTCCAAAAACCACTCACCCAAACTGTGAAAATACCCCATATATTCTGTAAAATGAAGCACTACAACCAGTTAACCATTAGGATGTTCAGCCAGGTGAGACATAAATTGGCCAATTAGCTCATGTAGTGTCATTTAAATGGCAGTGTTTTGAAAAGGCAAACATGTGACCTAAGGTCAGATTGTTGTGTCTTATACAGAGAACTGTGCTCAGTGCATTTAAAAAGTGTCATTTTGAATTACAAAATGTCTTTAGAGTTTTGGAGCCTTGTGAATAGGTGTTGCTCTGTGTGTCAATTTAAATAATTGTGCTATGCATGTATTTTAGTGTCTCAGCAATTAGAAAAAAAAAACAAAACAAAACTACCTCTTAAGTGTTTTCCATTATTCTATTCTAGCCTGAAGGTGGCACTATTTATCAGGTATAAGGTAGTTGGGTATGCAGTACAGGAGCTAAGTGTTGAGAAGATTTTCCAAGGTTTTGAGATAGTTTAAGGATTTATGAATGTTTTTCCAAAATTGCTTTTGTTTGTGTGTGTGTGTGTGTGTGTGTGTGTGTGTGTGTGTGTGTGTGTGTGTGTGTGTGTGTGTGTGTGTGTGTGTGTGTGTTTTCCATCTCTTTGACACAAATTATTACCTTGCCTTTCCTTTAGTGTAATGTTTTTGATTATTTTTTATTTGTTTATGTCTCTGTCTGTCTACTTGTTACCCCACCCTTCTGAAAGGGGAGAGGAATATTGTTTTTGATGGGGTTTTTTATTTGCTTTTTTGTTTTGGTCTGTTTCTTTGTCAGGAACTTTATGCAAACACTTCTGAACCAATTTCCATGACATTTTCAGAAAAGGTGCAAGGTGATTCAGAATAGATTCAATTATGCTTTGATAAATGTAGGTTAAAGGTCTAGGACACCAAAATGTGTTTTCACAATAATAAGAGGCAAGTCAAATCAGGAATAACATAAGTGACAGAGTTTGTTGTGCCTGGCACCACTTGTGTTAACTTTACTAGATTAGATTATAGAATGGTGTTGTCATCAGTATCTGTGACCCATGAACAATTTTGTAAACGGTGTTTCTTTCTCTTCTTCCTTATGGTCATTACGATACACATTATATTACGACAGTGATCATATGTGTTGACACTGCTATTTGAGTTGAATGAAAAATTAATGGAAAACAGGTTTTAAATGCACAAGACCCCATTGGAAGGCATATTAGCAACAGGTACCGTATTTTAGTTTTGATAATAATTCCTTTATCAGTGCTGTTAATTTAAACACAGTCACTGTTGAGTAATTCACAGACATCAGCATTGGTCATTTAAAAAATATTTATATTTCTCACAAATAATCTGCCAAAAAAATATTTTTTTTAAAAGCCCTTTTTTGTCTTTTTAAAATGACTCTAGTCATATATAGTGTTGTGTATGTTAACTGTCCTATATACATTGGTTTTAACACCACCTGTTACAAGCAAAGGTTTCTTGCTTAGTCACTGTGAATTAGAATTGTCCAGAGATTATCAGAACAAATTATTTCCTCCATGTGGCTACTTTATGAATCATTTAGACAAGCAGATATGTTTTATGAGAGATCCAGTAACTCCACAGAACAAGGAAGCACTTGAAAAAGGAGCAGAATTTGGGAAAACATAAAACCAATGTGTACCTGTGTGTCCCTGTTATGTACTAGATATTTGGTCTCTATGTGTGTGTTTTGTGGTTAAGGCAAAAACAAACAAAAAAATAAATAAATTCACCACCTACATAAAAGCACCTTTCACTTTCCTGCTTCCTGAGTGAATCTGAATGATGACCTGAAATGTATTGTGTCTTGTACTGTTTTGTGTTTGTGTGACCACATGCTTACTTTCTATGCAATCAAAAGTAATCTAACAAGGGATAATTTTCCACCAAATTTGGACATGGACAGAATCATTATGACTTTTAACAAGTTCCTGTTGTTAAAAAAACAAAACAATGGTGGATATGTACGAAAGCAGGACCTATTGTGTAAGCATCACCGCAGAGAAGCTTCTGTTCTCTTACTGTTACCATGTCCTGTTTCAAGTGCTATCATTTACTTAGTTAAATGAAGCTGAACTCATTCCCTCATAAAGAAACCATGTGGGTTCTACACGTATACACCAAAGCAGGAAGGAAAAGTTATGAGTTTGAGTTAAGGCCAAATGTTTTCCAGTTTAACGTCCCCTTACATCAAATATGTCCAAGCAGAGCAGCACTTCACAAATAACAGAGAGGACTATAACATCGAAGACCAATAATAATGGATTAGATTTATATAGCACTTTTCTATGAACGCATACTCAAAGCACATACAGAGGAGCCATCATTCATTCACTCTCACAACCTGTAGCCACAGCTGCCCTGGGGCAGTCTGACAGAAGCGTGGCTCCCAATTTCTGCCCACTGTCATCATCACCAAATGCATTCATACACCAGTGTGAACAGCAGCACTGGAGGCAAGGAGGGTGTAGTGTCTTGCCCAGGGACACAACAGTATATGACTCCAACCCTTCGGTTTTTGGACCACCCACTCTACCAACTGAGCTATAGTCGCCCTGACCCAGAGTAGTTTTTTAGGAGATGGCATCATGGATTTGGATACCCCCCCCCCCCCCCCATCTCTTATCATTGTGAAAATGAATTTTTGGTGACTGTGATGTTTGACAAACATTTACCAAAATGTAATGGGATCTTTTCTGGAGCACCAGTCTCGTAGTTTTTGAATAAAGCTACTTACAAACACACACACACAAATTGACCAAAACAACACCTTCACCTCCTCTTCGGGGGTACAGGGTAATAAGTAGAATAGAAAGAATAGAACATCATGATGGACTCTCCATGAACAGTTAACCCGTACTGAACCTCTGCGTGTGGCGTCCTGCCGTTGACGCACTGCTTAGTTCAGTGATGATGGATGGCAGAAGTAAAAGAAGACAGTCACATGACACCATGACATTACAGGGCCATATACATATAGTTAATTCACATCAGATGCAATGATCCATTTGAGTAAAGGTCAAAGGTTGAGGTCACAATTAACTAAAAGGTCAAAATCACATTATATGTTCCAACTCAAGAACAGAGGGTCACAGAAGTTTCAGATTGGTACCAAACGATGCAGAATGTTGGTGTTTTGCATATGCCTTGTTTTATAACTTTTTTTTACCTGCAACCAAATCTACCTTCGGGTACAAATAATGTTTCCTTACCATGTAAAATATATACATACACACATGCATACATACAAAGCATGTAAGGTGCTGTCAGACGTCACGGTCTTGCCTGATGGTACTTAAACATGTGGACAGTTGGAGCCAGGATTTGAACCGCCAACCCTTTAGTCATTGAACAACCTGACCAACTGAGCCACAGCCACCCTTGAATAAAAAAGAGGAATGTGTTTGACATCAACATTAGTCTGATTTTCAGGGCATATAAATGATTATTCAGTTAATACCTTCAGTGTGTCGTGAATGTTTCTGACATGAAAGTTTGAGGTTTGTGTAAATAAATGTGTACTTATGTATCTGTGTGATTTGTTTGAGTTTGGGAACTAGACAATATATTTAAAGAAATGTGTCTTTGACTTTGAGATGTGTAAAATATTGTAAAAGAACAAAAAAGTGAAAATTCTGTTTTTTTTATGCAATTTTATTGTGTTTTGACATGTTTATTACTGAAAATAGACATTTTTATTTGAATGGTAAGTAACCATTTAGCTGCAAGCTGAATGAATATAAGTTAATAATATCAACATAATGCACACGTTAACTTTCACACCCACATTGCATACATTAAGAACATCTAATGGAGCAAAATTCAAACATACGACTAAACTGGACAATACGTAACTTTTTAAATATGTTCCACACAATTCCAAACAGCAATCAACAGAGAATTATGTTTTGTAACATCTTTACAGTTTTACAAATATGTCTTTTGACCAGAATATTATTTTTTGGTCAGTTTGACAGCAAGTTGACCTTCTCGTTGTTCCCACACTTTGGTGAATCAGGTATAAAGACACCTCCACGGAGAGCAGATGGAGTTTCCAATCCAGAGACCATACAATCAAGAGCAGAATCTACAAAAGCACAGCATTAGTTTTGGTGATCATCTTGAATATTCACCACTACTGTGCAGAATTGATAAAGTAGAAAGAAAGAAAGAAAGAATAGCTTACCCCTTTGCTTTTCAGAGGTACAAGTATCTTGTGTTTTCCATTTTTGATTATTTCTCTGATAAACTACAAAACAAAAAAAAAGGAAAATAATAAATAAGTAAATTATTCAGTTTATTTATCCATCATTTACCCAGGAATGACTAACTGAGTATTCTAGTTTACTAGTCTGATGACCTGTGAGGAACAACGGGTTCTAAGTTCTCTGATCCAGTTCATTCCTTTACTTCCTTGGTAAATTACACTGACATTTTTAGATGAATAACGTCTCAGCTGGCATGTCTGTGTCTACACATTAATTTTGACATCATGGCAATGTGACCCTATGGTTTATCTATTGCTAGGTAACCCACTTCAATGATAATTCTCTGATTCTGGGCACAGCAACATGATTGTAAGGCTACTGTACTCCCAAAATATTGGTCCTATCAACTTGCTGTTTTTGTTAGTCCCTTCTTTGACCAAAAATATGTAAGTACAACAAACTGAAGCACTCAGATCTTTACAGAGTTTGTGTGATGCCAGAGGCACACAGTCCACTTCCTTTTTATTACATAGATGGGACACGTAATATTTATCAATAATAATAATAATAATAATTTTCATACATACTGGCTTATATAGTCAGTGGACAGATGAAGGTATTGTCACACTGGTTTCTAAATGTTGGCTTTTTGAAGCCAGAAATTACCATTTGTGGATAACAGAGGTGGAGGTCCAGGGGACCAAAGGGTCAAAGATGAGCTATTGCTAAACAATACCTTACTAACTCTGTAAAACTCCAAACAGTAAACTGTATCATCTACTGTGTAACAAAAGCCTTGTTTGAGGAGTGTGGTAACCACAACTGTTATCAAGCTGCCAGGAAAAAAGGTAATTTATTAAATAAACCAAAGCAGCAGCTATCAAACCTTCTATTCAACCTGAGGTGTATTAAATTGAAGAAAAACATAGAAATTTGACCAGGTCACTTATAGAAAACAAATGATTGACTTTCGATTTTCAAACTTGGGCTGGGGCTGTTTGGACTCAACCCCAGTGACTGTCAACAGTATTAAAAATGTATGATACTTCCTGAATAGCTTCATTTTGGAGCTAAGGTTCTTTCCATGCACATGCACATGCAATCAACAAAAACACAACATGATAATCAAGTCTTATGACTGACTTCTTTTAGACTATGTCAGCTATAACTGTAGATATTCAGCTGTTATACACAAAATCTAGTAGAAACATCAAAATAATAATTATATGAACAGTGGAGAAAAGGCAGCAGTGATGTGTCCACAATGAGGAACAACATCAATGAAGGGGAGGGACTTTCAACACGTAAAGATAGAGATTAATTGTATTTAAATATAGAACTACACCGCAACCGTTATAGTATTTATAGCACTGTGGTGGCAATAATTTGTACACCTGTCAGGAACTTCATCACAATCAATGAAATACAGTGTGGAAACTGGAAGTTAGCCGGAATTAATTTGGTTACAGTATGTCAACATAGAGGTCTGTTTTGTACAGTTTTATTTTCTACCTACCAGTTAACATTACATGGAGCACCAAAGTGATGATTATGATGAGTGAGAGGCAGACACCAGCTGGTACCACAACCCAGGTCCAATCCACAGCAGTGTGTGTGGAAAGGAAAGTTTGGGTAGATAAAGATTGATCTGTGGAGAAAACAGTTTGTTGACTTGGCAGATAAGTAATGACAGACCAGGTGATGTGATTAAGTCAGACAACGGTGTGGTTCATACACAGCAGATAAATGAAGGAAGTCCAGTTGAAATAGAAACATGTTCACATTAACCCATAAAGACTCAAACATCCACTGTCGACCAAAACCATTTAGGGATCTAAACTGTTTAATACCTGCCAATCCATTAATCCTATCAATACATAGAAATAATTGGTGTCAGTTTGTCATCTATTCATGGTCATCAGATATGACCCATGTGGATGTTCAGAGGTACCATGGGAACATTCTTCACCAGTAAAACCAATGGAGTTGGATCAGTGACAGACAGTGGATGGAGACACTTGGTTTATATTCAGTTAATGATTGATTTCCTGAAAATGTCACTTTCTTCACTTCTCTCTGTTTTTGATATAATAAACCTCAACATTAAACTGTACTTTCATGAACATCAACATGACGAGTAAATCAAATCTCGGAAAATTCCTGGTTTTCATTGAAAAAGCAAAGTAAAGGAGATAATATTACAATCAACTGCGTGAATCACTACAGTCGTGTTGTCCTGTGGACGTGGCACACCTTATCCTATGACTGGGTCTTACAGACCTATATTCCAAAGTCTAGATTGGATCATCACCCCACCCCCAAGGATATCTTACTGTTTTCAGAATCACAAATGTTGTAAGCAACAGCACCATACATACATAGACATATGAAAAGGCACATTTGTGGGCCACTGGGTCACTTTGACCCAGAGGACAAGGGTTAAGAAAGGTTAAATACAGAGATAAAACTAATGTGGGAGTTGCCACAAAACTAGCACTTGGTCTTTATGGGTAACAGACTTTATTAGAAAAATATTTACAAATTTTGTAGAGTAAATATATATATATATATATATATATAAAAATGTAAAAAAAAAATTTCCTCTCGCCCCACGTGGGCGGTGTCTCCTTCAGGCTCGGGTCCTCTACCAGAGGCCTGGGAGCCTGAGGGTTCTGCGCAAGATCTTAGCTGTTCCTAGCAATGCGCTCTTTTGTACAGAGATCTCTGATGTTGTTCCTGGTATCTGCTCGAGCCATTCTCCCAGCTTGGGGGTCACTGCCCCTAGTGCTCCGATCACTACTGGTACCACTGTTGCCTTCACACTCCACATTTTCTCTAACTCCTCTTTCAGCCCTTGGTATTTCTCAAGCTTCTCATCTTCTTTCTTTCTGATGTTGCTATCACTGGGGACTGCTACATCTATCACCACCACTGTCTTCTCATGTTTATCCACCACCACTATGTCAGGCTGATTGGCCATCACCATCTTGTCAGTCTGGATCTGGAAGTCCCACAGGATCTTGGCCTGTTTGTTCTCTGTCACCTTTGGGGGGTGCCTGAGGCATTCACTTAGCAGTTGGTCATTGGGGGCCATTTTCTTGATGTATTCCTGGAGGTTCGCCGTTTCCTCCTGGACAGTAGTTCTGACACTTACTAGTCCTCTGCCCCCTTCCTTTCGCTTAGTGTACAGCCTCAGGACACTGGACTTGGGGTGGAACCCTCCATGCATGGTAAGGAGTTTCCTTGTCTTGATATCAGTGGCTTGTATCTCTTCCAGTGGCCAGGATATTATCCCAGCTGGGTATCTGATTACTGGCAGGGCATAGGTGTTAATGGCCTGGATCTTATTTTTGCCGTTCAGCTGACTTTTCAGGACCTGTCTTACCCTCTGTAGGTATTTGGCTGTGGCTGACTTCCGAGCTGCCTCCTCATGATTACCATTTGTCTGTGGGATCCCTAGGCTTTCCTGCACATCTGTGATATTCCCTTCAGGTAGGTCAACCCCTTCAGTTGTGATCACCTTTCCTCTTCTAGATATCATCCGCCCACATTTATCTAGTCCGAATGACATCCCAATGTCTTTGCTGTAGATCCGGGTGAGGTGAATTAGGGAATCAATTTCACGCTCATTCTTGGCATACAGCTTGATGTCATCCATGTAGAGGAGGTGGTTGATGGATGTTCCACTTCGGAACTGGTATCCGAAGCCACTCTTTGAGATGATCTGGCTGAGGGGGTTTAGGCCTATGCAGAACAGCAGGGGGGACAGAGCATCTCCTTGGTAAATGCCACATCTCATGCTCACTTGTGCAATTGGCTTTGAGTTGGCCTCCAGAGTTGTCTTCCACAGCCTCATTGAGTTATATATATATATATATATATATATATATATATATATATATATATATATATATATATATATATATATATATATATATATATATATATATGCATTGCTGTGCTATTGCAGAGTCTTCACCTACACATTCTTGTTAATCTGAAATATTATTCCCATGACAAAAAATATTTATATCAGTTGTTATCATTTGTCAGACTTCCGTATCCCCAACCACATCCACCAGCTCTTCTGGCCCAAGGCGTTCCCAGACCAGTCGAGAAATATAATCCCCCCAGCGTGTCCTGGGTTGGCCCCCAAGGACTTCCAGGTGTACAAGAGATAAAAGCAGAGATCATACTTACTGGATTTGTCAAAGCAGTGACTGATTGTGGCGCCATACTTCACATCCAACCTCTTTACCTGTCCAATTAAAACACTTATGTTGAAACTAATTATATTTACAGGTACATGCACGATAAAGTATCAATTTACTCTACAAACTTACCTGAAGACAAAAGCTATCCTTGAAAAAGCCCTCTGGGAGATTTACAGCAACTGATTTATGTTTCTCCTGACAAACAGATAAATGAAATAACTCTTTAGTAAGCCGGAAGACTGGCACAACTTGCACCACCATCATCATTAACAAGTTATTCAGTGAAGTGATGACTGATTCCTTTATTATACAGTCTAAGGACATAAAAGAATGGGTGCAACAACATTACTGGAGACTTGTTGCGCAAAAGAACTATGTTTGCAGATACGCTGTGACAGCTATACAACCTGTATGAAAGCCTTTTATGTGGTGTCCTCCCAGCAACAAACACAACAGAAGGTGTAATCACAGTCTGATAAAGGTCATGCAAGGTAAACACCATGTTGTTGTAAATACAAGTGCGATGATGTGGACATTCTTTGCTTTTTAAAGTCACCTGCTCTCAATTCACGCTTATCAGATGTTCAAAATAAGAGGGAAAGGGTCGTGTTTCATAATCATTCCAGGCACTGAAGTCACTTAAGGTTAAAAGAGGTGCCTTAGACCTACCACATGTACAATGTGTGTGTCCATGGTGTGGCAAATAGGAGATTTAGACTTCACACAAAGCTCCACAGAGAATGTCCCACTGATCTGTGATACGACTTTCACTCCGTCCTGTCTGGAAGAAGTCACTTCCCACTCTGGAAACAATTACACAGCTGCTATAAATGTAATGACTGGCCCAACAACACCTTGCATAATGCCTTTTGTTATCTCTATTATGTAATCATCTATTTCTTGACCTGAACAAGTTTGACATTCAAGACACAGTGTGATGTGATGACTAAGTAATTATGTGATGGGATTGGCTGAAGTGATACCTGGGAATTGGTCATCAGCAAAGGGACACCTTATCCAAGACTGGGAGCCTGCTTTAAACTAAAGAAAAAAAACATGTATGTTTCATTCTGCACTTAATCCAACAGTTACATAGTCTAACCGTGCTAGACGCCCCTAGTAGCAGCAAATCTTATGTGCTACCATACTAGTCTAGTTATGCTAACTGTATCTTGGTACATGCTAGATTGGATCAGCCGGACGGACGAGGGCTGGTGCTCAGGATGTTCAACGCAGTAATTTCACACTTTTGAGAGACGACAGCACTGTGGAAAGAAGATCTCAGAAAATATATACAGACCACCGAGGATGACTCTAGGTCTAAGTTCATTATTTTTTCAGTAAATGTCCCTTCAATGACAAAGATAAAGATGAATGTAAAGTACAACTGTCGATATTTGACTGTACTGTAGATGTCGTTATTGTGTCCTGTATATTTGGAGAATAAGTTCCTACATGTGGTGTATATGCCAACTTCAGTTCTTGTTTCAAAAATCACTCATCATTTTTGACATTTTTTGGAAACTTTTCTACATTCCATATTCCTTAGATTTGCTTAGATTAGAACACTCCACATGAAAGAAAAAAATAAATAAAAAGTACACAAGGTTGCATGTTACTGCTCTAGGTGAGGTTCAGCTAGTTAATCAGCTACAAAATACCTGCTGATTATTTTCAAGTAGCAAATTAGACAGCATAAAACTGAAAACTGAATAAAATGACAGATTACTCGGTTGATTTCTCCTTCACTGGATAGCACACCATGAAGAAATATGTCCAGTGAAATGCACCCAGCTTTTCTTTGTCTGCGCTGCATCTGAGTGTCATGTTTTAGACCATATTAACGCAATCGGCAGCTGCGCAGAACATACGGAACATAGTCCCGCCCCATAGTTTCACCCCCCCATCCGTCCGGTTGATCTAATCTAGCATCTACCATGTATCTTTTTGCTAGATTTCCCTAAAACTGGCTGATGAATCACGGTGAACTATAGAGTCAGAGGGTAAGCATAACAAAGTGACGCTGCAATGATTCAACAACTGGAAACAACCATAGAAGAATGACAATGGATGGTGATTTCCTTTTATCAAAGATGAGTGAAGAATGTGACAAAACATCTTTAAATTCTTTTTACAGATGGGACAACAGTCGTTAAGCCCCATAATCCCCAATTTTCTTTAGTTATTTGTAACTTTGTCCGGACTCCTCTGTGAACGTCTAACTACGTCATCCTAAAGAATACGCTGACTGGTTGTAGTACCGTCCTATTGCATACAGACGATTTGAAAGACAACTTTTTAGCTCCGCCTCCCCTGCCTATGAAGCACAACTAGACCCATACATAAAATGAATGGGGATAGTGCGGCTAAGCTAGCAGTTACATAAAAGTAAAGAAATGCCAAATTCAAAGAAAGACAAATAAAATAAAACTTCTGAGCAGACCAGAAAGCTATGACACCAAAATGTTTTGATTCTGATTGGCTGGAAGATATGATTAATAATTAAAATGATAAACCCATGCTGATGTGTATTTCTACTTTTTAGTTATGATATACCAACAATGTAAATGTAACAAACTTTTAACTACAGAGACAGATTTGACAGAAAAAATGCCTCACATTCGCATCATTTGACTTTAAATTCTACTAATGGTTTGTAACTGGTCAAACTTTAACACATCAGCTGTGCACTTTTTTCACCTAACTTAACCTAACTTAACTTAGCTGTGTCAATTCATCACATCTATAAAGGAAATCTAAAGATTTTTGACAGCTAGTAAAATAACAATATCCTGTAAACATAATTCATGATAAACAAAATGTGTAGTTTTATGCAGATAAAGTATTGTATTGTATATTGTTGTTACCTTCATGCACAGCAGGGGGTGTGGATCCACCGCAGTAAATATTATCTGAAAAGTTAAGGATTTAAATATTAAATACTTGTATTCCAGTAACCTTTCCTTTAAGTTATCTAATTATTCAGTTTTTTGTTAGGATAAATTATAGTATCTTCCACTAGTAAATAAGTAAACACTGTAAATGCACATAAATTAGGCCTACAGGAAAAATAATGGGGAAAACTACCTGTCAGAACTAACTCTGTAGCTGATGTAATTTATTTTATTTATTTATTTATTTATTTTGGTGGGGGGGGAGTTGGTAACGTAATAGAAGTACAGACACCTATTTTCTTCTCCACCGTGTTACAGTTCCCAAGTCTAATGGATAATCATGATTTTTTTTTTTTATTTTAATGTGTGCTTCTCCTCATTTATTTGATTATTTACAGTGTAGTGACTATCTAACATTACACTGTAATTTGCTACAGACTGAATGATTGTTAAAGATCCCTGAAAAACTGGAAGTGGCCACTTAAAATGATAACGTACAGTACACAGTAATCCACACTACCCACTAATATGGTCAGGCTTGAATGTTTAGCTTTTTAGGTGAGTTTTATTCAGAGTTCAAGTGGGATGATCTGCGTCACAGTATTTTTATTATAAAAGAAAATCAGGTAACATGCGTTGGCATGTAATCCAGTGATGTTCTTGGTTTCACTCCAAAGTACACAGACATTCCTTTTGTTTACAACAACACTTACATCTGTGTAAATACATTTCACATGCATTCATCTTTGTTTTTACACTGAACATTGACGTCAACATCTAAATGAGGTGAAGTGAGAGCTTGTTTTAAGAGACTAGTTTCAGGCATTTCAGTATGTGTAGCTTGACATAGTTTAGTTTCGCGTAAACTATGAGTCACAGCGTAAGTGGCACAGGGAAACACTGCAGGCACCGTCATTGTGACGTCATATATGTCACACTATTTGCCTTGTTAAAGAGGAAGATAACACAATGAACCAGCCTGTCATAGGAGAAACACCATGCTATTAAGAGACTATTTATGGCATCATCAAAGTGCAACATTTTATGATCATTTACTCAGGCTGGAAATAGGAAATGACACATTTGTAAGACAACACCAAAAATAACTTTTGCTCTGCTTCAGAATCCTGTAAATCTGGAACTGTATTGTGGTACTATTTGGTTACATATACAGGCACTTGAGAATTCCTGCTTCACTGAATTGTGAGAATACACAGCACACAGTGTGGCTAGACTGGCTATCTGCATGGCCACCCATGGCTCATCAAACAACAGCAACTACGTTTGAACAAAACCCCATTTGTGTCTTTAAAAACTCCAAACTTTATTATTATTATTATTATTATTATTATTATTATTATTATTATTATTATTATTATTATTATTATTATTATTATTATTATTATTATTATTATTATTATTATTATTATTGTTGTTGTTGTTGTTATTATTATTATTATTATTGTTATTATTAATAATAATAATAATAATAATAATAATAATAATAATAATAATAATAATAATAATAATAATAATAATAATAATAATAATAATAATAATAATAATAATAATAATAATAATAATAATAATAATAATGGAATAGATTTCTATAGCCCTTTTCAAGACACCCAAAGCGCTTTACATTAGTGATCCATTATTCATTCACTCTCACATGGTCGCTATGCTGGTGGTAAACTACATATGTAGCCGCGGTTGCCCTGGGGCAGACTGACAGAAGCGTGGCTGCCATTTCACACCTATGGTCCCTCTGACCACCACCAAACATTCATACACATTCATACACCAGTGTGAGTGACACTGGAGGCAAGGAGGGTGAATGGTCTTGCCCAAGGACATAACTGACTGACTAGGACAGACAGACAAGACACACATTAACAACCTTTAAATTTATTTCAGTGCACTTTCCTGATCCCAAACTTAGAAAGAAGAAGAACATAGAGCTAGGAATACTACAAGGATAGAATAATATAAATAATAGAGTAAGAAAGTATAATATACTGTAATAGAGGTTGTAGGGGAGTATGTATGTGTAGATGTATATGTATACAATAACTGTACAGATATAAATGTAGTATTTCAGTTCCTTTTCAGAGGTGAAATCCTTCATTTCACGCGTGTGACAGTTGGACTTTGGCTGATCACATACACACATTATGTAAATGTAAGTGTTGTTAATAAAGTTTCAGGTTTTCTAAAGATGCAAATCATGTAAAGTCCACTAGTTTTTTTCCAAACATACTTGGCGTAGTTTAGCAGCCATGATGGCTGACCAAAATGTGCAGTGCAAATCGGGTAGCCACACACAGTAAACACAGCTACTGTTTTGTTTGCCAGTGCTTCGTACCTTTTCCCTGGAAACATTCTGGGAGGCATTAGGCAGATCCACACAGATATCTCCCTCCTTTTTCTGACACAATGTGACAACAGCAAGAACAGGACAATCTGGCTGCCATGACAGTGCCCCCTCCAGCGAGTTGAACGTAATCCCAAACCATAGCTGCTCTATATCTATGAAAGGAAATACAGTGAGTCATAATTACATGAGACACTTAAGGTGCATCTTGAGTTACTACAAGTAATCAAGTGACTCACTGTCTCTGAAAGGGCAGACCTGGACCCTACGTGCATCTATCACATCAGACCATCCCTGTGGAATTTAGACATTAATAAAGGTTCAGTTGTATTCACTCTTTAATACTGAAATTGTCCAGAGAAAGCCTTACCTCGATGCAGAGGCAGGGCAAAGGTCTAGAATATGACAGAGTCTTGCTTTTTACAGGTTCCTCCTTCTTTATCTAGAGGACAAGGAAGACTTTAAATGACTAATCCATCCTTCATTGATATCATATATATATATATATATATATATATATATATATATATATATATATATATATATATATATAGTATATACACAAGTGTAGGTGACCATTCTTGGTGGTTCTTTAAATAAAATATGCATTTTTTTTTTATCAACTAGCACAAGTAGATCATGAAAAGTGACAGATTGTGTTGGACTTGTGACAGTGAAGTAGATGGAGACAAAAGGAGCTACTTTGAAAAAACCATTACCCCACCCCCACTCCAAAGGGAAGGTAAGGGGTAATCTTTTTAGTTACATTTTTGTTTGTTTGTCTGTCTGTCTTTTCAGCTAAAGACAGACAGACAACTTTACACAAAGACAAAGAAAAAAAGGGCAAACAAACTCACACAGCATATTTTCTAACCATTTTATTTAGTCAAAACAACAACAAAAAACAGTCCAGACGGCACATTTTAGGCTTAGAATCTGAAGAATTAATGCAAGAAACTCACCACTGACACAGGACTCGTGCCAGAGCAGAAGAAATTAGCTTTGTGGCAAAGTCGGAGCAAGTAGTTAGAACCATCCAACATTTCTGATACAGTGACACTCAACTCTTTCCTCTCAGGGTTTATATGATATGAAAGTCTACCAGCTGAAAAAGAGAAGATTTATACGTAAGGGGTCATATAATTAGTTTGCTACCTCATAAGAGACTAGAAAAAAATCTACGTTGGTTTTTCTCCAACTGAAGTTTCATATCGAGTAGTTTTTGACAAAATGTATGTATAAATGAAACCATGGTGGGGCAGGCTATCATTATTATTGATACACATGTAATGTGGGATTAAACTTATATCATGTATAGTAAAAACTTACTGATGCAATCTGGGACATGCCTTCGCAAATCTTCATTGGTACATCCTGTGCAGCACATTAAAAACACATATTAATTGTAATTTCCTTCTAAATAACCTTTAGCTGAAAATATGACATACATGTTTTATTTTTATAAATATCCATGACTACTACCACAGAATTACAATAGTGTGTTACTTATTTCCTGCTTATCTAAATCTATGTGGGGACCAAACAATTTCTAATGTTAACACATCCTGTTATCCAGAAGGAAATACTTAATATGCAAATATTTATAGATTATTTGATTATGTTTGTTGTGTTACCTGGAGCATGGTGGGAGCTGGTCCAGGATATGCTGCAGTAATTTGAAACTGGTGTCACTGTAACTTGAAGTTCTTGGTTTGGTGATAGTTCAGTAAAATCATTTTCTACCACCACCTTCAGGAAATAAGGAAATTGAAATGGCATATGCTCTGACAGAGTTCAACAGTGGCACTGTGTACAAATACCAGTTTCTACTTGCACTCAGCTAACAGTGCAAAAAGCAGTTAAGGGATTCGTTAACTGCAGCTGGAAGAGTTCATAGCCTTTAAACGTTTAACCCATAAAGATCCAAACATTCACTGGTCACCAATATTGTCTACTGATCTAAAATATTCAACACCTGTAGAACCATTAATCCTATGAACACATATAAATAATTGATGTAAAATGCAGTTTGTCACCTTCTCGTGACCCATTTGGATGTTCAGAGGCTCCGTCGTTACAGTGTAAACCCTGTCATCTTCTACTACATTGATTCACCAGTAAAACCCATGGAGTTGGATCAATGACAGTGGATGGACACACTGGGTTTATGCTCAGTTATTGAGATATTTTATTGAATAAGTCACTTTTTCTTTAGTTTTCTCTGTTTTGATATTACCTTTGAATTTACTCTTAGTTTTCAGGAACACCTACATGATCAGTGAATTAAATATAGGGGGAAATGTATAATTTGTACAGAGATTGCTAAATACAGAGGACATTATTGCAATAAATGGTGATAAATCACTTAAGAAAAGTAAAGCCGAGAGAAAATATCAATTGGGAACTGCCAGAAAAAGTAGCATTGGGTTGTTGTAGTAAATTATAATTGGTGATGTTATTTATTTCTTTGCCAGATTACATCAGGCAGGATTTCTTATTTGGTAATACTGTATGTAGTTTGCAATGAAACTTGTATTTGCTTATTGAAAATACATGTCCATTACACATTAGATTAAAATACAACTACATGTGTACTGTCCAGGTGCTGTTAACAATACCTGCTGTCCAGACATCCTCTCTCTGGACGCCTTGGTGAAGATGATAATTTGGCAGTTTCTTATCATCCCTACACTCTCTGTGCAGATGGACAAACCCTGGACAGCCTCTGAGAGAAATACAGTCAAGTTAAAAGTCTGTTTTTATTAAAACCTGTCCAACGGTAGCAGTCAGTAAAGTATTCAGTTACAAATGACAAGTTCTGGGGTGTATACTTGATAAAAGAGATGCATTTGTCATACAGGAAGAACAGTGCTAGTAACACTGTGACGAGTGAGTACACTAGTCCCTTTAATGGGATCAAAGGGTTTTCCCCACATGTTCCTGAACAGAAAGCATATCCGTGAAGTTAAAGCCACTGTGCTGAGGTGGACAAGTTTATAAGTATATTCTGACCTTCACTTTGTCATATAATGGGCTATTAGTCTTAGATCAGGAACAGAAAAAATGGATCAACTTATCCAAAATGCAGAAGTTCTGTTATGGAAAATGGTGCAACTTCCTTTCTAACTAAAATGCACTGTCTAAGACCTTTAAAGTGCATGGGTTATTACCATTTTACCAGTCTATCACTTTCCTGATTACAGAAGAACTACATTTTGAAACTTCCTCATCAACAGGTTGAATAAGCTGTGGCATAACCTCTGTGTGTGTGAGTTCTAGAGAATTTTAAACATGCCTAATTATCGGTAATGAATCAATATATTCAGTGAAGACAGACACGATATGACTGACAGCAAAAGCATTATAATAATAGTGGCTACATAAGGTTCTACATTATGAATTATTCTTCTTTCAAGACATTTATTAAAACTGAAACCGGCAATGTATTGTGTTTTGCTCAGATGCACTGGTTTTATATACTATGTACTCAAACTGTATTTTATTTATTGATTCTTATGTGATTAGATTAGCTGATTATTAATCCCAAATCTAAAGCAAGACATTTTTCAGTTACTTATTCCTAGGACTGGTTACTAAGAAGCTCCTTATTAATGTATTTATTTACTACTCTGTTAGGGTTAGGGTGAAGTAAGTTGCATAGAAAGTCAAACTAATTTAGTGTGTCTTTTTTATTATTGCAAACATACCATTAAGATGGAGCTGGCTTTGTATTCTAAGATGAAGAGAGCATTTCTGCCTTGCTTCACACCTCATTACAGTAGAGAGGTTGACGCTTTGGATCACAGATGATATGTTGAAACCTTCAGGAGGATTTTGGCATGGGTCAAGAAACAAAACTACAGAGGAAAGAAACACAAAAAATCCCATGTAACAATTCAGTTCTATATGCATATACTAATTAATTTTAAATTAATAAAAAAAAGTGAGCGGAAAATAAATGCCTGAGTGGACATTATACTTCAACTGTACTCCTATGTGATAAATGCAGTTTATTTAAGATTTAAAATTAGGCTGAAAACATTCCTGTTTGAGAAAGCCTATGGCCAGGTTAGTTAAAAATTATGTGACTCATACATCATGTATACATGATGAATGAGTCACAGTTCAGTCTAGGCTGCCCTAGGAGTTAGAATGCTGGGGGAAGTACAGACACTGTACCCCCGGGGGGAGTGGTAGCTCTCCTGACAGTGTCTGCATGGGAGCCATGGACGACAGGATCTGCAGTGTCTCGCCTCTGCCGACCTGTGACCCCGGACCCCCGCCCCTGCCTGTCTGGACCAGCCCCCCCCCCGCCTTCATTTATAAATGGACGTTCATCTATGGCCTGTCCGTCCATGGGAGTGGATCTCTCCTTCAATGTGGTTCTCCTCAAGATTTCTTCTTTTTCCCACTGGGTTTTGAAGTTTTTTCTTGCCGAGAAGGAGGGTCTAAGGACAGGGGATGCTTGGGACTTTTCATATATCTCTGTAGTTGATTGTGTTTTTGTAAAGCCCTGTGAGACGACTTTGTTGTGATTTAGGGCTAAAATTGAATTGAATTTTGTATGACGATGTTGTCAAGCAAAAGATTAAACCTGAAAACAAAACAAATATGGCTTCATGCAATAATCTTTGAGCTATGTTGTGTTCTTCCTTTGTTATTCATTGTGAGTATATTTCCTCAATCACTCTGTGCTATCATAAAATTTAACAAGTGGTGCCAGGTACAACAAATCCTGTCCTTCGCAAATGTTTCACCTGATTTGGTTTATCTCTTATCTTTGCAAAAACACAATTTTGGTGACTGTGGCCTTTGATTTGCATAATAATAATGGGATAATGGGAGTAATGGGATCTATTTCTGGACAACTTTTCATCTTTCCTGAAAATTTCATCGAAATTGCTCTGGTAGTATTTTTTGTAAAGTTATTAACAAACAAAGAGGGGTTAATAAAAAAAAAAAAATCAATAAAATAAAATAGGCCAAATGGCTTATGATAGGTGTGGCACCTGTTAAAACACTTCATTTATTTTTAGCATGTAAGATATACAATATAAAACAAACACACTTAGAAGTGAATAATTGTCTTTCCGTGATACCCTTTGTGCATGCAGGAGTCATGATCTTTACTTACAAATTGATCTGGTTTTGCAGTGAAGACCCTGCAGAGAGAGGGAGAGAAACAGATGATAGATGTACTTGCGAATATTCTTCATTACATCTGACAATAAAGTTATTCTTAACAGAGACATCAGTTGTGAAGAAGGGGGATTCCCTAACTCTTTTTTATGTTCCTTGTTTCTCCTTCTAGTCAAACTCAAGCTGTATGTCACCTCAGAGATGGATCGTGTTGTAAATCAATGTCAAGAAGGGAATATCACCATCAATTCATGAAAAAAAAAGATTCCCAGTTGTACCTGCAAAGGTCATTAAGTGACTTTTCACTTGGCTCAATTGCAAAACTTTGTTGAATATATCCTTGTCACATATCAGCAGGAAGTAGACAGTAGAAAACTACTGCATTGAGCAATGACAGGCAGTGTAGAAATGGTGTTTTTTTTTTACTTCTATGACTTCTATGGAAGACATCAAGGTTTGCTAAATTTATATTTATTTAAATCCTCTGCACAGATTAAATGAGATCAGTGAAAGACCTTTTCCTAAAAGTGTGTGTTCGTAAAGGGACATTAATCATTTGAAGTTGCTAAAAACAGAAATATCTGGTGACAGAAAAGGAAAGTATAGAATCCTAACATTTATTTTGTTGTAAAAGGAAAAAAAAGCTGAAAAACACAGTCCTATCTGGTATCACTAAACTGGGTCTAAGGTATTTCACCTAACATCATGATGATTGTATTTATGAATAAAATACTACAATATTTGGTTACTGCCAACTGTTGCAGTAATTTCACGGAAACATGCAAATTACAAAAATCATGTCCCTTATGTGCATATGCAGCACTGAATGTGACCAGGCTCTGCTTAGATCATACACAGACAAACATGTTAAGAGAAACCACCAAACAAGATATTCTGCTCTTCTGACTTCTTCCTTAGACTGGAGTAAATGAATAAGTGTTTCTGTTCAGCATTACAAAAGGACCTGGACCATTTCATTTAAAGTGGAGCAATGATGTCCATGTGTTTGTGCGCTGGATCCATGCTGGCTTGTGTGTGTAATATGTGTGCAAATGTGTATGCATGTTTAATTATATATGTAATGTATCATCATCTGAACCCGCTTTATCCTCACTAGGGTCACAGGAGTCTGTGGGGGCCTAAATCAGCTACAATGGGTGAAGGCAGGGTACACCCTGTATGAGTCGCCAGTTCACCTCCGGGCTGAACATATATAGACAAACAATCACTGTGACATTCACACCTATGGGCAATTTTAGATTAACCAATTAACCTGCAGTGCAAGTCTTTGTTTGGTGGGAGAAAACCCACACAGACACAGGGGGAACATGCAAACTCCACACAGAACCGGGGTTCTTGCTCTGAGGTACGAGTGCTAACCACTGCACCAACTATATGTTTTATATATATATATATATATATATATATATATATATATATATATATATATATATATATATATATATATATATATATATATATATATATATATATATATATATATATATATATATGTATGTATATGAAAATATTGCAATTGTAGCTGATGAATAACATGAGCACTAGTAGTTGATATATTGCATAATTTTTTTAAACATGGGAAATAACATTATCACATTACTATTACATTTTACAGTAACAATAATTGAGCAGATTTTTTTTTTTTTTTACCTGAGAACATCTGGTGGAACATTTTCCTATTCTTTCCAATCCGGTGTTCTCTGCTGCTGCTGAAGTCTCACTCAAAATGTAGGGAGACACCAGTAAGGTAAGCCACAGGATCATTTTCACCCACCAGCTGTCACAGACTCCTTCCACTTCTTTGCTTCACCAGGTCCTGTAATCTGTCTTTCTTAGTTTTCTTCTTCCTTATACTCCTCTTGTCTTGCTTTCTGTGTCAAGGTTAAATTAAGGTTTTCTGGGAGACTGTGTCTTAAACTTTAGTTGGTGCTCCCTGCTGGAGTAGAGTCAGGCACTGACTGTCAGTGTGCCTGAAAAAGAGGAAGAATGTAACTAGTAAATTAGGGGGTGGAGCTTTTTTTTAACAGTTCTCAAAACATTTGATGGTTTGATATTCACAAAATTCATGAGAAGAATGCAAAAGTTGATTTTCATACCAGTGAACCACCCTCTATTCATACAAGTAACCAGAAATACAAGCAGCATTAACGTGATAGATTCACATATAAAACAATTATTTCAGTATTATTATTGCTTGGGTTCCTAAAACTTGGGACAAAAATATTATTTACAATTTAATGTATATTAAAAGAAGTAATCATAAATCCAGAAGAGCTTGAACTCATCTAATGCACTGCAAAACGTAATCCCTTCTTAAATGCCAGTAAAAGAGGTAGAGCTAACTATAACAACAGAAGCCTTGGTGTCGAATCACATGGACTGATTTTGGAAAAAAGAAAAAATTCACACGAATGTATGTGAGGAGATCAGGTTTCTTAACATCTGTTTGAGTATGACAAATTATCATCTTACATTAGTCATAAGAATGAACCCTGACATTTAACTCTCCACAGAACAACTTCCTCTTTGCTTTTACTACTGGTGCATATCCAAATAGATTTACTGATTCATGGAGGGGGCCATACGGTTAATCATTGAATGACATTGAAACACGGAAAACTGACTAAACCTTTTTATACAACATTTTGCAAAATGTATTTAACATCTTCTTTATGTTTTTCTATTCCAAATCTTTAGTTTCCGGTAAGTAACACAAACCACCAAACACATCAAGTAGAAACAAAAGGTTTGTGTGTTTTTCCTATAGGTTCACTTGTTCTGCCAAGATACAAAACAACTTTTAGGATTTCTCAGTTGTCTACAGTTCTAATTCTGGGAATAGAGGGAGATTTCCCCATGGATAGCTTCCAAGCACAGTGATAATAATAGGTAATTTGATAGTCAGATGTGTAATAACCACTTGGTGAAGACATTTGCATTGAGGAAGGCAAAGACAGACACGTAAAGGCAAATAAACCCAACAAAAAAAGGAGCTTCAATTGCATTTTGTCATCAAGCATAAGCCCTCATGTTGTGCAACATCAAAGTGCAAACCAAGTGCACCATAAAATTGACGGAACAGTGGAACAAGTACCCTGATTACCGTTTCACTTTAATGAAAAGTGGTGTTTGTCAAGGAGGTCACTGTTTTAAAACATAGATTTGATCTTTTCTTCATGCAAACACATGTTACAACTAATTTATACATGTACCTTTTCCATTTCGATTTTCTTTTTCCTTTTTTATACCAGTCATTGTGACGACAATTCAAAACTTTCACTTGACGTAAGTAGATATGTCAAGCAGAGGGTGTGAATAGAGAAGTAAACAATAGAGCCCAAAATAGACTCCTCTGACCATTCACAACAAAAATGTGATGCAACACAGATTTTGTATGACCTACATATTGTTTCAAGGGATTTCCCAGATAATTAATGTTAAATTGGACTGATGATTGTCCAATACTTTAAAATTAAATGACTATTTCACAGAAGTGTTCAGATCAGATAGCATCTCCTGAATAGCCTCCATTCTGGTGGAACTGGCTCTAGGTTAAACCTGTCTGACTACATTTGTATGTAATGGCTCTATCTGCTGGGATCCAGTGTGTATTACATCACAGGCAAGTTTTTCCCACATTCTTCAAAGGTATGTCAGGTTGTGGTATTGAGTGTTTAAGTTTTTTACAATCACATCATGATTAGATATATCCATAACATCTTTTCCTCACCAAACATGTTTTCTCATATAAATTAAGTCTTTCCCTTCCTTACTGGAAACTTTCACTACTGATCAGCTTGATCAGTTTGTGTTAGCTTTCTGACAGTTGATAAACCTCTGGTACTCATGGGGTCAGTTTCCACCTCCTATTGTTAGAAGTTAAATCACAAGTAAATTACATAAATATAATATAGGACATTTCCACATTCCAGGCCTGAAAGCCATAAAGACAATTTTCATTCATATACACAACAGAAACTTTTCAGATTTTGGTGAAAAAAAACTAATAACATGTTCTATCAAGTCATCCACAATTATGGTGCTCACTACCGTTTTGTTTAATTATTTATTTATTTAATCTCTTTTTCTTTAGTCTGTTTTGGTTTTCTTCTCTTTTTTTCAATTTATTTATCTATTTTTATTGATGGATAGTTATTAGTTGGGAATAACACACCACCTTACATTCTTTAACTGCAATAGCACCGCCTGTTAATTTCTTTCCCTTTTCGTCCTGTCCGTCCTGTCCAGTCTTTGTTTCCCCCACACATCACTGAGGTGTAGCACTGTGTGTGTAACTTTATAGCATTTTAATATTGAGTCAGGGAGAGAATGAGAGAAAAGTACTGTACTGTGAGCTGTTGTCATGCATTAGTTTAATAGTGCAGTGTTGTGTCACAGCCAGTGTAATACTATTACTTTAATTGCTGTAAGGATATTACAAAAGGTATTTGGAAGGGGAAAAAACTACAATTTTGCCTCCATGGTGCTGGAAGTGGCCTGGCTGCTGTAGGATATACCCGGCCTGAAATCCTGATCCAGTCCGGCCCTGCTCATGTCCGTTATGGATGGATCTGGCTCCTCACCAGATAATTCTTTATTAGTAAGGGGTTTTTTGTTTTGTTTTAATTAATTACTAGAAATGTCAGGTGACATAATTTGAATTCCAAGCAACCCCAAGGTTGAAAAATCTGTCACATACTAATACTAGGACAACAGCAGAATAAAACATTATACAAAAGGAATGTGTGAAAAAAAAAATGTTTTAATTAAGACTGTCACAAAAATGCAGGTTCACTGTTCCATTCACAGTTGAAAAAGGATGGCTAGAGTCACAAATGCTAAATAACTTGCTTTTATTTTCTGTTAAAGTAGGCAAACATATTGTTTAAGCATAGTCACACTACATGGCATCACAAAAAGACTCACACCCTGGCCCTGTTGGCCAGAGCATTTTAAAGGCTAAGCCCCTCCCCTGGCCCAACCATTATTCAATTAACCAAAAAAAATGCATTTTTGGCCTTTCTAAGTCATCCCATAGGTTCCGCATTAAACCCATTCCCACAGTGACATCCATAACTCATAAACAGTGATAAAGCATTTAGTTTAGACTTCATCTTCACCCTTCACCTTAATTACTCCACACAGTTGAACCCCCCCCCCCCCCCCTTCACCCAGAGTACATATGGTATGGCTGGGATTGTTCTTTAAAATAAAAGGGCAGCTGCTTCACCTGCTCTGGTTCAACCCCAAAGCTCAGAGGAGGAGGAGCCAAGCTGGCAGCAGCACAGGTAGATAATGAATGAGCAGAACTGTTAACATGTGTATTGCTATGACTGTTTAATGTTTTCTGTAGGGGATGTGTGTATGTTGATAAATATATGAATGTGGTGCGTGCACTCACCACAGAACCAGTGGGGAATTAGATGTAATATTATTCAGAGATGTCTAAGAGTATATGAGTGAAGTCTACCATGTGCTACCATTCAGCAGTGACGAGCCCTTCGTCAGTTATAAAACAACAACTCTTGAATAAAATTAAGAATGTAATGTTAAATCAATCCAAACAGTAAAAATAGTGAGTTACAGTGCAAGTATTAAAAATAAAATAAAATATTCCAATTTGAGGCAGCTGTAAGAAAATGACTCTTAAAAGAACAGTTTTCTGGTAGTTTGTTCCAGATGTATACAAAGTAAAAGCTACTTCTCCCTATTTGTTTGTGACTCTGGGGACAGAGAGCAGACCTATGCCAGATGATCTGAGTAGTCTAGATGGTTCATAGGGTAAAAGGAAGTTGCTGAATCATTCAGAGGTTTATAAACTAACAAAAATATTTTGAAATCGATCCACTGAGACACAGGAAGCCAGTGTAAAGATCTCAGAACTGGTGGTGGTGGTCATCATTTGTTCCAGTGAGGACTAGAGAAGCAGTCTTTTGGACTTTTTTCCAGACTTGTAAAGACACAGTCATCTAATCAATTGAAGATAAATATACGAACATGTTTTTTTAGGTTCTGCTGAGACACAAGTCTTTTAATCCTAGAGATGTTTCTGTGTGGTAGTAAGATGTCTGTGTAAAGGTCTTTTAATGTGGTTTTGAAAGTTTAGGTCTGAGTCCATGACTGCACTCAGATTCCTGGCCTAACAGATAGTTTTTAGTTATAATAATTTAAGTTCTGTGCTGACTTTTGATTGCTCTTCTTTGGGTCCAAAAACAATTACCTCTGTTTTATCAATGTTTAGTTGAAGGAAATTGTGACGCATCCATTTATTTATTTGCATTATACATTTACCCAGATAAAAAAGAGCTCAATATTTAATAAAAGTAGAAGAAAAAGTAGTGCCCTGGCATGATGAACCTCACCTTTGAACTTTCAAGGTTGCTCAAAGGTCAAAGGACATGGTGCTATTTTGGAGCCTGGATGTAGTTTCCTATCTGTCAACAATAGTAACCACTCTTTTTGGAGTTATGATCATTTGAAGCAATCTGACCTTGATTTTAACCTTTCAAGGTCACTCAAAATCAAAGGTCATGGAGCCATTTTGAAGCCCATGCAAGGTTTCCTATCGGTCAATAATACTAAATAAGTCTTTCTATTTCCACTCATTTTTCTGTTATAGTCCATTGTAGTTTTTTTAGGTATTGACCGAGTAACCCCTGACCTCTTCAGACAACAATAACAGTTGGAACTGGCACTGTGCATCTATTGGTTCTTTTTTTGTTTTCTCTTTGGTCTTATTGACTTTTACATGCCATGCTCGTCAAGTTAGAGAAGAGGATGAGAGGCTATCCACACAGCTACACAACAAGAGGCCAAAACTTAAAGAATTTTTAAAGCAAGCTGCCTGAGGACAGAGAAGTGTAGCCTACTGCATATCCTATACACCTAACCTAATTCACAATCCATAATGACTGTTGCATTCTTACCTCATGCACAACGTGAGAACCGCCTACCATGGACAGCGACTGAGTTATGCAGTGTATGGCAGGCCAAACCATTCACATTAAGGGTGTTTTTTAATGCATTAAGATGAAAAGCGCCATAAAATATGCAGTTTTTGGTGCATTTTTAATGTGTTAAAAAGAAAAACTCCATAAAATATGTGGTTTTCTACACATTTTACAGCATATTGTATGCCATAATTTAGGAAAAATTGTGTATTTTATGGCGCTTTGAATTATCCTGTTAAAAATTGAGTTAATGGTAGCCCATTACACCATTTTGTTTTTCCAGAAAACATCTTAAAAGGCAGCATTTTGTCCTTATGATAATGATTTCCTCCCAGTGTTTTTTTGGGCCAGTAAAGTTCAAATGTTTTCAGCCAATCAGTCAACACCCTGTTGACACAAACTGCGAAACAGGCAGGTTGTAATCATCTAAAACTGCCGTTTGTGTACTGACTAACTATTAAGCCAGCCTGGATGCATTTCAAATGCATGAGTTTGTCACCATGCAACCTGCCATATTGGTTTAGTTGCTCTTGCACAAGGAGCGCGACCTCCAGCAAGTCAGATTGAGCTTTCCTCCTGAACAACCCCAACAATTTCAGTTTCCTTCATAGCGTTGACATTCTTATTTCAATCTCATCCATCCTGAGAAATGAGAATATTTCCCAGTGCATCATGCTAAGAAGGAAATGAAAACAAATTCCACTATTCCCTTGCAAATCAGTCACGAATCACATAGTAGATGTAGTGGCAAGTGAGTTTGTAAGGCATACGAAACATCATGCAGATAATTGTCTCATATTTATGAGTAAAATGTTTATTATTGTGTGAATGCAATGGGCCATACATATATCATTTTCTTTGATTCACTTGTATCTGTTTTTTCTACAGGGCTTCTCTAATTGTCTCAGTATATTTTGTACAACCCTAAATGTTAAGGTTAATAGATTGATTTGAGCTGCTGAGAAATTCTAAATATCAGTTTTAAATCCCATTTTCTAATCATATGTGTGGTGTTCTGTGGTTTGGACCTGGTTGTAGGTCTCTGGGACCATATGGGAATATTTTTTGCAGTGTGCGTTCATGGATGCGTCACGTGACACGTTAATCGCCAGTGTATTTCCGCCTTCACGACGGCAGAGCTCTTATCAATGACCGTCCATGGGGGTGTGCGGGAAAGCACTGAAAGCATCATCTGTTTTTTCGTCTATCCTCTGGTCGAGCCTCGGCTTCACCGTGTCCATGAGACGTTAACCATCTAACGGTCTCCTCCTCCTCCTCCTCTTCCTCCTCCTCCGCCGCCTCTTCTTCTCCATCGGGCCTGTCGTCGACTCGCGGGGCCGAGCTGGGGGGGAATCCGGGGAAAGGCAGCCGCGGCGCCGCGCATCGGCCCACGGACGCTCCGCCGCGACGCGCCACCAACATGCTCACACGGGTCAAGTCCGCCGTGGCCGGGTTCATGGGTGGGATCATGGCAGGTGGAAGCTCCGGCGGAGGAGGCAACGCCGGTTCCGAGCTGCCCCTGAAATTCCCTTATATGAGACCTGAGTTCCTGGGTCTGTCCTCCGATGAGATCGAGTGCTCCGCGGATCACATAGCCCGGCCCATCCTTATCCTGAAGGAAACCAGGAGATTACCGTGGGCCACCGGATACGCTGAGTAAGTACTCTATCCCAAAGGCAGCACCATTCAAAGAGGCTTGAGTTGATGTCCCTTACAGGCCCAAATGCATGCTCCTTAGAATGTGTGCACCTGTTGTGACCTGCGTCCATCTCCCACATGAGTCTGAATCCACCCAGTGCTAACCCTGCATGTAGCCTGACCTCCTAAAATGACTGCATTTGACCAAAGGATCACAACAGCCAGAGCTGAGTTTCACGTGCAAAGGGATGATGCCTGACACAACCAGCAGTATGTGGGTATTAGTCTTGGACTGTGCTCTATTTATGGCTTAGTGTCATTACGTGCTACCAGCCTGCAAATACATGGATATCCAATTTACAAAAGATTCACACTGATATTGTCATTAGGGTATCCTAACCCCAGACGGCTGACACCTGGTGCTGCTCTGTAAACAATCATCTCAAATGGTTCGATAATGTTTGGGAATAAATTCTCATCTGCATCTTCGATTGTTGTGTCTGCCAGTATGATGCATCAGTGTATATGTTATAGCACTAAATATCCTTCCTTAAGCAGGGGGAGGTGGCGTATGGCAACACATGTCAGACACATAAAGCACAATCCTAACTAACATACTATACATGCAGATTAATATTCACATGAGGGTCTACTGATACAGTTTTCTTCAATGGGTAATTTTCAAGGAGACCTGAAAGATATGCATTCGGAGCTGAAATGTCAACATTGATGTTAAAATCTTGGAATAAACCCCCCAAGATCCATTCAGAATTTTTAATAAACCAAACGGGAAAGTTTACCAGTATGTAAGGCTAAAGAAATAGCAAAACCTATAACCTATATTTCTATAAGAATTTTAATCTTAGTTGCCTCAATTCAGCTGTACCAGACTGCTTTAGAAAGCACAATAATTCAGGGTATAATGGAGTTAAAACAGACTATTGCATTAGATTAATGTAAAAACATTAAACCAATAATTGATGAGTGAATGTTTTGTTTGCTAGTCTGTCTGTCTGGTAATTGCACAAAATATAATCACGATCCATGTGGGTTTCATTTGGAAAATAAGTCACAGGGTGACCCTCTAACCCTGTGGATGTAACCCCCACAGAGGTTAAAAACCTTCAACCCCCCCATCAGTCGAATAGAGCTGAGCATCAGGACAAGATGTGATGGTGTCATCAAGAACCTCTCCCACTGGCTGTCTACTTAAGCACTTAAGTGTATGACAAAGAACAATTTGTGCTCTTGTTTTTGATATCAAATATTCAATCACTTGGTTCACTTACAGTAAATCTGTAGGGAGATGCCTCACCCTTACTGATGGAGGCCCATATCAGCATTCAGTATATCACAGGGTGTACCCACACAGAGGGTGAAAGACCTTCAGGGCATTGCCAGGATGTGTGGCGCAGGTTCAATAGTAAATGGCTTTTACTAAAATGTCAATGCATTGTGTGCTTTTTATATCATATCCTCCCACAGTCGGCTATGTCTCTGCAGTCATCAACACATATTGAAAAACACAATATACTACACAGCTTCCTTGCACAGAGTATGTATTAATTCTACAGTAGCCAGCTTGATTATTGAAGAAAAAGAAAATGTCTCAACAGTTAGCAGCCATCTTATGTTTTAGCACCAGCATCACTTGATAAATCTGCTGTATCTGTTTCCACCCCTAGTTAATAAATCACAAAGCTCAGTTCCACCCTGATAAACACACATGGTTTTACACTAAGTCATAATCTGATCAAATCTGCTGATTAATCCAAAGTGCTAACATGTTTTCTGAATAACCACCAGTAGCTGATAAACACATGCTAATGTTGTATGTTTTAGGAGAAGAGTAACAGATACCTGAAAACATCTTGTTCTTTTCTCTTTAAATCAGTGTTTATCAAACTGTAGGGTGGGCCCCTCAGGGGACGCAAGGGTCACTCCTGGGTTTTTTCCCCCTGCAGTTTAGCACATTTAACAAGTGGAACTAATGTTTTAGAATTATAGCACCCTGGACTAATTATATGGACATACAACAAACCAATCTACTGCAATTATGATCAAGACAAAGAGTTTCAGTTTGGATAATGGCCAAGGATCTGACTAGAAAAGAAACATGTTTCTGGTTTTGCACAGTTTGTAGTTTCTAAGATGTGCAATGGAAACGGGCTCATTAGAGCCACTGATATTGTTAACATGTTCATCTTCATTGTGTTTGTTGTTCTTAAAAAGTAACTTTATTGCCATAGTTGTAAGATAATTGCATGTTTCTTTTTTTTATTTGGAAAAATGTTGTCTAAGTCAGCAGTGTTATTGAGTTTATTTGATTTGTTCACACTATTTTCCATTCGCACAACAAATTATTCAAGGAAAAGCAAAAAGTATTCTTACAGTATTGATGTATGTTTATATTAATAAAAGTTGTAATTGTAACACTGTCTGGAGATTTTCAGCCTACAAAGGGGGGGGGGCTGACAGAAAAAGATTGAAAACCACTGATTTAAATGAAGTAAAAGTAATTAATTTGGAGAGACTTTGAGAAGAGTCATCTCCGTATGGCTGCATGCTCTCTTCAGCCTTTGTAATTTCTTGAGCCTATTGGTTAAAATAACCCATTAACATGTTTTACAGACGTTTTCCTACCACCTGAGTGTGCTAGATGGATCCTCACTGTGGTCTCATTGTTCTGTCTTGTGTCTTCTTGTCCACACCAGTGCACACTCAGGTACATGAAGCCACCACAAAGTGTCTCTGGGACTGGAGGAGTTAATGAGTACAGCTCATATCAGCTTTTATCTGTAATTAAATTCTCCTGTGCTGTCATTACAGCAGCTGTTTGGGCTTTAACATCTCTAACCTTGCATTTAACTTCTATTCTTTATTGCTTGGAAACCGCAAGAAAGGCATTAGTAATTATGAAAATGTTTCTGTAGCAAAAAAAAAGCAAGATTATACAAAGGAGTATTAGGTGTAATGTGGATGAGACATGTTATCGTTGTGCTAGTGCTTGAGGACCATGAGACAAAAAGCTTCTGTAAAAGACACATTTCCAATTATTTCAGTGTCTCTGACTTGTATTACAACTAAATAACATACATTTTCAACTAAGACCTTACACTTAAAGCCCCTTTTACCCATTGCATTTATGTTTATGTAATGGTCGGAGAAAATACAGATTTTTGCTAGTCTCATCACTTTGATGTGCAGAGTTAAACAGAGGCAAAGCTTTGAACCATTGTCCTCTGCCAAACAATTATCACATCCTCTGGGCCAATCTCTGGCCCAGAATCTGTTGCTGAACCTAGAGAAACAAAGAAGGCATTAGATGTCTGACAATGGAAGGGAAAATTAGGTTTTGTTCCTAATGGGAGGAGAGCTAATTGTTGAGAATGAAATAAAAAATGTGATTGGCATGGACATAAAATGGGTATTATTATTCTGGCAAATGGGGAAATGAGAGCAAACAATTGCATGAGCGCCTTCAGTAGCACACACAAGAGCACCAGCTGCACCTTTTACTGTATGCAACAGAGTGAAAAGGCAGGATACACGAGTTATCGCACCTGTTTAATGTATTGAGAATGTGTACTTTTCTATTCAGGTCAGAGGTGTGTTTTTTCACGTCCTGTATGTTAACAGTAAATACACATTACTGTTTGCTGATGGTAGATTAGATGAAACAGAAGGAAGGCTTCCTGTATCGACAAGAGCAAAAGTGGTTGGAGTCTCAGAGTGTTTTATGGGTGTAATAACTGAACATTTTCGGTTGTGATTATATGTGCTGCATTATGTTAGAATGGGAGCTGAGTAATCACTGTGAAGACCAGCCCCCCTGGGCAGCACGGCTTTAACACAATGCATGTACAGTATATGGTGAATGACACGTGATGCCTATCTCTGCGCTCCATCCCATACAGTGGCTTCATGGCTTAGATCCACTTACTATATTTCTAATAACTGAAGTGTCATACATGGAGGAAAAGTGTCAAAAAATCTCCTGGATAGTTTTGTTTGAAGATTTACACTGGCTTTTAACTGTGATATATTTTTATTTAACCTCTGCAGGTTATAAACCACACCAGGACAGTTTTCTGTTCCCTGGGGAAAAAAATCTCACCAATTTCTTATTTCTACTCAAAATATCTCCCTTAAAATAAGGCATAATCACCTAAATACTAACTTTCCAGTGAAATATAAGAACTTATGTATTTTTATCTGGAAAATCTTATTTCAAGAAATCTTACCAATGTAATTACTTGTTCCATTCCCAGATTTTTTTTTTTTTTTTGCTTGAATTAACCTGCTCAGACCCTGCATCCTTGTACAGGGACAAGACTTTCACAGTTTTATTGAAGAAATAAAAAATAAATAAATGTTTACCGCTGCAAAGTACATCACAAACCGATGCATCTGAAAAAAACTGGCATTGCATTGCTTCCAAAAAGGCAATTATTTAATTTAAAAAAAAGAAAGTCAGACATTGTATGAAGAGGTTAAGAAAAAAATGTAATTAAACATACACTTAGTAAGATTTACATGTTTGCAGTGTCAATGCCCTCCCTCTGCCATGGAAGCACATGGGTCTAAACAGGTGCAACAGACAGATGCACATGCTTTAAAGAGGATACTTCTACTATCACATTCACCTTGTGCTACCTCTTAAACACCCAGCACTACTTTAATGTCAGTTACCCAATGACATTTTCTCTATATCTAACATTTCTTAAGTGATTTATCACCATTTGTTTATAATATTAGTCTCTGTGTTTTGTATTTTATCAGTACTAATCAGGTATTTTCCTGTATTTAATATGCTGATCATGAAGATGTTCATACAAGTTCAATTCAAGTTAGTGTTATTATCTCAAAAGCAAAGAAAATGAAACAAAAACTGAATTTTTCAGTCAAATTTATCATGACCTGAACATAAACCCAGTGTCTTCATCCACTGTTATTGATCCAACTTAATGGGCTTTACTGGTGATTCAGTGTTGTAGAAATTAACAGTGTATTGCACATTCACTATGGACTTTCTGAATGTCCAAATGGGTCATATCTGATGACCTTGAAAAGATGATTAGCTGCTTTTTAAACCAATTATTTACATGCATTGTTAATGGATTAACAGGTATTAAACAGTTTAGATCAGTAGATTTTGGGGTCTTTAAGGATTAAAATCCAAATATCAAAAGTACAGATGCAGGTAACTGTTAAATGTTGACAGAACTATGAATACATAAATAAATTACTGATAAAACTAATGATTATATATATAAACGGTGACAATTCCTTCTCATATAGTCTATACATCAAGATAAATCAGTGTCTATTTTTATTTTCTATTTGCCTGTGAATCTGCCTAATATCATTCTATCTAATTCTTTCGATCTAATCTAATCTCTCTATCATAAACTTCAAAATAAGTCTCAGAAGAATTAAGGTCTTCTCTCAGCAGAAAAAATAATAATACCCATGATGAGAACAAAACCTGTCATAATAATAAAGCTAATGATTTTAGGAACTTGAACATTTGAGGCTGAGAACTAGACATGATGTTGCCCAGTGGAAATCAACCCACAGTCTGTGTTTATAAATAGGCATGCCAGTTTCTTGACTCTCACACAAATTCACAGCACCCTCCAGTGCGGTCTGTCACTGGGGCTGTTGCTATAATCTCATTTAGTTTTAGCCATGTATTAGTTTGCTCAAATATTTATGGAATCTAGTAACTATTACTGAAACACTTTAATGAGGGGCATATTTATAAGCAGTGAGCGTGTAAAAATGTTTCACAATGTTTCTGTAAATTTTGCTCTTAATATCTGGGAACAGAATTATATTATTATGTAAGCTACAACTGAAGTTCTGTTTTTGTTGTTCTGTCTAAAAATACTGTATATGAATATGAAGTAACCTAGGGGAATAGTGATTAAAAAGAAACAAATAATTAAATCAAACATTAAAACAAAAATGTGTTTATTCAATTACTTTAAGTCGGACAATTAAGAAATATATATATGTATGTATGTATATATATATATATATATATATATATATATATTATTTTTTAACCAGTTTTTATTTCCATGAGAAGCAGTCACATGTAGAACTTGTATGGTTTTATAAGCCTTATCACATACTGTAGGCAATCCTAAAACCTAAGTGAACTGTTTTCAAAGAAATACAAATCATAATCTCATGTTCATGCATACCATAATGTGTAATTATTAGAGCTGCACAATATATTGTTTGAGCATCATAATCACAATGTACATGTGCACAATAGTACCATTGAAGGTCCTGTGATGTGTGAGGTAAATTAACTCAGTGTTCTCATCTAATTATAAGGCAGTGTGACAAACACTGTGTACAGCAATCCACCAATCACCATCATTCTTAATTAGTTTGGAGTGAGTATCTGGTAAGAACATTGAAAAATGAGCAACAAACAAGAGAAAACCTCTGTAAACGAAGACTTGATGCCAAAAAGAAAAGCAACGTCACTGGAAGTATTTAACCTACAAGAAGGATAATACTGAAACACATGTTCTGTGTTAACAGTGCCTTCAACCTGTCGATACAATGAGAGAAAATGTAACTAATTAGTTTGACCATTTACATCGGCACCACACAGTTATTATATCCTACTGAGTAATTTTTATACCGTAAAATATATTGCAAGGTTAAAAAAAAATAAATCTCACTCCCCTCCCCGATATCATGTAACTGTAGTGATTATAGTCAGTCCTGGTGTGGTACATGTGACTGTATTCACTCTATGTGGTGTCTCTGGTTAAACAAAGCACAGTTAAAGCTGAATAAGCCTCCACACATGACATTTTGGGAATTTGTGTACAGTCATAAGATGTCTGTATCACCCAAGAGCGACTGAGATGATGCATCAGAGAATCCCTGCAGAGTAGTACCACAAACTAGGTTCATCAAAAAACATCAAATGTGAACAGATGATGTAGGAACCTCAGGCTGTGCTCCTGACCAATTGTTGTGATCTTGTACTGAGCCATAATAACCATGAAAGACTGTGGTAGTGTTTCATAAAAAACAAAAAACAGAGCATATTATGTGGACTTTTTTTCAGCACATTGCTCCAGAGTACAACTGTATGGGAGCAGAAAAGCACAGCAAGACTGGCATCTCTTCTTTGTTCTTTGCGGCTATATTTGAAGTCATTATAAACAGATGAGCATGTCAATGGCAAATAGGACGTGTATCTACAGGCTACAATTGATCAAGAGGATCGGTTATGAAGCCGAACTTTAAGCATGTGTGTTTACATCCTCTTGCAGAGTCATTAATGCTGGTAAGAGTGCACTGAATGAGGACCAGGCATGCTGTGAAGTGGTGGTGGCAAGAAGGCGACCAATGAGCTACTGCCCTCCCTCAACGCCCAGTAAGACACCCACCGCCAAGAGACGCAACTCTCTGCCCAATGGAGAGGGCCTGGGGCTTCGCATGGAGCATAGCAAGTTGGGAGAGGTACGAAAACACAAATGCATTTCTGTAGATCATATGGATGCACAATACACACAAGTCCTCACTGGCTCTATATATACTGTCACCATCAGAAATAAGGAAAAATGCCAAAGATATGTGCACTTCATTGCACGCATTAGCAGATGTACAGATGATATAGTGTTTTGCTCACAGGCACACAGGAAGCAGACGCCTAATGGAAGTCAGAATTGGTCAGAAGACACTTTTCGTTAAATAATTCACAACAAACTGATCTAACTGTATCTCATTCTGTAGAAAAGCTTAACACTGATGTATCATCCTAAGTAAAGTTGCATTTTGAATATGTCAAAAGAAACAAAGGCTTCTTTACCAAGTATTAAGAACATTTCAGTTAGTGTCTTCTATACCTGTACTTGTGTGGTTTTCAGGAGGAAATTGTGTTTTTTGCAGGAATTTGACCTGTGATTCATATTAATAATTAGTTAAATATTTCTATTTCACTGTAGTGAAAATCTAATTTTAAAGTTTAACTGACTTTTTTTTTTAATGTATGAAGGGAAATTCAGTCTCTGCATTCTGTATTTTATATATAGGGACAAGCTACCATAAATGTTTCCTAAAATCCAAGACTGCTCCTTCCAAAACTTCTGAACCCTGTTAACTATTGGGTTAGAAGTCCACATTCCTCAAATATTTAAGCACTTTTACTTCAAACAAAGACATGCAACAGATTCTTAAACTAACATCAGTCCAAACTAATTTTTACCTCTGTCAGTGGAGGTTATGTAATCATCAGGGTTTGTTAGTCTGTCCGTCCATCTGTCAACATAAGTTATTGATGGATTTTAACAACATTTTCACAGACTGTCCAGAATGACAAAAGCAACAAGTAACTAGATTTTGGGGATGATCCACATTCCAGTCTGGATCCAGGATTTTTTTTGAAGGATTCTTTACTATTGGGAGATAAGGTCGGTTTTGACAGAAATGGTTCTAACTCTATATATATAAATATAAATACCAGCGGAGGGCTCTGCTCTCTGAGTGCTTTTCCAATTATTTCTTTGAATCACTTTTTGGTTTGAGCCACTTTTTAGCTCACTATCCATCATCAGTGACGGTGCCGTGTCCAACATTGTCAACATTGCCATTATCATCGTTGTCATCGTCAAGGGCACCATTCACAATTATTGGGCCTATGAAAGCATAACCGTTGTGGACCCTACAGAAGTTGACTATTTTCTAATCTGTCTGACGAGGAGGACGGTGGGGGGTTAGTGGGGGTGTGATCCATAAACAACCTCACTAGATAGTGTTAAAATGAAGATTAATATGAATTCAACTTTGACCACCCAACATCTATACCTCTCTTATACAGCAGATGTTACACATTTTTAGAACTTCAAACTAACATCCACTAGGCCCCTTCCACTGCTCAAATACTCAAACACACACAAATACTGGGCCCTATGAATTTGTCATGTTTAACCCCCTCCATTGTTGCCCCAGGTTGCCATCTTCATCAATTAATTCTTGAAACAACTATGACAAAACTACTGGCTGGAGTAATAAAAAATGTTTATATGTAGTTCCCTTAGGACAATGTCTATGAAGTGTAACTAAGTATGTAATCATTCTACCAGATCAAAGTTGGTAGAATGATTACCACTTTCAAATAATTACCGATGTGGGTAATTGTTATATTTTCTGTATATTTTACTTGTAGACATGCTACACACTTAGATTCACCCTCTGCATTTATCTCATCACTATCTTAAACATGCAGGAACTCCACACACTATGGGAAAGGAGGTTGATCAGTGTCTTTGACTGTTTTTCTGCCTCAACTTTTTCACATTCCATTTCTTACTCTATCTCCTTCCTCTATTGGTAGCATGTGGAAGAGAGGGGTGGTGTCAACTGTGGCTTGTTTGCATGAATGCAAGAGACACTAAAAGCAAGCGTTTTGAAAAGGGCTGTTTCTCCAGGTTGAAGAGGTTTCTGTATTTCTTCATCAATGTGATATTTTGACCAAAGCATTTAACAGACATTGTCACACCAGGAAACTGTGTTAATTTGTGGAAAATGGGCATGATATATCCCCTTTAATATTTTCAAGTACCCCCCTGGGCTTCTTCTAAGTACCCCATTGCTGTATTTGTACCCCAGTTTGGGAACCCCTGCGCCAGGCCATGGCTGCCCCTAGAGTAATAATGAAAGAGAATAAAATAGGAAGAATAAGAAATGTGTCTGGAAACTAAAATTATTCCAACCATCTTGTTCACAGTGTATGTGTGTTTAAGATCAGACGATAACCCAGCAGGTGTCAGGAAAGCCTTGAGCTTCCTTATTGTGGGAAACAGTCACATATAGAGGAAACTCCAACACAGTGATGGGACACATGACACATGTTTCTCTTGTGAGACTCAGGGATGACTCACCACTATATAAATAACATTCCTTATTTAAATAGAGAATGCTTTAGAAATGAAGTATTTTCCCTCATTATGAATTCATAATATAGTAATAGTGTTTATTTAGCTGCTTAATTGTCTAAGCAGGAAGAAGCTTCATTTTTAATTTAATTCCCGACACACTAACATTTGTCTGAAATAGTTTGAGCCACAGTTCAAGTCATCTATGATGGGAATTGCTCCATCTTTTGAAGTGAAACCTATTTTTCTAACACTTGGGTGTGTAAGTTCAGACACATGTCTTTGGGTCTCAACATTCAACAATAGTCTGTAATGGCTCGAGGGAGAAAGCCTAGTTTCTGTAAATAAACCATTGTTTTGTGAAGAGCTTGGAAATGGTGATGTAAAACAGAGCACATTTTTTTGTCCATATAATGTCATTGAAGATTTTAATATTGCACTGTTACTGTTGTCTGCAGGAGCGGAAGCATTTAGATTTTTCTGGGGCGTAAGGAGCAAGTGCATCTGTGTTTTGATCACTGTTTTATCTACCTCAATGACCCTTTACAGTTTTATGTATGTCTGTAGATAATTCTTCTGTGTTTGGGTCATAAAGAATTCTCCAACTGCCACATTGAGGGAAGAAGAATTTGGGGTTTTAAAACAAGTTAAACAACTCATGTGCTGCAAATAATTGTCTGCATACTGTTTTCAGTTTTCAGTAAATGTTCCCTTTTGTCTCATGTTCATTTTGTTGCAGTGATGAGTTTTTTTTCTTTTTAGTGGTATTAAAAAATAAACTAAGTATCATTTAAAAATGCACAATGTGACTGGCCTGGTCTAAAGCAAAACTGGCCAAACTAAAGATAACTCCTGACTTGCAATGTGACAGATATCACCAGGAAATCTTTCACACATTTTATCTTTTGAAAAAAATTGAGCAATCTCTGGCAACCGGTATTTCATTTGTTTTCAGAGATCTTTGAAACCCCAATACAATGTTATGCATGTTATGCACTCACTGCAATATTTGGAGTCATTCCATAGAAGACACACCTAAACAAGAATTTTAGGAACGTCATTGCCTTCACAATTTTAGTAGCTCATTTATGTAGACGTCATCTATGGCTTTTGGCGTCATATGACACCATATCACGCCTTGGCTGAGGTCTGCTGTCTCTGACTGCCTTGTTATATTTGATGTACATTCAATTGTACAGTTCTGATTATTACAATATAAAATTTCACCAAAAAAGAAAACTTTCATAAATTGGTCTGTGGTTAAGGAAAAGTGTAATCAGTCAGGCAGAACAACAGTATATTGTGTGACTGAGAAGCTGTTTAAAGTGTTTGAGTATATCTGATGACAATTCTACTGTAGCAACATTTTTAAAGTTGTTTAGTGTAGTTTCAAATAAATACATAGGCAGAATCATATACTCTGTTGTATGCTGACTGCTTGATGTGAAATTGAAGCTAAAGCTGAAATCCAAATTGTCTGTCTATGTGTGTGCAGGAGAGTGAGGGGCTGGTGTTTCACTACTGGGCCTTGTTCGACGGTCACGCCGGTTCGGGTGCAGCAGTGGTTGCCTCTCGCCTGCTGCAGCACCACATCGCCTGCCAACTCCAGGCCGTCATTGAGATCCTTCGCAACTTGGCCTTCCCACCACCCACTGTCCTTGGGGAGGAATCTGACAGCAACCCCTACCTCCAGGGAAACACCCCTGGGCCTCACCGCCCCACATTGACCCGTGCTGCTTCGCTTCGTGGAGCAGCGGGTACGCCAGGGTCCCCATGCAGTACCCCACCTCCACCACGCTTTTTCACAGAGAAAAGGATCCAGCATGAGAGCCTGGTGATAGGAGCCATAGAGAATGCCTTCAAAGAGATGGTGAGACAGACATAAGTTTAAGTCGACATGCATACACTCATCCTGATCAATGCTGAGAGCTTTGACTCTCACTGGATGTATAAGTTATTACTCAAAGTCATCCCTGGGGACACTCACTGTGAGGCTGTTTGTGTGTGTGCAGTCATGTCAACATCCCATCATCAGCATGTTTACTCAGTTCTCTACACTGTTTCAAATTTTTTTTTAAAACACAGAGTTGCAGTATTTTGACATGTATTGACCTTTTTGACAGCACAGCAGAAACAATACCTTAAAAAAAGGCTTAAAAGCAATTACATTTGATATGGTAGGTCTTCAGTTATGTTACCATAAGTCTGTTCACTGGATTGTTTTTAAATGCATCTGGAAATTATTCAAGATGTATAAAATTAATTATATTGAAATTAGTACCCAATTATCGCAAACTTTGCAGCTCAGGCATTGGAGTAAGTAAATACATACTGTGAAATGGGCATCAAATTATCTTCTAAATAGTCTTAAAACTGTCTTAAAAGGGTCTTAAATTCAACTTGTAAAAACCTGTAGGAACCCTGTACTTGACTGACACAAACTATTATAAGGAATTTTTGGTCTGTTTACTTTGATTAGGAAAAAGTATCTTCACTAATGATATACTGATATAACAGCCAGCCAATATTTACCCCACCCCCTGAAATGTGAGATGGTTATTATTTTTTTGGCTACTATTCCTGCCCATGATGTCACTTAGGGTACATGGCTAATGAAAATGGATAATTATCTAATATTGCTCACTCATATTACTCATATGTGTATCCTGATATTCTCTGTCATAATTATTCTCCTTACAATCAGAAATGCACCTTTTTTTTGGGGGGGGGGGCATCCCTCTTTATCAAAAAGGATCTTTTGTCTTTTACCAGCTGAGTGTAAACCAGAGCCATGAGCCACAGCCCATACTAAAACATGCAACTCAAATGAGTTACTGTCTGCATATTCCACACACTTTACTTGGAAAATGCCCTGAACAGAATATGCTGTCATACTCAGATAATTGTCATGTTAAGAATAACCGGCTGGATAATAGTGTGCTTGTAAATCTACTTACCATTTGACACCAAATGACATAACCACCACTAGATGGCAGTGTTTTACAGTCTACATTTTGCTCCTGAAAAGGAGTAGGTGGGGAAAAATCTTCAGCTCCACCGCCCATTTCTCTTATCCCAGCACAAAGAAGCTCCCCTACAGTTGATCCAACAGTCTTTTTCAGTCACTGTCACTGAACCGGTAAAACTATGACCTCTACAGAAAGCAGTCCACTTTTTGAAGCCTGCAGGATAAAGCTGTAACTATAACTGTAGGATATCTGAGGTGTGGAAAATGTGATAATTTACCTCATTAAAGACGTGGGACAAATGAGGACACAGAAATAATACTCGTTATGAAATACAAAAAGATACTAAAGATGTGTATGCTTGCCTGCTGGTAGATGAGGTGCCGGTTAATGCTTTTGTGTGCATTTATTGCAGGATGCCCAGATTGAAAGGGAGAAGCACATCTATAACATCACAGGAGGATGTACAGCTCTCACTGTAGTTTACCTGCTTGGGAAACTATATGTTGGCAATGCAGGCGACAGCAGGTATGTATTTTTGTGCCTCATCTGTTCAATAAAAAGGGAGGAGAGGGATAATTACACTGCAGGGACCCCAGAGACCCAAAAAATCTATACTCACAACACATCAGCAAGGTGCAGCAGCAAATGGAACTGTTCTGTTTGATGTAAGAGACTGTTTACAAGTTCCTTTTTTCTCCTTTTGTCCTCTTTTCAGGGGTATTATTATTAGAAACAATGAGATCATTCCAATGTCTACAGAGTTCACACCAGAGTCAGAGCGACAGCGACTGCAGTTTCTGGTAAGAAGTTTGGGTGTCGTTCATTTAAAATAATTCCACCTATTTCCTATGAAAGGGTTTACAAAAGGAAAAATCAGCCCATAGACAATGATCATTAAGTTTGCTAGTTGTCATCAGCTTTTACTATCAGAGGCATTAAACAGTGAATCAAAATGTCCAAGTTTCCCTTTCATTTCATACATAAATGGATATGATAAGTAACAAGAAGACGTTTGAAAGAGAAACAACAATGTCATTACACATTTTTTTCTTCCCGGTGAATGCAATTAGATCTAAAACGATAAATCAATTAGTCACTGAGCAACTAAAAAAACCCTTTTCTAAATAATTAATGATAACTTGAATGTTATAGCACAATAGTAAGGTGAGTCATTTGGAATTTTGAGTAAGAAAATTAAGACTCACTTTTCACTGAGGGAACCAACATTTGTCATTTTTATCCATTGAACAATTAGTAGTGTATGTAAATGTAAAAAGAAAATCTATAACACTGATCTAAAAGTAAAATACCTCCAGAATAATAATGATAATAAAAAAATGTCAATCTTTGCCCACCTTCAGCTCAGTTGAATTTTATTTCGACACACACACAAAATCATCCCAAAAATCTATCAATATGGTCAACATTTTTTTTTTTGCACTTTGTTAATACTAAAGAAAAATTAAGTCAAAAATGTTGGTTGGCTTGGGTCAAAATAGGAAATTCTGAGATTTAATGAAATATTGGGTTTTATTCTAAAGGAATGTTTGCCTCAAAACTACCAGATCTACTGTCTGCACTGTTTAGTTGAAGACTTATATGTCTGTTGTTTAAATGAAAGTACTTATTAGCTGCAACATGCATACATATCATATGTAGCGATAATTCTGAACCACACACTCCAACTGTTTTTCCCAGGGTTTCATGCAACCTCAACTGTTAGGAAACGAGTTCACACACCTGGAATTCCCCCGGAGAATTCAGAGGAAGGAGGTGGGCAAAAAGATGCTCTACAGAGACTTCACCATGAACGGATGGTAAGTCATCTCCTCTCTGTTGTCTCAATTGACTCATGATTTAATAGTTTGTATAAAAATGTTTTACTGATTTACATCTGGCAAATCCCTCTCTGATATCAGGATAATAATAGAAATCTCTAAAAGGTTAAAGTAGTACTCTGCCTCCACTATTTGCTGTCTCCTTTTCCCTTCTTTACTGCTGCTAACTCTGCTCTATATGGTGAAAGATGAAGAGACCAGGAGAGAGCTAATGAGGGAGCAGCCATATGATATGATATGATATAATGATACAGTAGAGATGGTCCTGAATGCTCCTTGTTCTTTGGTTTAGCCAGGCACCATGCTGTTTGACTGGAGCTGCAGTGGAAGCTCATAATGAGATGTGCTTTTAGAGACTCACACTGACTTGTGCTGCCACATACTGATCTGCCTGTGCATTGAACTGTGTGATGTATATTTCACTATAAGTCCACCAGCTCAGGAGTAGAGTGATGTGCCGCAGCATCCAGTAATGATATATCTCTATCAGCATCAGTATGAACGATGTCAAAGAGGCTGCATTAGATTTTGTCAGTATCTCGGTGTGTTCTTTGAAAATGCCAACATCTGTGCAAGCACAATACCGGACAAAGGATGCCCTTTTCAAAGATATGCATGTCAGCATTTAAAAATTGAAAGTTTTAAATGTTATCTAGCTTCCTCCATGAACTTAGATGTCAAATGTTTATTTAAATGAGAAATGAGGTGTGCAAATAGCAAGTTGAGTGCCCTCAAGCATTACTACTTTTACTAAGTGTATTTATTCAAGTTACATAAATGAAACAGAGAAACACAGCTAAAGTCATCCTTGACCCAAATGACTAATACATTTGATAAATGCCTTATAGAAAATAATTTAGCATTATGTTGACTCTTAAATTGATTAATCACCATTTGAATATGTTTAAACGTATACGTTGCATCACTTCAACACAGCGTGAGGGTGAATTAGCACAGTGTGAATCACTGTTGTCTCACTCTAGAGGTGTAGAGTGTGATATGCAGGCTGGCTGGCGGATGAGGACGTCGTATTTCTGCTTTCCCGACACAAAGGCAGAGGAGGAAAGCCAGGCTGAAAGGGAGAGTGTAGCAACTGGGTCAAGAAAAGTACACGTCTTGGATTTTTAGACAGACAGATGGGCAGAGAGAGAAACCTGGGCTGACAGGCGGAGCAAACCCTGGACAGATATGAAGGCGTTTGAAGTTGTTGATAGTCTCCACTGACTGGTGACGCCAAGTCTAATCTAACTGGTTTAAGTACATCCGCGTCAGCCACGGAGTCTCTCAGTCTAACATCAAAGCTGCATTTTATAAGTGTGTTTCCAGATCTTCTTCTTCCATTTGTGCACTTCTCAACTTGTTTTTTGTTGTTAGTTCATACACTCTTAAATTCCCTCCCTCTTGCTTTCTCTAGCTAAATATTTTATGCGTTATTACACTATGGAGAAAAATGCTCAGTATGAGACAGAAGCTAAATCAAATGTTGTTGAAAATATACACAGAGAATTATAGTGCCACTTTTTCCCACTTTAATTTTTAGCACTAAGGAATGGGCATGAAGGGAGAGTAAGAGTAATCAGGAAGAGAAATTCTGGATTCATGCAGAAAAAGCCTTAAAACTTGACATTTACTTAAATAAAGGCAAAGGAAATGTGTCTCTGTAACACATTTCATACACAAATATCAATGCAAAAACATTCAGAGAGAAATAAAAACATAGAAAATGATGAAAATTGAAAATGACTTAAAAAATTAATGAAATACAGAACACATAAAATCATAAAAGGCATACAATATTATTCTAAAATGTACATTAAACGTCCTGTAGTCATAAGAATTGATTGTGACTTGCAGTACATTAAGTGTAAAGTGTCAGTTATAGATTTTATTAATGGGCACACAGTGTTTTCAACATGGATTAAAACTGTCTATGTTTGAGGACAATCTTAACTCTATGAGCAGTTGGTTCCAGGTTTGACAGCATAAGGGCTAAATGTTGTCAAAGGGAGTAAATAATCTGTTATCACACACTAGAGCTCCCATTTGTCTGTCACTTTTACAAATTAAAGATGTAGAGTTGAGGTGATGAAACATTGGTTGTTGTTGTTCCAGTACAACTGAAAAGCATCAGGGCTGTTTCAGTCTGTACTCCAACATGCTGGAGATTATTTTTGTGTTCTGTCCAAATGGGTGATGACTGGGAGGTTTGTATTACCTGAAGAACGAGTATTGTTCTGAGAGTCACTGTTATTCAAGGAAAGTCGGAAAAAAAAAAAATGGAGAGGGATTTCCAAGGTTTCCATTTCATGTCTTTCCTGTTCCTATTTCATCTCACACCTTTGCATCTCTTGAGTGAGTCAGACAGACAGAAAAAGATTTATTCACAGCCTCTCTCTGCTCTTCCTTTCCTTACTCAAACACAGGGCATACAAGACCATCGAGGATGAAGATCTCAAGTTTCCACTAATATACGGTGAAGGAAAGAAGGTAAGAGTGTGTGTATCCACTCCAAATCCTGCACAGTTTCTCTGGGATTCAGAAGTGCAGAGAAAACCGTAAATCACTTGTTCTAACATTGTCAATCTGACACACACACACACACACACACTGTGCCTGCCAACCACCCAGAGAGTGGGCGAACACTTGCTCTCTGATGTGTGAGAAGCACACTGTGCTTGTGTGCGTGTATCCAGTGTCACACACAAGAGAAAAGGAGACGGTCCATCTGTTTCACTCCAGCAGCAGAGCTACATCTAACACACACACATGCACTCGGAAAGACACAAACAACACACAAAGAGACATTTCATACAGACACACACATGACAGCCATCTCTCTGAGAAGCAAAGTTAATCCTCACTGAGACAGCAGGGGAGAGGTGGGAAAGAAGAGACTGAAACTTAAAACACTCCGGCAAATAAATTACACAGAATGCTTCAAATTCTCTGCATTTGATTCTTACATAATTTTCTGTTTTGTGCAAAAAAGAAACACAATGAAAATACCCATCAGGAAAGAAAGTAGCATCTGCCCACACATTGTGCCATTGTTGCTTCAGACTTTCAATTCAAAGGAAGGACACATTGAAAATGCTTCATATAGAAATGAAAGAGTGGTAACGCCTCAAGAATTCAATAATTGAAGGAACTGAACACTAACTCATGCTTTTACTTCATGCTTTTACTCTTTGCACCCTTTAACTGGGTCACATATTGTGATATTTGTGGGATGCAGTTGAGTTGTAGCTTTCTGTCACTTTCATTTATATAGTACCAGTCATCATCTCAATGCACTTCATTAATTCACATCAAGGCTGAAAGAGACTATACAGAGAACCCAACCAAAGTCCAGGAGCAACCCCAATGCAACACAGGGGACGAAGTACTTTAGTAGTATACTGAACAAAATATCTACTGGAACACTAGAGTTTTTACTCTGCTATTGAACCATGTTGGGGTACATTATCGGTTGCCTAGCAGCCAATTGTGGGATGGGCTGATCCCTGTATGTAGATGACATCTGGGCTAGATGTCCTCTGGCCTCTAATGGAGGCTTGTCATTCTCTTTCCAGACACCATATTTAATGTGCTGGTATTGGTTTTCTTACATTTTCTTTTTGTTTATTTCACACACATTTACTATATACATTACTGCATGTCAGCCACACTTTCTATTTGATTGTCTTCTACTATGCATATATTTGAGCTAAATTAAAGCTTCACCTTTTGTCTTGTAACAAGCTGAACCTGGCAACAGCTAAAGATTTGCATTGCATGCAACTGTACCAGCATTATCCCAAAGTGACATCTTCATTTCCCTATGCAGCAGACGTGAAATACTGTGAACCTTGTACAGTTTACATAAACACGTACTGCTCTATTCACTGCCTACTCATGTGGAAGATTCTGCCTGAAAAGCAGCCGAATGAAGCACTGTCTTCATGACTCAAGCATAGTAAATACAAAACCATCTTATTGACCATATGCTCAGTGAACGCCAGCTAAAGGTTTTCAGTAGTAATCACTGACTACTGGCAGCTTTTACATCTATTTTTGCTTAAAGTCTGTTCATTTGCGTGGGAGATTTACATTACCATGTTTTTCACAGGCTCGAGTGTTGGCAACCATTGGGGTGACCCGTGGGCTCGGTGACCATGACCTTAAAGTTCATGACTCTAACATCTACATCAAACCATTCCTGTCCTGTTGCCCTGAGGTAAGATGTATTGATTTACACAAACATAAGAAAATAATCTAAGTGACTCTTTGAAGGGACATAACCATCAGAAATTGTAAGTGTGATAGTGGTGGTGGTGGTGGGGTGTATTGATTTAATATGAAAGGCACTTTGTGCTACATTTCATTGTATGAAAAGTGATATATAAATAAAGGTTGATTGATTGAGGGACAAAAAAGTCTGACTGAAATCTGATGATACAGACGAATGCAGCAGAAACCACTGATGTCTGTGGTTAGTTTACACTGCATTTGATCATGCTTGACTGTCCAACTCTAAAAGAAATTATGGCTGAGTGTGTCACCATCTATCACCTTAAAGCCATTAAACCTCAGATAGTGATCTCTAAATCTGAATCAGATGCTGCTTGGATAAGGATCACCACATAGCTTTCTTCACTCCATCTTGTTTTCTCAGCTCTATTTCTTAACTTGTTCTGTCTTTGGATATGGATTGGTGAAGCAATAACATCACATGGTACCCCTGTCATTTCTGCAATACAGTCACTGAAGTAGTATCTTGCTGCGTCTCTGCCTGAAATATGTCTCTAGCTGTAGAAGAACTTGAGCTCACCTGTCTGTCTGGCCCTGGTTTCAAAGTGCTTTCATCTCTTTAGTTTGTCTTATAGAGTTTTGCATTTTTCCTCCCTCAGCTCTCTTCTTGATCTTTAATTCATTCATGCTCCGGTTCATGGCAGGTTCATTTGGAAAACTCCTCTCAGCAATCTGACTCTTTCTTACTAACACAACTTTCACCTCTCACCAAAGTCTCTCATATGTGTTATTGTGATACATTAGATGACTGAAGTATGCTTTAAAAAAAAACAAAAAAAAACTTAAGTTAAGGAAATGCCATGAACTTTTCTGTGCAAGGGATACGTCAGAGTAGATAACAGTTTAGCTGGCATACAATGCATGTATACTGAACTGGGTGCTTCACACCTTAAAGTCTGAACCAAGGTAATTTTTTAATTGTTCACATTTGGTCCAGTTAGTTATGCTTGGCATTGGTTGAATTATAGACAGGTTATCTTCATTTATTTTTTCACATTACTTTCTGAAATTGCTTTGAAAGTCATATCCATAAAAAGATATAGCCAAACTCTCATCACAATTGGTTTTAAATGGGACCATCTCTTTGGTTCAGATCATTGATCAGGCTGTTCATTGTGTACCGTGGTCAGTGGGAGGTTTTAATCTGCAAATCTAGTTTGGATTAACTGTATGACAAGTATTAGGTAGGTGTGAAAATACCTGTAGTCTGTGAAGAAACGCAGAAAATCTTCTCAATCAGTATCTAAATGATGTATCACATACTTTTTATGTTCTTAGATAAAACACTTGTCGGTGCACTGGTTGAAATGTTTTATTTTAATTAGTTCAATAATAGCAGAATTTAGTGTTACGAACAGCAGTCAATACACATAGAAACATTTGTTAGAACTATATGGAATTATATATATGGAATTAATTTATTTTGTTTCATCATCTGAAGCCACTTTATCCTCACTGGGGTCCTAATCCAGCTATAATGGGCGTACACCCTGTATGACTCACCAGTTCATCGCAGGGCTCCTCTAATTTATTTATTAAATGATGAACACATGTCAAAATACCAGTGCTTAAATTTGAAAAGATGAATAATCAGTAGGATGTCAATGGAAAACGTGCATGTTCTGATGTTTTATGCTTTGTCTCATAGGTGAAGGTGTATAACTTGACCCAGTATGAGCATGGAGCTGATGATGTTCTAGTCATGGGAACTGATGGTCTGTGGGACGTCCTCTCCAACCAGGAGGTCACTGAATCTGTCACTACCTTCCTAGCCAACTGTGACCCTGATGATCTGCACAGGTGCAATGATTTGTTTTCTTTTTTCTACTTTTCTCTCGACTACAATGTCAAATCAGTGCTAAATAGTTTGACTCACCAGTGCAGAGGGAAGTCATCTCTCTTTAGGTCAAGGCTGACAAGGTGTTTACTGTCAAATCTTTGTCCAGGTATACAATGGCAGCTCAGGACCTGGTGATGCGAGCACGTGGAGTTCTGAGGGATCGAGGCTGGAGGATCACAAATGAACGTCTGGGCTCCGGAGATGATATATCTGTCTTCATCATACCTCTGATGTATGGAAACCGTCAGCCCTGATGAATCTGACAAAGATCTACAAGCTAAGGACTTGACAGCAAAGCATTGATCAGGTCACTCCTGATCTCTGAGACTGTTTTTTTTTTTTTTAGTTCTTTCTCATTTCTTCATCAGACAAAAGTTTAGTTTCTTCATGAGTTTGTGTCTCTGCAGAAGTTCAGGTGTGGTCCATCATCAAACTTGGCCACGGCAGTCACCATTTTACATCAGAAAACTCCCAACATAAAAAGTAGACACATCGTCACCTCTTTCTTCATTTATATCAATGACATATTGATTAAAGGTTGTGATTAATGTTGATAGAGTTGCCACCTCCCTAGGATGACAAGGTTGTCTGCTCCTGAACTTCTACAGAGACATGATAGTTGAAAAGGGTGGAGGCTTTTCCAATGTGAAGAAGTTTTTCTTTTGACTTCTTTCAGAGCTGTACAATACTGAGCTTTGTCCCTGCTCTTCAATCTATACTTGTGTATATATATATATATATATATATATATATATATATATATATATGAAAACTTCCTCTGTCTCGTGAACGGTGGGCAGAGCTGGTGGGTTACCTACCTTTTCTGTTTTGCCACAGTGTGGCTTAAAGGACTCACTTGGTAGAGAAGCTACTTCCAGAACAACAAACAGACTGCCCCCTGTCCCTGCTCTGTACAGAGGTGATTCTAACTCGGGTGTGCATGACTGTTCCCATCGAGCATCATGTTTTTGTTTTGGAGGTTGCCATTTGCTGAGAGCGAAAATAATCCAAAAGATAATCATGGTGTTTCACAGAAATAAAGAGTTTAATTCACAACTAAACACCAGGAAAGAAGATCAGAAATCAGTTAGAAAAAACTCATGCCTGGGTGGAGTTTCAGTCTTATTAAGTCCTCAAGGAAAGATAAATAGTCACTGCAACAATCCATTTAATCTGGTACTACAGCTAAAAAGTGTAAAATCCTTCTTGGAAGTTGACATTTTTATGCTTTAGTTCTCAATTAAATGGCTTGGAAATAGTGTATTTGCACTTTAAGCTGATCCACATCACCAAGGAGCCATGAGATGATGAAGAGGTAAATATTCCCTGCAGCAGGGAGGAGAACAAACCCAATTTATATGGTATTTAAAAAATCATGACAATACAATCATAATCAAACTGAACAAAGAAACAAGACTAACTTTCTTATGCTTTGACATTTTTGCCGTGTTTTGCATGTATCCTAATCTTCAGATGCTTCAGAAGGACAGACTTGGGAAGAACAACGTTGTGTTTTGACGTAGCTATTAACAATATGTCAGTGCATGCAGTGAGATATTGTAGGCCTGGGAATATGAGCAATGGTGCAATAGTTCACACTGCTGTTTGTTTTTATATGGACTGAATTTCTGTTTATGTGATGTATTAACAGACTAGTCGTAATGTTGTTTCTTTATGAATGCGCAGACATCTTGCATATATTTAAATGGTGTTTTTTTTTTTTCTGTAGGATTATTACATTAGGATATTTGACCTGTTGACTACCCAGATGTAGCACGAAAGAGTGACTTTAATGTTAAGCAGCGACAAGTCAATGAAACGCAAGATTCCAAACTAAATGAATCAGTGGGAAAAGGACCAAAAAGGATCTTTTTTTTGCCTAATGAAGAGTGTGTTCATGTAGTAAGGGGGTTATTTTGTGTTTTACTGTTTAGTTCAACACAGTTAGGATTTAGAAGATTTTTATTTTGGAGTTTAATTCCAAGCTGAGAAAAACAACAGAATGATATCAATGTTTCTATTGCACAGCTGAATAATAGCATAGGGTTTATGTTTGCATTGTGTTTTCCCCTCTGTTGTGAATTGTAGAGCTCTGAAGTAGCACTGACTGGAGAAATATTTGATTTAACTACCTGGAAGAACATAGGAATGCCTGAATCCAAAGACGTTGTTCTTTTTTGGATATTGTTCAGTGCCAGGATGAGGAAGCCATCATTATGTCACATGATAATGTGCCATTGTGTCACATGGGCTATTTATCATCTTAGCTTGGACTTTTTTTGGACCATTATCAACATTCCTCCAAGCAGCAGTAATTTACCTTCAGTTCATAAGGTGCATTTTTCCTCCTGTACATTCCATGATAGAAATATTTACTTTACAATACTGTCTTGTAATGCATTGTTTATTCATTCATTATATGCTGTATTATTCATTGAATTATTGCGTCCATTAGATAAGCTATTTGACTCTTAAGATTATTTCTCGAATATTTTATTGATTTTTCAACTTTATTTTACATTTTCACCATTCCAGCTCCATTTCTTTGTCTTGACATGTATCGCAGTTCACTAGAGCAGCTGGTGCTTCTTGAAAAGCCAGGCTTCATCCGATTTAGAGTGAATGTTAAGAACTGCGAGCATCATCACAGCGAGTGAACGGAGCTTTAGAGCGTCTGTTGAATGTTGATCTTAACCCATAAAGACCCAGTGCTACTTTTATGTCAGTTTCCATTTAAATTGTTCTCTATATTTAACCTTTCTTAAGTGATTAATCACCATTGACTGTAATATTACTTTCCTTACTTTGTGTTTTTTTCATCGTAAATCATGTATTTTCCGATAATTAAGTCACTAATCATTGTAGATGTTCATAAAAGCTCAGATTAAAGACAATGAATATTGTCTCAGAAATAGAGAAAAGTGATGAAAAAGTTAGTTCTTCAGCAAAGTTATCAATAATTGAACATAATAACAAGTGCGTCCATCCACTGTTATTGATCCATGTGTTTTACTGATGAATCAATGTTGTAGAAGGTGTTTCCACATTTACTACAGAGCCTCTGAATGTCCAAATGGGTCATATCTGATGACTAAGAAAGGATGACAAGGATTAATGGATGCACAGGTATTAACCAGTTTAAATCAGTAGATGACTGGTTAATCATGGTCTTTATGGGTTTATTAATGTCATTAAGCCTTCTTCTCCTACATGAATGTTAAAATTTGATCATAATTTATTTTTCTCATCCCATTGTGCCACCTGACTGCTGCTCATTGACTCAGGATCTCTTAGCATGTGTACTGACGTAAAGGATGAGAGGGGGTTTCTAAAGGCATGGGGTCTGTTAATTCCACTGTTGTAAATACATGTGGTGATGTGTAATATCTGGAAGCTCTTAAAATACGTACTTTTTCATCTCAGCCCAGGCTCCAGGTTTCCCTTTTTGAAGTTGCTATATTGTGAAGTCATCTCTGCTGTTATTTTTTTTTTTTCTACTTTTATCATCAGGTTGGATACGAGACAAGAGCTGAGCAGTTTTTTCTGTAGCAAAGAGGACATGAGAGCCCACTGGGGGATCCTTTTTAAGTGACCATTGTGCTGCCCTCGACCGCTCTGTTTGTGAATGTGAAATGTACGTTTTGTATAACAAAAAGATAACTTAAGAAGATGAAAGGAATATTTTTAATGTTTCATTGTGCAACTCTGACTTTGGAGAAAAATGTTTACCCTCAGTGTTTCTTTTCCAGAAATGAAAAGAGAAAATAAATGTTAAAGATCAGTGTAAAGAATGTGTTTTTCTCATTAAAAAGGAAGTAAGTGCATGTCAAGTTGAAATACAGAGGAGCTCAATATGCAAGCGTGAAATCAATAGTTCCCCAAATCTTTCCGCTCGCAGTGCAAATCAGTTACCAGCCCAAATCAATCTGACAGAGCAAGAAACAAAAGAAGAGATGTGCAAACCTAATCAATACTGTTGCTGTTTGTTTCCTGGGTTCCCCCTGTGGAGGAGCAAACACAAGCAACTACCCTCACAAAGACTAGACTGAAAGAACAACAGAGGGATTCATTAGTGGAACTACACTGAATCACAAACATTTCATGTGGAATCACAAATGGAAAACGTTATATTTCAACTTGTGTTCAAATACACAGAAATGCACACAATTCTAACTGAAGATGGGGTCAGCCTGGATGAAAGCCATTATCCCAAACTGATTTCCTGTGTTATAATTGTGTTAACTATAGGAAATGGAGACAGATGAATGTTACTATACACTGATACGACTGTCAAATCACTACATTTGTTCATGGCTGGTTTGATTAAGACCAGATTCGGGTTACTTTATTCATACCTGTTAGTAAATTTGCCCTGTAGTGAGTAATCATCCACACATAACTTTTAACATTTCATCAAGATATAAACAACCACAAACGGTAATGAAAGAAGTGCTCCATAACTCCAACCATAAACACACTTCAAAAGGACAAGAATAAAAATTGGTTTAACCCTTTAACTCCTGAGTTAAGCAATTCCACAGCAACAAATAAAAAATAAGCAACAAAATGAACAAAAACTGCCAAAGTGAACAGTAAAAATTAAAAATACACTAACAAAAGAATATGTAACATGAACTAAGACACGAACAGAACACAATTGAAGAAAAATAAAATAAACAAAATGTAGAAAAATAAGCAACAACATCAACAGACACTAACACATATTCACAAAATAAGAAATAACACAAAACATTTTTTTTTAAAAAAGAATAAATGATTAGTGTTGTAATTTGGTTCCAGTAGTTTTAGTTTGGACTTTTCCTTTTTCTAAATCAGTTGCTTTTCGTCACCTGTACATCAGTTCCATGAACAAAATTAAGAGTAAAAATAAATCCCAAAAAAATATTTTTAAACTAAACTATCCATTCAGAACGTGCCAGGGGTTAAAGGGTTAAAACAAGGACGCAAAGAGTTTAAAACCCCAGACACCTTCAAATAAATAAGTCTTGTGGTCAGTATATAGTCACACCAGGGACTAAACTGTTTCTATAGCGTTTTGTCTTGTCATTTTGGGACCATGTGCTTCTTTCTGGACAGGGTTTGAAGTCATTTATAATTATTGTACAAACGTCCTGACATGAGAGAAAAAAAAAAGACAACACAACCGTGCGTAATATACAAGAAATACTTTATTTAGGAAAACAACACAAACAAGACACATTTAAGGTTCGGATTGTTTCAGTTGATCACATCAGTCCCAGTTTACATTTACGCACAATTGCTGTAATGAAAGAGCAGAGGAGGTGAATCCTCTCAGTTGTGTTTACAGACAGTTGCAGTGACCAGTTTGCTTCCTTAGTCGCAAGTCACCAGCGCCGGCAAGGCAGTAGATTGCGCAGTCATCTCCACAAGGGGGTAATATGACAACCCGACCAACAGCACAAACTACTACCTCAACCAGCACATGGTTCCTCTCACCTTCTTTCATCCAGTTTAGATTTAGAACCAACTTCAGTTTTCATCTGAATCTCGGATCTTTCACTGTCGCTGTGCGTAAAAGCCCAGAAAAATGGCGTGCGCGTAAAACGTGGCCGCAGTAAAGCGAGACAAAAACCCCACCCAGAGCATCGAAAAGAGGGGGGGGGGGAAACACCTCCCGTACCTTTTCTACATTCCCAGCACCCTCTACTTTCCTCAGATGACCTCGGAGACAATGACATATGGCAGGTAAAGACAGTGGAGCTCTGAATTCCCCCAGAGCCACAGCCGACGATCACCGGAACCTAAATGAACAACAACCAAAAAAAAAACTAAAGCAAAAAAAAAATTAGGTGCAACTTTTCATCTTAAAAATAATATAAGTCTGAATATTATGCATAGTAATGTGTCAGACAGAGAAAAGTGGCGCTTATCTGTAGAATTTGGCCTTAAACATTAAGTTATCCTATGCAAAATCCTAATAAACATCACATTATTTATAACTTAAAACAAATGATTAACAAAACACACATGTTACAATAGTCAATCATTTCACAAGAAAAAACAGGTAGGTATATTGATTTTTTTCTACCAGAAAATACCAAGAGATAATAACGTGCCAACTAAAAAGTCACAATAAAGTCATAAAGCTTTAATTCTGACTGTTTATTACCGAAAATGTGTCCGTTTAGTGAGAAGGAAAGACTCCCGTCGGCTCCCCATCTTCATTCCCTTCACCTTGCAGCTGAACTGCAGCAGACTGTTTTATAATCTATTGTTGTCTATCCTCATCTCTGCGCATTCAAACAAAGTTATCCCGGGATAAAAAAAAACAATCCGATCTCCTAAAAACAAAAACAAAAACGTGAACCAATCCACGTTGTGCTCAAATGCGCATTTCTTTGCCTTTCCCCCCTGCAAACGCAGTATGTCAAGTAGGTGTGGAAAATGAGTGGATGTGGCGGAGCAGTGTGGATAAAATTCGCGGGGAACGTCAGGACACGGGTAGGTAGGACCAAAGATTAGAGAAAAAGAAGAGGTTTGACTTTGACGAGTTTTTCTGAACCGAGTAGACGATGATTGGACAGAGATGCTACCGGAGTGCGCCACCGGGTGGTAACATTTAAGAAAGACAAGGAAAAACAGAACCAGTCTGTTAAAGCACATTCCAGTTTTGTGCATTAATGTAGTGTATTTCTCAGGCAGATCCCCGTGTGCTTAGTAGCACAACAGTGACTCTGGTTTGATGGTTATTTCTGGATGGAAAAGACGGCACATTTTAAAGAGTAATTTCATTTAGGGTCATTAAACTGGTCCATCATAATAATAACACTGTTGTATGTGGTCAAAGCTTTAGGATGAGTGAAACTAAACAGTGACTCGTCGTGGTTTTGTGCAGAGGAGTGATACTCTGTCTTACAGCCCTTCCGTTTGACTCCTCCTCCTCATTGGTCAGAAGGACGAGCCGCTGCCCCGGGGAACCTCCCAGCTGTGAGCAGACACAGAACCCGACAGAACCCGGAGAGAACACGGTGTTCCTCCTCAAAGACCATCCTGCAGCTGCCTGCCCCTCACATTGGAACGGGATGAAGAGAAAATGGAGGGCAGAGCAGTCAGAGGGGTGAAGTAGGCTGTTTTAGAGAATCCCTCTGACATGTAGGGTCTGCTGCAGTCACTACTGGAGCCTGTGATACTCCGTATTGCAGGCATTACATAATTTGTTACTGCAGATCGTTTTACAGGTTAATTGTCTTTATAATACAAATATTGATTGTACTTAATGCAGTTACTATAGCTGGAGTATACAGAATTGAAAAGCACGGTAAAATATCACACTACTAAGACACTGCACTGACACACAAGGCCCACAAAGCTTTACACAACTTTATTGAAGATTGTGTATAAATACACATGCACATTTCAAATGTAAACCCAAGTGAACTCAAGTGCAGCCAAACCTGGAAACCCCAACTATGTTGTCATGCAAGGATGTCTGAATTAGTTTTTACAAAAAAAGTCCCCAAACAACAGAGCCATCCTCTTTTTTTTTAAAAATATTCCCTCCCTGACAAGAGCACAGGCAATGCGTACATGTGGACTTGAACCACATCCCTTGACATTTCATGTCTTGTCAAGATTTTAAATATATTGTCTGTTTTATTAAATGCTTACATATAAATAAATAAATTTATCAAATGTGCACTCACAGAGTGAACTCTTATGTACAGTATTGTATAAGCCTATAGTAGCAATCATATCTCCCTCAGTTAGAACGGGGTGAGTCGCCCAAAAAGCAAGGCAGCGCTGAGGCAATAAAGCCCAATGAAGTCAAAGCACACAGACGCTCATAAAAGCATGGTACACGACTAATATTCTGAGGCAATAACAGGTATGCTAATGCTGTTTACAATGAGGAAAACACATAAGAGCCACACTCCACCATGGAGAATAGACTTAATCATAAGTTGCACTGGTGGAGGAATATCCTGCAACTATCTGCCACAAAATATTTTTATTGTATCATGATCCCAAAAGCTGAAAGGCCTTTTAGGCAGACTCACCCTAGATTTCCGTTTTGTTACCCCATCCACCCATTTCCCCTCCCATCCTCAAAGCTCAGGACCACAATGATGCATTTCACCCCTGGAAAGGGACTCATTCAACAGTACCCATGACTACATACAGCTAATATCATAGGTGAAGAACACAATTCCATCACATTCAATCAAACCAAGAAAGGGAGTATTTGAAAAACTGAAGTAACAATAATCTACCCCTGTAAAGAATCAAAAAGGCATTAACCACATACATCTGGTCAGTGTTCATTTCTTTCAGCATACATTCTGGCCCTCTTGTGGACTAAAAATGACATTGTGTGGCTGCAGTATAACAAGCAGTTTGACAAATGATATAGACATTCCTACACAGTTGTTATGCAAGTGAGTGTGTGTGTGTGTGTGTGTGTGTGTGTGTGTGTTTGTGTGGGAGGGGCCATGCAGGACAGACGGCCTGATAGAGATGTGCAAAGAAAAGGCGACTGGTCTGAGATTAAGAGTTAAGGCTGAGGTGATCCAAACAAGAGAAGATCTTTCTGATGCCAGCGAAATCACCAATGTTCCTAATCTCACAGTGCCTCTAATATGAAAATGAGTGCAGAGCCACGGTAAAGCTTTTAATACCACCTATGAATAACTTAGGAGGGAGAGCTGGGGAGATTTAGATTTAGGATTTAGAAATCTGCCAGCAAACATCTGAACATATGAACTGCAATAGCACACTATGTTGAGTTGATTAAGACAAAGTATTTCTAAATCTGAACACATTTCCTATTTTACTTTTGCAGATAAAATATGTGCAAGTAGAATCAGATTACTTTACAATGTTTATGGGTTAATATGTCAGCCCACTTTTCCACCACCATTTAAGAATTCTAAACTATTAACAGAACATATCAGACAGCAAGAGCAGGACCTTAAAAGCATCAAAGTTCAAGTCCATATACTGATGATCTGTCTAAAAATGCACAGCAGTAGCAGCAGTAATACAAAGCGATGACAGTTTGGCTGTTGGACATTGTATAAGACCACGTGACTATGATGGCATCACTTCTCTAATAGAAGTCTAAACTGTAGATGCGTCTCACCACTGGCTTACTAAAGGCAATACTATTTTTTTTCCTGTCTGTTTAAGAAAACACGCTGAGAAAAATGTAAGTGTTAAACAACTGAAGAATGACTAGCAAAAATACATAAAAAACATGGATGGTTGCTGATTGTGCAAGGTCAAAACATTTCAGCGCATTATGAAAACCCAATATAATTCAGTGTTTAAAATATATACAAGGTCTAAATGATATTAAAATATGACAATGCATTGCTCTCAGAAATATATATATAAAAAAAATTAAAAAAAAAAAAAAAAAAAGAACACAAAAAGCAGAGGGAGATTCAGAGCCCCCTACTGATGCTGATAATCTCCAAGTAATGTAAAGTCTAAAATCAATCCCTGGTGTCATTCAGTGACTCTTTTCACAGAGCAGCTAAGCAAAACTGAAACAAATGGACGTGGCGTCACACTCGCACACATTACACACACAGACACACAGTGCTCCAACCACCAAGGAGGGCCCTGATTTGTTATAGTGTTGCGTACCCTGGCAGCTCCCTGACCTATCAGCTTTCATCTCACAGTGGCTCCACCCTGAAGCAGCTGACTCCAAGCCGCCGGGTGGGACTGATGGCGCCTGCTGCCGTGCTGTGTCCATATGGCTTTGGATGGAAAGATCCCGGTCTCTCTCTCTCTCTCTATCTTTCTATTGACTCGTGTTTCTGTTCACATCAGTTGGTTTTCATTGCGACATCTCGATTGGGCACCTGTTCCTCTTCCTCCTCCTCTTCTTCCTCCTCTTCCTCATTGTCCTCTTTCTCGTTGTCGTTCTTCCGGCGTCGGTTCTCATTCAGGTCCTCCTCGTCACTTTGGGCAGCAGCTGCTCCAGCAGACGATGCCCCCTGAGCAGAGGAGGTGCTCTTTCTCTCCCGTCTCTCCTCCCCTTCATTTTCCTCCTCCTCTGCATCCTCTTCTTCCTCCTCCTCCTCCTCTTCCTCACGGTCTAGAGCAAAGTAACCGGTGCCTTTCACGGTGTCTTGGCGCTGGTAGAATAACACGTAACCTGCTTTGGACTGGACATACAATGAGACAGACACATAAATTACTCTGACAAATACTTCTCTGTGCACAGAAATCTAATAACTCACTTGGGTGACCCTCAACTAACAATACACTACTGGACTGTAATCTTATGACCAAAGTTTTTTTGAAGACAGTCTTATTTCCTGTTAAGTTCAACAAAACTGTCTTCCCATCTAGACATTAGTGCAAGCGTCTGTAATCTTGTCGTTAGAAGCTCCATTGAAAAAACAAAAACTCAAATTAATCGACCATGACATGGACTTTTTGTTTTTGGTATTACAAAAAAAAAAAAAAAGGGCTGTGCCAACAGTACATCAAAAGTTATCAGAAGCAACAGAAGCTGTCTATAGTGGCCAATAGTTACTTTCATCTTAAAAAATAGAATAAACTCAGAGCAAAAATAACAGCTTAATTTAAGGTTAAAAATTACTCGCACTTAGTCTGATGTCCAACTCCACACTTGAATATCAGATGATTTACTTGAGGATCAGTACATTAGTTTATGACTGACTAAAATGTTCGTTAAACACTCATCTTGCACTTAAAGTAAAAGACTGTTCGTTTCAGTCACACACAACATCCGTTTAAACATTACAAAAAGATGGATATCTATAAAATGTAATCATGTGAAAGCAATAAGTACCTTTTGGTGCCTACAGGGAAGATGTAGGAACGTAGTGATATTGATGACTTAATGCTTGAACATAGGTATCCTTAAACAAAAACAACAACTTTCTTTCTAAAGAGAAACCTTCAAAGCTTACTCAATGCTTCGCTCCCCCACTGTGAGCACATCTTAATGAGAATCTGATTCTGGACTCTGGTTTCTTTCCCTGTATTTGACCATTTTGCTTTTTTCCCATCGTGGAAAAAAAAAAGTCCATGCCTACAGGGTGTATGTTCAAATAGTGTTTTGAATGGATCAGCACAGTTGGGAGTCTTTGAGATTTCAGTCTCTCTGGCAATGTAAAATTAATCCCAATTAGTAACAATATAAGCACATCACTATGATGAAATAAACAATTCTAGGTCGTGTCCTACAATCTCCTCTTTGATGAAATTGTTGTAGGACCACATGATTTTTGAAAACAAGAACACTCACCACTATTTGATCTTCGTTGGCAGGAGACACGCTGCTGTCATCAAAGTTGTACCACTTTCCATCATCTTTGTTCTTTGCATAAGCAGTATCTGAAGATGACAAGGGTATAATACATTACTATAGAGTAGGGCATGAACAGAAAAGCTGGTTTGTTAATATGTCGATGTCTGTAGCACAAGTGCCTGTTACTTAAGAGGAGTGAACTAGATGTGTGTTATTCTCTCTCCTTTCCATCACTTGACAGTATGCACACCTTCATTCAGTGCATGTCTATATTCTCATCTATCAACATCAGTGGTCACCAATCCTGATCCTCGAGGGCCACTATCCTGCATGTTTTAAATGTTTCCCTCTTTGAACACACTTGATGGACATTATCAGTCTTCTGCAAAGCTTGATGATAGGCTGATAATTTGAATCAGGTGTGTTAGAAGAGGGATATGTCTAAAACATACAGGATAGCAACCCTCGAGGACCAGGATTGGTGACCCCTGATCTACATGAAAACATGGCGCACTACGTAGTGATGTGTGGATCAGTGGACCCAGGTCGGGTTGGTGTGGGTCCAAAAAAAATGTCACTCATTTCTGTCCGGCAGGTCAAATAATTCTAGAAAAATGAGTTGAAATAATAAAAAACCTGACCTGCACATCACTAGTGAAAGGCCAAGGCTGAAAGAAGAACATGACTCAGACTAGGATTACCAAATTGACTGTGATCAAGAAAAACTATGGTCCAAATAATGTTCTGTGAAACATGCAAGCACCATCAATACAGAATAATAATGTGGATAGCCAGTGCATTTGAATTATTCTGTACATTTATTTCATGAAGACGATGTTCTCTTTCTCAAAAACACACATGCTGTGTGTTTTTGGCTGCTGCTCTGTACTTTTTTTCAGTTTATTTTATGAACTTAAATTTAAGAGAAAATTCAAGGTGTTAGTCTGTTTTGTTTAAATGTCCAAGAAGGACTGTTGATGCTTGTGTCTTGCAGGTTTTTTATTCTGTACATTGTTACCCCACCTCCCAAAGGGGATAGGAGTATTGTTTTTGAGTCAGTATGTTTATAAGCAGCTTTACGCAAAAAGTACTGAACCAATTTCAATGAAATTTTCAGGAAAGGTGCGAGGTGGTCCAGAATAGATCCAATAAAATTTGGGTAAATGTAGGTCAAAAGCCACAGTCACCAAAAATGTTTTCCCAGTGAAAAGAGAAATGGTAAAATGTGTGCAAGGGGAGTGAGGTTTGTTGTGCTGGGCACCACTTGTTAATGTTACAGTGAATACTAGTACAAGTTGTGCATTGTTGAACAGCTGAGTGTCTGTGTTGTTCCTCCACCGTCAATGTGATGATGTCATCATTCAACTAGCTGACTAGATGTGAACTTTATTGATAAATAAGTCAACCTGAAAAAAATTAGGTCAGTAATGCCCTACTGTAGTTACACAGATTTTACACATTTTTGTTTTAAACACACATGTGCATACTCCTATCTCTTAAAAACTTGCAAAGATAAATAGTGTGTGGTGTATTCAATAACTGCTACAGCACATGTATAGGGCTGCCTGCTGGAACTGCTATACAATAAGGACAGGAATCTACTTTAAAGAAAATTGAATTCTTTCAAAAAAAAATGCAGCAGCTCCCTACAAAGAAGAGAAAATCTGAGTTTGATAAGGCTCAATCATGGTAGATGTTATCATGGTAAATGGACTGCACTTATACATCTATTCTACATCACTATTATCCAAAGCGCTTTACATTAGCCTCACATTCACTCATTTACACACACACACACATACACAAGTCACGCAAGGCGCTGCCAGGTCCACTGGGAGCAATTCAGGTTTCAGTGTCTTGCCCAAGGACAACTTGTGAACAGCCAGAGTTGGGACGCGACCCGTTGACCCTTCAGTCATTGGATGACCCGCTCTACCAACTGAGCCACAGCCACTCATCTCACTTGTTCACTTTCATTTACTTCAACTAAAATGTACTTAACAAGGAGTATCATCAGTTCCAAGATGAAAAACCCTACTTACAGTGGCCTCCACCCATCCCTCCATAGTGGTTGGACACAGCAATGAGGTCATAACGACAGGGTCCAGCATTGGGGTTGATAAGGAACTCAGACATGTCCAAATCTCTGCAGGCCAAAAACCAAATAAGTCTCAAGTCAGACACACATAGTTTGAATAAGAACTGCAAGATTTGGTCATTACGGAATATATTCTGAGAGGTGTCATGAATTTGCCATCATGGTTATTAAAGACTAATTTGTTGTGTGGTCCACCTATACGCACATAGTTAAATGACCACACACATTTTACTGCACTGCAGAAATTCACAATAAGTGATCATGTCTTTCAGTACAGATATAAAAAGGGAAGAGACATCATGTTAACAGTATATAATAGTATTACCAATTGTAAACAAACAAAACTTAAAAATCCTTAACAAAAATGTATCACAATAGTATACACTGTGGCATAAAACAGGAATCTTTCAATATATCAAGACTACTACCAACCCCAATGTCCTGCTGCAGTTACATTTTACTTGTATTGCGTGTACCTGAGTGGGAAGTCGACCAGCGAGTCCAGTTTGTCCCGCATGTAACGGCTGTAGGAAAAGCGCTTCAGATGGACCACCAGCACAGGTGGCAAAGACCAAAGGTCCAGCTTCTTCGTAGCCTGCTGGTGCTGCTTACAGTTAGGACAGTACCTATGAAGCCACACGTTTGAAGCGGTTGCAGTCATGTCATTATGATGTCAAAAGTATGTGGCCATTCTTTTTGAAAGTTATTTGAACCCTAGTGTCACTTACCATGGGTCCTCTGCTCCCAGTTTTTCCTTTGTGGTAAACAGTTCGATGCAATCATTCAGCTTGAAGAAAGCCTTTTTCTGAGGCTTGTACTCCATGCTTTCATGCTTGTCAAAGTCCTGCTCACAGACACACATATGCACAGCTGTTAGTCCAAGAACTTCACAGCAACACTGTCTTGCAGGACATGGATTACATCCCTATTCCAAAATAGAAAAAATAACACTATGCTTTGATGTGGCCTTGTTATCACAATAACCTTCTACAAGTTTAAATAAAACCTAATGGGCTCAATTTTATGACATGTACCTACAAACAGACCAATTATTTTTTGAGAAATGAAGAATATTGTTATTTAAGAAAAAACAAATGTGACTTTTTTGGTGCCTTGCAAGATATTTTTTTGATACAATCTGTTGCTGGACAAAATGAAGTGCTGTTTTGATACCGATACAGTGAAATCCATATCAAAATTCTCAGAACTCTGCATGTACCTCAACAGCAGTTTCATCAAAGTACTTCTTCTTAATCTCTGGTTCCCAGTCCAAGGAGAGATAGGAGCGGTCTGTGAGAATAGGCAGAATACAAACACCAAAATCAGATTTTGAAAGAGAAAATTTCCTTTTTAATATACATTTATTTAGAATTTGTTCATATTATGTGTTTATTCTCTTCTTAAAACAAATTCTTCAGTCACTCCAAACTTGACTCAATTTCCTACCACTGAGTCGGAGGTGTCCCTCGTCAAAGCGGATCTGCCTGGTGTCCTCTTTGATGAGGGAAAAGTCAGTTTTGCCCATGTTATTGAACTGGAATGTAAAAAGTCTCTTTCTGTTGTGCCCAGCTGATTGCTGGCCTTTGGTGGAGTTCTGTGGACCAACCACGCCATTCTCCAGTTCATTGTCCCCACCCACAGAGTCCTCTGACTGGCTATTGTCATTTTCAGAGGGTAACTCCTGATCCTGACTGGACTCGTCATCCTGCTCATCAGTCTCCATTTCGCCTGAAAAAGGACACAGCAGATTTACAGTGATGCCACAATTACAAAAGCCATGTTTATAAGGACTATATGTTTGTTTACTCACTAGGTGAGCCTTCCTCTAGCAGTCCATTAGTGGCATTGCCATTGACAGTGTGTTGTTTGGATGGCTGTGTCTCATCACAGTCATCTTCATCCTCTTCTACAGATGATCGCACAAACCGGCTGCAAACAAAACCATCGCTTTTAGAAGAACTGATCCAAAAATAAGCACAACTTTTTTCCCTGTGATTATTCTTATTGGAAAACAAACGTGGCTTGTAAATGAAACTTCTCAGTCAGCATTAAAATTGCTAAACAGTGGCTAGAATCAGTTTCTTACAATAACAATGCAAACAAACAGAAGGACTTATACCAGAGACGCAGAAGCAGCATGTTGTACAGCTTATCTTCACTGAGAGTTCTGGGGACAGCGATGAGGAAGGGCTGCCCGAACAGTGGTGTGCTGGTGTGGTTGTAGCCTGACTGTTTGTACTTCTCTCTCAGGTGTACTGGGATCACAACATGGTCTATGTCCTCTACCCTGTTCACTGCTACTTCAAACCTACCAGGACAGGAATGATCAGTCAACCTAAGCCACACTGCAAGAACCACAGGAATAAAACATTCTACTGCCATTTATTATATTAGGACAAAGGTGCATGCATATGCATATATATATATATATATATATATATATATATATAAAAGAGCATCAAACAAAAGGTTATGGCATGTTTACATTTTCTGAAGACATAAGTTAGTCCATTATTTAGATTGTGTGATAAAACACTGACACTCACACATAGATGTCATCTCTCTCCATTATGCTGCTGAGGTTCTCATTGGTGGCAAAGATACGGTGAAAACGGTGATTGTAGATGTCAGTCACAATCATCTAAAAAGGGAATGAAGAAAAGAAAGTCAAAGAAGGGATGTCTTTGGTATTCTGTTGAGGCCAATTACAACATTGTTCAAACTGATACAAAAATCCATTCAGACAGCAAAAAAATAAAGGTAAGATTCAAAAAATTTAAATGGCTGCAAAAATAATTACCTACTACAGAGAAAATTCTCTACATAAGCAGCAAAAGTGTGTGGGGAGTAGGGATGTTAACCGACGACCGTTTGACCAATGATTGACCGCATTAATATTGTTAATCTATGTGGTACGACCATTTTGTGTCAGTTTAGAACGTTTACTCAAAACCTAAACAAAACACAAAGCTGACGGGAGGCAATAGAACTTCTAGAGCTAGCAGCTAGAGACTGGGACAGAAGTTGTCACCATGACAACCCGTGGTGGATGAGTTGTGATATCCATCTGACAGGTCTACTTAAAATAACATGACAGGTGGGCTACGGCAAAAATAGTTTGTGCAGTACTGACGCAGGCTGGTGGACATCGCAAAGGTTTTTTTCCCCACGATATTTAGCAACATACTTTCCTGTAACATCTAATGTGTTCTCTATCTGTGACACTTTAAAATCAGCTTTTTAACATAACATCGCTCGACCTTGCAGTGTGACTCCTGTTTAAAAAGCTAAGTGAGCGCACCGCGGTGCGTAAATGGCTGCAAGTGTGTGAGCTGGCAAAGCACGTATTCTCTTTTCTCGGTGACCGACTTCAAAGGGTGAATGAGGCTCGGTGATGGGACAAGATTCACACTCTAAAAGGGGTTTGACTATTTTAGTCTGCTGTTTGTAGAGGTTAGCATTATAGTGTGGCAGTTAATAAGAGAGTGCGGTAACAGCTAAGAGCAGAGCTGACTAACATTTATACCTTCTCAGCAGGAACCTCAGACAGGCTAGAAAGGGAGGTACACAGGTCAGAGATGTATCCCACCTTTGGCACAGTCAGCTTGTACTGAAAGAGACAGTATCACTTTAACTTATATTTTAACCTGAAATCATACAGACAATGACCCTTTCTAAAGCTATGTTTATTACCTGTGTGGGTTTAGCCAATGGGTCCAACCTTACAAGATAAACCTCTAATGTCCTCTCCTTCTTCATAGGCAGTGGCAAAGTCAAGTAGCAAAAAGGGTCAAATGTTACAGAGACCTTGGAACATACAGGACACACTAGGGTGGATTTGAAAAGGCCATGAAAGATGTCCACAATAATAGAGTCATTCCTTTTGATATGGTTCTCCCATGCCTCCTCTGCAACCACCTGCAATTGACAACCCCAAACAAAGACAACCCAAATATTATATATCAGCCTTTATAATCCCAAAAGGTGAAATCAAGGAACTATAATAGTTTTCTCCAATTAAGTAATATTTTATATGCTTTTAAAACTTGAGCTGGAGCTTCTACCTTATCAGGCCTGCCATTAGCATCCTTGAGCTGGATGTAGGGCTTCTTCCTGATACGGTTCAAGTCCTCATGAAGGCCATCAAGAAGAAAGGCCAGCAACTCATGGGAGTCCTGCTGTTGGTAGCCCGAAAACTGGGGAGCAAAGCGACCCACCTGCGTCTGAAAGATATAAAATACAGAGATTGGGGAAAAAAAAAAAAAAAACTAGGGGGACTCTGAAATAAATGGGTATGCTACCTACAGTACATGCATTCATCTCCATGTACTTATATCCAAATATAATGAAACGAGTGATAACGAGACTCATCTGATTCAGTATAGGTTTATCCACTATTGTTTTCTGCATGATCCAGCAGTTTGTCAATTCTAGACAATACAATATATAGGTTACAAATCCCTGTATCATTCCTTCTTTAAACTAAACCTAAAAATAAGACAACGTAACAAGTCGTTTCTTCATTATTTGTGTCCAAAACCAAAATGAAAAAATGGATAACAATGCGGTTTTTCAGTTTTCCTTTTTGTGTTTAAATGAATAATGGAAAACAGGCGTTTTCCGTTTTATCCCATTTTGATCTGAAGCAAAGTCTTGTCACAAGTTGGGTAAAGTGGTTATATTTTGAAAAACGAATGATACACAGATTGTTACTCTTCATCAGTTCCTTTCTTGAATGTTTTAGTTTTTCTTTTGAATGGTAATAACATTAATACAGTCATACTTTCACAGTTGTACTTTTTCTTAAGCACTTACTTTAAAAGGCCGTGGGGTGACATAGCTGTATTTGCCGGACCATAGCTGTTTGATAAGCTCAGCATAGGCTCTGGCAATCTCCCCTTTCATGCCTAGTGGGTTGTCCTCATTCAACTCATCTGTGTACTTATCTTTAAGGAAGTACTCAGTCAATGGAGGAATATTGCTTAAACACTGAAAGGAAAAGAAAAACAGAGACAGAACAGTGATCAGAAGACCACACTCACAGGCTCTTCATGTAATCTGCACTCCCAACATCAATGTTGCCACAAATCAGACATCGGAATATGTACAGCCACGAGTTCAAAAGGACATTTGAAGAATGAACAAATCAAACAGAGTACGTTTTGTAAACTTCATCAGTATTTTTTTTAAAAAGGTCCTGAAGATAGAAATATAGCTCCAATTCCATATATTTTTTACACCGTGTACATTTCCAGATTGCAGTTACCTGCACAGCAGAGTTCATAAAACAGGTGTTGCCCAAGTTGGAGAGTCCACAGAGGCCTGAGCGCTCACTCTGCCTGGTCTGATCCGAGTAATCATAGCTGTTGCTGTAGGGGTGGTAGGATGGCAAACTATAGCTCGAATTCTTCACACTGTGCAATAAACATATGAATTAAAAAAAATTAGCTGATGATGAACTATTACCAACTATTAAGAGCTAAGAGAATTAGGACACACAAAATATCTATCAGAGCTACCCATTTTAACACCCATAACTAATTTTACAGAGATGAATTTGTTAATAACAACATACATATAGTTTAATCTTCTACTGGATCCTTTTTGTCTGAAGTCAAAATTACACCCCAAACCCATATAAAGAGATTCTCTCAGGTTTCCAACACAATTAGATAAAGTGTAATGCTAATCCTCGCCAAATGCAGCAATCAGCCGACCTCTGGGAGGGTTGCAAGGTAGTGTTGGTTGTTTCTGCCTCCCACTGGTCAAGAGAAACAGCTGTGATGGCGGTGGAGGCAGTGGCCTCGCAGTTCAGCACACGGTCCACTCTCCTGCTATCCAGCTCCACCGCCTCAGGCCTCAGGCACCACCAGCAACACAGGAGCATGACATCTCAGCCCCGCCCCGGCCCATGCCGGCCCGCATCCCCACATAAAAAAAGAGACCTGCAGCTTGTTGGAGGTTTTGGTTTTAGTCCAACCCATGCAAAACCTGGTTTTCAAGATGCCAGTTAAGTCCAGTTGTGTCTCCACTGTTGAGTTCTGCAGTAGCTGCAGCAGCAGCTTGAACACAGTCAGGTACAAATTTAGGCCTCAGTTTGACTTTCAAGTCCAGGACAATCCTATAAACAAATGCACACTTTCTGTCCTCCTTCAAGCTAACCAAGTGGCTCCCTTCCTCTTTTCTCTCCCCTTCTTTTTCGGGCTCGGCCGCTTGTCATCTTGCTACGCTCTCTGCCTCAGATCTGCCCTGTGCCGTCCTGTCCTGTCATCTGGTCTTCTGCTCTTCCCTTTGGCCTGCCTGCTGCTCTCTGCCGCTACAAGCATTTATTTATAGCAGCATCAGCAGCAGCAAGGATGCTCAAGACTACTGCTACCGAGGCTAGAGGTGCACAAAAAGAGAGGGAGGGAGAAGAGAGAATAGGGGGGAGGGGCGTAAAGTACAGGAGTGTGTGTGTGGGGAGGGGGGCTGACAGGAGAGAAACGAGATGGGGATAGAGGGAGCAGCTGATCCACTGCATCCAGCTGAGGCTGCAGTATTCACAGGCCCAACTCCTGCTCTCTACATCTTTCTCTCTCCGTCACACATCTAAACACTAACTCACACACCACTAATCCCACTTTCTTGCATTTTTTTCCAGTCTGTTTCCGCTTATTTCGACATACTAACACACAATTCTTTCCTCTCTCACTGTTATATAAAACCTCAGAGTCTTTCATCTGTGAAACACAGTTTGTGACTCTCCCTCATTTTTCTTAACATGCAATGGCTGTCAATATAGAGGTTTATTATTTTTTTTACAGAGATAGGTTTAAGTAAATAAAGTCAAACCAGGAAGAAACACTGGTGTCATCATAAGGGCCGTTAGGAAATGTGTGTAAAGGCAAGACCAGATGAAATGTATTCTGAAGGTCACTGCAGAATGTGTGCATCGCAATGAGCTCCAGGGGAGAGGAGAGAGAGAGAGAGAGAGAGAGAGAGAGACAGAGGGAGAGAGAGAGAAAACTGCTTGCCAGAATCAAGGGGCAACGCCTCATAAGATAGTAACACTTACTGCTGTTACCAAGCTGAGCTACTAAGGCTTAAGAGAACAGGCCAAAACCGCAAAATCAGAAAGACAAGTGTTATATAATGCAGAAACACTTCATTTTGTAAAAAGAAAAAAGAAAAAAAGGAAAAAAAAAAGAAGGGGGGCATGCATAATTCAGAGAAAACAGTGGCACTGGCACTACAGTGAATCAGGGACAGGAGAGCTGCTGCGAGAGTAAAGATCCAATTTCCCCAAGTCACCCACTCTGTGCATAATCTGTCCACAGTGAACATAAAAAGATGCTACTATCATACAATATAATGCAAAGCTGTGAAATGACAATGTGTGTATATGAACAAGCCAATCATGTACGTACAAATACATGACACCGATTGCATTTCATTTTAGAACAAGTGAGTGCAGGAGAGATGGAAGAGGCTCTGTTTATTTCAGCATTTGCCTTCCTGATCAATATTGGTTTTTCCATGTTGCCTAGCTTGTGATTATTTCTGCATACTGACAGTGTTTAGAAATGCTATATCCAAGACACACACACACACCAACATGCAGTAAATCACACACATTAAGTGGAAGGAGGAGACAGTAAATTCTATCAAACAGCAAAGACAAAAGCTCCACCCACAGCCAAGCAGTGCTACAGAACAAAGACGCCAAAGCCTCCAGGTCCCAACACTTCAGTATAAATCATTAGTTTGTGATTACAATAGTGGAGCAAATCAAACTGTGGTGCATTTCGTCATGGATTCTGAAGAATACTTGGATATTTGAGAGATGTTTCTGTGAGTCATACCTAAAGGGAGCATGCATTACCTTTTTTAAATATTTGGAAACACACACACATTATATTATATTATATTATATTACATTCTATTATATTGTAATTTAGAATTAAAATCTGAGGCCATTATCGGAGCTGTATGACCGAGTGAAATCAGGGGGTGCAGATTGTTGTTTAAACTAATACTCACATTTTCCTTGCCTTGATTATAAGAACAGATACTTAATGATACATCTAAACATAATTAGATGCTCAATAATGCACCCAGAGGCAATTATGGACCATAATCAGACAGCACTGATGCCAAGGAAGAAAAATCTAAAAGATCAGTTCCACGTAAGCCATCCCCCTCCCTGCTATCAGCTCTTACAGCTGAAACTGCATATGACGAGATAGTGTAAACCTTTACAACAGCCAGAGATAAGCAGGCACATAACAAATCTTACCACACTTAATAAAGGCAAATTAACTATAAACTCAAAGAGTTTGAACTGATTAACAGAGACTTGTTATTTTTCTGCAGGGCATTCCTTGGTTCTGGCCATGACAACAGCAAAAATAATGGTGTTTATTCCATCTATAAACCTAGCCTAATACCATCTCTGGCTGTTGCCATCCAAACCCACCCTTTTAGCTATTCAAACTACAACTAATTCTTACTTCCTGCTGTTGAAGCTGCTGTTATGATTGTTTGTGAGAGATGAAGGCGAGATCTTTGGCAAAGCAGAGAGATTGGAAGCACCAGATGACCTTCAAAAGATAAAGAATAGATCATGAGTTAGAGTTGAAAATAAGAAGCTATTCCAGAAAGGTATGCGAGTGTCCATTAAATAAAGCAAGAGATGACTTCAAATAAATGGAGGAATATGTCAGCAACAGAAGATCCAGCAAAAGAGGGAGACATTTTTGAAGATTATGAGGTGCTGTAGTGAAAGAGCGGGAAAAAGTTCAGAGTGGTTGCGTAATTACATTTTGTAATTTCCAAAAAGGAAGTGATCAAAAAGTGTATGGAGTTGTGGTGCTGTCAAATCATGAAGGGATTTCTTTCCTAAAGCTGACCAAATATGTTCTACACAATGAAAATCAATGCAGTGTGACAAGTGAGTTCTATCGCTCACTTAAAACATCTACATTCTCTCTTCAATTACCAAAGAGATATGAGCCAGAAAATGCAGTGTTCACTCACTTGGGTGCTGTGGAGCCTCGAGGCCATGTGCCATCCTCATTCTTCTGCTCAATTACAAGAACCTGTGGGAAACAATATAAAGATATGAGGGATCCACTTGCTTTTACTCAGTGGAAGAGCCCACAGATTTTACAGTTTCTATATCTGTACAAGTGGCAAATAAACCTGAAATATAAAAAAAAATATATATATATATATATATATATATATATCCTTTCTTAAAGTAATGAAAAGCCAATTTATGTCTGTATTTAGATCCTCAAGTGGCATCTGCATTTCTCAAATCACTGAAAGACTGGATACAGACTCTTCTAATGACTGGGCGACAATTTATTCATGAGGAACAGGAAGACATATGAAGAGCCTCCATTTCAGGAGTGGATGATGGAAGTAGGAATAGCAGAGGAATATGAAAGAATGTCATAGAGGATGCAGGTGTGTATACTATGATTAGATACCTGTAGATAATGATTTATGTACATTTTATATACATGGATGCTCAAAGTGTGTGTGTGTGTGTGTGTGTGTGTGTGTGTGTGCGTGTGCGTGCGCGTCAGTGATGAAAAGCAACTATACTGATACGAATACCCCTTCAGGTTTATGGGGGGCTAATTTACCAGTATTCTAATGTTAATATTAGATGTGTAATGATGTGATTTGTTTGAAAAATATAAAAAAATGAAAGTCATAAAAAAAATCCTTTGAAATAAATTAGCAGATTATTCAGTTTAAACCAACTGTCAGATGTTGAATTTACAAAGAACATATTAAAATTACATCAAATCTGGTATGTCAGTAATCTGACACTTTTTTTAAACTACACGTTAAAAGTGCAGTGTAAAATTCTCACTACAAATAAATAACAATTGGCTATGTCTGTCTCAGTAGCCATGTTTATACAGAAACAATCTGTTAAAATATTAGTTTCCTTTGGGAACAGCAGGCTCGCAGTTGGAGTTCATCCACCATTTCACTTGGTGAGGATTTGTCCAAAGGCTCAAATGATCCTGTTTAACAGCTGCTAGTGAACACTACAGACCTACAGTTACATGTCTGCTGAGTCGTTGTGGCCAGGTGTCTAAATAATTGTGTCTTAAAAGTCTGCTCTAGCTGACATAAGTGGATACTTAAGTATGTGTATTAAGAAATATGGACATGGCTACTAATAAAATGATGCCATGAGTTTCAAAGGTGTCATCGTTTTATTACAGAAATGTAGGTCCACCTTCAGTTTAATATAGTCAGCATAGCATAGTCACAATAAAAAAAAATATCTTCATGCGCTTCATGTAAATATTTCTTTGTTTTTTTGCACTCCCTCATTGTGTTTTTATTTTGTGGGAAAGTGAGAAATATAACAGAAATCATGAGAACAAGAAAAGATCCCAGCTCCATCTGCAGACACTCAAACGTCAGTGAACAGAGTACATTTGTGACATTTCCACCTAAAGTGTTTGAGTGAGGTACAATTCATTGTATCTTCTAAAAAGTTAATGGAAAAAAAGTAATTCAAAAGAAATGTCAATTTAAAGGTGACTAGAGTGCCCTCTATTGGTCACTGAACTTGCTGAACATGACTCAAACCCTAAACACTTTCTTGAAATTCCACTCCAATATGACCCAAAGGATTGATTGAAGAAAACAAATATCTGATGAATCTGATTAAAAGTATACCTAGAGAAGCTCAGATTTAGCAACTCATTGCAAATCAAAATGTAATTTCTTTAGAGTGATTGTGCCAAGCACGTTTTCTTTGGCCTAAGAATGTCTTGCTGTCTTCAAGATGACACTGTTTTTTTTTTTATAGTACATATATTGTTAAAATGGAAATCCTTACCTGTCCTTGGTAGAGGCCAGCATCTTGGATGGTGCTGTCAGGTTTGTTTAGAGGTTCAAAGGTGTTGCTCATGTACCTGTTCCACAATCTGGTCTCTTTCTCATCAGAGATGCTGAAGAGCTTCCTCATTTCTTTTTCTATCATGTCTACAGTGCAGTTAATCATTAAAATCCAAAAAAGAGAAGATGAAAAAATACAATATAATTTTAGTTTGTGTAGAACATTCTAAGTGGTAAGCCTTGAATAATAAGTAATTACTGGCAAACTCTTTTACCAGTGAAAATTTATAAAATTGTGCACTTACGGCAAAAACCGACAATAAAGCTGACTTTGATATTTCAGGGCTAACATACTTATTTACTACCAAAGTCAAGTGTAACTTGCTTTGCATGTAGAGTGCATTTCTCAACATGTTTGAGCATGTACATCCACAAAATCAGAAAGAGAATCTTTTCTTGACAATTGTAAGAATCCATCCGTTAAAACCAAAATATATGAATGTGGAAAGTTCTTATTTGGAATTATACCATTTACCAATGAGGTCTCACTTTTCAGTCAACAAAAATAAAACATTTGTCTTCATCAAAATCAGGAACAAAAAGATTATATTTTACAGAAAATTCCTTAAATGCAGGTCAGTTGAGTTTGTACTACTATATGCACAAAAACTGAAATTAGGACTAGCAAGTCTTACCTATTGTGTCTGCTTTACTGAAGCGTCTGGTGATCACATTATCCATGTTGCTGTCTTCACAGAGCTTCAGCTCCGTTAGGTACACCTCCACCTTGCAATGCTTCACAAACATACCTTGTTCCACTACCTTTAAAAAAGAGAGAGAGGAAAAAATAAATAAAGGCAACATAGTCCTTTACAACATAATCTTATCTGAAACTGTTGAAAAATTACACATGGACATATTTGTTAAACTTTTTTTAAGTATCTACAATCCAGAACTGAACTCTATTTGGCATAAAATATTACATAAAATCCAGAAGCTGAAAATGCATGTGTTGTAACATACATGGTGTCCACAAAAAATTAAGACAACAATGTGGTAGAAACCAAAAAGAAATCCATGTTGGTACCAGTATACGTGTGTCTTAACAGATGAAAATACAATATACTGCTTGTTGTGATACAATTACACATCAGCTTCAGCTCAGGTAGCAACAGTTAGCTGGGTACACCACACAGTAATATGCTATTTCTATGGCTATTAACTACACTTATTGGAGCAAACACATTTTATATTATGACAATAGTGATCATTGTAGTTATTGCCTCACACAGTAAGAAGTGGGTAGTCAATTTATGGTTATACTAGCATCAGTTTCGAGCAGATAAAGTAAAGAATGCTGCCCCGGTTGCTACTCATTTGGTGTGCTGATAGGAGCGGTGTCAGAGTGAAGTGCCTAAATTAGCAGCACCTCACGGAAACAGCTGAGGGGTCCCAGCCTATTTATTTCACTGCTGAGCCCCTCCAATACACAAGTACGCTGGCATATATATATATATATATATATATATATATATATATATACACACACACACACACACACACGCAGTACCAATTTCACAAATGTCTCAGAACTGCAAAAGTCATGCACACACACAGCTCAGATTCTCTCCCCACCTGCCCCTCCTCTACCTAGATCCCAGTGGGCTCATCCTACCCCTGTGCACAACACCCATGTGTTTGTAAGCAAGTAGCAAAGCCAAACTCATTGCTAAACTCTTGATAGATTTTCTCAAATCAGAGAAGAGCCAACACCATTTACTCCACCCATCCCCCTCCTCCCATCCTGGTTCTGTCTATCGCAATCCACTCAGAAGCGTCCACACTGCTTCTCTTAGTGTGACCTCAGCCGGCATTCCTCCACTTCAAAAAACAAGGACACGCAGGAACACTCCACCAGCAATCAACATGAAGAGGACATTGGGAAGGAACTGTGGCACCAAATGTGTGGCTAGTCTTCCTAATTAATCCTTTGTAACGTTGTGCTGCCCCTGCACCTCGGGATGACAACCTCACAAAACAAACAAAGCCATAAAAAAGGAAAACTAATAATGAACCTCCTGCATGTTGTGTCTCGCAGATCGCTCCATGTAGCTTTTCAGTCATCCAGATCGTTGCCTGAAAATAGAAACCCTGTGGCCACCTGATACGTCCCATGACATACATGGTAAAATGGGAGGGTCAACAGAAAGGGGCAGAAGGAACAAGGGAGAGAATGACAGAGATGGGGGGGGGGGGTCCTACCCAGCAGCCATGATGCCATGACTAGTAAGATTTGAAGCTGGGATTTGACACTGTATGTGCTGTAAAATTGTAGCCTCCATCATTTTTCACTGACTGACCAACAGTAATCATATGTAAAGTCATTAATTAGTTTTACACAAAAAATGTGTGAAAAATGCACTATTACATCTACAGCATATAAATTAAGCTCATAAAGAGAATAAATAAATAAATGAATGAATGAATGAATGAATGAAAAAAGTGATCCAAAAGCCCTATGGAAGCACTTCAGTATATTAGATGTACGACAACATACTTCTATCATATATAGATATATGATATGATACATATATATGATATATATATCATACAGCCTTACATTAAAAAATCTACTATTGTTTTCTTTAAGGTTAAACACAAACGTGCAGTATTATTTGAGACAGTACCATCTGTCTGTATTGTCATGCCAGACTTACTTCGCTTATCAATTCAATAAACATTACACACGCTACATTTCAAGTCCATTCATAGTGTACTTAATGCTTACTTTGCGTGCTATTGGCTCCTGACCCTCTGTCAATCCGTACCAGCTGACAAGTTTATTCCAGCCCTCTGTTGGGACCAGGATGTAGTCAAGCTCATCGATGAGGTGCTCTTTGATGGCCAGCACATCCCCATCTAGAGGTAAGTGAAAGAGTACATTTGTGAGGCATGCAAGGGTGGTAAAGAAGGGAAAAGCAAATTCACTAGTACACACTAGTGACCCAGCACTGACTGTCTCACACGACACAAAAAAACACAAAGAAAATGGTATGCTGGAGAGCTTTCTATGAACTGCCCAAAGCCTACCCTATAGAATCAGTGTGCAGTGCTCTTTTGTTACCCTTTCCTCTGAACACTTTGATGCTACTTCTAGAAAGATGAAACTATACTGACCTGGGATTCCTAAAGTGAAGGTAAACTCCAAGCAGTTTCTACAATTATTCCCATTAGATTAAAGGGTATGTGATATTGACTGTCTTACCTCTGAGAAGACCAGAGTTATCAACTGGTCCCGGGTAGACATTCTGGTCACCCATCTGATATTTGTCCCAGCTGTCAAATCCCACATATTTCTTCCACTGTTTGAACCAGTGACTGTCCACCAAGTACCTACAAAAAAAAATCAATGAGCATTTTTCAGCAACGAAAAAAAGAGAATGAAACACTCATAATCAGATGAGATTATCGATTTGAGTTTGTCCAACGAAATTTACTTAGTAATCTAGTGACCCTATATATTTAATGTAAGGTGATAAATTCAGGCAGGTGGATACTCTATTGCCGTCATTGCTCATGACAAAATGTAGCTTTAAAATGAAGGAAGTTCACAGATTAATGCTTGTAAAACCGGTACTGTTAACACAGAGTTCAGTTCAGGTTGCTACATGCCTGACCAGCTGGCTCTGTGATTTTGACAGGTGCTTCTTTTCCGACGCCGCCCTGACGAAGACGACGGATGAACGCACTGACTGGCAAACCACTTGGAGCTTCGGTAGGCTAGCCAGTTAGCCATTAGCAAGCAAGCTAGATCAGAGTAATGAAATGGAACCTAATTCAGATCATGACATAATAATTTTCTACACTCGACGTAGTAAATATAGCTAGAGCAACACATCTGTATATAAGATGTATCGCTTTTCATTCGTTCTGTATAGCTCGCGTTAGCTTATCCACCGTTAGCTCGTCAGGCTGAAACACATGAAGCAGAGTGGGTCCCGTTAGCTTATACGGATCTAGCTGTCAACACGGCCCGTCACCTCGTCTTTCTTATCCTTCATGGCATTGACAACTTCGGCAGAGACAGCCAGCGGCTACGCACCATCTCTGAAGGTGTTTTAGCTTGAGTCTTACCAGGTGTCTCCCTTTCTTAGCTGTGTTTTTAACAGTGCCGCGACCTCTCCTCTCTGGGTATCCAGATCAGCCGCTCCTCCTTCCGCCATCTTTCCTTAGACATCACCCGCTGCATGGTGGGAAAGTGTGGGGCGTCACCGAGGCACGTTGAGTCAGTAACGACGCTGTTTCAGCCAATTAGAAGCGCGCTGACAGTACAGGACCAGTGTGAATCCAGAGGTAACGATTTTCTAGAAAACGGTCCAAAACTGCTCATCATTTCGACCATTTCAACGAGACAGCCTCCTGAAGGTTGTGCTACTCTCCTCTAAGAAAAAAAAAAAAAAAAAAAAAAAAAAAAAAAATATATATATATATATATATATATATATATATATATGTGTGTGTGTGTGTGTGTGTGTGTGTGTGTGTGTGTGTGTGTGTGTGTGTGTGTGTGTGTGTGTGTGTATGTAGGCGTCCTCAAAATTATTCATACCCCTGCCATTTTTGTGACTTTTTTTGTTTTTATCATAAAAAGAATTAGTTTTATCCAGTGTCTTTTTGACCTGTAGGGGTGCTTTAACACCATCTGAGACCCTGGGCTACACACAAGATAACTCAAAAACTTATGGATGGATTTTGATGAAATTGTCTGTGAGAGAGAGAGAAGGACATTACATTTTGTTTACATTTGTGGGAGTTCTCTTTGCTCTCCTACAAGCACCAGATGTCACTTTTTAGGCTATGGCTCGCTCTGTGGGTGCGCTAATTTTTATTTAAAACTTCAGTAATGTACAATTTCAACAGTTTATTATTTTATTAATATTTTGGGGCCCCCTGATTGGCTGTGGCTGCAGCCCGCCCAAGCCTGTGCATTAAAGTGCCACTGCTGACCTATATGTGAAACAAGTGAAGGAATAACTACAAATGATATTTGGAGAAAAAAATATTTCAGGAGGAGTATTTTAATTGTGGATTTCCAAAAAACACCATCTTCAAAATTATTCATACCCGAGGTTTGCTCAGTCCAAAGTCTTTTCTTAATAGCCAATAGAGTAGTTTTTATTCTGGATAATGGTTCCTGTAAGTGTCCACAGTATGTCTTGTGTCTCCTGTAGGGTTCTGGTCCATTCTTCCTGGACCAAAGCCTCCAGCTGGGTCAGTTTAGATGATCTCTTACCATTACTGGATTATAAACGTGGAGATGGAATATTTAATAAAATAATTTGAAATCTTTGCATTAGTGTACAGTGACTTATATTCAGCCTTGAACAGTCCAAAAGCCACTACAACTTCTTTATATAAATTAAGGGGAATCTATTTATAGGACAACTATATACACAAAGAAAACAGACAAAAAGTAAACAGACAACATTACACACAGATGATAAAACAAATGCTTGTGGATAAACAGACAAATTAATGGTTAAACAATACATCTTAGGTCTGATGGTGAAGAGAAAAAAATCTAGACTAGAAGGTAAATATTTGCTATTATGATGTATCAACCATACACCCAGGACACAGAGTTAGACTCATGAACAAGAGCTTAAGGCATGTGGAGACATATTGTGGAGGGAGAAGAGACATTGTCTTTCGTTGTCCTGGTTGTCCTGAGAAACACATACTGACGGAGTGAAGCAAAGAGGCCTTCAGGGTCAGCAAAGCGGGAGAAAGAGCACCGGTGGAGTACTGTCTGACTAGAGGTCACATCAGCTGGAGGGGCCATAGTGGAATGGTCAAATGGGCTGGAGGTTACACACACTGGCTGGAAGTCTTTGGGCCCAGTCCAGAATCTGTGTTCACTGGTCTGGTTAGAGATAGCGGGCATGACAACGCTGGTTTTGTTTGGAGAGTTTATTTGTCTTTGGTACAAGACTGATGTCAGACTATCAGCCTACAGGGTCAGTGGGCCTTGGCATCAAAGCTGATGGTTGGCAACGAAGATTCAGTGTGCAGACCACAGGCCTAATCAGAGAAGGAGTGGTGCAAAACAGGGTAGCAACGCCCAAAAGTGCATGAGGCAATGATAAGAAGTCAGAATCAAAAGAGCGAAAGTAAAAAGTGAGCAAAAGAGCATTGAACAAAGAAAGTTGGTTACTTTTAACACATTTTGTTGCGAGGTGTGTCCTTAGTGGGAGAGTTGGTATCTATCCACTTACTAACTATGCAAGGAAATCTACATTCACTAATAATCTCTTTATTTTAGCCATCAGAACCAAATAAAATGGATATTCATAAAGTTCATAGTTTTACTGTCAAAATAAGATCCAACATCACAGGTATGATATCAACATACATGATAACATCATATAATGTTGATTACTCAATTACCTTTGTATGTAACTGTACTGAAAAATGTCTCTAAAAGGAGAATTACATTTAACATCATGACAATACATAACATACATGTAAAACAGTCTGAAACATGTCATTTTCTTCACCTTTGTTCTTCCAATATGTTCTGAGTTGAAGTGAGGCTGACCCTGCACAATGCAGGAGAGTTTGCCAGAGGTGAATGGTGCAAAGCAAGGCCATATGTCATCATAAAAGTGTCAGTTCGGACCTGGGTAGAGGCCATTGATATTTACATAACAACAGATAGTCTTTTTTACCGTCATAAAAATTACAAAATTCGATGGAACCTAGAGAATTGAAGAATTCAGGTGTAGAGGGTCTGTCATGATGGGTCTTGCAGGTTTGGTCAGTTTGGGGTTGTAGATCACATTACATTATATTACTCAGCAAACTAATGGATTCTTTATAGAACACAAGTCATAGACATAAGGAAGTGCTGAATATATGTAGCTTTTAAACTTAATTGCAAGGATCTGTAAAGTACAGCCTATGCACTGACAAAATTTAATCGCAATAATGATGATGATGATTGTCTCACAATTATAAGTATATGCCATCAGTCACAGTCAAGAGGTCAAAATAATTAAATTACAGGTTCATAGTAGTCAATTTGTCATATTTATTTACAGTTATTTGTACAGCCATTTTATGTTACAGTACAAAAGTTTATATACCATGTTAGTCTTACACCTATTGCAGTGCAACACTGATAATTTCACTCACTGTCTAAACCTTCATTAGTCTTGCGCATGTACTGTATATGCATTAGATATATAATGTCCAGTAAATATGAAATAATACTATCCTTATGATGATACCAGAGTATGATACAATTATTGCTTTGAAGCCAGATAGTGACATACAGATGTTGACTTGAGTCTCTACATTGCTGAGAAATGATCAGCCTCATCTATTACTGTGCAGTAATATGTAGTAATTGAATATCTTCATCCTCACTATTTATATTTTTTACATTGTGGTAGTCCCTACATGTAGGTCTCAGTAATTATTACCATCACTGTTTAGAATATTTCATTCAGATTATGGTAAAACTTTAGAGTTTTGGGAAACTTTGACTCAATTTGTGGTACAAATAAAAATAGATTTTAGTTTGAATCAAGACATGACTGAAAAGTACCACATATACACAATGAAATGAATGAGGTACTTTGCACTTTCATTATGTTGATCCCTCTTTTCTGCCCTTATATTACAAGCACTGCCAAACACAACACACTGTAGGTCTGTTATCTCCTGAGTGGGTTTTATTTTTTGTTTATGTATTCAACTGTGTAATGTAACATTTTGCTGGATTTTAGCCACAATGATCACCCAGATGGAGCAATAATGTTGTAAGACAGAAATAGACTTGTGCTTTCTCATACATGCCACCTCAGGTGCTTTATATGCTAGAGTCACTCTCTGACACAGGAAGGTAGCCATTGGTAGTAATGTTGACTTCTGCTTCAGGAGCAAAGATGGCCAATAACTTCTCCTGCTCCCTCTTGGTTTTAGGTAAGTCATCAGATGGTGTGATGAGGAACTTGATACGCTGTGAAAACATTTTAAAAAAACAAGGCAGTCAGAGACAGCAGACCTCCGCCAAGGCTTGCTATGGCGTCATATGACGTCAAAACATGACCACATGGCCATAGGTGTTGACCCATCTGATGTCCAGAGGTGAGATGATGTGAATGCAAAAAACGTGAGATTCTATCTTGTCTGAATACTGAGATATTACCACTTATGTATTTTAGCTGTTGACCTTTAGTGTGACCTTGACGTTTGACCTTCATTGCTAAAAATCTAATGGGTTCTTCCTTGACCCATTACCTATCATTCCTGAAAGTTTAATCAAAATTACGAACCTTTTGCATAATCCTGCTGACAGACTAAGTGGTTATTTTCAGTTGATCATTCTAACATTGTTGGAACTTTAAAAAGAATTGGGTGTTATGTGTCCCAGCTACAACATATTTATTTACCTAGAGAGGCTAATGGGTCATTACTAATAAATGAGATCTGTATTACCTCTCTTAGGGTTCCAGGGGTGGTACTGATCTTGTACAACATCCAGAGGGGGATGCAGACCATAGAAGAGAGAGCAAGCAGCCAGCCAATGGCATAGCCCCACCATGGATAAATATATTCATTGTTGTACTTCAGAGGTGTATATTTGATGAGGGAGAAAGCAAAGGTACCCTGAAAGTAAATAATTTTAATGAGAGGCATCAAAAAGTTTTTTTTAATTTCTGGGTCTGGATCTATGACCCTTTGTCATTTTTGGAAATCCATGATTCCTCTTCAGTAGTTTGTTGATACTTACGACACATGTGGCTGGGGTGAAGAACAGCCAACAGTATTTGATATAAGGTCCTGGGCGGTAGCCAATCATGTCCTCAATATTATCATAAAACCGTTCTGCACCTGGAAAAACAGTCAAAATACTCTTTTGAAAGACACTGTTATGACTAACAGTTGTTTATGCTAACAGCTAAATATGATTGGTAGAGTCACTGGAAAACTAGCTTACCATAGACCCATGCAATGCACACTGTCTCAAAGATGGACATGAAGAGAAGACACATACCACTGGCTGCATAGTAATCAAAGAGTTGGAAGACATACATGCCACCCTATCAGGAAAGAGTGATAGTACTGAGTGAGTACAAAACAAGGGTCATTTATCTGTTGCACTCTGATGAAATAAAATTAACCATGACTTAATCACTGTCAGACAGTTATGTCATTTTATGATGCTCATATTAAAACATTAAGCCACATTCAAACTAAAGAAAAGATGTAGTTGTGTAATTACAACTGTATAGCTCCTTCATGGTTATCTTAGCACACAACATTTATTTTAACTAATTTGAACAGATGACTTCAGGCTTGAAAAGACTTCAGAGTTGACTTTAGATTTTAAGCGTTGTATAACAACGCTTGAGACTTACCTGGGACATGTTGCGCAATACTTTGACTTGCTTGTACTTACAAAATGAGGACTTGTTGACACCTCTGCAGAGCATTCATGTTTCCAGCTGTGCAGAGGTGAAACCATGTCAACTATGTGGACTCTGTACCAGTTTATTTCAGCAAAACAAAGCATCCTGAGTCATGGGTCAACCCTAAACAACCATCAGGTGTCACCGCCTTGCAAAAACTGATTTTAATTGTATGTGTGCATCATCAAACTGTATTTCTCAAGTATATGTGAACAATTTTTAGGGATCCTTGAATGATATTTGGATTAATTTTGAACATAGTAAATTATAATTGAGGTATACAATATTAAATTTCAGAGGGAGTGAATGTATAACATATTGCTAGACTAAAAAAAACAGTGAGATACACAAAAAAAATGTTTATGGTGAGTGTTTACCTGTGTGTATGAACTATATGTATGGCACCGGATTATGACCCCTACCTCCATCAACATGATGAGACCCATAAGGAAGGATAAAAATGCCACAGCTAACAGGAAGAGCTCCCTGCGGTTTTTACGCCTGAACACAGCAGGGTACATGTCAACAATCGCTGTTACGAGACTCTCTACACAAACAAACTGAAAAATAAGAAAGAAAAGAGATGGAAGATAAAGAAAACAAGGTCAAGTCACACTGTAACCAGGAGTATAACTTTATGTAATGATTTTCGGCTACCTGGCTGTCCAACCCCAGAAAAACAATCATGATGAAGAAGAGCGCGGCCCAGAGGGGAGAGAAAGGCATCATTGATACAGCACGGGGATAAGCTATAAAGGCCAGACCAGGACCTGTATAGAAACACAGGCTGGTGAAATGCTAATGTAAGAATTCAATAGCAAGATTATGGTTTTAATATTATGCTTTTGTTACATTCTCTGAACTTGAATCACTCACCAGATTCTGCCACTTCAGAGATAGGAACATTCTGTTCATAAGACATGAAACCCAGGATGGAGAAGATTGCAAAGCCTGCCATAAAACTGGTGCCACTGTTCAGAAAGCACAATGACAGGCAGTCTCTGCAACAGAGGGCAGCCTTTTAAGTTGTATATTAAATAGGAAAACAGCAATAGACAACAGTAGAGGCATCAGCTTTTTTGTTTGGTTTTCACCTTTAAATTCACCAAAACACAGCTGATGGGAAAATTTGTTCAAATGTTTTCAAATAATGATGACAGTACTCACTTGTAGCAGTTATTATTATATTTGTTATAGCTGCCCAGAGCAGTCAGTGACCCCAAACAGATGGCATAGGAGAAGAAGATCTGGGTGCCTGCATCCATCCACACCTAATGAAGAAACATTAAAAGCCACTCAGCTAACAAATCAGTCACCCATCAAATGACACGACTCACACACAATATATGCAAACATGTAACGCAGTGTTAAATGTTACATTATGTAGAGGATTTCACACGCTTGATTTAGCATACATAATGATTGACTTACACACGGACAAAATAGTAAAACGGCACAAATCACTGAACCTGTAGAAACGTAATGTACAGCACATGTTGTGGTAAAACAACACGTGTACTCAGCGTACATTTAAAGGAAGGCCATCACATAAAGGGAGCAGAAAGGAAATGCTACATATAATTCAGTTTCATTTTATTTGTAACTCGCCACCTTTAAAGAAAAGCCTGTTAGTAATCTGTTTGCAGCTCAGTTGAGGTAGAGCTCATGTTTACAGTCCCAGCAGTGTTCTGGCCCTGCATTTGATCCCTGTTCTGGGTCATTCTCTGCCTGTTTAATTGAGAGCAGGTGGACTCAGTGGAAACTAGGCAACCCAGCAGAGAACCATGGGGTACCTGCACATGGTGTGCTCACCCACAAAGAGCAGAGCACCAAAAATCCCACAATGGGATTTAGATTTTTTTTTTTATTTTTTTTTTTATGAATGGCAGAGACACTATTGTGTGTTGTTTTTGTGTCAGACTTTGCGTCACTGTGTTGTAACTTTAGGGTGATATAATAACATTGCGGTACCTGGGGGTCTGCCAGTCGTCCTAGGTCAGGATAAAGATAGAACTGGATGCCTATTCCAGCTCCTGGCAGGGTGAGCCCTCTAATTAACAGCACTATCAGCATCAGATAGGGGAAAGTAGCAGTGAAGTAGACCACCTATGCAAACACAAATACACTGAGGTTAAATACAGGAAAAAAGAGCATGCAAAGAAAGGCAAATAAACCCCAGATATTATAATACCTTGTCCTCAAACTGGCAAAATGAATAAAGAGCTTTTAAAAAGGGTCATTTATACTCTCACAGAGGTGCAGACTAGGACAATACTATGATTCAGCTCTCACCCACCTTGCCTGTAGATTTGACCCCCTTCCAGATGCAAAAGTAGCACATGATCCAGGCAATGAGTAGACACAGGGCCAGATCCCAGTTCAGAGTACCCATGTGGTCAAGGCCAGGGGAAATTCTCAATGCTCTTCTCCTGCAGAAACAGAAAACAGTTGCTGGGGTGAGTCATCATTACCTGGACAATATAGATGAAATATAATAAGCATGGTGTGACTGTCTGAGAACTCACTCCCAGAACTCCATGACAGGAGACGTTGCATTAAGATTGATTGTTATGTTGACAGAAGTGTTCCTTCTCTGAAACTCCATACAGTTTGCTGGTCAAAACAAGAAAGGTATATAAATACTTAAACCTATTGCATACACTGGCAAAAAAACAACACTCCATTGCACCTGAATATGGACTCATTACCTGTGTTCCATGTGTTGTTGCAGGAGGACCAGGGTAGGTCCCAGGAGAAAGAGAAATACAGATAGAAAATCCCCCAGGCTAAAACAATGATATAGTAGAAGTTCAACAGAGTCACTATTACTTGCGTGCCGTAACCAAGACCTGTAGAGACAAAAGTTTTATAGATGTAGTACATTAGATATCCAAGTCCTCTGTGATCACAACTTAAGGTGATACAATTGTTCTCCTTACCTTCAAATAATGGACTAATTTTTCTCCAGCACGTAATACCTCCCTGACTTGTGTACTGACCCAGGGCTGTCTCCAGGAAGAAGACAGGGACACCACAGGTGAACAGGAATATCAGGTAAGGGATGAGGAATGCACCTGTTTAGAAAGAACATAGATTATGTGTGAGACCTGGAGAAAAGTATAATTACTTTATTGTTTCTTCTAGAGGGAAATTTATTATCTAGCATACAATATATATATATATATATATATATATATATATATATATATATATATATATATACCATATATGATGTTGTATCTTATTCTTTGTATTGCTTTATATATATATATATATATATATATATATATATATATATATATATATATATATATATATATATATATATATATATATACATATATATATATATACCATATATATACCATATATATACCATATATATACCATATATATATATATATACCATATATGATGTTGTATCTTATTCTTCTTTCTTATTTCTTTTCTTATTCTTTTACGTGTATTATCTGTGTGCGGTTCCATGTACTTAAATATTTAGTGGTTTTAAATTGAAATAAATCATAATATGCCTGACTGTAGGAATAATTATGACAAAACCATGAGATTGGATTTGATAGATTTCAACCTGATCCATTGCCACCCTCTTTTGTGTCAGTTGCTTGTTAGGTGGCCCAGGATGTTACATACTCAGATTTCCGCTTCTCTGAAGGCACAGCTGCTGTGAGCAAGAAGCAACAACAGCTGTCTGACCCTGCTCAGCACTGAGCCCTGACCCTCCTACCCCATGGAGGGAGAAATAGGGATGTTTAATTTAGCAGCTACACAAGCATGTTCTTATAAAAGGCCATCTCTGACATCTAATAGAGGAAAGCACTTCAAGTTTTGGGGCTTGTTTCTGCTGATGTTCATGTATACATTCAATCAAAATGAAAGAGGAATCTACCTCACCTCCCCCATTCTTGTAGCAGAGGTAAGGGAAGCGCCACATGTTGCCCAGTCCAATGATGGAACCAGCAACTGAAAGCACAAACTCTATCTTATTGCTCCACTGGCCACGTTCTTCCATCTTTTCCTCTGAGATGGAGAGCGGGTCTTTAGGATGACTGGTGCCATTAGCAAGGCTGATTTTGGCAGTATCTCCTGTAAATATCAAACAGAGAAAATAGGAGGAATGCAACAGCGATGAGGTTAGAGGAGATAGTTACCCACCTTAAAGAACACAGTTCTTCCTTAAATTTAAGAACAGGTTAAACAGAACATATAAGAAAAGAAAATACAAAATAGAACATTGACAATACAAAAGGAAAAAACAAAGTCTTGTTGGTACCAAAAGAATCACAATTTTCTTTCCATTTCATGCTAATAAAATGCTTATTAATTGTGACAAAATGACAAATTAATCATAATACATTTAATCAGCTTACATACTAATTGGTATAGTGTGTTATGTATTGCATATTGATGTTGATATAAATGTATAAAAAAACTATTTCCACAAAGTCTTATTAAAAATATATTTTGTCTTACCTTTCATTGCAGTGTCACTTTGTATTCTTTGTATCTCTTGAATCTTGCTGCTCAAATTGTCACTGGAAATTTATCCTGAAATGTTCGAGTTTTAGTATTTAACATGACCAGGGTGAGGGGCGGGGGTTTGTCATGCTAAACTTAAGCCAGCCTCCTCTGTAATTCTGTCGGTCTGCCCCCATCAGAGCAAGGTGCATCGCCTACTGTGGATTCATAAAATTAAAATAAGGCAAGTTATATTTATATAGTAGATTTTGTGTGCAAAAGGCAACTTCATGTGTTTTGCATAAGTAAAAAGAACATGAAAATTGAAGTGCTTAAACAAAATAAAATGCAAGTTGAAGCACTAAGCTTAACTGGTTTGCCTGTGCCATATATATATATATATATATATATATATATATATATACATATATATATATATATATACATTTTCTACAGCTTTTGTAAGGGAATGTAAAATAAAAACAGGAGAATGACTGAAAAATGAGGCACACTCAGGGGAATTACAGAACTAAAAATGAGTCTGGACTGGACAACCTGCCCCTATCAGTGATTTAATAATCTGTTCTGCAGCTGATGGGTGGAGGATGAAAAAGTCATGAGATGTATAATGTGATTTGCTGAACCATAAAATAAAGTAAAGCATAGTTGAGGTAGTGACAGTCTGGTGAATAAATCTCCAAACGATTGTTCTTATAAAATTAACCTTAACCCCCACCCCCCCTTTTTCTCTTGAGAATCCAAAACTGAACTTTGTAGGATTCTAACTTAAACAGTAGAACTGAATCTCCCATATATATGTTATTAGTCTTCATTTGGAAGGGAATACTGTAGATCATGTATGATTACTCAAATACAACTTATACTATCGACTTTAACATGACTCAAATATAACCCAAACCCTGAAAGGGATCACCTGGTGGATGTTAACGGATCAGACAGGACAGGTTTTAACACCATAAAACATATAACCATCATGTCCTGATAAGAAAAATTTCAAGCAAGACATCCACTACCATTAGAAACTAAAAATCTGTTTTGTTGTCACCTTGTAATCACCAATGAACTCATTTCTACTCCTCCCCCAGTCAGTATACAGACAGTCACTTTGACTGAGACAAAAGCAGCCGAGGTCAGTTCATACTGGATTTTACTTGGTGTAGTCAGAGTTGGACATGAGCTCACATCTCAGTGTCCTCTGGTCTTTTGACACCCTCCTTGCTTTACTTTAAAATTAACAAGAATTCCTTAACAAAAATGCATTATTCTTCTATTAATAAATGTAATACAACTGTTGCAGTTAACTACAAAACAGTGTTCCCCATTAAGATCATTGTGCAACATTATACAAATAACAAATGTAGTGACGTACACTAAACACTTTGTGTAATAAGTGAACCTAATTCACGAGTCAAGGCCAAAACTCTCTCTCACACAAACACAGAAGACTTGACGTTGAACATTCAAGCAATCACATCTAACATCGTGTCACTACTTCATCTCCTCTCTAATGGAGCTAACAATTAACATGCAAAATACCAAAATGAACGCACACTTTAAAATAAATCATGTGCTCCACAGCAGTTGTATGTCAGTCCAAAACCCTGTGAATGACTCTATAAACAGTGAACTGACAATAACACTGATGCTTTCTCTACCCATATCATTCAATTAATTGTTTTTAAAAAAAAACACATAAAACAATGCTTTAATCATTTGACTAGGAAGAGTTTATTAAAGGTGAGAAAACAAAAAAGCCACAATCCATTTATTTCATTGCTTAAAAGCTATATACATTATAAATAATTCCACTACAACAACCATTTTCCTAGTCTGGAATCCTACATATTTGAGATGTTATTGTTTGAAGGGTCAGGCAGATTGGAGAGATTCAGGATACCTAGTAAAATAGAACCAGAACCATGTTGCTTTATTTGCCCGTCCACAGTGAAAAAACAGCTGGGTTAAGTGGGTGTACTTTTTTATTTTTTTTAACTGCAGGTGCATCTATGACTTGCTATTGTTCAGGGATGACTGGGACATCACTGACTTTCACAGACCTAAAACCCAGGTAAATGAGGATTAAGTCTTATCTGTGCACATTCAGCTGTTTGACAGGGAGAGGAGAGACCTTTCAATAGCTGATGCAATGTAATGAAAATTCATTTTTAGTCTTGGAAGGCTCATTCTCTCTGTCCTTTGAACTCCTTTGCTGTATCTCTTGTGCTCTAAATTCCAGGAAGTTCAGCAATGCCCACTTCTTTTCTGTGGTTGGATGCTGTACAGTCCAACAGGTTGAGTTTGCTAGCCTGGACACTGGGATTTGTGTTATGCTCTTTGTGTGAGGTACAGTCTATTTCCAAAACTGGGCCTTTTAAGTGCTAACTGCCCTGCTGGGGTTCTTGCTGTTGCTGCTGATGTGAAGTTGTCACATTTAACTTATTGGAGGCAGTGGATGCGTGAGACCATGAGGCAACAACTGATGATGAGGGTACGCTTTGGATGCTGGCACTGCACAATGATGTTGCCAACACTACAACGTTCTCTTCTGCTACTTCCTCCACCATCACGCCTCCTCCGCTTCCCAAATTCATCCCAGTGGCCTTCTGGGAACAGTCCATGCAAATGTAATCCTCATTCTCTGCCATTTCGCTTGAAAGACCAACACAAACTTGATGGAACCACTCATCACAGCCGCCATCGCATTGCACCCAATCCACCTGGAGGCATACATGCAGACATGCAAGTGAGGAGTGAGAAAATATCAAGGTAAAGACATTTCCCTGTATCTTCATACTTTAATTATATATTAGACTCTGAAAGACTGAATTGTACATTGTGAAACAGAAAACACAAACAAAACACAACTGTTAATCATCACAACTCCACATATCCAGGTGACAGACATACAAATTCCATAGTTCTGATTGGCTATTGTGTGGACACATGGAAGGCGAACTGGCCGATGGTTAACTTGGACACTCCTCTAACACAAGGACCACATCGACTCTCCCTGTTAATAAGTTATGTGTAACTCTCTTTAAGGTGTTCCAGTACTGGTATCAGCTGTTGATATTCAGTAAACTTCAGAGATCAACATTTTGACAAGTGTTCGTTATTAACCCAGTACTCTGCAAATAAAAAATAACCTGTGTCATTCTCTTCCAGTGAAACGTACAAGACTTTTAAATGATCAACTTGATCCTTCTGTATTTCATAAGCTGCAGGAGGAAGAGCATGACATAAAATCTTCCACAGTGTAAAAGGTTCCAGGGGAGTTCATGATTGATGAGGACAGCTCAGACCTCATTGGAGTCATCTGTGATAATTATATGGTTCATGTTAATACCAGTATTGATATTTTTAGAGTGTTAAAAAAAAAAGGGGGGGGATAATATTACAGGGAAAACAAGGAAAGCGCTTGAGAAGAGAGTATAGTGTGATTGATTATATCAAGATAGTCACTGTTGATGATTTTGTTTTCCCATGACTGCATTGCACTTGGTGAGAATAGTCTAGTGTCCCTTGTCCCTTTGTTCATAGATGAACTCACTCAGGCAACAAAAGATACTGGCATCATCTATGACATTTTTACATTGGTGGATAAAAGCCCAACAAACGTTGGCAAAGTTTAAATGAGAAAATGTACAATTTAGAGACCAACTACTTTGTTGGTAATAAAAGATGCACCAAAAATTTACAAGGTTGGAATAATTTGCAGAATTATGTCCAATTGAATGACAAATGTTCAACTATGTATCAGTTAAAAACAACACAGCTTCAGTAAAAACACACAAAAAACTTCTATTGTTTTTTTTTTGTGCCAATATCTAAATTACTCACGTAAGAGGACATAACCTACATGACACAAAAGTCCTTTGTGGTTAGTTTTTTTTGTTTTTTTTTTTTTTTGGGGGGGGGTTTCAAGGCAGAGTCACATGGTAACCTATAACCTCTGGTAACCGCTAACAAATCTATCAATCATCTATGAGTTATCCCTCGTGCCAGTTTGACTGCAGAATAACCTCTCAACACAAACAGAATATTCACTAGCATTCCGTGATAAATACATCCTTACCTTATCTTTACACGGCCTCTGGCAGTTCTTGGCTGCACACACAGCGTTTTCATCGTTGGAGTCTTCAGCTCCAGACCAGTCGTACTTGGAGGGGATGTCAAGTATCTTCTTTTCTTTTCTTTTCTCCAGCCCCTCTCTGATGGCCTCTGCCTTGGCAGCTGCTTTCTCTTTCCTCTTTCTCTCCTTCTCCTCCTTGGCTAACCGTTTCGCAAGCTGCTTCATTTCCCGGTTCTTGTCCAGGTTAAGTTTGAGTTTCTTCTTCTTAGGTTTGCCCCCCAGTCCGAGCTCCAGACCAACCCTTTTAAGTTCTTTTGACTTGGCTGGTCTCATATCCCCGATTCCAGACGTTCCACTGGCAACAGCAGCGGCCATCAACATGTGATGGTGTTCAGCCCTTTCTAACTTCCGTTTCCTTTTCTTTTCGGAATCCTTCAGTTTGATTTTCAGAGGCTTTTCCATCAGAGAATCATCAGGCTGTAGAAAAGGAAAGAAATATACAAAAGGAATGAAAAATGTAAGCAAAAAAACAGAAATGATTAAAACCTATATTTTGACCTGTACATTGCAATATTGTGCGATGACGTAGGGAATGAGACACTGTGATTTCAGAAATGTTCAACCCCTTGCAACATTTTCCAAAACCTCAAACATGTATACAGTGTTTGGCAAAAATGTGGAAGAATCGAGGAGGAACTTATGAGGCACAATGCACTTGATGCTGTCATTTAAACCACCTCTATGGATGCACTTTCAAACTTCAAATCAAACCTTTTACACTGAGGCGCTGCACAGTATTTGCTATAGGATCCAGCTGTGTAGTCAGGTTATGTAATGGATGACCTCCCTACCTCCATGACCTGAAGGAATCTTTCCTCAGACGGGGGGTGTGTGGCCTGTAGGATCCTCCAGATGTGCTGGGTCTCATCCAGGGACACCTCCAGCAGGTCACCCAGCATCATCAGCTCCTCCAGCTGGGCCTTAGCCTGAGGGGACAATTCAAGCACTGGCGGCTCCAGACTGCGAGGTACCAGAGGGGTCTTCCGTGGCTGCTTTCTGGGTGTGCCCAGGTCTAAAACACAAATATTTTGAGCACAACATGAGGAGTGTCCTTATATCTGAACCAGTTTGCAGGACATGCTAAATAGTTCCTAAAAACAGGTCTACTAAAGATTTGTATGAAAATCAATAATAAAGCCTCACTCTGCACACAGGATTTGGAGGCTGAGGAATAGGCATGTTCAGCACAGAAAGAAGGCGTTGCAGCTGGCCACATATGACTAACTACTTCCTCTGACTTAACAGGAATCTCCTCATCACAGAACAAGTATGGCTTCACTTCCCCTGGGTCCTACAACATAACAGACACAACAAGGATATATTAAAAAAGTGATACTTTCATCATTCTTCTAAATCAGGCCACTAGTGGCTCACATACTTTCATGTCATATCCATAGGTCTCCCTGATGTCCTCATCCGAGTCGGTTTCCTCATCATCATAGTCCACAGAGGGACGTGGTGATGTCGCTCGGCTGAAACCTGACTGCTGAAACGTCTGAATATGTCCCTGAGAAGATGACGAAACAGACAAGAATAGATGAAGCCTTTGATTTCACAACAGGAGATCATCACAAAGCTTAACAGAGCAATACTAGAAAATTGTAAGTGCTTGTTGGGGGCTTTTTATTGTACTTCTACGTTTTTGTGACATGCCATTCAACTTTTATTCTTTTACAAACAAAGTTCTTAACTGAACAGGTAGAAACCCTTTATGTCATATTAGAAATATTTTTTGTGTTTAGTTCTGATCATCTAATCTACATGCACATATTACTGCCCTCTTGTGGAGTCTTTGTCTCACTGTCAAAATAACCACTTGATTTTTCCCATCATTCCTCCTAGTTGTCCTTAGAGCCACATGAAATAATTTATCCGTTATAGAGCATGTACATGTCAGAAAATAAATGGATCAATCTTATTGATGGATAGGGGTCAGTTCGACTCAGTACATGTGAGATATGTCCAAGTAAAGAGAATTGGAAATTGTACTGATATCAAAACACAATATCCTACTTCACTCGGATTGTTCTTCCTAACAGGAACAGGAATACCAGGAAAAAAGAGCACTAGGAGATAACAAAAATGACAGGTTCCATTACCTGCAAGTCAGGGTTGGCAGCAGCTTTCTGCAGCTCAGCATTGATGATCTTCTCAGTTTTCTCCCTAGCAGCCTGCTCTACCATGCGCTGGCTAAGCACCGACAGCTTTGCCAGGGCTGAAGACAGCTCCTCAGTGGCCAGAGCTTGTCGTGCACGGTCCTGTCAAAACAAATAAGACCAATGACACCAGTAGATTTTAAACAGACCTTAAAGGCCAACTTTTCCTTCCCTTCCACATCCACAGTAATATAGTTTCTATGTTTACCTGCCAGCTCATTGCTCTCTCAGTCAAACACTGTAGGGCCTCTCCTTCTGGCAGACGTACCGGCAACTTCTGTAGCAACACCAACAGTGACAAGATGGTTTCTAGCCTTGGCCTCCTTGAGCGCTGACACAGCGGACACAAAAATTTGGAGTCTTTGCCATTACTCTGCCAGCCCACACCTAGTTTCTTCTGAGATCCGGTCTTTGGCAGAGGTACACACGCACCATGGAACCAGTCTTTACAGAGCTCGCATTGCAGCATGAAACCACTGGCAGTCTTTCGGCACAAACAGAACTTGACTTCCTCGATGCGGTCAGCCATAGCCATTTTGGCTAAATTGGCAGCACGGAGTGAGTGTATGGCATCCACTTCTTTTTGCTCTTTGGCTTTAAAGGCTGCTACAACAGTGGTGGGATCTCGTACCTCCTCTAAGCTTTCTTCCAGATCACTCAGAGTATCAGGGTCAAAGCTTCCTCTCTCCTTCTCCATGAGCTCTTTGACACGCTTCCGCTTGCTCTTGCTGTTGCCATAGACCCCAATGTCCACCCGAGGACTCAGAACCTAAAAAGTGAGGTGCACAGCACTGATGTGAGTATTTGATAATAATTAGGATCCATTGTGCTTACAGTGCATGGTATTGTTTTTATCATTGTAGTATTTCATCAACTAACCATGATATAATAAATATGCATGTCCTAGAACATGGGTCCCCAAATACTTTCCACTGAGGTCCACATATAAAAACCTATAGCAAGGGCTGGGACACTTACTAGAGGTGAAGTATATAGCCTCAGCTGTAGTGTATTAAAATTAGAAAAATCTATTAAAAGTTGGTCAAATTTGTTGAATTGACTTTGTTGATCCGTAAATGTATCTTTACTGATGTATTTTATTTATTTATTATTAAATGTATTGATACAATGTTACTCTTGCCCAAAATCCAGACAAATGACTCCTTGATCAAGGAGTCATCGAATCTGCATCAGTTCCAGATCATCTGATTGTGCAGTGTGTGTACTATACACAGTGTAGTAGTAGTAGTAGTAGTAGTAGTAGTAGAACTTTAAAAATCTGTCAAGTATTAACCATTCTTGTGTAATTAAATACCTAAAACTGACTGTTGTAAGAAGAACAGATTACAGAATTCTTGCAAAGTGCAAATTGAACATTTCTGAGATTGCAAATAAAACAATTCTAACTATTTTACAACAGCTGAGACAGTTTTATATTTGTGGAACTTTCTGAGTCTATGTTACAGGTATTTTTCATTTTAGCAGTAGTAGTTTCTGAAACAATTCCAGTCCATCGGAACACAGTTTGCTTTTGTGACACAGTGCACGTTCTCCTTCGCAAGACTGTCTTTTCTTGTCATTTCCTCCCTCTCCCCACACAGCACTCAGTCATTACTGTAATGCATGTAATAGCATCAGAAAGCCCTGTTTCACAGTTTTCAGAGGCAGTTTGAATGATTACAATTGCACAAATAGCAAAGAGTTACAGTAATTTGACATACACAACAAGAAAGTGATGCAAAAGCAGAGTAGTGGCAAAACTGATTCACATTGTTGACATTTGTATACTACATATGAGTGGTATGCATGCATGCTTATCAGTGATCAGGCTGACCCGTAGTGAGCAGGCACCTGTCACCTCCCGCTGTCATCCGCAGTTGCGGGTCATTGAAAAATATGTTTAATGATATTCGGGTTGCGGTTGGTTGGGTCATTTGAGGTAAATATTAAAATAACCTGGTAAATCATTGTAATTAAAATATTAGGTACAGTTTTGGAAAATGGACTGAAGGTAGCAGTTGGCCCGCAGGCCGTATTTTGGACAACCCTGTCCTAGAGAATGAAATATATTTCCATAAAATATGGTGTGGCACAATTAACTAATCAATCAAATATTATTTATATAGCACCAAATTGTAACAAAACGTATCTCATGACAAAGCACAGCACAGTGTTTTTTATTTATTACATATTTTGGTATGTATTACTTTGAGCCCATTTCTTCTTCAACCAACCTGACCATATAAAGCTAAAACCTGTGAAACAGGATATCTTCAACAGCTTAAATACTGCCACCTGTTCATGGTTTTAGACACACCCTCCTCTCATTATGCAAACAACTTTAATGTTGTCCTCAGATGAAATTTAAAGGACCATAGTTTTGAGCACTTTACCACTGTTGGTATATTAAAGATATGCGAGTGGCAACACATGATGCGATACTATTCACACCCAAATCATGGTACAGAACAATTAAGCACATTCTGATTCAACACATTCCTTCTATTAAAAAATATGCAATTCAATGAGCTGGATTATGTATTTATCAAATAATTCTATGAAAGTGTCTTTAATTAAGTTTCAGAACATGTGTCTCACATACAGTCAGGTGAAAAACTTTGGATTTTGTTTCTACATATTTCTAACACTCAACATCTTCCTCAGAATCAATTTATATAGGTAATGTAATGTATTTGTAATGTAGGTAAAACAGAAAAAGGTTCTGTCACTTTAAGAGACACCTGTGCAAGGAATTCTGGGATGGACTGTTGGATATGCATGTCACTCTGTAAGGAAGTAGCTATGGTACATACAGCAGTTTTCAGTCCAGCTGATCAAAAGTACACATTCATGAATCACATGTGTTTCTCCTCCTTCTATGTCAGAGTCACATACAGATTTTACACTTTACATCTGCGGTGCTCGTGCCACTGTTATACCGTCCTGTTCAGTGTACACATTAGCTAATCCACGGCATCCATAGAAACGAAAAACTTTACTCAAACAAAGAGAAACACTTTTAAATGCAACTAAAAATACATTCTATTGAACAGATCAAATGTTATGGCTACAAGTGCACAATAGCTAACGCATCGCAATATCATTCCAAACTTTTCAGTCACTTGCAGCTTCTCTACTGATGCATTTGGATTGTGTAGGCACGTGTTGGCATATTGATACGTATCAGATAATGTTCCCATCACTAGTTGGTAGCAATCAGTGTTTCCCCTCAGTCATTCCTAGTAAGAATAACTTAAAAAGGAACACTGTTTTACATCATCCGTATGTTCTTTAATTTACGTTAAAACAAAACAAAACCCAGGCTGCTGTTGTTTGGTCCTTGTTAGTGTTTTGTTTTTACATTGTTTAAAGTGGGAGTCTCAAACATAGAGCCCGTGGTTCAAAACTGAAACATATTAAAACATTTTCAGATCAGGTATTATAAGTTTGATTCCTGGTGTGTAATTGTTAAATGTCAGACTGACTTAACAGTCAGTCTTATTTTCCCACCTGAAGAAGTGTGTATGTGGAATTCTTCTTGAGGAAGGTGCGGGCAGTTCTTTCCCTCCAGGTTCGGGCAGCAGCCACCTGTGATTCCACCTGGGCAAGAGGATCTAACCGGACAGGGATAGAGCGACCTCTGGCCAACAGACTCTCCAGTTGTTCCAAGTAAGCATAGCTACTACCACTCTGAGGAGCAGAGACAAAGAAGGAGAAAACTATGTGACAAGTTTAGGACCCTTTATTCACAACACAAAGTAAACACAAATAGAGTGCTTGGTTTTCAACCAAAGACCGTTCACTCATTCATTCATATGAACAATGTATTCTAAATGATCAAAGTTGCACTTTTTTGGTACCTGAATAGCTTCCACCTTGGTAGTCCACTCCTTGGCTTTCTGTAGGGCTTCTCGAAGGGCCAGAATATTTGGCAAGTATGCTGGGATGTTTCTGGCTTCGAGCACAATACTCTCCAAGGTTACCATGCTATGTCGTGGCCTGATATTACAAAAGGACAGACAGATGTGTAGAAGTAAGAATTATTAGTTTAAACTTTTCACTGGATAATTAAGAGTGCAAATATCTGAACATCCTGGTGTCATCCAAACAATTCTCTCTCTGTGCACATTTGAACAGTGCAATAGAACAGTATATTGTATAATTTAAAGAATAGTGTATATTATGCCATAGTTTAATATACACAATAGTGTATTATTATTTATATAGCATATTATTATTGTGTCCCAAATGACATGTTTTAAATGCCAATATTTTTCTGTCATTTGGACACCACTTCACCTATCATGTGACAAGTGTTGCATGCCAGAAATTGGCATACTGGCAAAAAAAGGAAACAAGGAGGATCATGAATGTGACACAGAACAATGCAAATCTGAGCAGGACTCTGACCTGTCAAGACAAAAAAAAGGAGCCTGTATATAAAAGAGAATCAACTTCACTTTGAATATTACGTCTGATGTGGAACATAAAATTCTACATAATTATGATGCTGACTGAAAAAATTATTTCACCATATCACACAGCTTTACTGTAGTGCAGGTGGCCATGTCATATAATACCTGGCCTGGAGGCAGGCGCGAGCTTTTTCCTCCCATCTCTCTGAAACAGTTAGGATCTCTTGCAGTTCAGCCATGGCTTTCTCTACAGCATGGTGAGGAGCCAGACCCACCCCTGAGTCTATCAACCTCTTCATCAGCTCCAGCGTAACTCTGTGAGGTTCAGCCAGGGTGATGCGCACCTAGGATGGAAAAGAGGAGGAAAGAGGTATTGGATGATGCAGATGTAGGCATAACAACTCCTCTTTCCAACAACAGAAACACAATGTAAGTATCAGACACAAACCTCATCGAGCCAGCGGGCCTGCTGGAGCTCTTGTTTAAGTTGAGGCAGTTCAGGAAGCTCGACATCAAGGCCACTGCCAAGGTCCAATAGAGCCTGAAGTTTAGATGAATCAGGCATTTCATCTGCCAGTGCCACCTGGGCTCGCTCATGGAAGTCCTCCACATTTTCTAGCAACTCCTTGAGAAACAAAGCACACAAACAGTGGAGGAGATGAGCTTTATAATAAAAAGAATGACCATAGGCAGGTGCCAGGATAAGTACATAGGAGTACAGGTGACACACCTTGACTTGTCGAGCCTGACTGATGATGCAGGGAAGCCTGTAGAGCTGGTCCACAAATGCCTTCAGCTCATCCACTGTCAGTTTTGTACGATTTCGACTGGTCTCAGAACGAAGACGACTACTATAGACACACAAGAAAAAATACTAATCCCTCAGTCCATCTTTCAAATTCATCAGCTAGAGTACTGTTTGTAAAATGAAAAATTGTTCAAGTGTGTATTTTTCATAAAGATAACATTATCTAATTTTGCTGTTATGGTCATTTACCTGTGTCTCTGCTTTCGGCTGAGTAGCAGCTGGGCTACAGAAGAGCATGTCTCAGCCTCTTTGACCATCTCCCTCAAGCGACGAAATAAGGCATTCTCAGGATACTTCCTATCCTCTGCATCCTCCAGCAAAACCTTGAGCTCAATCAGATCTGTGACAGGAAGAGACAGCCACAGTGAGAACCACACAAAAATTCCCCAAGTAGTGCAAACCCACCACAATAAAAAAAAAAAGATTATAAAATAAATCCATCATGCTAGAGTGATTCTGGTGATGTTCTCAATGTAAATACAGAATAATATCATGTAATGTCCACCGTTTGGGTATTAAGGCATTCAAATTCAACTGGAAGACTACAAAATATAAAGCCACTATTAAAAATCCTTCAGCAAAATTCCTGATTTGAGTGATTTCTTAGATTAAGTAGAATGAGATTCAATCCATTCTTATTTTATTTTTTAATCAGTTTCAAATTCATTCAGACATTTTAAGTTGTTTGAGGAACCCCCAAAAAGCCTGACATTGGTATAATAATTAATAATAACACCTTTCTTATTCTTTTGGTCAGCAGCCAAGGCCTCTGTCACCCTCTTAGCCCAAGTGTCATAGGACTGAGCCCGTGTTTTGACTCCGTACAGCATGGATGGAAACTCCTCCAGATCATAGCGATACCTGAAATTTCAATAAAGGAATGTAAAACCAATAAATGCAGAAGCCTATTTGTTGTTGGAAATGTATTATTGTCCCATCTTAAAAGGCAAGATATCTCACCGGACACACTTGTTGCCCATTGGGCAGTCACACAAATCTGCTGTGTGGTGAAGACAAACCAACCGTTCTGGGCTGCAGGAACATGTCAGTGCAGACAAGAAACAAGTTGTCTTACACTTGTAGCATTGGCGTTCATCATCAGGAACCAATTCAAAAACCTCCTGCTCTGAGGACAGCACCCCCTGTAGGCAAAGTAAAATACATTTTGTGTCTGAAACTTTTTATATCCATGAAATCATCATAATGGAGATTGTTCTCACCATTTCTTGGGCTGCCTGCCTAAGTTGTGTCTCCTCCTCCATCATGTCTCCCATTTCCTTGAAAACAGCAGCAGCCAGTTCTACGTCAAGGCTCTCTGGATCTGCTGCCATTTTACACAGAAGCTCCTCATGAGAGAAAACGCAGTAGCGGTGGAGACGTCGGTAATGAGCTACACATTGACGACCCATAGGTAACTAAGAAGAGGCATAAAAAAACAAAACGTATTCATATAGTTAAGAGGTATGGACTACAGAGTGATGAATGGATGTCTATGTAATGAAATTAAGATGTTTAATACAACGAAAGACAAAAAATTACAATCATTATAATTGTATTGCTCCCACATTGGTGTCTTTATAGACCACTAAAGGAGGAATTTAATTTTCCTTACCCAGTCAGCAGTGCAGAAGTTAACAGCCTCTGCAAAATTGTAACCCTGGTTGAAGCCACTGTGGTATGCCCTGGGAAAGGTCACTACAAACTCCCCTGCACACTGATTGGTTCTATAAACCTGACAGAAATAAATAAACAAAACTATATGAGTAGAATTCAAGCCGACCTCACTGTAAAATTCAAAGAAATAAAACATTTTGAGGCTACGTACAGGGACGCCATGCTCCATGAGGACATTTGGATTCATGATAGTGACCAGTTGATGGAGGAGGTCAGGCTGGGAGTCAAACAGTTCTGGGGCCAGTTTTTTCATTACTGCCTCCAGTTGTTCTGCTGCTGAGGCTGGTACTCCATACCAGGTCTTTGGCTCACCCCTAAGAAGCATGGAGGGAAAGATGTAAGGAGTGAATACAGTTATGATACTTATCTGTCAGTTTGCTTTAATAAAAGAGAGTAACTCCAGACAACATCTCTGATGTGTGTGTAAATACAGCAGCGTTTGGTTCAGCCCCTCTGCCCTTGATAATAATTTAATTTTGGTCAATTATCAGCAGTAGTAGTTGTTGTTCACTGTGTTATGTTTTTGTGCACACAATTAAAAACAAATTTCATGGTAATTTCTTACCAGTGGAGGAAATTGATGGAGTAACTCCAGTGGTCTTCAATATGCCAGCAAAAAGAAGAGAAACACATGCCCACGTACAGCCAGGGTACCTTCATACCAGAGATGTCCACATTGATGTGGGTGAGCACTGACTGCTCTAGCACTGGCATATTGTTCAGGTTCCAGCCAGAGTTGGCATAATCCTGAAAATTAAATAAACAGCTCAATTGACTTTGACTAAAACAATAAATTTCCTCCCTCCAATAAGGAGGGTTTCTACTGCCCATACTTGCAAACATATGCAGATTTTCTCACCTCTTCATCTCCCAGTAGTCTCCTCTTGCCATCTCTGATGGGAAACCCACTGCCCACATCTTTAGAGCTGATGTCAGCTCCATACTCTACAATGACATCCTCCTCAATGCTGCTTACCAGGCGCCAGAACTCCTTTTCCACCAGCTCTGTAGGGACCATCTGAAAGCACATGGTAAAAATGATTAAATGCCCTGGTTCATCTAAGCTCTATCTAGCAAAGTTAACCTTTAACTATTAAAGCAAAATTGACAAACAGTAAAAAATAAAAATTAAAAATTAAAACGTGCAAGCATGAGCCATGAATAAACAAACAGAAAAGTGTACATAGATGTGTGTCAATTTTTACATACATGAACTGGCATGTTGAAATAGTCCGACTTGAAGTGGTCTGCCATTTCTCCAAAGCTCTGGAGAGTGTACTCCCTCACAGCTTGCTCGAAACCAAATGCCTCTCTGGGCTTACTGCATTCCTATGAAGGGACACAAACCATAAACTTACAACAAAATAAATTATATTTGAATATCATAAGTATGGCTACGTTTATGGAAGAAATACCAAAGTAATTCTTACATGAACACATCAGAAATTACAAAAATGCAGAGATGCAAATCCTAGTTTTGGATTGAATCTTTCTTTTTCCACCTTTTATAATAGGCACCAATGGATTGAACAGACAAATCTGTATTGCGGTAACAAGATGCACTGGAATGTCTCCTTAGTCAGGGCACCTCAAATGTCATAATATGCATACCGCTGTTCATTAGTTATGCTGCTAACAAGAGCCACATACAAGAAATAGCTTATACAAATTGATAACTCAATTGATTTGGGAAAAGTTGCTGTAGTCACTTTTAATTTCTTTGAAGCAATTTTAATGACATTACCTTTGCCAAGGAGGTTGTTTTCATTAAATGATATTCTCTTTGACACAGCTGGTGACATTCATCCTATTTGTACAAATCATTTACAGTTTTCTGAAGTTACAAGTGTTTGTTGAATCATTTGGTACATTTTTATGAGGTCACTGTCCTAAAATAGTAACAGAATGTTCAGATAATAGTATTTAAATAGTGTTGCAATAGGCCTAATGCTCAGCAAAATACCATGTTTAAAGGAACTGTCCTAAATTGACTGTTTCAGCTGGCTGACATTTAATTTGGATGAATTCCTTTTGATGTACGGAAATGGTTATCTTCAGAATACTCAAGATTAAAACCTGTCAATGGGTACACCAATGACAATCAAAAAAATCAATAACCAGCATTGCATGATTATATAGCCATAACTGGATTTATTTCTTAGTAAATTATTTATATTATGCTTTAAATTTAGAGCAACAGTACTGAATTTTCAGAAAAAAATCAGCAAGAGGTGATATTTCAGAAGAAAAAAGCTGTATATGAATGACATGTTCTATGCAGTGGAATCTGTGAAAACTTCTGACTTGAATTACACTAAATTGTAACCTTCACCGATGAATGATTCCAACATATTCATTGCACCAGAATTTCTGTTTTACCTCAGCAACACACTTTGGACACCTCCAGTCTCCTTTGGGCACATCCTGCAGAGGTGGGATCAGACAGAAGGTGTGATAACTGTCATCACAGCCATCACACAACAGAAGTCGGTCCTCTTCATCTCCTCGTCCACACACCAGGCAGAGGTAAAGGTCAATCTGAGGGATCATTGGCACATAATATATGGTGATGGTCATGTTGAAAGCAACCCAAGATGCCTTGAGCATCAGTAGTTCTCAGAGCTTTCAGCTGCCAGTACTTACAAAGTTGACCTCCAGGGTCTCCTTTCGGGGTCTCATTTTTATGGCAAAGGCTTGGGCTTTAAGGTGACGCTGCTTCTTGTTGAATCCATCATCTATTCAGAAAAGGAAAAAAAATAAGATTGGACACTTTTACTGATTATAGGGTGGTACCGTGGTGCAGTGATTAGCACTCGTGCCTCACAGCAAGAAGGACCCTGGTTTGAATCCCACACCAGACCTTTCTGTGTGGAGTTTGCATGTTTTCCCCATGTCTGTGTGGGTTTTCTCCAGGTACTCCGGTTTCCTCCCACCATCCAAACACATGCACTGATAGGTTAATTGGTTAATTTAAAATTGCCCATAGGTGTGAATGTGAGAGTGATTGTTTGTCTGAATATGTTCAGCCCTGAGATGAATTGGTGACTTATACAGGGTGTAACCCCGCCTTTGCCCATTATAGCTGGATTAGGTCCCCAGTGACCCTAGTGAGGATGAAACAGGTTCAGATGACGAGAAACTAGACTTTTGCTGATTACTTGCCACAAATCACAGAAAACACAGATAAGGTTTTTGTTCAGAATCTTTCACAAATAAAAAATAGAAATCAACCAAAAATTAGCCTTACCAGCTGACACAATCTCTAAGCCCACCATCTTGGGACTTGTACCAAAGATTTTGAGGCCTTTTGGCTCCTTGTTTTCCCTCTACGAAAACACAACAAAAACAGTTAAGTGTCAAACAATCTGTGAAAAACAGTCACCCTGCTAAAGGCTTCATACAGTTAGAGGAAGACGCCTGCCACAGCTGGAGACATTAGCAGGGGCATATCTGTTTTTATGGGACAATATTATAACATAAATACATCTTATTTTGTATCTGACACTTGAAAAGAATGACACTTTGTGTAGCATGACTCCAGTTGCTGATTCACACAGTATTTCCGTATTCAAAGCTTTTCTATTTTACCTCAGACTTTAGACGTCTGGATCGCCTCTCAGGCAAAAGTCTGTCTCTGGTTTGCATTGTATCACTCTCCCCATCTTTATCCTTTTCCTTATCTTCTTCCTCATCTTGCTCTTCTTCTTCCATAGCCTCTTCACCAACTCCCTCATCAACCTCTTCACCTTCATCGCCATCATCATACAACCGTTGGATGCCCTAATTGGAAAAATAAGACACAATGATGAATATTAGGCCCATTTAAAGTTTGAAAATATCAACATGTTCAGGACATTTTGTTGAGTTTTGAGGCTTCTATATTACAATACATTCATAAGCAATTTATTAGAAGCTTTAGAGTGAAATAAAACAGTGTTGTTGTATGTATGTATGTATGTATATATATATATATATATATATATATATATATATATATATACATATATATATATATATATACATATATATATATACACATATACCTATATATACACACACACACACACATATATATATATATATATATATATATATATATATATATATATATAAATATACATATATGTACACACACACACACATATATATATATATATATATATTAATCCTTTATCAAGTATTGTGACACTTGAAATCTAAACTTCTGTATTTTTCACCAGCTTGCCTACATTTAATCAGCCACTCACTGTTAATGTGGCTCCAGATTGAAAGAGCTCATAAGGGTAAAGGATCCTCTCATAGTGAGACCGCAACAGTGAACCAGTGCCTTTTCCAGGTGGGAAGCCCATTCGGCCGGCCACCTTGGACCATATCTTCTCTTTACACACAGTCTCAAAGCCACCCTCGGATGACACAATCTGTAAAGCAGAGTTGTACAACAAGATTTTTTTTTACATGCATCAAAGTAGGCAGTCAAAGAAAGACTGAAAATAAATATTTTCAAGTTTTCAAGACCCACAAGGAAAGGATTAAAATAAATCTCCTGAGTTTCAAGACTATAAAAATGTGTACATAAAAACAGAATTTCTTTACCTACTGAAACAAATAACAATACAACACAATAAAAATAAGTAACACAAAAACATTAAGCACTATTTTTCCACCTTGCTGAGCTGATAGAGGTCCAGGATCTTTCGCTCCACATGAGGGAATCGCATCTTGGAACCCTGTAACTCCCAGAACTTTGCAATCTGATCCAAAAAGTTGAGCTTAACTCTTGTGAGGGCCTAGGTACAGAAGTGGAGAGAGGATAAAACAAAACACAGAAACATCTTTTACTGGTACTTTGCACATTAGATACTACAGGCAAAATTACTTTTGAATGACTATACAATTTTGCCGGACCATCATATTGTCTTAAGTGAAAACCTCTTAACACCATTCTTTCACATGCTTTAAAAAAAAAACAAAAAACAAGTGGTCCCAGCCACAAAAAAACCCTGGCGCTCGCACATTTTTTTTTTTACCTGGTTTGCCTCATCTCTTATCATTGAGGAAATACATTTTTGGTGTCCTTGACCTTTGACCTACATTCTCCAAAATTTAATTGGATCTATTCTGGAACACATAACACACGTACTGAAAACTTCATGAAAATTGGTGCAGTGAGTTTTGTATAAAGTTTCTGACAAACAAATAAACAACCAAAAGCAATACCCTGGGCTCCCATTTTTGTTTGTTTGTTTGTGTGCGTGGGCAAAAATCTAGCAATTACCTCTAATATCAGACAAAATACGCTTACCTTAAATCAAATCAGTACACTTTGACTCACACTGGATCTTTATTTTGATTGAGTGATGCTGGCTTTGGCAAATTCAAAACCTACCTCAAGTTCATTTAACCTCTGTACTCTTGGAGTGAAGCGGAAGTTGCGTACATCACAGGCAAAAGGAGGCTGCCACTCCTGATGATTAAGAAAACATACACTTAATACTACAGCAACAATGAAGAAAATGGAGGCTTCAATTGAAAACCGTCCACTCTCTGTTGGCATTGATGAAACAGAATGAAATCATGTGCAACAGTATTTACACAGACATGTCACTCAAATTAGACATTAGACATTGCCAAAAAGTTAATTCCCAACATTGTGTGGTATGAGTAGTTTTACAGAGTGACAAATGCCCTCAGACCAGTGTCGTATTTAAGCAGCTAACGTGGGTAATCACTGCACTGTGACTTAGCTAGCAAAAGAGAAAAAAAAAATGAAGAAATGTGGCTGGATTTATGTTGTCTCTTGCAAACTTTTTAGGAAAACACATAAAAATCTATGTCACAAGTACAAATGTGAACTGTTTAGAGCAAAGAAATTCACCCCAACTTGACCTCTGTTACATTAACAGCAACTAGTAATGTCACTGTTTTTGCAAAATTCAAGCAGGCCCAACGTAAACCAGCACTTTCTACGTAAAATAACAAGACAAATTCGTTGCCGATTCTTACACAATATAAATTTTAAAACGTTAATTATTCACGTATTAATTGAATTTACCTCCGGGGGCCGGATCTTGCAGATGCCAGTTTTCTCAGCAATTGGTCGGATCTTGTTGATAAATCCTAAAGGATCCGAGAAATCCTCCCAACTCGGCTCAAAAACAGGACATTCAGGAGGGGGGACGAACTCCGAAAATACAGACATGTCGGAGTGTTGTCAGTGAAATGGTCCTTCAAATTGTAGTGGGGAACATACAAAGGCAAAGAGTTGATATCAACAGTCCACGATTATTTCAAATAATTTTCTTCTGAGGGAAGTTCCTCCATGTCCATCATGAGCCTTGTAGTCTCCTAAATACCAAATCACTTCAAAAACAAGAATTCAAGTCTCGATGGCTTCGCATTGTCTCTTTTGAAAGTAGATAAATAAATGCTGGCCAATATCTCAATTATTTTCCATCATCTTCAATCGCGGGCCAGACCAGACCGGGGAGTCGTCACCACCACTCCCCTACCTGGGACGGAGGGCAGGGTTAGTCCGAAACGCCATCAATGCTATATCACGGGCAACAGCTTTATAAAACTGAACTCTGCGCCGACGACAGTGATGTACGCCAATTCTTATGGGAAGTTTTAAAAAGCAAAGTAAAAACACTTTTAGTTATTTGCTGTATCGACCGCAGTTCAGTGTTACGCAAGCTAACATAGCTATTCCTTCCTCTATGCACCTGGATAGTGTATGATCTGATGATGCATGATCAACAAAGTTATCCAGGGTTGCTAAAAACACTCCAATGCTAGCGTTTGGTGTCCGTGATATGAAGAGTGTTCACGTTAAGTCGTTTCACGACAAAACTCTTCTCTTCGCATCCAGGTCTTCGGGCACCTGATGGCTAAGTACAAGCAAAACAGGAATACAACAAGGAGGCTAGCAGCAGTACATTGTTGATTGGTGTCCTCAGTAAGTGCAGCAACTCCATTCATTGAAGCATTGAAACTAGCATTCAGCTAATATGGTTAGCCACTGTTAGCTTAGCTATGTCTTCCCATTACGCAGCTAACATTGACGTTTGCAAGGAACGTCGCAAGACAGATAACGATGGTTTATATGGATTGGTCCACATTTCATAGAAGTAACAATCCGTCCGCTCTGCTCAACCGAGTGTCACTTTTCATTTATTTTAACGTCGTCCGTAGATTGTAGCCGCATTAGCTGAAGTGCTAGCTACTAGCAAAACTGGAGAGGTGATTTGATAGCTTCAGGAACCCACGAAAACATTTAGTCACTTCCTATTTCGCTGGATACTTGATCTAAGTTACTTGACTGAATATAGTACTAATGGATAACTGCGATTTATATTAAGTCACGCAAGTGTAACTCTAAAATATGTTCTGTTAATTGCTAAAATGACATAGAGACAAATAAATTGGATCATTTAGACCGCAGACTGATACTATATTATACACACATAGCTACACACGCAACTATGATTATGTTTAACAATTTCTTACAACACTTGAATGCATCACGACTTCTGCGACGTTGAAACGTAGCACAATTTCTCCAAAATAAGATACAGTTGTTTACTTAATAATTTATTTCTGCAGTAATGTGAATTTACTCATTTCATTTTACATACTTTTGGCGATTTATAACACATTTTAACAATATACCAGCCATCTTCCACTTCCTTCTTGTAATGCGGAATTGATACATAACACATCAGTCCAAAAAGTTGTACACATCCTTTATTTGACAAACACATATATTATCCATATAAAAGTAGCATTAATCAAGTGCAGCATCGATTCTTCACTTAAAAGGAAACGCATTGGCGTGAATAACACAAGCTTTTTAAATATAATAACTGCTTGTTTGCATAAATGTAGCATACATCACATTTCTATAAATTTAATATATTCATTCGCAATTATATGCTTAAATGTGTGCATAAAATGTTCAAGTTCAGGAACAATTGGGATAACAAAAACCAAAAAAGCTTTCTTATCAAGTGTGAGTTGCATCTTTATAACTGTGTAGTCTAGTAGTCATCATGAAATGGATATTCTGGATGATCCGACCACCTGTTATTAAAGGTGAAAGACTAAGTGTTTATGTATTATATTCATTTTTGCTTTTTTAAACATAAAAATTACGGTCTGGTCTATACTTACATTAGCAGCTCCACAAAGCGAATATTCTTGTTCAGTCCTTCAATTGCATTCATCTCAGCCTCAGACAGAGAGAAATCAAAGAGCTGCAGTTTTAAGAACAGACTTTATTGTACAGTAGCAGAGGCAACTTGATACATTAATCACAAACACTTTTTTATATTTAATGCAACACTTTGAGAAGTATGTTTGATATTGTTTGTACAAAGGTACTGTACTAAAACAAACCTGAAAGTTCTCCCTTATGCGAGCAGGGTTGAAGCTCTTGGGGATGACCACCACTCCTCTCTGCGCATTGAACCTCAGGGCCACCTGCGCTGGACTCTTATTATACTTTTTAGCAACCGACACCAGTAACTCATCTTCCAGCAATGGAGGACATGTAAGGTTTACCCTGCAGAAATGGTTGGTATATATAATTTTTAGTCATCTGTTACAATTGGGACTGAGAGCTCATTGTCTTTTAGTGGGTACAGAATCAGATTAGACTTTTATTGATCCCACAGTAGGTACATTCAATGGTTAAGGCAGCAACAGAATGAAGTGCATGCATAAAGCAATGTAAAATAATAATAAAAATTATACAGCCTATATACATATTTGCAATAGAGGACAAAATTTCAGACTATACAGGCAAGACACATACAAAACAAGGTTACACTGTTGTGTTGTACAATGTGATATTATCTAATGTTGATGAGTAGGTATTTTTCATACCAGGATGCATCCCTAGATGTTCCCAAAGGGCTATATCCCACAATAACAATATCATTTTGGCAGCAGAAGTCCAGCAACTTTGGCTGGGTGAAATAAGGATGGCATTCAACCTAGGAAGATGGGGAAAAAAAAGAAGAAAAATAAGACAAAAACTCAAACAGTGTTCATTAATCTGTTGTAATCTGTTTATTGGCTTTGATGTGTTTCCAAATATATTTTCAATGATTTTCTCAACATCTTAATTAATTTGTCTTACCTGGTTTGACACAGGTTTGTATTTAAGTCCAGGTTTGTTCAAGATTAACTCCAGTTGACGTTTGTTGAAATTGGACACTCCAAGTGACTTTATCATCCCAGCATCTTTACAAGCTTCCAATGCCTTTAGAGGAGATTTTGACAAGTGTAATGCACAAGTAGCTATAGCCAATGGGCAAAAAGAACATTGGAATTTGAACATTTGTGAACCTTTTACAAGCACCTAACAGAGACAAAGGTTACATTTATGACATTGTGTGTATCTGACAGAAAAGGCAAGTATCAACCATTCTTTACTACATGAAATGGTTTTCTGTGAGTGTGAGTCTTAAAAGATTAAAATGTGGTTTAACTGGTTTAACTTCAGTTCTTAATTACATTTTTTAAGCTGTGATGCAGGTAAGTAATTCTCACCTCCCACGTTGCACAAAGGTCTGTTTCATGGTAAATGTACTTTCCATTGTCATCTTTTGGGTAGAATGTTTCTCCTGGCTTTAAAAGATATGAAATTCAATATTGTTGACTTTGATGACTAATAAATACTAAAAAAAAAACATTGCACAATTATACCACATAGTTTGCTGTGTTCACTGTTTCAAACTAGTATTTTTAAATGACATTATAAATGTGCACACCTTGAAAGCTGTGGGCATCTCCACAATATAAAGATCAACATAGTCAAGTTGCAATGTCTTCAGTGTTCTCTCCAAAGCAGAGCGTACTAACTCGGGAGGATGGAATGTGTTCCACAACTGTATTTGTAATTCAGAAAAGATCAGAATACTTTGGAAAAGATAGATAAATTAGTAACAAGTAGACAAACTGCCAAAAGAGCAACAGGTCAAGATAAATGTGCATGTGTGCAGACATTCCCTCGGTCAGTGAAAGAATAAAACAAATAGATGAGATAGGAATATATCGATCCCACAAAGAGGAAATCCATTGGTCAAAGCAATAGCATAAGAGAATAATGTGCAAGAATAATCTGTATGTATGAATATAAAGGAAGGGGGAAAAATACTACAATTATCATTTTTGTATTAGATTACATGTACATGTTCATACTTGTGCAAACCTTTCCACAGTAGAAAATGTCCTCTCTCTTCACAGTTCCATCTGAAATTTTCTCTCTTATGGCTTGTCCCACCTCATGTTCATTAAAATAGACCAAAGCCCCATCAATGTGTCTGTATCCCACTTCAATGGCCACTTTCACTGCCTCATATGCAGTCCCCTTAGGTGTCTGTATATGAAAAATAAATAAAGTACAGGTGAACATGAGACAATAGGTGTAAGAGCTCATAAGTTATGCTTCTTCTCACGTCTTTTCGAATATGACTTTTTTTGTTTGTTTGTTTTCTTTATGTGTTTGGTGTTGTTTGTTGACTGGCACCAGTCAGGGAGCTTTTACCACTTCATATTAGGAATAAGTCTATAAATAAATAAAACACTTTGCATTTTGGTTTCATACAATGCATTTGAAATATGTGTCATATAGGTAACAAATACTACATTTTATTTCATTATTTATTTATTTAGTTTTTGCAGAAGTTTTTTTGCTGTGTTCTTCATATACAGCCTTACCTGGCGCGGATCCGCATAGGTCCCCAGTCCTATCAGAGGAATTTTGTTTCCATCACTCAAAGGAACAGAGTGACTCGTAGCTGTCAAGTTCATTATCCTGAGAAAGGTATCGTAATAATGTAAGGCAATGTCTTCCTGGCAGCGCCTCAGTGTTATGGCTCGAGTCAACAAAGTAAGTAACATTTGTTCATCAGCTCATTCCCAATAAAATAGCTCCTCCCATTCAAGGAGGAAACAATGAGAACGACAATTAAAGTCATTACTAAAACATGTTCTCATTGCGAAGATAGCACGTAGCGACTAGTTTTAAAGCTTCTAATATTTTTTGTTTTGTTTTTAATTAAACCAATGAAGAGTAATACGTATAATAAAAACGAAGGCACAAGTCGACGGATATATAAAGAGAAGAGTAAAATGCAAGTGTAAATAATTAGATATTTTAAATTCACGTATGGGAGCAGAGATGCGTTAGAAAATATTGTTTGAGTTAAAATTATAAATATGTATATAGTGATAATAATAAGCAACGCTATTATTATTATTATTATTATTATTATTATTTTATTTTACTGCAGTTTTCCCAAAAAATCATCTAGAGATGAGGCAAACATTTTTAATTCGTCCCAGACCAGAAAATGAGTTAATTCTCCACTTTGTGATATGATATTTACCTGTTAATAAAATCATTTTGATTATATCTGAAACAAATTAGGCCACATTAGCCATATAAAAAATAAGATGAGTTGAAAACATGGAACAACGTAAAAAAAAATTGTGAAATCCAGTTTTGTTTTGTTTTTGTTTTTTTTTTATGTGTGATGCGGGGCATATGTTCCGCTGCAGAAGGAGCCACATCATCTTTTATCAAGAAACTCTGGCACATAATCAATACTGTTAATGATTTTAAACCTGTAAATGATTTTAATATACTTTCTTTAACCTTTGACAAGACTGCCCATTTCATGAATATAGAGCGTGCTTTGTTCATTGTTCCACATGTGAGCGAGTTGGGTCACTGCCCTTTGAGGTTTCTGCAATAGTCATGATACACCTTAGACTTCAAACAGCACAAATTATGTTTTCTTACATTCTTTCGGAGATATTACATTCAGCAAACTATTCCTTTTTGTTCTTGTGCTATATGTAGTTTGTCCCTAAACGGGCACTGTAGCTTTAAAGAACCGCAGTGCCGTCTGGGTAATATATGGTATGTGTTTAGGTTTTGAGCAAATAACTCACAGATGGTCGCTTCCTAGAGACGCAAATAGTGTATTTATAGAGTATGTGACGTGGTTTTTATTGATAACTGACCGTGGCTTGTTATCTTTTATATGTTCTAAGAAGAGTCGTTAAAAGTAAGAAGGTTTCTTAATGCCTTTAATATATCTGCAAATTAAAATAGGCTACGTTGCTAATTTAGCTTCCAGGACGGATAGAAATACACCTAAAGCAATCTGACATTACAGTTCACTGGTTGGATGAGTAGCCTTTGTATTTAATGTTTTAAAATGTAATACCAATATACACAGTCCTTATTAGGCTAGTAAGTTTAGGAAAAAACTGGATAGTCGTTACTTTTATGCGCAACGCTATACGAATCAGTGGGCTGGAAATATCGAGCAGCAGAGAAAAAAAATGGATGAAAGTGTTGGAAATGTTGACAACGACGATATTGTTATCATCGTGGAAAACGAGGCCGAAAGTTTACCTGCGGAGGAAGAGAGGCAGAAACAACAAGGCACCTTCGGGCTCATGGACACATGTCCAATTTGCAAGTTGAGTTTCCACAACAGGGAGCCCAAACTCTTACCATGTCTTCACTCTTTCTGCAAGAGGTGTCTGCCTACCCCCTTTAGGAACGCCGACCCTAGGCGTGACTTACAAGGACCAGCCGACAACAAACCATGTGAGAACTCATTGAAATTATTTAAGTGACTGATAAAGTTGTGATTAATTACTGTGTTCATACTACTACATTTTGTTTTATTGACTTGGTCTGTTTGTGATGTGTATTTGTATCTGTTTTTATCTGAGGGGGGGGGGGGGGAGTATCTGTTTTTATGTAGATTTTTGGACAAGTGTCTGGCAAATAAACTGAATAGAATTGAATTCAACTACCAAGTACTATCTTAACATTTTAAACATGCAGTGAAATAACTTTAACTTTAATTTTCACCTTGTGATGTATTTTAATATGTTAGTGTGTTTTCTGTTTACCTACCTATTTCAAGTCATCTTCTTCAATTATCCAACATCATTAAGTAATGCATATCTATAGATAATTAGGATAACAAAACTGCAAGTAGTGGTTTGCTAAGTTTTTTTAAAATTATTGTTACAGTAGTGGGTGCCATTCGATGTCCAGTGTGCAGACAGGAGTGCTGGGAAATGGATGTGTTGGATAATTTCTTTGTCAAGGACTCCGCTGAGGTGCCAAGCAGCACTGTGGAGAAAACCAGTCAGGTTGGTAATCTACTCAACATCCCAAATTAGTGAGACTTGTTTGAACTGTAAAACAGTGGTGAGTTTTTAATATTTGCTATTAATGTTTGGTTTTGATAGGTTTGTATGAGCTGTGATGACAACACAGAGGCAACGGGTTATTGCGTGGAGTGTGTGGAGTTTCTGTGCGTGACATGTATTGAAGCTCACCAAAGGGTTAAATTCACCAGGGATCACACCATACGCCAGAAAGAGGAAATGTCACCAGGTACCTTCTCTGGTCTTTCTGTCGTCTGCATATTTTATTTTAATATTACAATGATGATATTGTAAACACTCTTAAGTGTTGGAGACTGAAGGCTGTGAAATGGTTTTCATCATTATTCAGGTTCCAAGGAAGAACAGCTCTTCAGTCTCTAACACAGGGATGTCCAATCCTGTTCCCTGAGAGCTACCATCGTTCATGTTTTAGATGTGTCCCTCTTCAAACACACCTGATTCAAATGATAAGCCCATCAGCTCTGCAGAAGCCTTACTCTGACTGTGAGGTGTGCTGATAGAGGGAAACATCTAAAACATGCAGGACAGTAGCTGTTCAGGACCAGTATTGGACACCCCTGCTCTAACACATTAGGGCATTTGATCTATTGTAAAGGTTCATACTGTCTTCCAAAGATACCTGTAAAGTTAGATTATTTTTAACAGACAAATGCAGTGTTTGTTTACTTGCTTGACTAGTTTCAGCTACTTCCTGTAGCCTTCTCCAGAATCTTCTGATGAATGCTCCAGGGCCTGGTCACATGTGTGACATCCCACTACTTATCCTTGAACAACATTTAAACCAGCTGAGATCAAATTACATCTCGTCTTGTCATCTGAACCTACTTTATCCTCACTAGGGTTGCGGGGGTCACTTGGGGCCTAATCCAGCTACAATGGGTGTTCATTTTAGGGCTGAACATATATAGACAAACATTCACACCTATGGGCAATATAGATTAATCAATTAACCTATCAGTGCAGATCTTTGGATGGTGGGAGGAAACCAGAGTACCTGGAGAAAACCCATGCAGGGGTGGGGAGAACATGCAAACTCTACACAGAAAGGTCTGGTGTGGGATTCAAACCAGAGTCATTCGAGTGCCAACCATTGCACCACTGTGCCGCCCAGATGAAGTTGCATATTATACATAATTTTAAAGGTCTGAGTGCCCTGTTTAAGCACACCCAAACATTTTATTTTAAGAATTACTTTGTGAAAACCCCAAAAACTGCAGTGTCATGGAGTGACAAAAAAATTAACACCTAATTTTTGTACTTTTTTCAAATTGTTCAAAAGCCTGGTTCCTCTTATTATTTTTGACAAAATATTAACATAGTGGTTACCTTAAACCCTCTACTTTACTTTCCTAAAGATGATTAAAGCAATAAATATTTGTATCATACCTAAATAGCAAGAGTTTTAAAGTCACGTAGTGACATAGGTCATTCCACCTCAATTCAAAGGGTTTAGATCAAAAACTACTGCTCGACCATCATGGATTTGCTTGAAATGTTTACCATATAAAGTTCCACTCTAAAAAAAACACCTTCAGCCAAAATTTTAGATTGATATATCCGAAACATTTGAAGGAAAACATTCTTGATCGGGGCACCCCTCTCACCATTTTTCGAGGATTTCATGATCGTCTTAATATGCAGCAAAATCTCGAGTGCCGTATTTCTAAGTTTTCCATCTAAAGGCATGACATTTTCAGCAAAGCATGACCAACTTGCATAGATTAAATGTGTAAATTCTCAATAAAATTGTCATTATTGGGACTGTGATATAAACTTGTGAAATCCGGAAAATAAACTCAGAACTTTTATGAACCCCAAAATACAATATACAATAAATACAAACTAAATATGTTATATTGCAAATAACTATATGTCATTTTACATAAATGTATAGAGTAATCAGATCAGCATTTATTCATGAGTATGTTCTTGGTTTTTTTATCATAATAAAATCATAAAATTTATTTTTTCCTAAATTTTCATTCTCTTATACCACTAGTACGACAAGGAGTACCAACCAAAATATAATCACATATGCTTATAACATCTAAAATTTCATGATGGTTCTTAGATAATATATATATATATATATATATATATATATATATATATATATATATATATATATATATATATATATATATATATATATATATATATATATATATATATATATATATATATATATATATATCTCGCTCTAGATTCTTACTTATCACCATGAGATTTGAACTCTGAGTTGCTTGAATTGTTTGACTATGCATATTATATTGATTAAGTTATTAAGCACCAAATTAGACTGAACAATCTGTTTACAATATTTAACAGTTTATGACATATTGGCAAGTTGTTCATGTAAAATGATGTATAGTTATTTGCAATATAACATATTTAGTTTGGTCACTAAATATTGGAATTCATAAAAGTTTTGAGTTTATATTCCAGATTTCACAAGTTTATACCACAGCCCCAATAATGACAATTTTATTGAGAATTGACATGCAATCTATGTCAGTTAGTCATGCTTTGCTGAAAATGTCCTCATTTAGCTGTAAAACTTACTTAGATATTGTACTCTAAACTTTGCTGCATTTTAAGATGATCGCAAAGAGCTCGTAAAATGGTGAGATGGGCACCCCCTTCAGGAATGTTTTGCTTCAAATGTATTTGATATATCAATCTAAAATTTTGACTGAGGTGTTTTTTAGTGTTTAACTTTATATGGTAAAATTCCAAAGAAATCCATGATTTTCGAGCAGCAGGCACTTGTTGAATTGAGCTGGAATGACCCACATGGCAAAGTTTGTCACAGTGACAAAACACACAATACAAGTATATAATTTTTAAACACTTTATTTCAATTTACAACATAATTCTGTACATTATGTATGTATATATATATATATATATATATATATATATATATATATATATATATATATATAATACTTTTATGTATTGTTTTGTATTTACAAAAGTGTATTCTTCATTACTTTAGTGTCTCTGCAGGTATTGTAATCTTCATTTCTTGCTGTGGAATAGGGATGGGATGACTTTCTAATCTCTGTACAGGATCACAATGGTGTATCTTGTTATCTTGCTTGTGCTACAGCTTGAATCTTACACAATACACAGTCTATTGTAATGTTCTCCATGTAATCTATAACATGGAACCGGTTTCTGCAACGTGCTTGCTTCAGAAAGTTGAAGTGCCAGTTGTCACCGTCTTGGTTCACAGCCTGTCCAATGTGCCACTTGTTGGTATCTGCCCTCATGGTCGCCTACAATTTGCAGGGAAAAAAACAAAGTTCTCCCTTCAACACCATGCATTTGAGTCCTCCTTCCACCACACACCCCCTGACAGTAACACTTTGAATAGCACCTTTATACCTGGCACTTTGATCTTTAAACTTTGATATGCTATTGTCTGTTATGTGAATATTAAGAACATTGAATATAATATCAAGATTATAATCCTATATTTTATAAACATAGAGTATGTAAGTATGTGTCATTACATGCACAAAAATATTATTTTAAGAGCAGCTTAGCCTTATGTAATGCATTAATGTCATAGCGGAGTGTCATGGAGTAACACACTTTAATCAAAGTATATTAATCCTTAAAATAAAATGATAAAATTCTTTCTGTACGTTTGAAGTCTGAGATGGATATTTGAAAATTAAAAACCCTTTTTTTCAGCATGATGCAGTGACATCACGTTTCAACATTATCTATATTTTGGGCGTTTTAAAAAACTATATAAACATTTTTTTCTTAAAATTCAAACATTGCATATGACTTAAACTTCAAAATAATATATCATAATATCAAATAAGTGGGATATATTTAATCAGAATCACAACAATGAATAGATAGATGATAAAATAGCAGTAGCACCATTTCCAACAATGCATGTAATTATGTCTTCAAAATGAAAAAAAAATCTCCCCAAAATTTGTTTACAAGACTATATATTCCAAAAACATGAAGTAATTGACTATCTGAAAATATAATTTTGGACAAGATTGGTGCAATTAAATTTTTTTGCCTAGATGTTAACTTCCATGTGACCAGACCCTACAGGAAGTAGTTGAAACTAGTCAAGCAGGTAAACGAACACGGTACCTGTCTGTTAAAATGAACCTAACTTTACGGGACGTTTGAATATTATCCCATAGAGCAGTAATTAATCATAGCCAGAATAAATGGACACATTAGCAAATACAGACTGCAGAGTAAATCCTTCATGTCTGACATTACAGTTATGTTTTCTGAAACTTTCATCTTTGTCTCTATGCCAGAAGCCCTAGGAATATCCACACAAAAGCCTGTGTTTTGTGACATCCACAAACAGGAGCCACTCAAATTGTTCTGTGAGACATGTGACCGACTCACCTGTCGTGACTGTCAGCTGCTGAAGCACAAGGATCACAAGTATGAACACATTTTTTTTACCTCTTATTAGGTATACATATTGAAATTGTGTGTGCGTACACATTTGCACTTTTTGTACTCTAGCATCATCAATTCTTAACGGACCGTTCCTTGATGTAGATCAAATGTCACGATCACCAAAATGTTTAAGAGATGGGGCAAATCAGGTAAAGTGGGTGTGTGGGGTGGGGGTGGAGGCTGGCACTACATGTATTGATAAATTATGTTATCTGTTGTCTTCACTGCTTCTAATTTTTAGCAAATTATTTTTGTAATGTCATTTTTATAAATGGCTGCCTTGGTTGGTAGAGCGGGTCGTCGACTAACCGAAGGGTTGGCGGTTCAAATCTCGCTCTGTCCTAGTCAGGCTGCTGTGTCCTTGGTCAAGACACTTCACCCTCCGTGCCTCCAGTGCCACTCAGCCTGGTGTATGAATGTGTGGTGGTGGGCAGAAGAGTGTTTGCTGCAAATTAGCAGCCACACCTCTGTCAGTCTGCCCTAGGGCAGCTGTGGATAAACATGTAATTTATCAGAACGTGAGAGTGAATGAATAATGGATCACTAACCACTTTGGGTGCCCAGAAAAGCTGTATATAAATTCAATCCATTATTATTATTAGGGCACAAGGTGATTAGCAAATATAACTATGTTTCCACTATGCAGTATGGTACTGGTCTCTTCTGGACAGCTTGCGTTTCCATTGTCTAGGGAGATCTTCAGAAGGAGGCGTACAGTTTTGTGGATATGTCATCACGTCATATGAGGCACGCCGTGAGCTGGAAACATAAACAGACAGACTGACAAAGTGACCGACAGAGCCATTTTCAGTGTTTTCTTTCTGAGCCACTCCAACTGTTATAGTCCTTCACCCGCCGATAATCACTGCACAGTTGTTGTTTTTTTTCTTTTTTTAAATTTCCATCTTAATCCGGCACTAGGTCACTGATCGAATGAAGCCCCTCTGCCATTTTAGCCCAAACCAGCTAGAACACTTTTTCATGGCAAACAGTCCCTGCCTCCTCACCAATACTGCACAATAAAACTTGTACCTCATCACTACTCCAAATTCCATTAACAGAGATCTATTCTTTTCCGACATAGATGAACTTTAAAAATGCTGCACAATGATGCTTTTTCTCAACCAATTACTGTCTGACAGTGCTTGAATCCTCCCAAATGGGAGCAGTACGGTACACTTGGGACCTCAAGCAGAAGGGTGACCAAAATAGTAACGGGTACCATGGGACCAGTACGCTTTCATCATAATGGAAACGCTAAAATAAGTGTGCCGTTCTGAACTGTATCGTACAAACAGTATAGTGGAAACGGGGCTTAGATACAAAACTATGTCTTTTCATGCCAGTTTTAAAGCACCAATTCATATATTCAAACAGAATAGACAAAGATTAATTTTGGAGGTGTTGTCTTTTTTTAAAACTTGTACTGAAAATATGAGCGTACTCAATCTTCCTGTTTTCATTCATTCATTAATCTACACAGCTACCAGTTTTTAGAGGATGCATACAGAAACCACAGGCTGTATCTGGAGAATATGACACAACAGTTACAAGAAAAAAGGAAGGCCATTGAGGAAGTGTCAAACTTTATAACATCTGGGTAAGAATGTTCTCTCCAGCTCTAATTCATTGATTGTGCTTTTTTTTTTTTAATTTGTATTTTTTCTATTGCGCTTGTGACCATTTATTGAAATTAAAATGCCTCTGCTTTTTCTGATGCTGGATTTATTTAAGGTGTTGTATAAGAGAAATTGTTGTTGTCCGCCACTGATTTCTCAGACTCCAGCAAGTTGACGAAAACCGTAAGGCTGTAACGAATGAAATAAAGAAGTCCATTTGTAACCTCATTATGGAGATCAACAGGAAGGGAAAGATACTAGTTAATCAGCTCGAGGTATTTACAATTTTCATTATTTGTATGCCATTCAAAGGTCTTCTGGGACATTTAGGGTATCTTCTGACATTTTGTGAACACATGCATATCTAGGCTCTAACTAAGGACCATGAATTGGGTTTGAAGAAGCAACAGGATGATGTCAACTCTCTGAGCAGGCACCTAGACCATGTGATCAGCTTCACAAAATGGGCCACAGCCAGCCAAAGTGGAACAGCCCTCCTTTATTGCAAACGACTGGTGAGAGACATAATGTCACACAGTAATTTAACTTCCTTCCAGATGTAAATCTATTGTATTTATATTGCCCAACAATAACAACTTAAAAAATCCTTGTCAAATATTACACCAATTGTCTTGTCTTCTCTTAGATTCTTTTCCAGATCCATTACCTGATGAGGGCAAGCTGTAGCCCCTCTATTGTTCCGCAGAGTTCTGTTCGCTTCCAGTGCCGCTCTGGCTTCTGGGCCACAAATGTAGACCTTGGTAAGAAAACAACAGCAAAGCTCTATCTAACAAACTACTGCAAATGTTTAAAAAATATGTTACAAATTATGACATCCCATACTTTTATCTTATCTTTACTTGTCATTATGCTCTGAAATCGAATTAATATTATTTTCTTCCATTTACGTTGTGACTCGTTAATCTCATCTGGTCTCAATTTTACAATGTATTTTATGTTCTTCTCTCCATTAATTACTTTTTTTTTGTTGTCTCAGCATGTGTGCGCTCCTTCAAACTAGGGAGTTAAGGTTTTGCACCACAACCCTCAAGTAGCAGTTTTTTTTACTTCATAGGCAAACATTCTATTAACTTTAAGGTTGTTAACATTCCTGTGCATATTTTTTCGTGAACTTTATGTCACTTACCCATAAGAAAATGAACATTTAAGTGTTCTTGTTCTTTTGTTTGTAGATTTCTTATATATATATATATATATATATATATATATATATATAGTTAAAAAAATTTTTTTTATGACATTCAGTTATTTGATGTAGTTTGTCTCATCTCAGGGTTTGTCCTTACCTTTTCGTTTTGTTTTCTTTATCTGTGAAAATATGCAAAATATTTCCTTCCTGGAGTTCCCCACTGAGGTTTGCCACAACATTGCAACATCTGCTCTCACCACCTGATGATGAAATGGCTTTGTGTGGTTGTTTTCTGCTTTCATTACTCTGTGATCTTAATGATCTTAAAATGCATGCAGTGTACAGTTCAGATCCCGTAGAACATTATCAACACTCGGCAAGATATATTACGGCCATGAAATGAGCCGCCAGTCACTCATCCGACACTCAAATGTCACTGTCTACTTTCAGACGTGAATGCATGAATAGCAGGAAACTGGGCAATGTGCGTCTGCCTACTGAACTACAACTAACAACAAACAAACCAAAAATGAAAAGGGTCTCAAAGTGAAGTGCAAAAGTGAACAGCGGATGAGACAGATAGCAATGCAGCCTACAGTCATTAAGATTGGTGCAATGTTAAGTTGAAGGTGAATCCGACATTCCGCCTGTTAATTCAATAAATTTTGGACCTTACATAACTTGTGCAAATGCGCTGTGATAATAGCCTCAGTCGCAACGGTACTTGCTGACCACGACAACCTGATCTCTTTTGAGAAAGGTGGGAATAAATATGTTGTAACCAACGTGGACAGAAATATCTAAGGTGAGGGCAATTATTCTGTCAGGGCAATGACCACAACACGTATCACGTGCGAATAGGTTCATATGTTAATTACCCAATTACTGAATTTGTAGTAACCTACAAAAATGGAATATTAAAACACAGTTATGACTTCCAAATTGCAAGAAAAGCATAAAAACCACTGCAACTTTTACTGCAAATGTTTGGAAAAGGTCATCAGGCATTTGTGGTCGCAACAATGACCTAGATGTCCGCAAATTCCTGGGGGGACTGAAGGTGTTAGCAGCATGTAGCACAGTTTTGATATTGTCATAGAAACCTTGTGAAAGTCCATAACCGCAATTAGTTGGCATTAGTAATGCACTACGGCACAAAAGTAAGCCTTTGTGCTTTGACAATAAGGAAGAAACTTTGCACTGCAATCCGCCATAATACTGGAAAGTCACCCTCCGAAATTTGTATCACTTGGTGGAGTTGTGTAGGTGTTAGGCATTCCACAAACAGGACACTACAGACAGAGATTTGTTGCATTATAGATAGATGTCTAAACAATGTGATAGAGTAAATGGACTAAATAAAAGCCGATTTAAAATCAGTGTCCAAGTCAGTGATTTACATTCTGACCATGATAGTTTGGTGTTTCTGTAAGTGCGTCATTTAAGCTTCCAATGAACAGAAGTGGGATTGAATTAGACTAGACTTCAAGTGATTTTATGCAAGATTATTATTTGAGGAATTTATTTTCTTTCCCCCAGGTTCTCTGGTAGTAGAAAGGAGTCCAGGTCGACCTCCGCTCACAAATCAACAGACTGGTCCTAGACCTGAGGCACCTACTGCAGGCCTGTCACTCTCTGCTCAACAGCGACAGAGCACCCTGGCTCAGCTTCAGATGCAGGTACGAATAAGTGTGGCACAATCGGTGCTTTTGCTTTTTACCCTAAAAACTAAGTGAGATAGACAGATTAGGAAAAAAAAAAAACCCAGAAGTTAGCATCAGGTTTCTCAGGTACAAAACTGGGATTTCTTATTCCTGTGTCTAAAGGTGGACAAACTTTCCCAGCAGCCCCACAGGCAGCCTCCACCGAACCACTGGTCCTGGTATCAGAATGTCAGACTTCCTGGACCCCCGGGACCTCCACCTCCCACTAGACCTATTCATGGAGGGTCCTCGCCATCCCAAGGTCCTCCCAGCATAGGGCAGCCTGGACGCAGGTATGGGAGCTCACAGCCCGCCCCAAGGAGCCCTACCTCCTCCATGTTTCACAACACAGGGTTTCCATCTGCTCAGGTAAGTGAATATGGAAACAATGTTTAGAAAGTGCATGTATTAAGTGTGTGAAAGTCAGGAATTGTAATATCCGTTTAATTTCTGTGTAAGTGGCTTGTGGACTTTTTAAGCTCAAGGTGTATATTGAGCTAATGATCCCTGGTTAATGAAAGCCTTGGAGTCATGAGCAGGTCCTATTCAGTGGCTTAAAAACCTTGTACTTTTTTTCTTAATTTGAAGTTTCTGTTTCTTTTTATATCTGATCTGTAAGATTTAATTCATAGCTTTAGCCTTACTCCCTTGGATGTTTTGCAGGGCATGTCTCGCTATCCACAGCCTCTGTCCACTGGAATTGCAACACAGGCATCTCTACATCAGGTGGGTAGATGAGAATGGAATAAAATATCAAGTTTCATAGAAACAACCAAACAACACTTAAAAGGGGTCCTCACCATGCCCAATAACTGTTTTTAGATTTTTCATTTGTTAGTATTCTAGTTTGTAAAATAGAAGTAAAACTGTTTGTATCAGAAAAAGTAGACTACTCTTCAAAAAGTATCTACCAAATTCACAATAGAATATTTTCATGACATTTGTTTGTTTGCATATGATGGTATGGAAATCTTGCTTTGGTCCGTACCAAAATTTATTGCAGAATTGTATGCATGACTGAACACAGGCTAATTTTCCAACTGGTCAAATACATTTTCCTCCAAAAATGCAGGGGTTAAAATTAGAGGAAAAGTCTTAAACTGTGACACAAAATGTGAATTTTGCCTTTTCTCTGCTGTGATACTCAGATTAACCTTTTGTTTCCTACCTGTTGCCTTTCGTGTGCTTGGACATGTACATTTTCATGCATGCCAGAGGAGCATGGCATGTTTTTTCCATCTAATCACCTGTACAAGGTCTGAGATTGGGGTCAGATTGGTTGTGTAACCAATTGAACAGAGGCTGATAAGACAAATGACAGCTACCAATTCTTTACACCCGATTAAAAGCGATAGTATTTTGAGCTGGGATAGTCACACTATAATGTGGGCTTCATACTTCTGATGCTTTTAATAACCGCTTTCATTCACCTGTGGATAAAAATTCAGTAGGGCCATTGGCCCCACGCATTTGCAAGATGGTTCATCCACAGTTAACATGACAACAGCGTACATTCATGGCATTGAATGAATACCATGATACTGAAAGTGTGGCAGAAGTTCTTAAGATTTTTCAAAATGTTTGGTGTTCTTCACAGGTGCAACTCTCTTTATAAATGTAAACAGTGCAAGGAAACAGGACAAGTAACTTGAATAAAGAGGCATCTGGGAGATGAAGAACAGGATGTTCTGCTAATATTGCGGCAGTTCGAACATGCTAAACCAAGAAGCTAATGGGGGAATTGGTGGCTGCTGGACTGGACTTGGGTTACTGTCCGCAGCTTTTTAACTGGATCACTGTTAGTTTTATGCAATCATTCTTATCAGATGATAAGATGCCATGAAGTTTTACCAGAGGATTGAGCACAATGGCAGCGTTTTTGTGAATGGTTTCTACAACAATCTGTCCAATGTTTGGAAGACCTTGTAATTTGTACATGTCCAATGAAATGAAAGACTGTACATTGTAACAGTGCAAATGGCAAGAAACTTAGGGTTAATCTGAGTATTGTAGTCGAAGAATACAAAATTCAATTTGCATTTTGCAATGCAGTTTAAGACTTCTCATCTGATTTTAAACCCTTAATTTTTTGGAGGAAAAGAATGGCCACTGGAAACTCGGCCTTTGTCCAGTCATGCATTCAATCATGTAATAAATTTTAATATTGACCAAATTAGGATGTTGGTAATGTATGCAAAGGAAGAAATTTCATTAAAATGTTAAATTGTACATTTGGTGCATACTTATTTTTAATACACCATATATATTGTATATTATGGAGATTCATATAAACAAAAACACATAATGAAATTGGAATCACTTCAAAAGCTGACTATTCCTGCATAGCAGACAAAATAGATGTTTGCATATATTTGTTTGATCCTTTGATCTTGACCTTTGACATCAAATTTCCTGGGTGACCCGGGTGGTTTATGGTCAACATTACTGTTAATTTGGTTATCTTTGATCTTTTTGTTATGAGTATTCTGGAAGAAACACAAGACAGATGGGAGTGACTGTCCTACTCACCCTCATAATAATGACAAACAGAAAATGCTACTTGGGATTGTTTTGTGTTTATTCGATTACCTGCTAATAATGCCTGTTTTGTCTTGACGTCCCAAGCGGGGCTTAACAGACTCATCCTTTCTTAAGAGAAGTGAAGCTGCTGGACCTGTCCCCTCCATTACCATCTCTGTTCCCAAACCCAGTTTTACTTCAAGTTTGGCTTCAGCAACAACAGACAAAACAAGCATACCCAATCATATGACAGGTTATATTACTTTGTTTTGATGTATTTTTAAAGAACTTGTGTGATGTAAAATTTACTTATTAACCAGTGTTTGATTTTTTTTTTTTCTTAAGTTCAAGGACGACAGAATTCCCCAATGACCAAACCATCCTCGACAGATAGAAGCACTGGGTAATTTGTGGTTGGATGTATACTTACAAACTTACAAGTGTAATGAGCCATTTGAATCAGTCATGGTTAATACTTAACCTCTCTGCTTGTTTGTATATTGAAGGATGACACCCTGGAAACCATCTTCTGATCCACCATCTGCCCCCTCAGCCAAACGGCGAAGAAGGTTGTCCCCCGGGCCTGTTATTGTCATCAAGGATGAACCAGAGGATGAGGATGAAGTCCGTTTTGTAAGAGAACCGCGTAGGTGAATGAAATCCTAAATTAACTTGTTCATGTTTTCTTTATTTGTTTTTTTTGTCTGTCCGCTGCAGGTGCAGTCCAGCATCGGGTCCAGCCTACCCGACAGCAGCACTGGGGCTCCGTCCAAGCCACGGCAGCAGCAGAAGGCTTGTCCACCAGACCCTGAACTTGTCCCAAAACCAGCTTCTACCCCTGGGAAAGAGCAGTGTCCTCAGCCTGCAGCACAGCCAGAGTCTGAGAAGAAAGCAGAGCCCGAAGAAGATCCGAATGAGGACTGGTGTGCTGTCTGCCAAAACGGAGGAGAGCTGCTCTGTTGTGACAAGTGTCCAAAAGTTTTTCATCTGTCCTGCCACATCCCTACACTGAATGAGTCTCCAAGGTGAGAGACATTTAATCTCTTATTGGGTCAGTGATTGTAATACACAGTTATATGGTGATTAAATGACAAACATCAACATAACTTAAAAAAAAGAGTCAACTATATGCAATCAGTTGTTTTTTGTTTTCTATGATTTATTAAGCCAAATTCTCCCTCTCTCAGGATTACAACTTGGTAAATGGTTTAAATTTTCCATTGATTATTCTCTAGTATGAGGATTTATAAATCCGTGAAATGTTGTGGTCTGCTTTGAATGAGCTGTAAGTCCATTAGCTTCCAATAGAGGTCACTTCTTGCTTGGGTACTTCTCAGATTATTCTCACAGACATGTAATGTGATGTGATGTTTGTTTTTGTATCTATTTTGGTTGCTGATTCATAACTTTCATAACATAACATGTTCCTCCAGATTTATACTTCATCAGCTATCAATGTTGCATTTAATTTCATATCTGTTTTGAAGATTGTGTCTGTTGGAAAATGTTGAAAGTTAATTTAAACTAAACATAATCTTAAAAATGCTGAGAAAGGTCATTTAAAACAGGTTTGTTGTAGTTTGCATGTTTGGATTGTTGTTACCTCAGATAATTCAGGCCTCATAACTGTACCATAGCTGAGCAGGAGGGGCTTTACTGACTTCTAAACCCCTGGCATGTTCTTCCTTCAGACTTGACACAGTACAGGCATTCCTGTAATTGTATTTTAACTCAAGTGGACCATGTGTATGTAGATGTCCTAACACCTCCAACTTTCTGTATATATTTCCTCAGTGGTGAGTGGTTCTGTTCATTTTGCCGAGACCTTGCTTCTCCTGAGATGGAGTATGACTGTGACAGGAAGAATGACCCTGGCACTGAAAAGTTCTCCTCTGCTGATAGACGGGTACATCTGCAAGCAAACAAATGTATTAGATTGTATTAGCTCTGCAACATCAGTGCATTTCCTTAGACTGATGGGGGTTTTTTTTCTCTTTGTACAAAATGCAGAGATGTGAGAGGCTTCTACTGCGTATGTACTGCAATGACTTCAGTACTGATTTTCAGCACCCTACTTCATCAGTAAGTTACTGCCTTTATTTAGTCTTTAATTTAGTCATATGGGATAAAAAATATTTGTAATAACTTTGAAAAGTACAAACGTACAAGCATTTAAAAAAAAATTTAAACATGAATTTCATCATTTCTAAGCTTAATGCATCTGTGTTTTGTGCCAAACTTCCTAATTTAGGAGACAAAAAGATACAAAGAGTTAATCACGACCCCAATGGATTTGTCAATTGTCAAGAGAAAGCTGGAATCTAAGTCAAAGGAGAATCAATGTTATGAATGTCCCCAGGAGTTTGTCTCTGATGTCAGGCTTATATTTTCCAACTGTGCAAAGTACTACAAGGTAAGAATCTACCATGTATTTTACAATTGTCTTCTATATTAAACACCTTTAAAATCACTTATTTAAATAAAGAAATGTTTTTTCATCATGTCTTATGTTTTTTTTTTAAGCCAACTTCAGAAGTGGGGAGTGCAGGCTTGTACTTGGAGGACTACTTTGAAGAACAACTGAAGCTGGTCTATCCAGATAGGATCTTTCCAGGAGGAAGAGAAGAAGGGATGATCCCACCTTTAGAGGATGAGATAGATGAAGAGGAGGGAGAGATGATGGAGGAAAGTGCCACTCAAGAAACAGACCGTAAAGCAGAAACTCCTGCAGAAAAAGGAATCCCTCCTGTAGAAGACGACATGCCTGTTGAGGAAGAAGGGAAAGCTACAGCACAGGAAGAAAAAACAGAAAAGGAGGTGGTGAATCCTACAAGTGAAAAGGAAGCAGAAGAAGAGATGGAAGAAACGCCTGGAGAGGTAGTTTCAGCAGAGGAGGTAAAGCAAGAAGAGAAAACTCCTGTGGCGGAGGGGAAAGTCTCCCCGAAGGCTAATGATGTTGAAGCGAAAGATGACGCTGTGTTGAACTCCGATCATGAGGAAAACCCTCAACTCCCTACAGATGAGTGTACAGATCTCCCTGAATCCAAGGAGGAGTCAACTCCTGAAAACTCAGCCAAAGAGGAGAATGAATAAATGAAGAGAGATGGTGAAACTATAAAAAAGTTAATAAATAAAGGATGGATGATTTTAGTCTTCCATATAAATGGCCCCAGTGGGACCTACAATTGCTGCAATTGAAAAGGTTTTTTTGTACAATAGTGTTTTTGCAATAGGAACAAAATAGTACAGCTAATCAGACTTAATGAGTAGTGGTCATGCTGTAGATGGAGATTGAAGAGTAGCTCTGTTTATGATTTTGTTGGACAGAAGTTACAATTTTACTGTAACGGTGTATTTTCTGTGATGATGCCGGAAAGCACAAAAAAATGTTTTTTGTCAGCGGGATCATTTCTAAATTATAAACAGTTGCTTGTACATAAATAATGTAAGAAAGTGATACTTTGCTTTAGTTAATGCATGCAAAATGTCTTAATATAAATTATAATGCTTCAGCCTTTGTGTTTATAAACTGAACCTTTGTTTGATTAGATATTTTAGGTTAGTTTTAACAGACAATAGTATTTTTTATTTCATTAGTATCTTACATGGCTATGTAGAAAAATGCACAGATATATTGAAATTGGACCATATCTGCTTTGTCAACCGTCATCGGCTCACGGCAAATGAAATGACTTTGCTGTGGTCAATATTTATCTGTGTTACATTAAAAGTGGTTTCATAAATTTGTTTGACTAAATTTGTGCTCCCTCAGTGAAGGCTTGAAAGACTTAGTGTTATTTTTAGGTAGCAAAAATTTAAGAATTTTCCTGACCCAGAAGTGGAAATAAAAAGAACAAAAAAAAAAAAAAAAGAAATGCAAAATAACATGGGTTATTGGCCATATTATTATAAACAATATCTTAGAAAATGTTTTTGATACGCTGATCAGCCTTAACATTACGAGTACTCGAAAGCAAAGTAGTATTGATAACTAATTTCAAATGGTTGGGATATATTGATCAGAAAGTGAACATTTTAAGCCTCAGAGTTGATGTATTGGAAACGGAAAAATGAGAAAGAGAGTAGGGATCTGGATTACTTTGACAAGAGAGACATTATGATCGACAAATCACTGGGTCAGAGCATCTCCAGGTCATGTTGGACATTCCCAGTGTAAAGTGGTCTAAAGAACACTTGCACATCTATGGGAGCAGAACATTATTACCACCTGTCTTATACTGTATTGCACAAAAACCACTCTAACCTAAGGCCTAGATACCACCAGACCACTGAAGGTGTGCTGTGGCATCTCGACCAAGACATCAGCAGTCATTTCCTGAAGTCCTGGAGGTATTATATACAGAGGTGGAGCAGGTTTAATGGTCCTGAAATTGGCATCCTCTTCCTTAGCCCATTTTTGGTCAGTATGAACCACTGCAGACCAGGAACGTTCTAATCCAGTCATCAACGTTACAATATGGACCTGGTCTAAGTCACACAGGTCCTTACATTTCTATTTTTGCTCCTTTCAACACACTGGCTTCAAAAATTAAAAGTTCAATTGCTGCCTAATATGTCAAACCCATTGAAAGGTGCCAATGTAATGAAATTATATCTTGCCAGTGGTCAGAATGTTATGGCTGATGAGTATACATCTTACCTGTTTGAGGGGAAAAAAACTAAATTCATCTTAGTGTTTTAACAATGCTTTATCAAAAAACATTTTAAAAAAATCGCAAACCCATTTTTTTCTTTGGTCACTATATCATCATCACTACTTCATCAGACACTGTTTTTTCGTCATCGATGTCTTTTCACCATTTTTTCATTTTTGTTTCGTGAGAAATGAGGTAACATTAGACACAGGTTTGTTTTAATGTATATGTGTTGATTTCCTTCAGCCCTTTTTTATGGGCATCAACTCCTGTTAGAAGACAATTTAATGAACATTTTAATAATGACTTTATGCAGATATAAAGGTATGAAAAGAATTATTTTTTTTAAGAGTTGGAGGATTAGATGCTGTTTTAAAATGTTTGTTAACCCTTAAGGACCTAGTATGGCTTTTGTGTCGCTTCCAAAATAAATGTTTTTCTCTATTTAACTTTTCCTAAGTGATTTATCACCATTTATTACAATATTATCCTCTGACATTTTTCCATTTGTTTCCATTTTCCTATGTTTAATTATTTGATCATGTAGATGTTCATAAACGTTACAATCTTTCTAAAGTCTGCAGTGTTTTCATACTTATGTCACATCTACTTATACATGTGGGCAAACGTAACAGAAATGTTCGGCTTTTAATGCAATAATCTTACTACTTTACCACAGATGTATTGTTTGTGTTGTCCCTCCACTTATATTTGTAATTAAACACAATTTAACCTGGAACTAGTAATATGTGTGACTGGAACATTTGATTAAGTATCCAAAGGTTGAGAATAAACAGGAAGAAAAAATAAATAAAAAAGAATATTCATGCATGCGTGACTTAAATGTATGTGTTGTACTAATTTCTTAGATTTGTGGGACGTTATTACAATTTTGGAAGGTGAAGATTTTTACCATCACACAAATGTTTTCCACAAACGTAATAAGTATTACGTTACATATATATGTAATAATTACTACATTTGGGAGAAATTAGGCATTACTTTTGTGGGAAAGTTATTACATTTCTGGGATTATTACAATAAAAACTGCAACTTTTGTATTACGTTTGTGGGGTTTAGTGTGATGGCGTGAACATGAACAGCCCACAGCTCCGTCTTACCCCGCCCTCCACACCCACACTTTAACCTCAGACACAGATCAACACTGACTGAGATGCAGTGACTGCCTTCCAGAAGAAACACACACTCCTCTGCTGCACACACACACACACTCCTCTGCTGCACACACACACACTCCTCTACTGCACACACACACACTCCTCTGCTGCACACACACACACTCCTCTTTTGCACATACACACACTCCACTGCTGTTCACCACCACTGTGAGGAACTCCAATCATCTGAAAAGGACAAAGCTGAGGTCTGAGGCCAATGGCACTGTGGACTTTAATTCTATTTTCTCTAATAGGAGTTTTGCATGGACAAGGTAAGACTAAGAAACGCAGCACTGACTGAGGTTGAGACACTAAACCTGTCCTCAGTTGTTCAGACTAAAAGTATTACCTCAAACATTCTTCTACTTCTTGAACTCCATCTTTTTTTTTTTTTTTTTTCCTACTTCAGAATGGCAGGTCTTCATACAGCAGTGCTGTGCAGATGGGAGGGACAGGGCACAGAAAGGACAAGACTGTGCAGTCCTCCCCCTTTTCTCCTCTGACCGTATCTGCAGGTGAGTTACACTCTGCAACACCTGGTTTCTTCTGCCTTATCATGTAGATGGTCTCTAAATGAGGCCCAGGCACCATCTGTACAGGCTGTCCAGGTGAGAGGGGACTAGTGTTTTTTTCTTTCTTTAAAGGTTTGTCTTCCCACATAATTCCAGAGCTGTTGCATTTCTGGCCTTCAGAAATACAAATTAGAATTTTCTTTTCACCCTTTAACTCCTGATGTGTTTGTGGTGAGCGTTGTGGATGTATTATTTAGTGAGCTATAAAAAGTGACAAGGAAACTTATCTACAATATGAATATTTACATTGAGTTGCCATAGTGTGTGTGTGTGTGTGTGAGAATATATGGCATGTGATGTATAAAAGCAACAAAATGTGTATGAATCAATGTGTAAATGTTTCGTGTGTGGTGGAGTGTGTAAGATGTGTATGTGCTTTGAATGATGTGATGTGAGTTTCTCAAAAATAATAATAAGAAAAAATAAGCAACAGGGATATAACCAAAGATACTCATTAGGTAACTGAAATTAAATGAAAAAGGAAGGAAGATTTCTTGTAAATATTCATAAAAGTTCAGCTGGTTGCTCAATAGGAAAAATGTGAAAATGTGTGAAAATGTGTTCCTCTCTTTGTCTTTTTCTGTTATTCCTCCAGGTTTTGACCCTAAAACATTTCGTAAAATAAATCCACTGAAGAAAAGGAACACAAACACATCCAACAGCTTTGATGATACTGAAACAAATGATAATTCAGCATCTTTACCTGGAGTCTCAGTGGTTGAAGGGTTAATGCCAGAAGGAAATGTATTATGTTTCAGATTCTCAAAGTAGGCCTACAGTAGAAATTGAAATGTACAAATATAAGGACAAATATACAATGGAAAATCAAAACAGAATTAATCAATACATTTCTCCACAAGTGTTGCCCTTAGCTATGTAGTAATGGGAGCTAAAAACAAACCAAAAAACACAACAATATAGTAGACATAAAACATTTGACACAGCACAGACATATAGAAAGAACTTTATTTGTCATTATACAATTGCATGGCTGTCAAATCTCCGTCCACAGACGGAAATCCGTCAAAAATGAAATTTCTGTTCCGTCAAATCTATCCGCTGACCGAAATTTTTTTTCAAGCTTTATTTTGGTCGAAAACCACCACAAAACCCTTTCCTTTCTCTGGTTTATTTTATTTTATTTGGACCCGAAGAAGACCTATTTAGGTCGAAACGTCGTCCTCTTTTTTATTTTTATTTGACTTTCACGGGAGTTTTCCGCCCGGCTTCGGCGGAGATTTCCGTGTTAGCTAGCTTCTTTTTCTTTTCTTTGTTAAAATTAAAATACGCACACTAACACACACTACACAACACACACACAACACGGGACACACAGACACATACATATATAAAATAAAATGCAGAATTTTACGGACGGAGAGGGCTGACTGTGGTCCGCAGGGGACGCCGGCCAGGTCGCTTCGCGCCCGGGGAGTGGGAAGGGGGACGCCGCGGTGGGGATGATTTTTCTCCGGGGGACGGACAGTGCATTTAGGGCTCCGGGGTTTCACAACGCCGGGGTCCGCAACCACTATAACCCCAACCTTGAGCCAGTGCCACCCCGGAGGATTATCCCCACCGGTCGCCCCCAACCCCTCATCCGGATTTATGCACAGGCGGTGCGGGGCACACGGGAGGATTTCGCCGTGCGCCCGGGCTGCAACGGGGGGAGATGCGGGGTCCAAAAAACATGGCGGACTACATTAAACCTACGGCCCGGTTTAAACAAATTACACATACCTTTCATGATTTAATTACAGGTGTTCACCACGGGGCCAATGTGAGGGTTTCTGAGGATGAAAAAAGACCTAGAACAATCATTAGCATGGAAGATATGTTGGCTAATTTAATTAAACCTGCTTTGCCATCACAGAAAACACGTGATGACATTATAGGTAATGCTAAAGACTGGGCTCACACCACAATGTTAATTTTAAAACAGCATTATGAAGACATTGTGGAGGAATTAATGACCAAAGTTGAGGAATTTCATGGGGACACTGTAGATTTTGCAGTGTTAATTTGGAGACAATGGGACCAAATACACTCTAGAAGAAGTTAAATAAACTCTCTAAGTGTTGATTTAACACTGCAAAATTTACTGTGGATGAATGGGAAGAGCCATTTAATGTAGCACTGAGATGGTGTAAAAGGACATTTCCCAGACTAAGACAGGATGTTGTGGATGAGATTAGGGGGACTGTTTTAGCCACAGTAAGGGACAGACCCACTGAGGAGAACAATGTGACCCCTACTCCCCAAAATAACATACCTACTTCCACTCCAAGAGGTCACAGCACACAGACCTTTGCTCCCCAGGCCACAAGAGACCAGGGGACGGATCCCCCAACAGATTTGGGGGTTCCACCTGTTACCACCAACGCAAATAGGGGGTCTCCACCTGTTTCCACCAATGTAAATAGGGGGTCTCCACCTTTTACCACCAACGTAAATAGGGGGTCTCCACCTGTTACCACCAATGTAAATAGGGGGTCTCCACCTGTTTCCACCAATGTAAATAGGGGGTCTCCACCTGTTACCACCAATGTAAATAGATGGTCTTCACCTGTGAACCCGGGTATTACTAATGCAGATTGGGGGGTTTCACCAATTACCACAAATGTAGATGGGGGGGTTCCACTGCTTACCACCAATGTAAACCCGTCCATTAAGGAACAGAGGGTACAGAGACATGGGGCATCCAGAGGGGTCCACACCACAATAGTAACAAGAACCCCACTAGACTCCATTCCAGATCCTATTTCACAATCTGTACCACAGATTATGGATACACCCGTACCTGAACCCGGGACAGACCACCTAGATTTGGGGAACATTCAAAGTACTTCGGGCGATAGTATTCTGACTCCTACAACACTGGAATTGATCCAGGTGTTGGAGGAGACAGAACGGAACCTGAATATGATTATAGATTCACTCTAATATATGATATTTCTGATAAGGAAAGTTTATTTTCTTAATGATTAATATTTGCAAAAGAAAACTCAGGACAATAATTATTAGTAGACAGTGCTACTAAATTAAGTATCTTCTTGACATCACAGTGAAAGACACTAGATTTTACTAGATTTAATGACATTTTCTATTATTTATTATTGGAATTATTTAGTTTGATAGTGAAATCAAAAGCTTTAATTGTAAAGATGATAAGGTAATCTTTATGGAAGCATCCCATGGTAGTCTTTTGTATATTATCCATTGTTTATTTAATGAAATTATACAATACATTTGAACAAACATATATAGTATTTTCATTTTCCTAGATGAGTTATAAGTAAATTTGAAAATTTTATGATCATATGAGCCAGATTTTTCTAAAATGTAAGTACAAATTTCACATTCTGTAATGTTAAATCATGGCCTATAATGCTCTCAGAATGCACCAAAATGATGCAATTTTTAAAAATTTTCCGGGGGGGCATGCCCCCGGACCCCCCTAGGCAACTTCGCGCCCGCCAGGCTCCGCATACACAAAAATGTTTAGTCAAAAAATTTTCAGTTACTTTCAGCCATGCAATTGTACAATGACATTTGTCCACTGCATTTAACCCATTCTTTATTTAATGCTGTTGGGTAACCTGTGGGCAGCGTCTGGGGACCCACACTCCAGATTCAAAGCCAGGCTAATGGTCAGAATCACCTGGCTGGAGGATTTTACCCTAACAAACATGTTTTTTGGGTGATGGGGGAAATCGGTAACCTAACTGTGGCCAGATGGTACCACACCCTTCCACAACCAATCCGTTTTCAAATGAGGGGCCTTATCCAAAACCCTTCATGTGATTAGATGAAGAATCTGTCCGTCATCTTGACTGATGCGCCCCTTCAGCCACTCATGTTGAACTCAAGCTGTGACTCACAGCAGGAAGAAGAGCTATACTGCAGCAGACCATCATCAAAACCAAGGCCACAGTATGGCTGCACCTAAATGGGCCAGTGCGTTGTCTGTAAATGACCATTGTCGTATGTACAGAGAAAATCTGAGGATAAAAGGCAACATCAGCATCAGCCTGCCGATATTCCTTGAACTTCCCTATGGAAAACAGGTAGACCAGTGACTTGCAGAACTTGGTCTTAACGTGCTAGCTGTTCCAGAAAAATCCTCTGGCATATGTCTGAAATGCCGTCGCTTGTTAGGGAGACACCAGAGTACTGTGGACACTATAAGGGAATGGCAAAAAGCTGAAGAGGAACCGAGCAACCAACTGACCAACCAACAGATGACAGAGACATCAGCCGTAGCACAGACAGCCACAACACTGCCCAGTCATGGGAAGTCCCACCCGGCGACAGTGATTGGCTCCTTCATTTTTCAGAAAGCCTGAACTACACGATACTCAGATGGTTGTGTGAGTCTAGCGAAACTCAGCCAGATGACATGAATCAGGTTAGGAAACCAGAGCACCCCGAGGAAACCCATCCAGACACTGGGAGAGAAACATGCAAACTCCACACAGAAAGGCCCACATGGCCCGGGAATCGAACATGGGTCTTCTTGCTATGAGGCAAGAGTGCCTTTTTTTTTTTTTTTTTTATTGAACCAAAAATATTTCAGATGTTTACTCAATAATGTACTTTTTTCCCCTTTTTTCACAAAATTTTTTTAATTAAATTAAAATAAATATAAAAATAATACAGTCTTCCCAAATCCAAACATAAATAACAAACAAACAAAACAAACAAAAGCCTACCCACACACATCAGTCAGCAAATTATAAAGAGTGCTAACTGCTATATAGTAATATAAACAATGGCATGAATATGTAACAAAAAATGGTCAAGTAATGACAAAAAGTTTAAAAGTAAAACACTACAGATGACTATCTGTTTTCTCCCTGTGGTTAACAGGGAAATAGCTCTAAGGTAGAAAACTCTTTGTATCTCTTCAGTCTAATCCAATCCACTTTATTTACTGTAGCACATTTAAACAAGAACATTTCCAAAGAGCTGCACACAATAAATACATAGATATAATAATGTTCTAAATAAAACAATACAATCAAATAGTTACAAGTAATAAAATCAATAAAAGAAATAAATAAAAGACACAGAGGACCACACAACTCACTTAATGTAAATGATAGGAACAATTAGACAAGATAGACAAAATGACAATTACAACCTGTTTGGAACAGGCAGAAATTACGTTTCTTATGGCATCTTTAAAAGCAGGAAATACCCTTTGGGCTACAAGCCCTAGATAATCTCTGTAGCCTTCAGTTTAAGCTACAGGGGAGGATTAGTACATAAAAAGTATATGGTAAGCAAAGGCGTTAAGTGGCCCCCTGGAGCATTTTAACACTAAAGGGCCCTGTGTGACTGGAAGAACATAGAGGTAGTGATTGATGAAATGGAGAAACACCTGGTTGACACATGGAGGTTGGGTATGTGGGTGTGTGGGTGTTGGTGGGGGGGGCAATTATTCTCTACATTTATACTTGTGGTTAATTCTTGATGTCAAAACCTAACATGGTGGGGTTTTTTTTGTTTGTTTGTTTTGCAAGTATCTAAAGTCATGCATCATTGAGTTTATCTAATGTAGAATCTTCATGTTATCACATCATTCTGAAATGAAAAATTTCTTTATTTTTCTTGTTGAACTGACCAGGGTCACTCAGAAACAGTGCTGTGTCACAGCAACAACAAAACCAAAACCATCACCAGAAAACAATCCATGTAGTGTTGGCATCACGATGGCCCATGAGCAAGGTGTATGTGAGAGAACGCTCTTTCCAGGAGATGTTTGTGACACTAAAATCTCCCAGGTTGGTTCAATTATGTGATATTAGTTAATTCAACTATTACACATCTCTATGGTGCTCCTTAAAATCAAAAATGCAGTCAAGTGAGGTTATTAAACTGGTTTCCTTTGTTGCTTTGGTTTCTCTCTCCATGTTCTGTTTTAGATGTGTTGTGACTGCTGTATGATTGGACTCACAGCAGCAAGTCAGGGTTCAAGCTGCACACTTGAGGGTTTGTTGCTAGAAAATGAGTGCGGCAGTGTGGCTAAAACATGCTGTAGCACAAACACTACAGAAGTAACTGAACGCCCTCCTCAAGGTAAAACACATCAACAGTGACCTGACAGCAAATAACTCAAGTATGTTCTGTCTCTGTTGACTTAGTAGGCACTTCACTGTTCTATTGTATAAAATAACTAAGGGGTTTGGCAAACATGAAATACATTTTAGCAAGAAAATAAATTGTGCTTAAGTGTCGAAGTGTCTTGTAGATGTACGCAGCCCATCCAAAAAAAAGGAGACATTTACTTTGACTTTTTTGCCACATAATTCTTATATAGTATCACAATAAGGTTTATTGTATTTTTTTTTTTCATCTACAGTTGCATTAATTTTTTATTATTGATAATGACGATCAGACCACTGCATCAACTCTTCATCATTCTAAATTAGAGTCTGGGATTTTTGAAGGATAAATGTTTCATTTTCCCTGAAGTATTCTCTCACAAGCCCGATGACTCAATCAATCCTGGTGGTGTCCAATCTGTTAGACATTACACACATGAAAGGACACTTTCTGCATCAGTTAGATTACATTGTTCCAGCTGTTCTTAAATACATCTTCTGATGCAACCTGAACACATCATCAGTAATGTTTCCTGGGTTCATCGGGTGTTTCGGGTCTTTCAACATTATACACCCTCACCCAGGCGACCCAGCCGCGGTTCATCAAGCCGCGACTTGTGTTCAGGTAGCATTTACTGTCCCCATGGCTCTCCTCTCTGGATCCAGAGCCATCTCGAGGCTTTCTCAGCTGCCTCGGTGGTGTTCTTGATGGCTCTGCTCCTTGCTGTTCCCGTAATGCCCAACGTACTCAGGGCCTTGTAGAGCGAGTGCCCCACGAATCCCTTGCAGCCAACTTCAATGGGCATACATCGTGCCTTCCAGCCCTGCAAACATCATTAAACACTGATGTATTTACCCATGGAAGGATCTGAACTATGAGCTTAGTTAAATTGAGTGTCAGTCTCCTATATTCAAAACCATGTGCGCCTATTTATTTTTTTATTTTTTGGAAGGACAGTGTATTTTACTGCTTTTAAAAACTATATACATCATGACTATGGGAGTACAGCTTAAAACTAACCTTCTGCCTAATTCTGGCTTTTTTAACCATGTGTAATCATGTGTTTTATGAAATTGTATTGTCCCCTTTCAAATAAACTAAAGTTAAACTTAAGGATGAACTTTTATTCTGAACCATATTTCATGGCCCTAACAACAAAAGTGCAAAATGGGGTTGTTTCTAAGGACGTAGTCATGTAACTGTGGGTAGTAAGCAGAAGTGTTTTAAAGAAACACTTGTTTGAATGTCCTTGGTGTGGCAGCTGTGGAGCAGATTGCTGCCAGACAGACCAACAGACAGTCTAGGTCACAGGGGTATTCACTGAGCTTAGTTTTAGACACCTTGCCAAATGGTGAATCTGGGCCAACTGGCGACTTGTTTTAGCTTATAGCTTTTGTCGCCTTGCTGGCTTCTTCAGGTAGAAAAACAACATGTGGGAAGCACAGAGCAGGAAAAAAAAACAGAAAAAATGACACCAACACAAAGAAAATTAAAGCTATGTCTTTTTATGTAAAGACCGGAACAAGAAAAAACAAACAAAAAAGATTTGAGAAGTTATCTTTTGTAAGCTTGTGTTAAGTTTTTCTTACTTATCATGTGACTGTTTTTTTATTGACACAGAGAAAAATAAACCTGAGCTTGGTGTTACAACCAAACCTCTACGAGACAGAGAGGCCTGCAGAGGTTTGTTACCTTCACATCTTGTTAGAGTTAGAAATCTAAGAAGCTTATCCACCACCTTCTTTGTCTAGCACAGGGATGTCAAACTCATTTTAGTTCAGGTGCTACTTACACCACAATGTGATCTCAAATGGGCCAGACTTGCGAAATTATGATAGAATGACCTATAAATAATGTCAATTTTGATCTTTTCTCTATTTTTGAGAATAAAAAAGGAAAATGATGTTATGAAAATCTTACGTCTACAAACCATCCTTTAAAAAGATGTGAAAAACATGTACAGTCTGAAATGTATTAAGAAAAACAAGGACCAAAAAAAAAATATATATATAAATTTATATATATATATACTGTGTATATATATATATATATATATAATGTCTCAACTTATTATTTATTTTTATTGCAAGTTACAGATCACAGAGGCTCTACAAAGGCACATAACATTTAACATCTACAATCACCAAAGGATCCACCAGACACTTATTTTTACAAAAAATTCCACTCAGCTAGTGATGATAGACAGACAGACAGATAGATGATAAAAACAGATTACATTTCTATTGCACTTTTACTTTTCAATGCATCCAAAGCACTTTATATTATTGATCATTATTGATCTATGATCTGGTCCATGACTACTGTGACACTGTAAAATGATTTGTATTTTTGTCTGAAAATGTATGTTTTTTGGTTGTATAAATATTTCTTGTGGGCTCCCTATTATTTGTCTCTGCTTTTAGATTCCATTTGCTCCCAGCTGTGTGTAGGTAATGGTACTTGCACCTGTTTTGATGGCTATCAACTCGCAAAAGATGGTGTGAACTGTGATGGTAAGTAGTGCAAATAAAACAAATAAAGGTGTCGTCACTCACAACAAAAACAACCTGTTCCTTCATGAGTGGATGTTTATCTTCTCAGATGTTAATGAATGCATCACTGACTATCACAACTGCATCTTTGGCCAAGTTTGCATTAATACAGAGGGGTCATTTCGCTGTCAACGGGAAATAGCATGTGGAACTGGCTATCAACTCACAGACAAAGATACATGTGAAGGTACCTACAGTGGACATCTGTTAACACATTGTCTATCTACAATGTTACTGCTGAGCTGTAAGTTATTTATTAATGAAATATTGCTGATCTGGACATTTCTTTTCCTCCCTCTGTTACAGATATTGATGAGTGCGCTTCGGAGACCCATAACTGTGAACCAACTTTTTTTTGCAGAAACACACCAGGTTCATTCCGCTGTCACCCTAAGGACACATGTACAGGTGGTTTCCTTCAAGATGCTGCTGGCAGCTGTATTGGTGAGTCTATCTTCTATTCAGATATGAGAGACATGACAGTTGATTGGGTTAACTTTTCCTTTCTTATTTCTTATAAGACATAAATGAGTGTCTGGTCCGTGATAGTCCATGTCCACCTGGACAGACTTGTGTAAATACCATTGGTTCCTACTACTGTCGTAAGAACACAGTCACCTGTGGACGAGGGTATCTTCTCTCTGAGGATGGGATGCATTGTGAAGGTAGATGTTGTGCAGATAACCTAATTTTTCTTTTTGTAAAGTTTCTAGTATTGTGGGGAAAAAGCACTTGGCCTTACTTTCAATTATCTGTTTAAAAAAAGTATTTTTCTTGGTTGCTTTGTTCCTTATACAGATGTGGATGAATGTCGTAGAGGTAATGTATGTGGTATCCATGGCTGCATCAATGTATTGGGGTCATATCGTTGTGAGTGCAAAGCTGGATTCACCTTTAATACAATCACCAAAAAATGTGAAGGTAATGTATAGTGATTTTGAAGAAACATTTATCTGATTTAACATTATTATTAGTATTATTATTGTGTCATTATTAATGTTTTCATGCCAAGGATGCCTCCATTTTAAACCAAACTGAGTGAATTTGTCTGTCTTGTGATTTCATTTGTGGTGTATAAATCTATTCTGTTCCAGATATCAATGAATGCAGACATTACCCTGGAAAACTCTGTGCCCACAAGTGTGAGAACACAGAGGGATCTTTCCAGTGCAGCTGCAGCATGGGTTTCAAACTGTCCCATGATGGCAGAAATTGTGATGGTAACTTGATCTGTATTATAGCTGTTCATACCTACCTACCTACCTACCTACCTACCTACCTACCTACCTACCTACCTACCTACCTACCTACCTACCTACCTATCTGTCTGTCTATCAATCAATAACATGAAATATAATCAAAGAAATCCAGGACTATTGAGCAGATAGAATCCTACAGCAAACAAAAACGGGACAATAATCATCTCCCTAAACTCTAAATGCTACATGGTAGTAAACATAAACTTCTCACAACTCTCTAGGGCCATATTGCTACTATCAAAGTTCAAGATTACAGTATTTTTCTCTTAAAATTGTAAAAATTTCAAGTGTAGTCATTTAATGTTTTTTATTTTCTTTTATTGTGAAAAAATCTAGGATTTTGAAATCTACATCTTAACTTCCCTACAATTTGAGTTGTATTAGTTGTATCAACATTTGACGTGTCTTGAATTACAGATATGAAATACCAAGGTTTATATATTAAAAAAAAACAAAAACTTTTATTGCATTTTTTTGTTTTTGACTTGCTTACTGGCAGATGTCAATGAATGTGAGGCCAATCCTTGCAGCCAGGAGTGTGCCAATGTCTATGGTTCCTACCAGTGTTACTGTCGTCGTGGTTACCAGCTGAGTGATATTGATGGGATAACATGTGAAGGTATGATTTAGTTCATGGAATAATGACGTCAAATTGATCTATATGTAATCTAAACTTCAGCAGATCCCACTTATGTCATATCTTCTTTTCTTTTCCTCTGCTCTCAGATATCGATGAGTGTGCTTTGCCTGTTGGAGGTCATGTGTGTTCCTATCGCTGTTCCAATACTCAAGGAAGTTTCTATTGCACTTGCCCTCCCACAGGATACACACTTGCTGCCAATGGACGAACTTGCCAAGGTTGGCGACCAGTCTTAGTCTGTGGTTTTCAGAAAGTGTAGAGAATAAAAGAAACCTGCTGGAAACTCAATTATTCCAAAATGGAGAGTGTTTGTGATCATCTGCCTTTCACAACATTTTAAAAACTTTCCTTTGGGTTTGTTTGTTTGTTTTATTTTCAGACATTGATGAATGTGCTACAGGGACCCACACCTGCTCTGTCTCTGAGAGCTGTTTTAATATCCATGGAGGATTTCGTTGTCTGTCTTTTGAATGTCCACCAAACTTCCAAAAGGCAGCACAAGGGTGAGTTCTTACTCAGTAATGACTAACTGTTGAAATGGAACGGCTGATTATGTGGAGTGGTGCACTCTCTAATTTCTAAGATGACCTCTTGTTTTACATGTAAACTGTTTCTGCCATAACTCATGTTATACGTTGTTTCACCTTTTTGTCAGTGCCATTTTTCAGTAATAACAAACACTTGCTCTGTCTTTCTCATAAGATAAGACAAGACAAGATAAGACAAACTTTATTTGTCTCAGTGGAGATTTACAATAAGAGAAGGAAAAACAAATAAATGTAACTGTACACAGTACAAGATTATATACACTTAATATACACAAAATAGAATACACAGGAAAATACACACACACTATACAATATAATACACTATACGCATCCATACATGTCATCGTCTCATCTTTAGTGAATCCAGAGTTTCAGTTTTAGTATCCCTTCCAGCCCATGTAGTAGCATATTTGCCTTTCATCCAATGAGCCCTTGCTTTCATTTTTCCCTTTCAGCCGTTGTGAGCGTGTATCTTGTGAGTTCAGTCGTAACCCTGCGTCGTGTTTCTTACTGCCTCTGAGAATCTCCTTCTACAACATCACTTTTCCTACCAACACTCCCGTCCCTGCTGATGTTTTCCGGATGGGCCCCTCTAATTCAGTACCAGGAGACCATATGCTGCTCAGCATAGTCTCAGGAGATGAGGAAGGGTACTTCATTGTACAGCAGCAGTCCCATGGAGGAGTCATCTCACTGCGTCGAACACTGTCACAGCCCCGGGACTTCTTTCTGACAGTGGAGATGAGGCTAGTACGTTATGGAACAGCACATTTATACATGGCTAAGATTGCTGTGTTTGTCACACCCGAGCAGCTCTTTCGGCCATCAAGAACATTACCATATTAAAAGAAACTTATAGTCTGCCTTTGTCTGCTCACCACTAGTGCATTATTTCATTTTTATTCATTCTTTCCATATGCTTGAGATACAATAAGTTTTTAATTCATCAATGCTAATGAAACAAGACCAATTCATAATAATACATTTTTATTATTTCAGTTATTGCCAAATTATATTTTTGCACTGAATAATGGTTGTGATGTTTCTTTTAATTGTTTTTTTTTAAACCTTGAACAAATCTTGTGTCATATGAGAAGACGAATGAATTCTTATGAAAATAAGGACATGCATGTAATTTGCTACTAGAACAGTGACCAAAAATGTCTAACTTTTGTATATGAACTGTGGTGTTCAGGTTTATTAACAGTTTTTATTAAACCAGGCATGTCCAAACTAGTCCACAAAGGGTCGGTATGGCTGCAGGTGATTGTTCCAACCAAGCAGCAGTACATCAGACTTGATTCAATTAATCAATTGATCTCTGGTTGATTGGTCAAACTGTGTACTCTTGGTTGGTTGGAACAAAAACCTGCAGTCACACCGGCCCTTTGTGGAATAGTTTGGACATGCCTGCATTAAATCTATGGTAGTTAAGGATTTTGCAGTAACAATAGGAATATAGCATATGTTTTATGTACCACTAGATAGAGCTGATTAGCTTTTGAGGATCACTGCAACACTATGACAGGATTGTTAAAATCATTTGTATGGATGGCACCTCACACTACCTTATGTCTGTATAGCAGCATCATTTTATTATGTGTGCTTTCTATGTGTTTGCAATTAATAAAAGACAGATAAAAATGGCTTTTTACTTCGTGATACCCAAGTTAACACACTCACCAGAAATGTTTTTTGCCACTACTCTCCAGCTTCCTCCGCTGTGGTTGTATTTAATGTTGAAACAAATTTTTCCAATGATCAGATCCAAGCAGGATCACCATAGGATCAAACAAGCCTCGCCTTAGAAGAGAGTAAGAAAAATAACCATGGCACTTATTTATGGGTACCTGGGGTCCAGCCAGCATGGGGCTCAATTAGTGGTGCAGGAGCATTACAGCTCATATGATGGATGGTGCTTTTAGTGTTGGTATTGGGTGGTTATCTGTTAATTTGCTGTAATTGATACCAAAAAGACCGGTAGCTGTGTTGGTCAGCTGGATAAATGCAACCAGACAAATTTTCCACGTTTTCACCTTCTTCCTGCAGATTTCTGGAGCATAAAGCATATTGGGCTGATTGAAAATGTCAATTTATTAAATATTTATGTCTGGAAATAATTTTCTTACCTTTAAATTGCTAGGTTATCTAACATAGGAATTTCTAATATTATCTCAAATTAGGAATAGACTTCAGATGTAAAAAAAAAAAAAAAAAAAAAATTGTAATGAAATGTGTCGTGATACTTCTGCTTTTATGGGAACAAAAAGACCATGCAGTTGTGTGCACTGATGCTGCCGACCGACCGACTCAATTGTTCTGTCTTATGAATGTCATCACTAGTTCACAATAAATTTAATTAATTATTACATGCCATTTTTATAGTTTTCTACAATTAATTTTCCCATGGGGAGGTTTTGCTGGTGAGGAATACCACACCACCCTCCCTGTGGCTTTGGCTTCTGTTACTTAACTACTTGGACTCACCTGTGTGCTTCTAATTACAGGGTTCTAGTGCTTGTGCCGATTTTGAGGTTATGTTTGAAAGCTCCACTGTGTTCACACTGGGGAACACTCATAAATGGGATTTCAGGGCTTGAAATCAAGGTTTGGCTTCTCTGAAGAACATTTAAGCATGAAAGGTTTATATGGCTATTCAGGTGTTGCCAGAGTCTCAACTCAAAGGAATTAAGTGTTTTTAACTTTTTTTTTTCTTTTTTACAAATTTGTCATGATGCCATCTGTTTTGTACCCGTGTGTTTCCTTTGTGTTACCATGACTTCCCATTTCATTACATTTGTCTTTTTTTTAATATCACCTCTTTTCTGCCACTCTCTTGTAGAAATGATGTTTCAGTCAGTTTGCGTTGTGTTAAGGCCTGCCAGCCTGATGACTTCAACTGCCCCCTTGATCTTGTCCACCTTATAACCCACACTGCTCTGTCACTGCCAACATTCAGAGACTTGAGAAAACCGGAAGGTATGAAAAAAATAATTCATAGGAAGTTTGCTGTTGGTTTTGTTTGTACTCAGTCAATTACATTCAATATTGTGAGTGATTTGTGTATGTGAGTGTATGATTATAAAGCCATCATGAACACATGGTTGTTTTCTGTATCGTATTGTTTCACCCAATAAGTTGTAATAGCAGATTTTCAAATTTGCTGCCTCATTGAAATAAAACTTTCCACTCACGGACCTGCCATAGTACCTAACTTTCAATTATTTATTTCAAACTACAGAACAATTGTTTAATTTGAATATGAATATATGATTTTAAAAACCAGATGTACTGTGTGGTTTGCTTCTTTGAAACTAATAAAAACATAAAAAACAATTCTTCCTACAGAAATAGTTTTCTTGCAGATACATATGCCGACACTACCATCTACTTTACGCAGAGCTGATATTTCATTTGACCTCATGTCTTCAAATGACCGGTTCTATTTTGACGTGGTGAAGCGGTTCCACAAGGACATGATTATGGGTAAGAAACAAAACAGTACAATCTTCACCATAACTCTTATTTACACTACACTTCACATTGATATATTGGTCATTCATTTACATTTTAACTACTAATCCCAATATGCCTCATTTGTCAGGTGTTGTCCGACAGCTACGACCTATTACAGGACCAAAGGACATTATATTGGAGGTGGCTATGAACTATGGTGATTTAGGGGTAATTTTCCATCGCAACATGGTTGTTATCCATATCTTCATCTCTGAGTTCTGGTTTTGAGCTAGCCTGGTAGATGAAAGGAGATAGAAAATCAAAAAGGACCATTAATAGACTTTACCTGGGCACAATTTATCTTACTGAATGTGTTTTAATAAAAAGAAAAAAATCAAGACCACAAACTTCTGTTTTGTTGTTGTTTTTTTCATAAATGGAACTGAACAAAGTGACTTACAGGTGTCTGTAGTTTGGAGTCATCTATGCGATTAGTTTAGTATTTTTGTTAGCGTGAAACAAACAGAATTTCACACAAGTCAGATATCTGTCGATATGCAGTGAAAGTTCATAGCCATCGGAGAGAAGGGGAGTTTTAATATTTGGTTATGATTTGTTATGCTATGATGCACTTTTAAGACAATGTTTAATGTTTTTTCCTCCATTTCATCTGTTTTGAGTAACCTGATACAAGATACTTAAATCAGATAATAAAAAGCATAATGTCAACAACACTGATTAGGTTATTTTTTTTAACCATCAGATTGTATGAACATCTGTGAATATTTGAGACTGTGTTTAATTGTGTTGTGATTTTCTACTACTGCAGATTAAACCAGGCTTCTTCTAGTTAGCATAACTGAGGTTTCCTGAATTACTAAAATCTGATAGAATGTCCTGTTTTTCCTGTAACTCAACTCTTCAGATTCCCCATTAAAACATACCACTTCCAGTGTGTGAAGATATTTCTAGTTATTCCACTCAGAGAAGGAATAATAGGAAGCCTATAGTAGGAATGTTTGCCTCTTTGAATGCCTCATCTTAAAACTGAGAAATTGCTTGAGGTGAATACTTTTTGCCTTCCATAATCAACTCTCCTCCACATCGATCTGACTTTCACCACCACTGTGCTCTGCCTAGCCAGTGAAAACACAGGGGACAACCATACAGAGGAAAATCCTGTGATCTAAAATTCATCACTCTATAAGAAAATCCCTAAAGCTTCTCCAGTGGCTTTGTTGTTGCAGCTGCAACAATTGTCCCAGTACTTCTTTGATTTGAGTGAATTGACCCGATTCTTTTTTTTTTTTTTTTTTGCTTTAGGTGTACTGGTTGTGAATGTACTGTACGCACAGCCTCAACTTACAGTCTGTGTAGAACATCTGATAAATACATATATATGTTATTATCACCATTGGTCACCAATTGCCATCATAAAAAAAGGAAAAAAATGATTTATGCCTTTCAGACTTTCACACAGGCAAATCAGATATGGGTCAGACATGGACAAAAACAAAAACACATCAGATTTAGGCCACTTCTGTCTGCGGTATGAATGTAACTTCAGTCTACACATACAAGGTGTATCACAACCAATATAAGTAAATTAATGTATCGTTTATTTAGCAGGAACAGTACACAATACATATGTAAGATTGTCTCTAAAATAAATACAATACAGTAACTACTACAAACAAAAATATTGGCCAAAATATCATGTAAAACAACAACACACTGTTAGCAATTCATTAAATTGAATAATTCATCAATAAAACATATTGACCAGAGACACACTACTACTACTACTACTACTACTACTACGAGTACTACTACTACTACTACTACTAATATTAACCATATTCATAATCTCTGGGATCAGCGACTATATGCCTCTTTTTTGCAAACGACATTGTCTGATACGATGTAGTAAGTAATTCCACATGCCCACAGCCTTAACTGAAAAACAGTTCTGGACAAATATTGTAAACTGAAAAATAATCACATTACCTTCTGGTGGAGACATGTGTTGACCCTGGAGCCAACTTGTCCAATGTAGGTTGTCACATGCTCTTCTCACACACGCGCACACAGCGCGCGCGGGGCGCATACTTCTTAAGATTGAGTTGATAAGGCTTCTTCTGTTTTGCTGTTTGGCACCATTCATGATGGTTTTGTTTATTACTCCATCAAAACCTGTATTAATTGTATATTTTACTTGTCTGTATGAGTATTAAAAACGCAGGCAAAACACAATTACATATGCCAATCTGTACTTTACTCCATACTTTAATTTTGTGTGTTGACTATATTTTTCCATGTAATAATAATTCATAACATACCAAAAACTTGAAAACATAAAATCTTTGAAATTCAATCTCAATGTTTTCCTCCTATTATATGACACTGAAAACAAAGTAACACATGCTCAGACTCCGCCTTCATCCACGTTCGACCAATAAGATGATAACCTTAGACCGGAAGTCCCACCTATGCGCAAGAAGCAATCAAACATGGCAGCTTCCTCTAACAGCATCACTGACATGTCGGCTTCTGTCGCCGGTATTTTGAAAGAAAAACATTGCCCTGGACACTTGCAGATTTTGAAAACATTTTCGGAAGCTCTACGACAAAAAGAATGCAGGTGCAGTGAAACTGTGTTATGACTTTGTAATTTTTTTGTTACAATATTAGCTTACCGGCTAAGTTAGCTTCGAGTCCATCTGTCAACTAACGCTAATTTAACCTCTACTAATCTCTATTTAATTTAATCCAGCTTTCTCAACGACATCAATAACTTGACTCCGTGGAAAATTTGGATATTGTTGCTAATATAGGACCTTTCTTTTATACCTATGACAATGTTTTTAAACTTTGCAGACTCATTGCAGAAATAACACAGGCACAGCTAATGAAATAAAATGAGTGGTTCAGCTCAAGGGTGTCAAATTCATAGGCCACATACAGCCAAACATTATCTCAAGTAGGCCAGACCAGTAAAATAATCATTTAGAAATAATGTAAGCTTTAATCTTTTCAATCAGTTACCGCACAAAAGTGCTTACATCTACTAAACATCCTTAATTTGAAATTTCTTGAGAAAAATAACCTCAGTTTTACCTCTCATCATCATTTACATGTGTGAATTACATCTTACTGATCACAGCAGATCTACAAATACACAAGACATTTAGTAACAGGCATAAAATGGTTAAAATTCCATTTATTTCTTCATATATATTTAGGTTATTCACATTTTTTCCTGAATGGGTAGTTTATAAATGTGAACACTTTCATGATTGTTTTTTACATTTATACTAAATCTGAGAGAACATTGTGTACTTATCATTATATTCTTATATTATAAGTTATAATGATATTATTTTACTGGTTTAACCCGCCTGAGATGCAAGAAGACTGTTTAAATCAATCTAATGTCTTTTCCTCAGAGACACAGTGACGGAGGCAGAGTTCTCCAGCCTCCTTCAGGTTTTAACTCGACTGTATGATGAGCTGCACACTGCCAGCAGGGATGAGCAGGGCCTGCAGTCTGTAACTATGCAACTTGAGCTCACTGCGGAGTGTTTCAGGGCGCAAAGGAACTCGTGTGTCCAGAGCACTCGTAACCAGTGCTTACTCAGGTAAAACAAAGGAAAATGATTCAACATATTTAAAGTGGTTTCAAATTCAACAAGTTTGATATTTTAGCTAAAATATCACCTTTTTGTTGCATTTGCCACATTTCAAATGACAGCTAAATGCTGATTGTTTTCTCAATTGTGGTATCTTAAAGTATTTTGTCATTCTGTGATGTTGACAATTACACTATACAACAAATTTTTATGATTTTTTTGTCAGATAGGCTTTTTTGTGTGGTTTTAGTCAATTCTGGTGTGTGGAATTCAAAAGTGATATCTGTTTTTAAGATTCAACATGTGGAGTTTTTGTAAAAATCTGTTTAGTTTTCACAATTATATAATGCAATACATATCTACAGTCTAGCATACAATAGCCAGTAATAAATTGAAAGAAACAGAATGGAATCCGATATTACTGTAGTTCAGAAGTATTTCAATTTGCTGGTTCTTTGATGGCTGGAAGTCTCTGAATTTTGCACAAGGCTTCAGCAGTAGCCAGTGAGTAGCACTGGCCTAGGCTTTCCTTTGTAATGTGCTTCCATCTCACTTATATCCTGATGAAATCTTTCATCATGTTCATCTGGCACATCAGACATATTTCAGGAAAAATTCTAAATGAGAGTCAAGGAAGTGAACTTTTAGGGACATATTGCATCCATGTCAAACATAAATTCCAAATGTTCTCACAGTCTAAAAATTAACTGCATTTTTTAAATCCTCATCAAATTTTGGTTCAAATACATGTGTCACATGATATGGAAAAATATTTGTTGTACAGTGTTATCAATTAAATTATGCACAGACAGTGACACATAAAAAGTATGGGGGAATTAATTCTGTCTTTTCTCCAGGGATCTTGGATTCATTGATATATCAGTTAGAGTCCTAAACATCCTTCAGATCAAAAACTTCGAGAGCGGCGTTGGCATATTTGAGCGTGAGTCTTTGAATGTCAGTATAGTAGTCAATTTCAACTGACTGCATAATTCTTCATTGTGTACTAATGTTTTTAAAATCATCCTTTGTGCTCTAGCTCTTTGTTGTGGAATCCAGTTCCTTGGTAACTTGGCTGTGGGAAACCAGTTGTGTAAAGATGACATTTGGCAGCTGACCTTCCCAGATCTTCTGCTGTAAGTTTTATGTTATCTGTAGAGGCAATGTAGCATCTACTTTAACAACACAAACGTCCAAGTCACTATTATTTACACTCTGTGAAGGCTAAGTTTAAAGTGAGGCAGGTTAACACGAGTGTATAGAATTAAGTTTTGACTCTTGAATATGTATCAGAAACACACTCAATTATAAGATATGATATGACTGTATTTGTCCCACTGGGGAAAATTCACAGCAACCTACAACAAGCAAGTGCACAGAAAAAGACAGGAAAACACCACATGAATGATTACTGTAGTGCTGTTGTACTATTGTAGTACTGTATCACTTATCACATTTGTCCTACTACTAACTCAATTAAATCTAATGAACAGGAAGCTGCTATGTGTTGCCGATGAGAAGGCAGTGAACTACACCTCTATGGTCCTCCACACATGTTTGGATGAGGCAAAGGTACAAAACTTGGCAGAGCCACAAAACATCCAGATTGCACTCAGGGTGATGGAACTCTGTAGAACCCACCCTGACCTGGACTGGACGTAAGTGTGTGTGTGTTTTTGATAGTTGAATTCATAAAATGTAATTCCAAGTACACGCATCATTTAGGTGCTAGTATGCTGTGTTTTAAAATAATTTATTCATTTACAGGGTGCTTATTGCTACCCAGCACTTCCTTCAGTGTTCAGCTCTGGTGGAAAGCATGTACTCTAGGATGTCTCATCATGACAGGTATGCCATTGTTATTGTTATGACAAACAGGCCTCCAAGGATAAATAATGGATAATACAATATACTTTATGATGTCACAGCACAACAGTTAGCATTGCTGAAAAACTTAAAGTAAACTTCACAGAAGGCAAGACCGTGAATAATGTCAGTGACATGAATTCTCATTATCGGTGTAATATGAATTTGTGTGTTTTTCAGAGTGACTCTGCTAGAGCTGCTCTTAGCCCAACTAAGAGATGAGGACTCAGAGGAGTGTGGTATCCATTCTGGTGTTGCTTGTTTCTTGGCCTCTTCTTTCCAGGAAGCTTGTGGAGCTGTGTTGACTCTTGCCACTGACTCTGCATCCAGTGATATGGTACAGATACTGATCATCATGTGTCAATCTCCAAATGCTTAAAAAAAAATTTTTATAAGTTGTTCTGAGTATTTTTTTATATTCAGCACATTAAAATGTTGTTATAGTTGCAAAACAGAAAATGGATGAAACATAACACTTTTCTGAACGCGTTTCTTTCTGTGACATTAACTCAGGTTAGATAGACCTTGTTTCATGTGGCTCCCACCTGTTCATTGCAATCCCTTGTAGGTCCTGCAGGAGGCACTGACAGTGATCAGCTTGTTGGATGGTCTTTGTGAGATGACGTCGGACCGCAAGCAGTTCATGTTTTTACAGGACCATCCTGACCTTCTAGTGAACACTGTTGGTAAATGAAAACACAAACTTATACAATCTTTTTGAACAGGCTCACAACTGTGGATTCTGTGAGTCTGATTTGGCCTTTCTATGGTAAATGTGTCAGGTTTAACATTTTAGACACTCATTGAAGCAGCGCTGAGTAAAATCCACATCCCCATTAAATCACCCATGTGAAACAAATTAACATTCCTATACACAGGTCTGACTAATGTTGACACAAAATAAAAGAATATAAATGTAAAAATGTTTAGAAGATATTTACTTATGTATTTGTTACACAGAGAACTTGTCTAAGTAATTATATCTGGTTTCTTTTCCATGGTGTTTTCATATTCTGTTTGCCTTCACACATTTAACCCTTTACATTTTCTCTGCAGAACTCTTGGAACAGGTGCATGCTATAGGAAAAGCCAGTAAGAATATTTTCAGTGCTGCTCAGAACTTCAGTGGAGATGGAGACGCTTCCTCCTTCTCTCCTGTCATCAGCTTCAAGGCTCACCTCATCAGGCTGATTGGAAACCTGTGTCATAACAATACCAACAACCAAAACAAGGTACAGCAAGGACATGTGGACAGATAGATGAACTGACAGAAGCATGAATGGCAAACATTTATGCTGATTTAGCATCCTAATTGCCTGCAGATTGATCGAGTGAAGAGTAGACTTAAAGTGTAATAGTGACGTAAAAAGTCAAATGAATGCCATACACACTGGGCATATAAGTTAAAGGACTTGAAATGTGTTGAAAGTAACACATTTTTGTATTAATCTTTTTTTTTTTACATTTGTAACAAACTGGTTTTCTAAGGTTAAACATTAATGATAAATGTAGGATTTATCAAGGGATAATGTACTATCAGAAAAATATTCCCCCACTGGGCCGATCAACACCCTGATGCTGAATTGGAATATTTTTCAATAGTAACATTATCCCACTTATTCTGCGGGTTATTACAGCTTATTAGTGCTACTACTCTAACAGGCTGGATAAAATAGCCGTTACAACATAGTGACTATTTACTTTCAAAGTGGCCGAACTACCTGCGGAGTGATATGGTAACGTGAATCTGAAGTGACAAAACTCGTTGCCATGGGCAGCGGGCGTTAATGGTGCAGCGGGCAGTTATCGAAAAAATCCGCCCGCTGAAGGCTGGGAACGTCTATTCAAAGTGAACGGGAGCTTTCGCAACGTTCTAGAGGGCCGTAGAATAACAAATTATATTTACTCTACCAAGGAACTGTAGAGTTATGCATTTGCCGCTGTTTATTAACTTTGCGAATCAAAGATTTGTGAAGATGTGTTGGTTTAACGGTTTGTCTGTCTGTGTTATTGTTAAACTTCGCGAATTGGGACTCTAGCGTCGCCAGTTCTTAACAGCTCTTTCTGAAATTTGGCGTGTATAAGGAGACAGATAAGCGGATGAAATGGTCCGAATTTCAGCCGAATCAACTCACTGCTTCCAGTTTGACGCCATATTGAATTTCTGCATCGTTACAGCAGAGATTTGCTGTTTTCAACATGTATTGGTGATTTCACATAATAATGACTGATAATGATGTATGATTTGACAAGATCACAGATTTCGTATGATTCGCGAAGTTACCACGCTCTGCGTGGCTTTCTAGTTTAACTTCGCGAATCTCTGACGTTGCTTTAACAGTTTATCTGTTTGTTTGTCTGTGTGCACATTTCCTCTGTTTTCGCTCTAACGTTGCCAATACTTGATGCGTGGCTTTCTAGTTTAACTTTGCGAATCAGAGATGCATCTGTTTGTTTTGTCTGTCTGTCTGATAGCAAGATAACTTAAAAAGTTAGGGATGGATTTGGCTGAAATTTTCAGGAGTTGTTGACTCTGGCACAAAAAACACATGATTACATGTTGGTGGTGATCAGTGGAGTTATGGGGGGGGGGGCTGTGTTGGCGGAGTTTGCGCTCTTAGTGCTTTTCTAGTCTGCTGATATAATTGCACAGGCTCATAATGAGATTGCAATTTGATAAATTTTTTTAGCTCTCACAAATAAGAAAATCTAACCCTCTACCCATTTTTACAAAAAACAACCAGTGTGTTTTTTGTTGTTCATTAGATTTTTATCTTTTTTTCTCACCCTCTGGTTTCTTTGGATCTACTGAGTATGCTTTGTCTGTTTAACTCAATGGGGCAAAAATTCAAGAAAATGGTGAGAGCTTCAGGGGTCCCAGACCTTGTTTTGATAGACTTACTTCCTCATCATATCAGCATCATTACAGTGCATCACAAACCCTAGTCATTAGCTGGTATGCATACATTACAAAGCATGATGTCCACAAAGAGTGCAAATGAATGTTACATCTAATGGGGGAGGAGGTTGTGTGTTCTATGCAAGCTTCCATGTTCTTTCAACACAACTTGGTTTCTGAAATGTGAAATACTCCCTCTTTCTTTGCTCTGTCTCCTGATGTTATCAGCTTCTCTCCATCGCCATCTGTCAGCATCTCATTATTAAGAAAAGCACAGATAGATAATAAATGGCACCGTGAGGAGTTCGACTCTATCTGTGGCCCAATATTGTCTCAGTCCTACTTAATAGAAACAGATTGGTGGAATGCTTGTGGGATGGCCACCCCCAGCTGGCCTCTCTGTAATATTTATGGATGCTGATCTGTGGTCTGTCAGTGGTCAGAAATCACCCCATATCTGTTTTCACTAAGATCTCTTCCAGTAAACCAAATGTCATTGTGTTCACCTTTGGGAGAGATTGTAATTTAAGATGTGCATGTAAAGCACTGAACTGCATATACTGAGCTGAAGTCAGGGTCCAGTCGCTTGTTATTCATCTCTTTATGGGTTTGGACATATTGTAAGCAACTTCAGATGATAATTTTGAAAGTGGAAAATGCAGACACGAGTGCTTGTACGAGTCAGCTACTTTGTTTCAATGGCTTTTGCACTTTCTGAAACTCAGCACTATCTTCTCTGGTGCTCCTACCAGTAAGTAACCACAATGGCACCGGGACAGCAACAGCAAGAAATGAGAATAATTAAGTCTATAGAATTAGACACATGACACAGAGCAGAGCACCCCATTGTGACCACACAGCTGCTTTTTCATGGATGTGAGGTTCTGCTAAACACATGCTCCACTCATTGTTTTGTGTTGACCCTCATGCTGCAATGATGATTGTTTATTGTTCCTTGAGTTTTGACTGCTGTATGATGTCTAAATAACACAACCATATTTTCAGCCACAATATATGTAATGCTTTTATATACCTTTGTTTTTATTTTAAAATTGCGACAAGGGACTACATAAACATACAGTACATTTTACAGTTTTTCAAATTCTGAACATGGGCTTTCTATGTGGACTTTACACAAAATGGGAGTCTGTGCTCTTGGCATGCATGTTTTTTGTTTTTGTTCTTTTTTTGTTTTCAGGCCATAGCGGACATAGCCAATCAAATGTGTTGAAAAGCAATACCTAGTGGCACAAATAATAATGTCAGATCATAATTTGTCAAAGACTTTGTTTTATAAATACAGGTTTTCTGATTTCCTCTTTGTCAGTTTGAAATTTGTCAACTAAATGACCATTCCACAAATAGTGCTGTGTTTTCATTGGAGAAAGTTCCACAAAATAAACACTGAGTGAAACACATTATTCATTAAATTTTTAACATCTCGCTGAATCTTTTTTCTCAGGTGAGAGAACTGGAAGGCATCACTCTGATCTTGGACAACTGCAACATAGACAGCAACAACCCCTGTATCCTTTGTTAACATGATTTGGTGATTGATGCTAAAACAACATTTGTGCATTCTGATGTTCATAAGATTAACAAATATCTGTATTGTTGTTTACTAATTAAACTTAAAATCCATTCTAGTCAATCTGTGTCTATCTAGCACATTTTAATTTGGTGCTTTTGCATGGAAAAGCTTTTTAGTTTGCAACTTCAATGACCTACTGCTTCAGTCTGGCCTGATTGTCTCTGTATATGTCAATGGTCTATAGGACCTGTTGATGTTTTTACAGAGAATTACAAGACTTTTTATGCTGTCTGTTAATGGTGTCAGCTGTTGGTTAATTAATAAAGTGTGTAGTTGTTAGTTAAAGCAATTTTTTTTGTTTTGAAGTGAGTTCAGACCTTGTCAGTGATGTTAGTGTTTGTGAAGCCTGTAATGTTCAGTTTGATTTGAAATTGTCAGTGGTTCATGTCAATCTAAGGTTAGATTTTTAGGCTATAGTGGTGCTTTTGGATTAGATTACATTTTGATACATGTTTCTACTGTTTTGTCAGTGTCAGTTTACATACTTGAATGCGATAGGATGTTTTTTAACACTACCTCTCAATGTCTCCTCCAGAGCTACCACAAAGTTAAATCAGCATTGACACACTGTCAACAAAAACAGGGTACGGCTTTACAAACCAGCATTCATTAAATTACCTTTGTATTGGGTTGCATTAAATTGTACTGGTGTACCCAAAAACTGCCAACTCTGTTAAAAGCAGATGATCTGTGCTCACTGACTTTTTCAACTGGTCCTGGACATTACCAGCAAACAGTCAAATAGAGGGAATAGGGGAGATTAGGTTTAATCATTTTTTGGAGTTTGTTGCAATACAGCATCTACATTGTGTTTCATTTGGAGTACACTAGATGCAGGCTCTTCTGTGAATGCCTGAGTATTGTGCTGCAAGTCAGTATTAGTCCACTGAAACAAGGGCATCATGCTTGTTTTTTTTCCTTTCTCAGGTCAATAGTTTGAGTCTTTGTCCACATACACTACTTCTTCCATTGTTTTCCACAGAGGTGTCAGTATTTGTTTCTGTTCAGGGAGAGGTTGTTAAGAATGAGACACTGTTTATGGATTTATGTGGGAAACCTGAGAAGGGTGAATTAAAAATGTTTTGTATCCCAGAATGTAACCTGTCTGCAAAATGCATTTGTTTGACCATCTGCATATTCAGCAACCGAAGGCAAATACCAGGCATGTCATGAGTTTGACATTATAAGCTATATGTTTAAAACAATTGTATTGTCCTATGCACCCCCAGTTTAAGTGCAACCTTTCTAGTTTTGTTTGTTGTTATACATTTGTTTTTTGATTCACATGATTGTATTGTAGTTGCTTACAATCATTACAAGGTATCTTGTTCTGGCATGTTAATTTTGTTCATAAGTAGGTAGTTGAAGAAAACGCAATGTGTTTCTTTATATTCTTACTGATGTTATTGACCTTAACATATGGCACTAGTTATCAGTCAGTGGGCCATCTTTACAATCAGAAATCTTCTAGAGCGCAACACACAGAATCAGGAATTGGTTGCCTCCCTGGAGCGCCGTGGTACTGCTGACTACTCTGCACTCAAGGAACTGGGATTCCTGGTGGAAGAGCGAGATGGAAATTTGCTGCTAAAACCTGTAGGGAAGGACTCATGAAAACTCCAGAAGGGCAACGAGTAGAAGAAGATCTTCAAGTCCAGAAGCAGGTTTTTTAGATAGGAGTAAAATGCATGTGCACATGAATATGCTTGTGAGTGCACATGCACAAGGTTTATCTATGGGTAAACCATCAATGTGTTATTAAATGCTTAATATTTGTATTTAAAACAACTTGCTTATGTATATATATATATATATATATATATATATATATACATATGTATATATATATATATATATAACAGATTAGAAAATGCGCTTTTAAACTACATATTACCCCTAGTACATTTATAACTTGTCTGTCTACTGCAGTAATCTTGGCACTCATCCTCAGATGGGGTTTAAGGTATTGTTGATACACAAAAGCCTCATGGGGTCTGCCTTGGTATAAAAGAACAGGTCAAGACCTCAGGAGTTCTTGTTTTGTCTTGACCTGAGTCTTAGAAATGAAGAGTTTGTGAGAGGCGAGCACATGCTGGTGCCTTTTGGCAAAGCTGCAACTTTGTGGTTTAATCCAAAAACAAAGACCGCCATAGTGTCTGTTTTTTTCACTTTTCAGAGACACTGGTGTGACCAGCAGGAGTTGGAGTTTAATCCCAGGCCCATAGTGACTTCAGCCGTAGCCATAAAATAGAGAATGATCAAAACATGATAGAACCCCCTCCTGCCTTACCTAATTAAATGGCCGTGTATTTCCAGGAGATAACGCCTTCTTCGAGTTCAGGTTTTTTGTGACTAACTATTTAACAAAACAAACCAACCATTAAATTGTACATATTCCAATCCAAACGCATTGCCACCCTTTCTCAGTCCTCACACTAACTCTGATAAATTGCAAGTATTTATAACTATTTAAAGTAGGATGTGACCCAACAATATACAGATTGGGCCTCCTACTACCATTATATTTGTTCCTTCTTTCAATAATGCTATATAAGTAATGAGGTCCATGCTTGGCATTGTTCAGTGTAGTAAAACATATTCATCAGTATCCTATACCACTTTTTCTCTTCAGATACATAGGCAATGGGTGCTTCCTGGCATGTAGCAATAGCTTATTCCCCTTTAAGCTAAAGCACTGCTTATGATTTATGTCATAAACTAAATTTCTTCCCTTTGAGCAAAATAAAGTAGACAATAAGAATTCCCTAATTTTTCAGGTAGTACTTAGTATTTTGCTACATGTCTAGTGAACTTGTACTGTTGATTAGTGATGCCGATTTCAGATCAGTTGACAATATACTGAGATGATGAAAACAGGAGACCGATGAGGGAATGAGTGAGTGAATCAGACCAGAAGCATTAGTTTGCAGAATGACATCCCTCCCTGCTCCTCCCGCTGCTGGATAAGCTGAATGGTCTTGACACCTTAACAATGCAGTGCTTTACAGGCCTCCCCACACCCTGCTCCACCTTGTTTTCTCTGCCTCAGATTTTTAATGACAAAATGTATTGAAACAATCGGCTGGACTCTCCCTCAATCCGCCTGCATAGTGAAGGGAGCTTATGTGGTTCCGGTCCCCAGGATTTCAGACAGCTAACAAAACAGCTGTTACTTGCGCTCGACTGGCTGGCTGCAATGCTTTTCAGCCTCACAGGAAAGAGGCTGTGCGGGCTGAATGAGGTGGCATGGCTACGGCTATCTGCTCACCTCCTAACATATTTGCACCACATCAGTCGAGGCAGTAAGTTTTTGTGTTTCTCATATCAGTGTCTGTTGCGCTGGTACTCTACACTGTCATGTAATGTATTTGTGCCTTCAGATTCAATATTCACACCACCAAAACCTTCAGGAAGTTAAGATAATTTTTTGGACGATCAATATTTTCTCTATCAGTAAAATATCATATAAGTAAGAGCTTTTATAATGATCCATATGAGATCAGTAAAGGTCAAATATGACATAAAACTCAAGAGGCATTAATAGGATGCTCAAATTTTATTGGTAAAAAAAATTGAAATAGTTTGTAATTGATGTCAACTAATTTTTGCCATATAACAAATAAAGAAACTTAAGCTGTATTTCTAATTGGCAATGAGATGGTCCTTGTTGCTGAAAGTTCTAAAATAACAACTGGAAACACTGAAATCTCTAATGCTGCACATTAGTGGCTTGTTGAAACCTCTGTTGTACTCACAACTTCCATGCATGTACAGTAGTGAATGGTTTCACCAATTTTCCTTGGACTTTCTAACAATCGATGTCGGATGACAAGTCGATGACTTGATGAATGACTTTGTAAATGACTTTATTGGCTACTTTGAATTGTGAAGGATCCTATTGAAATGGACAATCTGGGCTAATTTGATAAAACATGTGGATTATTTACAATTTAGGAATTTTTTTTTAATCAAAGACACAAATTCCAAATAATTTATAGCTCTCAAATCTGAATACATTGACAATAGTAAACAGTTGTAAATAGTGACTGTCTTTCCATCTATAAATGACATAAAGTGCCACGTTCCTCAAAATATAAAAATATACTCTTCAACTTGTTTAGTACGTTATATAAAGCCTAAATAAACATTTCTGAATACATTAAGGGTGTTGTCCAAAAATAGCTTTAAGGCCTTTGATCCTCTCATACCCCCTTCTGTGTGGTTAGGGAACATGCCATCCACCGAAGCAGGCCTAAACCGCGCTGGAAGGCCTTGTGTAAGCAGAGGCCATGATGTGAAATTCCATGTCTCTGCTGCTCATTGGAATGTTCAATGTATCTGAACCTGATTGCACCTCTATGGAGGTCCAATGAGGCTTGCATGGTTTTGTTAAAAGTTGAGGGCCCTCTGCAAAGCAAACAATGAATATAGTTGGGATGGAAAGCGCCGTTCAAACTGACAAGTTGGTTGCTTAAAATAGTATGAGAGTATTTTCTGCCTCTGTGGCTCTTGGTGTAACAAAGGCTCTGGGCCCAAGGGGGAGAACATGTCCATGAGAGATTTGTCAGGACAGCACCACCGTCCAACCTTCTGATGTTCCATGAAATAGAGAAAGAATGAGACTAAGCAAGTGCAAAAGAAAAATAACTTATCTATAGCTTAATAAGCCACTGATAATCAGAAAAAAGTTTTAAAAAATCAGCAGAGGAGGAGCTACATTTTTTTTCTCAGTGGCTGTGAATGCAATTCCACATTACTAAAAATAGCCTCTTCAGAGCTTGAAGGGTGTCAGTGGTAACTGAAGATCATAAAAGAGAAAACAATTTAAAAAGCAATTGTCTTGCTATCTGTCCTATAAGACCTTAGGTTTGAAAGATATTTTACATAAATAAGTTTGTTTATTTTCAGTGTTCAAACAGAATACAGTGTGAACGTACAGTTAAACGTGTTCCACTGCCATCATTCGATATTCAGCAGAATCCACTAGAGCTTCAAGATGCTGTTGTCCTTTTCAATGGCAGTCAGTAAAACGTTGGTCTTCTAGCATTTCCAGTTAGGTTGTTTAAAAAAAAGTCCTTCACAAGATCCATTTATCGTTTCTCTTCTTTTGAAGGCTTTAAGTTACGTCTTTTTAAAATGTGTAGATGTTTATCATCCTCATTTTGCTTTGCTGAATGCCAAATCCTCTCCTCTGCGACATGTTTGTAGAATACAATATACTTAATGTTCATGTCCATTTTTCCCAAATTCTACCACTTATTTTCTGTCTATTTCTTGTAAGAATTCCAAAAAGGATGTCAAAATGTGCAAAATGTTGAATAAATACTTCCAAGTCCTTCACTTTAAACTCCATGTCCAATTTTGTCATATCCCCTTACCTTTGTCCCTCGTCTTTCTTTCCTCATCATCTCCAACTTGCTGATTTCCTACTTGCATGTGAAAACTTCTGATTTCTCACTGCATGTGTTGCACTTGACAAAACAACACCAGTGAAACTTGCAGTTGCACTGCCAGACACGTGTGTAGTGGTGTGTGTTGTATCCCCGGCCACAGCACATCACGTTGCAGCCATCTGTGTAGGTCGAGGTGCCGTTGCACAGCCTGCCTCGTGTCCCTGTGCTTCCTGTGGTTGTGTCCTCTTCACAGTAGTTAGGTGAGCGCTCAAGGAAGACCAGGTCTGTATCCGTGGGCTTTTGGTAGCCCCGAGCCAATTTGAGCCTTAGGAAGGAAGGTTGGCGGAGCCGCGAGGCCCGCACTGGCTCTACTTGAACTGCTTCGCTGTAGCGTTCCTTCAACAGGTAACCTATCTCTCTGAACTGTGGCAGAGTGATCCAGCAGGTCTTAGTCGTACAGGAGCCAGACACACCATGACACTTGCACTCCAGCTTCATTCTTTCTTCTAGGATCTGATCACATAGAGCACAAAGATTAGGTCTGTGGAAATGAATACACTTAACACCACATAAACCATCAGTGTAAAATTGCACATTCATTGCTTAACTCTAAAAAGGTAAATAGAAATTGCAAAGCTTTTCAAGTGTTTCTTGGTGAGCTGGGCTTTCTGTGGACACTTCAACTTTCAGCACTCTGACCAGTATGCCAAATTTGTGTCAAAACCTGGGGAAAATAACTCAAAGCCCAAAACTGTAGTCTCTAATTAACTTTACCTTTCTTCAGACCACATAATGGCGTGACAGCCGGAGAAAACTGACCAGGGCTTTTGTGCAACCATACATATATAGAATTACAATGTGGTTTGAGCCCCATTTATATTATAATGTCATACAAATATTTTCAGATGGCTAAGTTGACAGGTGACGTTTGCCTCTCTTGACTGACTTTTTTGTGACTTGGCCTGATAACAACAATCGAGACTCTTTGTAACACTAATGGCTGAGTAACTCAGCTCATGTTTAGACCATCTTGTAACATATTTATTCAGTGCATTAATCTGCAATTTCGTTCATCCCTACATGGCAGGGAATCAACACAATTGAGAGGCGTTTACTTTTGACTGTGGTTAGTTCAATGTGTGCACTGGTGCAGAAGTATAACTGCTGAGAAAGGAAGAGAGAGAGACTTGCAATAATATCCTCTTTCCAGACTTAATGCTTTTTAATTCAGTGAATAGATTGTACAGCTATGGCCCAATTCCATCTGGCAACTAACTGTATGTGTCCAGTCCTATGCTGTCACATAACGGTCATTCACATAGTTACACTTTCATCCAAGCACACTGGTGTCTGAGAGCTTTGTCAAGTTATGCACTTGTACAAGGTCCAAGGTTACTTTATTGGTACCCGTGGGTAGATTTGTTAGTTTGCAAGTAAGAGCTGGACCATGAGTAATGCTTTTAAGATGATTAAAGTTCAGATAATTATTTTTTTTTTACTCAGATTAGACCAGATCAGGAATATGTTGAGTGATTTTGCTCCAGTTACCTTTCGCCCTGCCTCATTATTGTGCAGGTTCATCAGCCGACGGGCGTTTTTTTTAATCTCACGTGCATCTACAAAGCGCCGAGAGAACTCCACACCATACTTGACATCAGCTGAGCAGCCTCCCCACTTCCAACCCTCCTCTTGGTCGTGGTAGCCCTGTTTCTCGCGGTCACAGCCACACTGGCTCAGGTTGCCTTGACTACAAGCTGCCGTGACTGCGTGGGCAACCCCAGCTGCAGTGATGGCATATGTGAAGGCTGCCTCCCTGCTGCCTAAAAAGAATAAAGAACAATCTAAATTAGTTTGTTTTAAGTAAAAGCAAGAGGAGATGCATACACGTAAGAGTATTTTTTTCCCTTATACTTGCAATCACACCACTGTAAGAAGGCAAGAATTGAACACTGGTCTATGTGTTAATTTCAGGTAGAAAAAAAACTTTGAACCTCATCCTTACCACTCTGTAAAAAGGCTTTCTTATGAGGCTATGATAACTATCAGTTAATTGTTGATTTGGAAATTGGTCTCCAAATGATTACATTCAACATTGTTTTTATTATAAACATAGCTTCAGTGACTATATTGACAATGAAGACCAACTGTGGTTGGGTAAAAATGCACATTGTAGAATGTTGTAGTTGAGTGTTTCTCCATCTGATGTGCCTCAGTGGTTTGCCACTGTTCAAAGAACAATTAGAAATTCAGGAAGCATAAGTGACATCTACTGGCAGACTAGAGGAGCTTTTTATAGACCCATGGAGTTGCTAGGCCTTATTGTTTTACATCAATGGAATTTCTCACACAGCTTAAGTGTCATTTTGTGTCCGTCTTAGGCGGTCCACATTATTACAGCAAATGATACTGTTGCATTGCATGTTAAAATAATCTGTGGCCAGGCTTGACTGAGATGTGTCCATTTCCAAGCTTTTGTATGTCACCATTTGAACTTCAGAATAAACACATTTATATTTATGGCGTGGAGAAGAAATGAATTTATTGGCACTACAGTTGGTCTGTGTAATAGGATATCCTCCCTCTCCAATCAGGATAATGCTGGGCCTTCATTCTTCTCAACAGCCCAGAGTATTAATGCATGGCGTCTCTGGGTGAGGCGATTCTTATGGCTCCCTTCCAACCTGACAAACTCACTCGTAGAAACCATTGGGCCTGCGGTTGCCCTGGTCCATAACTCATAACAAACTCTGAAGTCTTCTCTCATCAGGCTAAATCCATGACCCTTCAGATATATTGTATGGTGAGCATTTCAAGGCATCAGGCATGTGCAATAGCCAAACAGCCATCTCCTTGCACTGTGATTTGTTTTGATTGTACAGCAGTGCATGCAGGGTTCCATTGTTGCCATCCAGTTGCTGTAGCTGACTTCAATTAGTGGTTAACATGAATCTCTCTGGTCTTTCTCATTGCCTAATGAGTTGACAGACCTAGCAGGTCAATCAAATGAAGTGGTATGGGTGGTACATTTGCCATATGAGAGTGGGTACAACCCTGGCCCCCATATCAATTTTTGAAAAATTCAAAAATGGACAGATAACAAAAGGCAAACCCTGTTATCTGACAGACCCCTGACAAAGATGAAATATAATCCAAGAGTCTAAATGTTTTCCACACATAGTTGCAAGCCTAATTATCTTTTTTACACCTAAATAAGGATATTTATTCTTCCAGAAAGTTCTTACTGCTACAACTGTCCGCACTGGGAGAACAGGAACAAAACAGGGTCCAAATTATCTCTCGTAGCTCGTTTACACACCACAAGAGAATAGAGACATTTCCTCTGACAAAAGAAATAAAGGGATCCAGACATCTGTCTGCCTTTCTCCCATGTAGAAGAAAGTGATTGCTCCCAGAGCTGCTAGATTAAACATGGATCCAAACCCACAGCACGACCGCAACAAAACATCTCGGACTGAAATACAATTTATATAAGAGGTTCACATTAGAAGCAAACAGGCTTCTGTGAGAAATGAAACTGGGAAGAATGTTGGCTACATCCATAAATATATAGAAGTTTGTGTGTTTACAGGTTTTGTAGATTTGGTATGAATGCTCCGAGAAGGCGGCACACCCATATAAGTCTTAGATCATGCTTCACACTCACTTGATGGTTGTTCTATCGTGACAAAGTATGTTGCAAGTGTGGTTTCACACTAACGCCATGATTCAAGATTCAGCTTTTCTTGTTAAGAGTATAAATGTGGCAGACTTCATAGTGGTTGCCTCTTTTCAGTAAATGTTTTGACACCTATTTCAAAGTCAGTCACTTTATTGAATCATCCTACGGCACTTTGCCTTTTCACTGGCCATCATCTGCCAAAATCAGTCCATCAGATCCTTGAGCTGAAAAGCGCCTGACTTGTGCTTGTTCACCCATATGTACATAAAACCTTTCTGTAAACAAATTAGACCACAGGCATATTTTACATTGGATAGATTTCTGCAAGCTCTGATCACACTTGATCCACACAAAAAGTTGAACTCGTTCTATCAAATTAAGTTGGACATGACCAACTGCTGTGAAACATCTGTATGTCGTCCAATGTTTTGTCTTTACCTTAAAATTGTTGCACAACATCAAAGTCCTCGCTTCAAATGTATCATTGTGTGTCTCATAGAATAACATACATAACACCATTTCACTCTTCCTTCTATTCTACTCCTTACTCTGTTGTGCCTTTTTCCTATTGTCTATTCTAATTGAAAACATTTACAAGATAAAGATGCTCAGTTTTGATAACACAAGCCAAGATAACCAGATGCAAACAGACTGACCTACTCTCAACTCTTGTCCAAAGACAGTCCTCTCCCCCAGAGCTGAGCAGTTCCACCGACCATAGCGGAACTGGTACTGACACTCGTTGATGCCCAGCTGGGCGCCTTCACCAATGACAATGATGGCATCAGGTCGACTCTGACAGAGGGCCCGTTGACGAGGGGCCAATCCTGGTATCTTGTTGCAGATGATGTTTGCACCCAGAGCTACCACAGAGGACAGTGCCCTGGAAGAAGTCACACAGGTATTAATGAGACATTAGCCCAAGGGAGGTATGGGGGAAAAAAATCTACAGCCATGCAAAACTGTTATGTGCACTGGTTAACTTTTGATAACATTTTGCCAGGACTTTGTGTGTGTGTGTTGGGTTTTTTTTAAATGAACAGTGCACAAGGTTTTAACTAAAAAAAGGATCAGTAGTTTTCCAGATAATTGTGTAAAGCAGAAACTATATTAGTGGGAAGACAGCGCAAACTCTGTGTCACTTCCAGATTACATCACATGTAATACTGAGACCTTCATAAAGAAAGAACAAAAAGTTATTTATAGAAATGTGTCTAAATCAGTACATTCTGTCTGTCTCTCTGTTGCAGAAAAAAAAATTAACCACCACATCCATTTTAGTTTTCGGGACTTGCCCTTGTTATGAATGAGAAACATGAACATGAATGGAGCAGCAATCACTCACTTTGTGAGGGCTTGGGTCTTTTAATGTCATAAGAACAGAGCTCATTACATTGGCTTGTGCCTACAGGCAGCACACAAAGTAGTGCAATATTACTCTTTTCCATATGCTGCTTTCACATTACAGCTCTTGTTTGACGAGGTGCTCTTATGACAAAGTGGTTCTGGTATAATGTGTAAATCCATCAGAGCAGGTTATCTCATCAGTTGTGCACATATTAGAACAAGTAAAAATCAGGTAGATTAAATCTGGCCTCATTCACTCAAGTCTCTACTTTCACGATTTATAACCGGTCGATTTATGACCATTTTAAACCAAGAAAAGGCATAACAGTCCAAATAGTGGGGAAAAGCCGCAGCACATGTTCCGTTGTAGCCCGTGATTCCATTGTGGAATGAAAGAAAAATGATTAAATGACAGAAGTCACGCATTTCCTAACCACTTTCTAAAACTCATTAACTGGATGTTCCAGGTCTTTTTTTTTCCATTTCCAGAGTAATTGAATTGCCATGTACAACACGTTATTTAAAAAAAAGATGTTGTTCATTTAGGAACTGTAACCAATTTTAAGACATGTTAAATTCCATTGAAACGTGTCATTTCCACACCTGCACCTGCCAGCTACTACTACTATCTACTGCGGTGATCTGTAAACCTGGTGCGTAATGTGCGCACAACCACCTGGACATTTGATGGCCTTAAACTCGATCTCTAATGGTGAAATTCAGTAAGATATAAGAAACCTACAGGTAGCTACCGCTGGTGAGGATGAGGAAGATCTGCGGGTAGTAGACGGAAAGCAGCGCATCTGCGAGATGAGATGATGAGCATGGTTGCGCATTGAACACAACTTGTTCTGCTCTCCTGCTGTTTGAAAAGATGAAGAATGGAAAAGAGGATTGGCTGTGAATAAATATATCCTTTATATCTGAAGACCAGGAGTTCAAGGCAGGAGTATCGTCTTTTTATCCGCCACTGAGCGATGGTGTGTTCAGCTAGTGGCGCGCTGCGGCTGCTCCGAGCTCCGCTGTCCATGTGCTGCAGATGAGAGGCTGCATCCCACCGCCGAAGTGCGCTCTGCCACCTGGGCAGAGAGAGGACTGGGTGGGAAAGAGAGAGAGAGAAGGGTGGGGGCTGTTGGGGTTCCGGCTGTCAGATACGTGCCACTCACGTCTCTAAAAGCCCCTGAGATGAGGCTGCACCCCGCATCCCGCCATGTCCCCACCCCTAAACGCTTAGTCCCGCATCCCTCTCTCTCTCTCTCTCGCTCTCTCTCTCTCTCTCCTCTCTCTCTCTCTCTCTCTCTCTCTCTCTCTCTCTCTCTCTCTCTCTCTCTCTCTCTCTCTCCCTCCCTCCCCCCCCCCTCTCTCACTCTTGTGAGTCTGAAAATTCAACTATTGTTGAATGTATTGTTTCTGTAAGTGCGATTATATTGAAGTGTTTTGACTCCCATTTACCAAGTAAACCATAGCCCAACAACTATGCAGTGGGGTTAGTACCTCCGTACCTCCATCCCCACCTTTGGGTAGAGTCTCAGTGATGTCACTTGATTACCCACATTTAACGTACAGTCACAAAGGCATAAGTAGCCTATATCTGTAATATTTTCAAGCCTAAGATTTCGCAAGAAAATAGCCAATGATACATGCATCTTTAGACTCATTTTATTTATTCATATATCTTCAGGTTTCTAAATACTTGTGATTTGCAAAAAAAACTCCAAAAATAAAAGACACAGAATATGTGGAATTTATTTCATATAAAATATTAACATATGCACTGGGGACAGTCTAGATCCTAGGCTAGGTATTAGCAAACTAATCATCTGCAGTGAGGTTATAGGTCTGTGCCACTGGCGTTTTCATTGTTTTGCTCAGTGGCCCTTTAGTGGATGCTTCAAAGATCCAGCTGCTGTTTGTTATACTGCTCTGCTGGTGCATCTCAATACGCCCTCATGTGGTAGCATGAAAGAAGACGTCATTATACCAAAATGAATATATTAATAGTGACATTTAGTGAAGTTTCTCAAGACAGAATCAGGCAGCGATTAAAAAGAAGTCTTTAAAAGTATTTTCTCATGAATAACAAAAATAAATAAATAATTACTGAAGAGTAAATGTAAGAACACATTTTAAAGTCTAGAGTTATTGAAGTTCCTTGGAATAATCAGATTGGAATCTGAGGGATAAATACTCAACATATTGCACAAGCAGAATGTCTGCTGTCTTGTTGTGCACTGTGTTTGTTGATGAACTTTAAAGTGAGTAAAAAAAAGAACTATTAGTAGGGCTGGTTGTGTCCAAGACTACTGCACCTTCAAAGATGTTTATAGGTCTGCTTTATGGAGGGGGAAAAGTGTATATATTCTTCACCTGTTGTTGACATTTTGGAGACTGAAAATTGAGCGAGACATTCCAAGACTTACTTGAACTGAAGGAATAACCACAAGATGATAATGTGAATAAATTTGTTCCAAAATTGGCACATCAATCATGTGAACAAAAGGGAGACTCTCTCTGAGGGAATTATTATTGAGGGCAGTATTGTGGAACTGAACCTTTTAATTTAAATTCTCAGCAGCTGCCAGCAAAGCATTTTGAAAGATAGCAGTGATTTGGAATATGAAGGAACAGAATACCTTTCATTCTTGGTTGTTATAAGATGGCCAATTCCTCCTGCCCATTCAGACTGTTAAACCATAGCTCCAGTCACATATATACTCTATGTAAAGGATGAGAGGCAGATTTGTTATTAAATACGACCATCTTGGCTGTTGCAGTCAGGATGACCTTGAACTCCACTTCTGCTGCCATTCTGGTGGACAACTCACAGATAATGTCTTTGGCACGTGGTCAGCAGAAGCCAAACCTGTATATGTGTGACTCTGCTGCATGCTTTTCTCTGTCACTCCCTCTCCCACTGTCTTTCTGTCCAAATAATCCTCTTGACCACAATTTCCAAAGCCAAGATAGCACTTAAGCAGTGTGCACTCACTGTCTTGGCGCTCACACAGTGATATCTGTTTCTTTTCATATTTCTGTGCTGAAGATGAGGTGAGGAGGGAGAGATCGGAGGTTTTGGGTCTGAACTAAAATTCTTCTTTCGCCACTGAACATGACATCAAATCAGTGATGACAGACAGCTGTAAAATTACAAGTGCTGAAGCAGATGTCAAAGTTTTGACTGAAAAAAAAAGATTTGATAGTATATTATTAGGACAGATCTGGACAGGGTTTCAGCACATTGTAATGGTGAGTGACAAGAGTGGAGACAGGCAGGGAGGGAATGTCACAGCAGGGCCGTATGTTGGATGGAAGCCTAAAATGTTCAGATTAATAATGCTGTCTTCTTATGCCTCTGTAGGTTTTGAGGCTTATCTTGTCCCTGCTTTTCAAAATAAACAATTTTGGTTGATCATTTATCATAAGCGACCTTTGTATTTACACCATCAGTGAGGCATGAAAGATGTCAAACATGGTGATTTAAAACAATTATATTCACTCTGAAATATTTGTGAAATGTGATGTTGCTGCTCCAACAAATGTATTTTAATACAAATGGTTAGCAATCCATATAGTATATAGCATTAGGTATTTGTAATTAACACAGATTATCTTGATTAGGAGATATCACATTTATTAATAATTGTATGAAGGTGCATATAAGTATTATAATGTTATATTTAAAAAAGGTTGGTTATGTAAATCTGATTGTGTGCAGTGACTAATAAAATGTATGTCGAATGCTTTGCATGGATGTTTTGGGTTATAGTAAAAATGTAAAAAAAAAAAAAAAAAAAAAGGATGTAAACCAAACAAATGAAGAGGTATGAATATATTTATTAGTTTGTAAAAAGGGTGTGGTGGGAGTCTATAAGTTAGACTTCTTCCCACTCCTCAACACTTTTCTTTGTCTATGTCATATTGTTCTTTGCTATCTGGTGATTTTATACATGACATAAAAAGCTTAACGAACATTGTCATTCAAAGCATTGTTTAACCTCTGAAAGGTAATTTAGCTTTCAGTCTGAGTAAAATAACAGCTTCAAAGGGTAATGATAAATAATAATAAAACACATCTGAGGAAAACCTTTGACACTCAGCAGGATCCAGTGCTCTGCTGACAGCCATACAATTACACTGTTTAATAAGGCATAAACTGGTACTGCAAAACAGTCAACCTGACTAAGTACAAGAAAAAAGGTACAGGTAACAGAGTTATACATATCACTTCTTAGATTCCTGAATTTTTTATTTATTTTTTTGCTGTTTTAAAAACAAACATCTCAGTATTAGATGGCACATACAGAAGACAAGTGAATACACTTACAATAAGTTGTATAAAGTTCAGACCTTTCTAGTGTGCATTTATGTGTTCTGATAGTTTTGTTTTTCAGGCCTTTGGTGTCTCATTTGTCATTTTATAGTTCCTTCATGTGTGTGCCTTTCATCCACTAAGACACCCTGATGGGTTTAATTTGTTTAGGTCAGACAAGTGCCTATGCACAGTGTTGGCACGTAGCTACAAGCAGGCTTCAAGGTTTACCACAATGTCAGAGGGATTGTTTAGATTGTAATATGGTAAGACAAACACATGGTGCTTATATGTTTAATGGGGTAAAATGCATGCTGGAATGCAGAAGAAATCTGAGCATGGTTGGAGAAATAAATATGTCCCTCTTCCACTGTAAAAGGATTATAAAGTGTCACAGATCAAAAACAAAACTACCCCAGGGGTTAGCATCAATATAGTATTTATGATACAGCTAAAAGAAACTACTTTGTAATCAAATTTAATTTACACTATTCAGAGCATCCCTGAAACACGAAAAGCTGACAGGGGAAATTGTTTCCATGTTGAGGAACAACAACGCAATTCCACTTCTGAGCAATTATTGTCGCTGCAGCATCTTGAACCTTTTTGAAAGCACATGAAGGGAGGGAGCACCATATTTTTAATAACAATGCCACAAGGCACATAAATGTCTCCAAAAATTATTCCTTTTATGTAAGCACGATTTATGTTTTTGGTGTAGAAGTAGAGATTTGGAACTGTAAACATCTTGCAGATGTTGTGGGAATAGATGCACGATGTCACCAGACAGGCGTTTGGAAACACAACCCTGAGTAATGACACTAACATGGTTCAAAGACCTGCTGATTTCATGAGCATGTCTTATAGCAACAGGTATTACAACTGAAACTACTGCTTATCATTCTGATATTAACAACATTTTATTAACTGAATCCCAAACCTGTGTGATAACTGCACTGGTTGTCATGAAGTAACATTTTCCAACTAGAAAACCTCCCCCAAGCCCCCCCCCCCCCCCCCCCCCCCCCCCCTTTTGAATGAAGAGAGGTCCACCAAGGACTTATATACTTACCTTCGCCAAGGAGGTTATGTTTTTGCCAGAGTTTGTTTGTCTGTTTGTTTATTATTTAGTAAGATAACTCCAAAAAGTTATGGACAGATCTGATTAGATTTTGGTGATAATCTGGGAGATATACTGGATTTTGGATCACTTTGAAATTTGACATTGCGGTAAATGGAGAATACATTTCAAAGTGATCCAGAATCCAGGATCTCTCCCAGATCACCACCAGAATTTAATCATTTCCAGATCCCCTCATTACCAACCTACCCTGTACATTTTATTAAGATCCATCCATAACTTTTTGAGTTATCTTGCTAATTAACAGACAGACAAACAAACTCTGGCAAAAACATAACCTCCATGGCGGATGTAATTATATAAGATCTAAACCTAAACATGCAAATTCCAATAAAGACTATTACAATAAGCATAATAAGTGCTCCTTGTGAGTAAAGTTAGCACTTGCGTTCTCACTCTTTGGCTTCAATTTAGTTTGCATGCAACTGCAACTGCACTCAGAACTGAATAGAATAGAATAGAATAGATTTGGATCAGCCTTCAGCATTCCCTTCGTTGCCATGCTTTGTTCTGAGAATCCCAGTTGTTCATACTGTGCTTTAACTGCAGAGGGAGACAAAGCACTAGAAAAGTTCAATTCAGTTCACTCCTCTGTAGTTTGGGTCACGGTGTCTCTTCACACCAACTTTATCTTGCACAGCCTGCAAAGAAAGCTGGAATGCCCATTACTACAAAAACAAATAAACAAACAAACACAACCGGAATATATGAATCCTTCATATTTAATTTCTGTTAAATGTTTCAAATGTGAACAAACAGCAAATGTTACTGGATTTCTTTTCCTTCTTTTGTCTTTCTTCCAGATTCTGCACGTCTGTAAAGTAAAGTATAAAATGGGTCATTTTAAGATCCTCAAGGGGGCTCTTTACTCTTGCGTTTCAAAGTACAGGAATCAGATCTATACAACATCCTGTTGATCCCACCATCCCACCAGTAGTTCCACCATCTTGCTTCCTATCATTAAAGTTACAACACATTTGTACATGTAAGCTTGGGTTGTGGAATTTTTGTCTAAAAGATGTTTAGACTTTTGCTGAATGTCATTTCAGATGATGATTATTTCCCTCATCCCCAGTTAGAAATCTTAAATATGTTAATGTTATGAACAATGTTGAAGTAATAACATCACCATTTGGTTTAATTTTGGTCATAAAAGTAAATGCAGGATATCACATGTAGAATTGGCAACAGCCACTCATCATTTGAAGTTGTCTGAGTATTTTTTTTTTTTACTTGGAAAATAGAACTGTTAGACAATTATTCATAACTGACAATGAAATTCCACATCCATTAGATCAATTTACATGTCTAATTAATATGGATTATTCTTATCTGGTTATATTTAACATATTTTCTAATTCAGCTACATTCTCTTTCACATTAAATTGCCCTCAATGATTGATATTTTAAAACAACATAAGCAATAATAATAATAATAATAATAATAATAATAATAATAATAATAATAATAATAATTGAATAACTTTAAATTCATATAATCAGCCTCCCTCACAAAAGAGATTCAATGTCAAGGGACTCGTAGGTAAAACCACATTTCAGTTAAAGATATGCAGCATTTTTTGTCAGTATCATGAAACTATTTGTATTGTGACTGATTTTTTTATGAGACCAAATAACTAAGTTATTATTATTAGTTATTAGTCAATTTAAATTAAAAAAAAAAAATCCCTCCTCAAAATTACACATGCAGAGCAAATGCCTGTTATGTTAGTAATTATAAACTGTTAGATTTAGAGAAAAAAAAATTAGCATTGCCTATTATTCATTAAAAAAGCTTGGAATATTCTAGTGCAGTTGGCAGGTGATTGTTTGGTTTTTTTTTTATCTGTTAGTCAATAATATGTGAATAATTATTGTATAGGGGCTTTGGGAATCAAACATGTGTTATACTTCTGTAATTTTCTATTCTGTAGTAAATTCTTGGCTCTTCATGTGTTGGCCTTAATGTTAAAATACACCAAAAAAAAAAAAATCACTCCCACTCTCCTCCTTGTCCATATTCACACACGACAGAAAAACACACACACACATACACACACACACACACACACAGAAATTGATATAACCACAACCTCTTAATTGTTTTTTGCAGGCACTATTAGCTCAAATCACAAAAACTCCAAACCAAAAGAAATAATAATAATAATAATAAATTCTGTATGAGTCACATAATGTTAGTGCAGACCTTACTGATTGAGTTTGCACACAATCACATGGGTCAAGGCTGGAGTCAATCCCATGGATCATTTAGCTTAATGGTTATTTCCTGCCTGCTCGAATGTACGGGCCACATTTATAGGAAACAGAAAAATGTGATGTAGTATCCAACCATATTATTTACAGGACATGCTGCAGTGGTGAAAAAGGACTAGAAGAAGGTGTTAAGCCAAAGAAAGAAAACATGAGGAGAAAAGAAAGCAGAAAGAGGTGCAAGGAGGGAAATATTAACACCAAGAAACTGAGAGACTAAAAAAAAAATAAAAAAAATGATGGTGACAAAAAGGGAGAGAGGGAGCTCTACTAATTTTGTGGCCTGTCTGTATCACTCGCACCCTGTTGAGACGACAGATGTGCAGATGATGTCATGAAGAAAGGGGATAGGGTGGGAGGGTGGAGTGATTATAGCGCGGGAGGACAGTGGACAGGCGGAGCTTCGACCAGAGAGAAGGAAGGGGAGAGTTAAGGGAGGGAGAGAGGAGAGAGCGAGCAGGACTGTGGCAATCCTTCTTTGCCCTGAAGCCACACAATTATTGAGTTTTCATCAGACGTGTCTTGGTATAATTTTGAAATTATGAGAGCTTTTCAAAACAAGATGTTCATGCTGCTTAACAGAGCTGCCCTTTTTTCCAGAAAATCTTTGTACGGATGTGAAATCGACTTTAACATTTCCAGTACTGTCTTCATTTTACAGTGTAAAGGCAACAAATGTGCTGAACTGGTGATTTTTAGTTGCATGGCCCTCTTACAATGTGTAGCCTCTCCAAACCACACAGGCCATTGGAGCTATAATTTACTTAGTGCAGTCACTGCAGAAGTTTACCCTCCCATCCCCTGACCAGCCACAGCATAAGAACTCAATTGTTCTCATGGTCTGCAGTGACAATGGCTGTTTGTGGTCATCCTGAGAAAAAGAAATTTAGAAAGAAAAAGGGATTGAAGAGAGGAGAAAATAGAGCCATATGATCCAGTAATTTGTACTGTTCAGTGCTAAAGATATAGTCAGTGTCAAACTCAAAGTGGGGGGTCTAGGTGACCGCTGAGCCCTGCTTGGATCGCCTCAAGGACACAATTTGGCCAACAATCTACTCTGCATTTACTACTTTAACCCAGCCGACTTTTCACTCTTCAAACTGTGCAGCCAACTTTAGCTTGCTTGCATTGCACCAAGAAGCTTCCCAGCCTCCTTTGCCCGGCACCTGCAGCCTTTCAGGCCAATTGTGCTAGCATAGCAGAGGGAGAAATTGAATAAATTAGGCAGTCGGATGTTGCCTAATGGTTGTACTGCACAAATGCAGCCATTCCTGGCATTGTCATGTGTTTGAGAGAGACTGAGAGGGATTGTACTCTCTGGCCAATGCAGGAAAGCAGCTAATAAGTGAGACAACCTGTGGGAATGAGCCCAAACCAGAATAAGACTGAGGCAGTTTTTTCCCCCTTAGTGTTTTTGTCACTGGTATTTTTTAGTTCTGTTTTTAAGCATTACTGATGGATACTAAGACCAACGCTCCAGTACTTGACTCAGTGATTCAGGATGACCAGTAGAAACATTTTTATCCCATTCTTCTAAAATATATGATTAACTCCTGATTAAGGTCCACACATCCCTCACACATAATGTGAACACAGTGCAGCTTCTGACACAAGATAAGACTTTGAGAAGTGCCCAGGCCTAGAGTTACAGATGGCAGCTGCAGTCTACTATTGTTGCCCTCTCTCATGGGGAAGTGGCTCTGACCTCAGTTTAAGGACACCCTCGGTCCTCTGGGTAATCATTGACCTGTTACCTGTGGCAACCAACCCATAATATACTGTACAATCACTGGACTGCTCATAATGCCATGTGCACAGACACACTTACATAGCGCTGCATGCATGTTTAAACCTGTGGAATTGATGCTATATTTCATAACTGGACAATTAGATAGATGTTATGCTGAACGCACAAAACTTTAAGGCAGTGTTTGGGTCGGTTTGGGAATTCCATGTGGGGTCACCTGGAATTCAAATTCAAATGGGATTGCTTGAAATTTTTAGTTATTGATAAAAATACAAATAAAAGCTTACTAATAAAATAATGAGCTGAAAGAGACAATCCCAATCCATGACATGACAAACTGTGAATCTGAAATGGTTTATCTTTCAACTGTTCACTGTGGTTGGTTTCAGATGCTGTAGCTCTGTCATAATTTATAGTTTGAGTTATTGTTTCTTCAACATTAATTGTCAGCTTTGTAAGGAAAGTAAAATACAATTCTGTCATAGTGCAGTAATCCACCTGGCTTTTCCGCCTCTGTCCATGATAATATACATTATATAGGTAAAATGTTTTTCAACGTCGTATAGCAAACTATTACATTATCAAAAACAAATTAATTTTAGGCAAAAAAGGGTCAGTTTTAAATATCTGGAAACAGTAGAAATTTGTGACGTTATAATGGGGTCAAGAGGCCAAAAAGGTTGGGAACCAGTGCTTTAAGGACATGTACTCTTCTCAGTAAGTCCTGGAAAGCTTTTACTCCAGCCTTTTGATTATATAGAGATAGTTCTGTGAAAAATGTGTGTTCAGCCAACCTACACCGTCTAAACAAAAGTTTATTTTAAAAAAGTATTGAGTGCATTCCAACTGCAAAAAGGGAGGTGTGCAAATAACGGCTCTGAGACGTAGATGTGCTGCCTTCAGGTCCATGCACTTACAGTGTGGAGTACTGCTTCAGACTTTATCCATCTTCATGTATTAGGAGCATATAGAATACATACGCATACAAAACTAATCATCTTTTCATCTAACTAGTTAAGATCGTGAAGGAGAAAAGGTCAATGACCCAGGTCATCAGGTCTGAGTGCTTTCATGGATCATGTCTTTTCATGGGGCTCGGTGGGGCGTGGCACTGCACTGCAGCAAGTTTGTGAGGATCAGGATGGGTACCATCAACAAGAGAAAGAAGAGAGGGACTAAGGCTGTGGGGGAGTGAAATCAGTTTTGCCCTTTCTTTCCCTTGGTCCCCGCCCACTTTTTTTTCCACACCTCCTCTATCACTCCCCCTCACTTTGCCTCATCTTCCTCCCCAAACTTGCTCCTTCCTTCTCACTAGATGCCGTCCTTGGTGTTCCATGCAAAATGGTCTATGTCTGAGAGCAGTGGTCTGAAATAAAACTGAGCAGGGCCCTGGGTGCTGGAGAATGCTAGCTTTGTCTCAGCTGCCATCCACACTATCTGAAGACATGGGAAGAAAGAGCTCAAAGATCTGGTCTGATTACAAATTAGGAGGTGCCAAATGGAACGCCCTGGGCACCTCCACAACATGGACTCCTCTCCTCTCCTCTCCTCTCCTCTCCTCTCCTCTCCTCTCCTCTCCTCTCCTCTCCTCTCCTCTCCTCTCCTCTCCTCTCCTCTCCTCTCCTCTCCTCTCCTCTCCTCTCCTCTCCTCTCCTCTCCTCTCCTCTCCTCTCCTCTCCTCTCCTCTCCTCTCCTCTCCTCTCCTCTCCTCTCCTCTCCTCTCCTCTCCTCTCCTCTCCTCTCCTCTCCTCTCCTCTCCTCTCCTCTCCTCTCCTCTCCTCTCCTCTCCTCTCCTCTCCTCTCCTCTCCTCTCCTCTCCTCTCCTGGCACAGAATAATTTTTTTCTTAATTGATATGAATGCATTTGTGTATAACTAGCATAAAATGAAAGACTGATGAGTGATGAGTGCTCGACTCCAGATATGCATTTATATGTTAATGGGGCTTTCTTTTTTCAGTGTAGCATTTACCCCAGGTAATAACCATAAAATGTACAATATTCACCTTAATCCCTTAAAAAAGTATATATACATAAACTTATAAAGTAAAAAAAAAAAAGTATGCAGTTCTGTCTGAAAAGATGAAGGAACAGGAGTGTGCAATATACTGTCTACTGCCCCCCCCCATTATATTAATTTACAGACACCAAAAAATAATTAAGAAAATCAATGTAGATCTGAAATATCAGTTAAGATGAAAAATGACTGTATTATAGAAAATGCTGTTAAAATATATAAAAGAAGCCAGATTGAAAGTAAAAAACAAGGAGCTAAATCTGCATCACTATTTGCACAAAGTAAAAATACATCTCAAAATGCAATAAAATGCAATTATGTATAATTTTGAAAATACATTTCTAATAATAAAGCAAATTCAAATACATTAATGTCCAATATAAATGTAAAAAAAAGAAAGCCTACTATTATTGATAGAAATGTTACACTTATTTTGAGATATTTATTAAGAATTAATAATGTTTTTATTTTCCGATGTTAAAATAGACCCTGTAAATTCAGTTTGTCTTTTGTTTTTTTTACCCTAACTGCTACATTGATATTGTAATAAATGTTAATATTATTTTCTGTTTTCTTTCTAAAATACTTTGTATTTTAAAATGATGTGTCAGTGTGTGTATTAGTCAAATGAGAAAAACATTGATCAGTATGAACTTGTGTCACCTTCTAATCCCTGACCTATACATGCTCAGCCCAGCTGTAGGAACACACACATGCTTAATCCTAAAGTGTCTCTATGCTGATGGATATGGACTTACTGTACACAAAGCACGGTCACTGAGTGCAACTGTATTACCACTGTTCAATACTCTGTACACCAGCCTCAGTTGTCTAAGGTTAGCATTTGTCTGGCACTGCTGCTCACACACAAAGCAGCACACAACAAGTAATTTGAGCACGAGTAATGGCAAAAACACACACTCTGCACCCAACCGAACAGGAGAGATTTTTTTTATTTATTTAGTGTAGTCACACTTTCAATATGTTTACTTTATTTTGGAGATTACTGTGACCTGTTAAAACCCTGTATGTTTTTAAATGGGAATATTACAAAACAATATTTATTTTAATGACTCAAGGCCAATTTTATTTTAAAGTTTTTTGAACTTAAAAGAACCATAGAGGAGCATAATAAATTGCTAATTCACCACACCCCCATTTTTTAAATTACATTTATATTGCATTATTTTCTAGTGAAGTAGTGTTTTCATAGACATACCCAAGACTCAATATTAGAAGTTAGTTGTTATACATGCCTTTAAAGCTCCTTATTTAACTATCTGTTTTAGCTCTGTTTGCATCTTTAAATAGTGACTCTACAGGGGGCAATGGTTTAACATTTTATTATCTGTGTTATTAATTATTCTATCTATCTATCTATCTATCTATCTATCTATCTATCTATCTATCTATCTATCTATCTATCTATCTATCTATCTATCTATCTATCTATCTATCTATCTATCTATCTATCTATCTATCTATCTATCTATCTATCTATCTATCTATCTATCTATCTATCTATCTATCTATCTATCTATCTATCTATCTATCTATCTATCTATCTATCTATCTATCTATCTATCTATCTATCTATCTTACAGGTTCTTCAATAACATACACTACTAATTCTTATTACTTTATTGGTAAAATAAATAAAAAAGAACAGAGCTTTGTGTTGAAATAAAAATAGTGTATTGTCTGTGTATTAAAGTTACCTACATCTCAGTCCGGTTCAGAATATTTCCTGTGAATTGTCCCTCGTGTCGGAGGTGATTTATACTAGGAGACTTTTTTCCCCCTGTTAACCTTCGGACTAACGGATTGGTTGCATCTCCACAGTGATATCCAGTTGATTAATCAATAAGTTGTATGTGACGCCAATCAGAGGACTCAACAAGTCTGGGCATGTCTGTAAGTTACCTGTGGGGCTTTGACTGCTTGTCCTCCAACTTATAATTGGGAGAAACTGAATGAAGCTCATTAACGCCGGCAGACAGGTGTGTAAAATGTACATTTTTACATTACAAGTGAGAAGAAATTAATAAACTATGAAAACAATCACGTGGGTATGAATGAATGTGTTTTTTTAACTGTTACCAAAGCTATTTTTGGTGTCAAAATTATGGCTTATATATATATATATATATATATATATATATATATATATATATATATATATATATATATATATATATATATATATATATATATATATATATATATATATATATATATATATATATATATATATATATATATATATATATATATATATATATATATATATATATATATATATATATATATATATATATATATATGTGTGTGTGTGTGTGTGTGTGTGTGTGTGTGTGTGTGTGTGTGTGTGTGTGTGTGTGTATACAATTGTATTTTATTTCCTTACATGACTTTCGTAGTTGTCCAAAAAAATGTATGGGCTGTTTTATGTCAAAAAGTACTGTAGTAAATAAATAAATTAAATAATAATAAAAAAACAAATACCTAGGGGGTGCCTTGTTTCAGTGTTTTAAATGTTTGTTTTTCGGTACTTTATTACTTTTATTTTATTATGTTGACATTTATAATACCGGGTACTACTGGAGTATCTGTAGTAGTTGTTATTAAAAGTAAAATGAATGAAAACGCATATTTTATAGACATATAGGTAGTCTAAGTCTTAAAAAAGAAGCAGCTTTTTTTCTCCTGGAGGTGGGGGCAGGGGGAGTGAAGCAGACAGACTTTAATAATCAACTCAACACAACCCGCTTTTGCACATATTCCAATTTGATTTGATTTTTCTTTTTTTTTGTTGTTGTTGTTGTTGCATACATTAAATAAGCAGCTCGGTGGTGCATGTTGCACAGCCAGGCTGGTTGTATAACAGGGCTTCACCTCAGCTGATGGTTCATCGTCGGCGCAGGACGCACGGCGCAGACTGCAGCCCGTCTGTCCCCACTGAACCCAGCAGGATGGCCGCGGACACACACGCACACAGGGGGGGCAACACACACTTCTTCGGTGTCCTGGTGGCAGCTCCCGAAGCCCGTCTTCTAACGGAACAAACGCGAGGACATTCCCCACCACCCAGCCTGTCGATAATACCGCTTTGTCGCTTTTATTTTGGTGTTTTTTTTTTTGCGTCCAGACAATAGAAGAAGACGAGCCACCGTCTGAGAAAAATAAAGCCCGCGGACTTGGAGCTGAACACGTCGCCGGGAGAGACCATTTCCAACTTGAACTTCATCTCTTTCGGTACGTAGTCTGAAATGTACCCTTTGTTTGTTTGAGGCGAGTGTTCTAGGTTGAACATTTTGCGTAAAAAAAAAGCGCAATAATGACAGCGACATTATACTTTCGACCGTAGCGTATATTTCTATAAATAAATATATAAATGTTGTCATTGGTTATAGATAATGTTATGACTAAACCATCCATATGATAAGTTTGTCATTTGATTGGAAACACAATAAAGAACGTATGGAAACAGCTGAACATAATCAGCGGTTAAATGTGAAAACAGGTCCTTAAACATGTCATGGGCTTTAGGTGACTGTAAATTCTCATAATACAAAAAAAGAGGTCGTCTGTTCGTGCCCTAGTTTCCCTCGGCGGAGAGGCATAATCTTCCCCTTTTTTTTGTCCCCGATGCAAACACTGATAGGCAGCGGACACATCACGTCAGCCCGCCGGAAAACATCCCGCTTCCCGACCGAGCAATTTGTAGGATTTTACTTCAATGTGTATTTAATAAAGCAGTGTCTCCAGAGCTGTATGGAAGACATGAGGACATATGGTGGAGCTGTGCGGTTTCCCCTTATGTGTCACTGTGGCTTACCCCCAGAGAAGTTTTTGATGAAATTAATTCAATGAAATCTGAGAGGAGTTAACTCAGCAGTAGCTGGATGTATTTTTAATGGTTAAAGGCCTGGATGGGTTCCCTGCTTGTTACTCAGGTGCACTGTGAACTTGTGTAAAAAAAAAAAAAAAAAACCCATCTTGAAACATCAAAGTTGAGACTTGTAAGGAGTTAGTGTATGTATGTGATAATAGAAGTATTTATTTAATGTATTGCACTGTGTTTAAGGATGTGTACCGAGAATAGAAACATTTAAGAACAGAACAAATGTGATTTAGATTTACACTTACTTGATGGTTCAAAACTGTTAGTGTTATGGCTATGAAAGAATTTCATTAAAAAATTAAAATGTTCCTAAAAGTAATCAATTTATGTGCACACCTTTATGTATTAACTAAAGAATAATTGCATTTATTATTGTATAAAATTATTCCTATACTGTGAAATTGCATTGCTGAAAATAACAATAGCTGAAAATTAATTCTTTATTTTTTCTATCTTTCTTTACTGCATATTTTCACCTGTAATATACCACCGTATTATGCGCAACGTTCAGCCCTAGCCTGTGCTGGATCATGCCACAGATATTGTTCATGCCAGAGATAACTTTGAGGCTGGTTTCACCCACAACAATGCAGCACATTTTGGCAAAAGTCTAACACATACCTGCTCTGATTTATTTGTTATTTCTAATTCAACTGTTACACACATCTTACAGTATGTTGTTTTTTGTTTTTATGTACTCTTGAGGCTTCGACAGTGCTCTGGGTAAAATTTTGCTCATGCTGGAGTGTCAGGGAGATTGCTAGGCAGCAGTTTTTTCAAAGAAAAGAGCCGTGCTGACAGACAGAAACTTCTATATATCTTCTACCATCAATTTGTCCTTTTTTTCTGTATCTATTTTTTCACACTGGAAAGAGGAACAGATCTGTCATACAAATACCTTGTGACCTTTTAGCTACAGTTCTCTATGGTGAGCAAGCTCTTCAATGTGATGTATTATTGCTCCTCATATTGCAGGGTGTAGAAAGCATGCTCCCTGTTAAAAAGAAAATGCCATTGTGACTTAGAAAAAATGGAGCAGAAACACAGGTGGCTCTTGGACAATAGACTGGGAGTATTTCTTCAGTGTGAGCCAGTGGGACAGGAGAAAGCACGTGGCTGAAGAGTGAAAGTTGGTGAGATTATTGTCTGGATGTTTTTCCTGCTACCCCATAGCTCTGAGCTCTATTAAGGATCATACTGGCATATGCCTGGATAGAGACGAAAAAGGCTTGGATTCACCCAAATGTTCTCCATTTGTTTTTGGTACAACTTCACCCTCTATCCCCTCTCCCCCTCCTGCTCTCTCATATCTCACGCAATTGATTGAAACCCTAAACGGTAAGATCAGTCAAAGCGCAATCCACCCTTTCTATGAATAGTTGATTGGATGTGATGGCGATGTGGTGTGTTGTTTCTTTAAGGGCATTTCAGGTCAGAGGACGGGAGGCGGCGGGGACGGTGAGGTGGTGGTGGTGTGTGTGTGTGTGTGCTTGTGTGTGTTCAGCGTGCACGGCTGATACTGCAATGTAGCGTGCTCTGCTGTCCCTTCCTGTCCAGAACTGTTGGAGAGACGCACATAGACTCCTGCCACTCCCTAATCAGGTCATCTGGTGTTTTAAGAATGCATGTATTGTAACTGCTTTAGTTTTAGTCTGTCTATCAGGGAATTTATACTGTCCTTTCTTTACCTTTTAAGCATATTTATATTAATCCTTACAGATGGATGGGGTATTAACCATAAAAGCAATGGGTAGCTCTCAACAATACTTCCAAAGCTTTTTTAAAAAAATTATTATTATTGCTTTCATTAATGTGGCAAAACTATGAATTGATGTTATATTGTGTGGTTAGTGTGTTTGAAAGTGCAACAAGCATTAGTGTGCATGCCTGTCTGTTGCTTTTGCTGTCCCCACCAAACACATTTTAAATCTTTGTGCATCTCAGTGCAGGGCATTTAAGTGCTTGACCTAATTTCTCTGGCAGTGAAGAATCCACTAGTGAAGGCCTTCCTCTGTGTGTATTTGTGTGTGTTTGTGCATGTGCGCACGCGCGTGTTGCTCTGGGTGTTTCCTCCTTGCCTTTCTAACAGGAAGCTGATGTGGAGTTCAACTGAGGACAAGGAATAGGCCTTTTCTTTCCACTGTGAATCATTTGAGAGAGAGAGAGAGAGAGAGAGGGAGTGAGAGAGAGAGAAAATGAAAAAAGAGGAGAAAAAAAAACGCCAAGCTGCTGCATTGATTCAACCCATTGCAATCTGGCCTGCTTCTCTCTGTCTCCATATCTCTAGCTCTATCTCTTTTATTCTCTTTGCCTTATTGTCTGTTCAGCTTTTTTTCCCTCCCTCACTCTTTTGTCTTATTTCTAGTTCTACTGATGTTGGATAGACAGCAGCATTCTGGAGGGAATCGGCGGGTTTATGGAGAGTTCACGAGTCCTGTGAGAAGATAGGGTGGGGGAGAGGAAAGGAGAGACGAAAACCAAATGAAGCAGTGCTCTGCGGGGAGCAGTGCAGGTTCTTCCGGTTCAGTTTTAACATACACACAGCAAAAAGAAGCTGCCCGTATTATGTACTTAGGAGGATAAAGGCATGTAAAACACCCACTCGTGCTGCACAGCTCAGTGATGAGATTTCGTGCTGAATTGTGGATGTTTAATAGCTTTAACATGAGATTATATGGAAGCAAAAAATGGATCCACCACTAAAAATAGCTGATAAACCTATCTGGGTGGGAGCGTCAGATAAATGGCTGAAATATTAACATGAATTACCTGCCAATGCTACAGCACTGGAGGACAAGGTGAAAGCTGTTTAAATGCCTTTATCTTAATCACATCCTTTAAACTGTATTAATTTTTTCATCAGGTTTATTTAGCTGGAAGGTTATCTGGATTCTATTTATTTCATGTTATATAACATCACAATCAAAATCGACGGCAGTAGCTAAAAAGTTCAAACACCATGACCTAACCCCTAATTGAGATAATCTTATCTATTGCAGGAATTTCAGGGATTAAATAACAACATAGAAGTCACATATTGTAACTGAAATCACCTACTCGCGGTCTTTCAGATATTGCGGAGTACCCTCGAGAGGTAGAAATACAACTTGTTGTGGTAGGAAATATCTGCAGCTGCAGCAGGATTCATGAATACACGTTCAGCAAAGACGATGCAGTGTTTTTAGTGGTGAACTCTTTTCATGCATTGTCAGTGTTTGCACTCCTCATATCACCTGACAGCGACTGCTTTTAACTCTTCACCCAGTCCACATGCCCTTGAACCAGACTTAATTTCCCACTTGTATCAGGGCCATAGTGATGGACTTTGTGCTCTAAAGTCTGTAAAAATGAATAAATTAGTTGATTTATTATTGTAAATATACATATTGTTTGTGCATCTCCTTTTTGCAGTTAATGGGACAGAAAGAGTCATAGCAAATAAAATCTAACTTAAAATCTAACTAAGATTCTGTTCATTACTATTCTAAAAATTTAGCAAATTTATATTAATTTATTAGTATACTCTATTGGGTGTTTTTAACCAAAAATGTACATTGTATTTTAAGATTTTTTTGTTTATTTGTTTTGGGGTTTTTTTTGTTACATGACTTGATCTTTACACACATTTCCATCTATTGTATTTTTTTATTCCTTTCTTTTCTTTTATCTGTATTTGGAGTGAATATGTAAATACACCAGCATAGCAACTTTGTAAAAAAAAACCCCCAAAAAAACAAATGACCTTTTAGTATTGTTTGTTTTGGGTCCAGAAAAGTCCATCAGCAGCTGTCAGGGCATGTGAGTCTCAAAGGTACATAGTCACAGACTGTGGGTCAAACTTCATTTGGCCTTTGTAGTGCTCAGCCTACTCTAATGACTTAAATTTCACAGAATTTTTGACTTTTTTTTTTATCTTATTCTCCTGGCAAGAAGTTGTAAATTATACAAACATTTGAATTTCTTCATAATAATCTGTATGCTTGTAACAGTTGAAGAATATGAATAGTGTTTGTGCAAACTACAATGTAAAATATTACATAGATATACCAAGAACTTTAACATTACCCCCTTTCAAAAGTAAAGGGTGTATGCAGACATAATGATGCTTTCATATCAATACATAATGCACTGTTGTCCTGTAGGGCTTCTAATGGAGAACAAATTATATTTTTCTGTGACTGTTTTGGCATTTACGATACAGAAGTATATGAAAAATCGACCACTTTACAGGAAATGGAAGGTGGTTTATAAGCCACAGCTAAGAATTATTATTGATGGTATGATTCTATCTTGAAAAGCAATAGATGAGAAAAGTAAACCAAAAAATGTAATCTAGTGTATGCCTGAAAGCATTTATGTGTAATAGAAATCTTCCAGGAAGAATGTCCTGTCCTCAGCTTGTACTAGTACAGTGTGACGGAACAACACGTAACAGGAACTTGTGTAACAGGCCCTAATCAATTACTGAGCTCCTCCATTTTTCGCAGCAGTGACATTTAGTGTTGATTTGTGATTCTGAATATTTTGTTATGTCTTCTGTTTGGTGCAGGGTAACAGTAGAGACAAACAGATGTGGAAACTTAAAGCCAAGAAACTGCAAAACAGGTAAGGTCGTGGCAACACTGATAGAATATACAACCGTCTTATGTAGGCTTTGGATTTAAACTAAAGCCATTTATTAAAGGTTTTTGTAGCTTCATGTCTCCAGAAAAAAGGCTAAATAGATTGATCTGTTTTAGAGATAAAATGTCTGGCATCATGCATATGTGACTGTTCTGTATCTTCTGAAAGATACATTTTTAATTAAAAAGGGAATAATTTGTTTAAAGAGCATTTAAGGGATAAAATGGAGATAATTAGAGTATTTCTTAACAAGACAGAAACCACAATGATTGATAGTCAAGTCATGCTTAAACCAGACAATAGTTTAATCAATTATAATAATTAGAGTCAGACTGAAATGATGCTTTGTCTGGTAAGACTTGGCATTTGGATTTTTGCAGTGACAGGGAATGATAGCTGGTTTAGGTATGGAGTGTTCTAATGATGTTTGGAAATCAGAGGATATTATCCTATGGACAACCTCTGAGGAAGAAATTAGACAGTTCTGTGATTATGTTTTTTTATTTACATGATGTATTTTTACTCCTCATAAATCTGAACATTCTGTCTTTTGAGTGTTAGTACACAGTGAATGAGTGCAGTTGTATTCTGAAAAGATAGCTTGACTTTTGTAAATTAATCCACTTTGGTGAGAAAATATTTCATGGTTTGTTTCAGAGTTGAAAAAGTGAAACAATAGTTGCGGCTGACTGATTTGATTGATGTTGTAAGTGGTGTTGCTGTTCATGGTTGCAACTAATTTTAGTAGCCGTTATATCTCTCATGTTACTGTATCTGAGTAGTATACTGGATCATGGTAATTACTGCACAATATGATGAAGATCGGGCTCGGAAAAGTTCAGTGAGTTCACTTAAATGGTTTCAAACATGATGTTTTCGTAAAGTGTCTCCTAAGTGAGAGGAAAAAGAACTGTCTTCCCCACAGACAGACACATGATGTCACATACAAACTGCACTCTGTCTCAAAGCTTCACTGAAGCCACTGTTTGTACTCAAGGAACTATTCAGCCTCAAGATACTAAATTTTTTTTAGCCCCACTGTGGAAATGGAAATATTCTGCATGCCCCTTGTGTTAATGTCTACAGATTTGCCTATAATTCAACATGGCATTTTCATTATATTTGGAAAACTTACAGGAATAGAAAATAAAGTTTGGTTGGCCTCAACAATGAACAATGTTGGAAGATTTACTGATAGACTAGAGTAGACTTTTACCCCTCAGCCATAAGTTGGCTAAGGGGTATTGTAATTGTTTTGTCATCTGTCTGTCCACCTGTACCTCCATTCAACAACATAACGACATTATCTGAAGGATGCATTGACATATCTGGAACCAAATTTATGCTGTGGATGCATTTTGGTACAAGGCAGAAGCCGATTGAAAATATGTCATGACCTACTTTTTCAAGGTCAAATGGCAACGTGTCCTGTCAATAGCACATTTGCATTATGTGAATGGATGGAGATTTCCACATCATATTTACACAAAGACAATCTATTGTAAATTATAGGACCTTAACTTTCAACAGAATCCTACACTATATTTATTTAACCAAACAATTTAGATAAAGTTTATGGTCATTGGTCTCTATCAGCACATTCTCTGCACTGGTCACCACCAGACAAAAAAAACTAAATTGCTGAATAGTATCACTGTCTGGAAGGTAATATTTCTCCATTAAAGTTGCGCATTTACAAATTGAAGCAAAATGCTGTGACAAAAGCTTTTTATGAATGAAGTAATGGATGTGAAGTTTGGTATATGAACATAATCCAATTGAATACTTAGTGCAGGTTGAGATACGTTGAGCCCCTACCCTAATCTCTAAATACTTATTTTACATAAATAATTGTAATAGATTGGAAATGGATATATCCTCTGCAATATAGTGGAAGAATTGTAGCAATAGCATTAAATAATGCTATTTATATTATTTTGTGTCTACTTTTTATTTACATTTAACATTATAGAAAATTTACAACTGAGCTATATGTTTTTGTGTGTGTATTGTATTCTGCTGTAATTATTGTATAATTATGTGTGTAAAACTGTACTTGCCTCCAAACTAGACAGCGGGTAAAAAAAGTATTTGCAAATTCAGTTTGACCACAGTCTGGTTCGTCATCTCCCTGTGCCTCTCTGTGGTGTTTCTCTTCCCTCTCCACTTCCTCTGCCCTTCTCCCTGTGGAGTTTTAGCTCACGTGTGACCTCTGCAGGTGTCACTCAGCACACAGCAAACAGCCACAGCAAAGCCCATGACTGAGGATGAAAAAAAAAATGAAATGCTTCAGCAGCTGACTGCAGTTTAATAAAAACACCAAAGGAATTTGACAGAATTTCTAAATACTTTAAAGAAAAAAAAGTAATTTACACAAAAAACAGGGATTGAAAGACTCATACATAAGTTTTTATTCACTTTTGCCATATATATATATATAGTCGAATACCTGTATGTAATAGAGCATGACACAGGAGTGGATTTTCACTCCCATCCCACTCCCAGAGAAAAGAACTTCGTGTATGCAGCATGTGTCCACACCTGTGTAGTTCCTGGAGTGTGAGTCTGAGATGCACAGACCCAGTGGTTGGAAAGAGAGAGAAAAAAAGTTGGAAGTAACTCCTTATGTTGGATGACTGTTGGTGTCGTTGTTGTGTGTTCAGATACTGTAAGTTCTCAATATTTCTTGTTTCTATGTGACTTGTTGAATGTTAGATATGAAGAATGTTATGAAGAATGTCCACATAGTTCACTGGAGTTTTGCTAACGGCGCATAATGTGGAACTGTGCTAATCGCAGATAAGATAATGGATAATAGAGAGCTATATCTGCATTGTGAAACATTCTTTATGTTTATAATTTAGTAATGGTTGTCGGTCACAGTGTAGTGTGTTAATGTAACAATGTGTTTGTGTAGATTGAGATGTCTATTTAGTCATTTAATGTAGCAGTGTGTGGTTAGCTATTTCTCACCTGTGTGAGGGTATAATTAACCATGCTAATATAGTCACGATGTGTAATATTATAAAGGCACTATTGTATTTGTTTATTTATAGAAACCATAAAACCTACAACAATTGTGAAGCACCAGCTTTCTAGGACCATAATCCCCCACCTGTCAACTCCACAAACTACAATAAATACCTGGAACCTGTACATCATGTCTGCATTTGAATCTGATGCCCCACGATGTTTTTGAAACTATTCTAATTAGCATAAATTGTAACAATAATGAACAAAAATACTGACGGTCTGTGCACAAACTTAGGCTCAGTTCTCACTGGGTTTTCCTTTACATGTGTCCCTCTTCAGGAATACTTCACTAATATTTTACAAGCTTTAAACGCTGCATATAAACTGTTGTCGCTGTCACTTTTAAGTCTCACCAACTTGTGAAGTATTTCCGACTTTATCAGTTCCATCAGTCTGACTGATGCATCGTTACTTATTACTTTTCGTTGTAGTTCAGCCTTAACTGCTTCATCTCCAGCTCCAGTCATTGTTTAATTGAATTGCGTGTTTCCTGCACAAGCTTATAATGTTGTTATTGGTCTATGAAGAAAACATGGCTGTTGATCCTTTATGCTAGCTTTAGCTAGCTCTTTATTCACGGTTCATAGTCAACGTAGTCTGACGTCACATTCTTGTTCTACACACAGTATACGCACCAGTTCTATCAGTGGTCTACTGAGGCAACACTGCCATCTACAGGTGACACCTTTCTGAGCACTTATCATTACAAAACTTTTACTACTTCCCTCTTTCCGTTTCAAAACACTACCTAGCTTTCAGAGATTGTTCATAATGTGCTTAGAGTTCACTCAAATTCAGTTTGACTATGACTATAATTTTATCCTCTCTTAAATGCTCCTAAACTATGGTTACTTAAGGTAAATAGCATATACCCAAGTATAGGGTACTGAAAATAAAACAATAATAATAAAAAAAACGCAATACAACCTTAACCGCAGACCTCAAACCACAATACAAACTGCACCGCAACTTTTGTGAACCCCTAATATATATATATATATATATATATATATATATATATATATATATATATATATATATATACAATATGTATGTATGTATGTATGTATGTCAACTAATATTTACTTGTGTGGATTTCATACATACCTAAATTTAATTTGCACATACTTGATCACTTGATCAGATGAATCAAACAGCTGTTTATTTTTCATTTTTTGCCAGTGTGAACATTGCAAAGAAGGAAAAAATAGACTGAAATCAGAATGAAACATTTTTATAAAATGTCAGGGAACCATGCACCAGCAGTTACAGTATAGTATCAGGAATATAGTATTTAATATGTACAATATGAAATTATATGTCACAAAATTGCACCATATGAATTATTAAAAGGAAAGTTAAGGGTGGTAGGTTTAACTCCCCACCACATCACTAGATTTGGGATAAAAGCAGTAATTTGATAGAATCAGTCTGATGCAGGTCCAGTAGGCAACATCCCATAGATCAGGTGTTGTCCAGATGTGCTGGTGAGAGCCATCCTCAGGCTCCTACTAATCTTCTCTTTGGAGAGAAATAGATGGAACAAAAAAGCCCACCATGACATCCAAAGTTCTGTATTTCAGAGAGAAATGTGTCTCAGTATCAGATGATAACATTTTATTTCAATAGCAGCCTTGTGTGACATTTACAGTCCAATCAGAAACTAGAGCCCTCTCCAGCCTCTCAATTCCTGTCTGTTAATTTACAGTTGATTTGTCGACACAGTGATGGACACTTTGATCCTAAATCCTCCTTCAGTGCCTTCGCTGAATTTGTCTCTAGCACCAGTGAGTACATCTACATGCAGAGGAATTTTATTTTTGTTAACTCAGTTGTGGGCTGACTCATACAAATCTCATATCTCAGCTTGAATAGCTCAGTTTGGCTCACAGTCTGATTATAGAAAACCTCAGTAGGGTTGTCTGGCTTACTTCCATGTCTCTGGCATGTAAACACCTCACTTTTTGCATTTTTGTATCTTTACATGCACAAGAACTCCTAGCATTCAGTATTATGGGTTGATTTCAACAGAGAAATCTTCATAAGTGATTAAATTCTTTAGAATGATTAATTCACTTACGTTTAGACTGCTCACAATAATCACCATATTACAATTATTACACATAATCCTAATTATTTTACATGCAGATACAGATATAAGTACACGTAAAGTTTATTTATCACTAAGGGGAAAGTCAGTTTCTATCAAATCAAAAAAGCTACACAGAAAGCCACAATAAAGTAAAATGTACAAAGTAATCAGAACACGAGATGTTGATAATTATCTTCATATATTTGTATCAAAACAACCAGGTGAAACTTAACAAAAATTACATTTTATCATTATTTCCACATCGTTTTCTTTCAGTGAACTTATCTCATCATAACCCAAATTTGTTCTTTTATGAGTCCAATTGTGATCTAACTTGGCCCAATATTTCAGTAATTATCTTTTTAAATTTGAATTTCATACTATCTGCCCAAATTAAAAGTTCATTTATGATCTGTCCATAATTTGATTTTCACTATATACACAACTTCAGTTTTTGTTAAAATAGACAAATAGAAATAATAACCATTGTGAAAATATGCTCTTTTTCTACATAATGCATGTGTACATAATTAAACTATAGTAGTTACAAAATGTATAAACAGAATGTATAATATTGTTAATTCCAATTATTTCTAAGACAATTATAATCAATAATGAACTGTTCAAACTTCTATAGTATTACAATAATAGTAATAATAATAATAATAATCTGTTTAATGCATACTTACTAGTGTGTCTCTCTTTTGACCTCTCTCTTGTCTCTCTCCGACTTGCAGTTCAATCCTCTTCGGTGACAATTTCAAATGGAGCATGTGACGAATAGGAGGATATGAGTAGCCACATAGTTAGTTTCCTTAAAAGTCAAGGTGAATAATGCAGTTTGCCATTATCAAGCATGCTTAGTGTCACCTTTGATACCAGACACGGTTCAGGTCCACTGGTGTCCAATTACAAAGTATGTCATACAAGGTAATTATTGGGTAAAGTTCAGGGAAGAGCAACAGTAACTGTGATATAGTACTAAGTGGAGACTCATCAAAGTGGTGTAAGGTAACTTTATCTCGTTGGTGTCCATGTCTGTGTTCATGAAGGAGAGATAAAGAGAGTGGAGAGTTCATCAATCAATCAGTTTGGAGTATGTAATGGCTAAAAGAATCTGTGTCTGTGTGTCTCTCTCTCAGACTGGGGGGCTGCCCTGCCTCCACGGAGCGCTCGGCCACTGCTGCATTGTGGCCTGGGGCCTCATTTGAATGGGCCTTTAGTATTTTGTATGAACAAGTCAGCGCCATTTGCATTTGTTCCAGTCACAAAGGTTTAACAGGTCAATAGGGACTCCCTGGTAGAAAACTAACACACTAGGGTACCTTTCCCCCCCGCTTCCCTCCCTCACGTCTCCTCTGCCGCTGTGGTTGTCAGGCACTGACCCAGGATGTCCTGGTGTATATAACTGTAAGCATATGGTGTATAACCATGGGTTCCTGTGTGTGAGGCTGTACGTGTGTCAGGACGTGATTGGTAACAGAGGTTTTTTTGTTTGTTTGAGACTTTCTTTTAAACATACTATCCATACATATCTATGCCTACTGACCTCTATTTCCCAATTCTGGAATATTTACACTCTTAATAAAATTTTAAACGTAGTGTTGAACACTTTGTGACAGTATGTGGGAGCTAATTGCACCTCCCTAGCTTCACTGTAAAGTGTGCTGGCAAGATAAATGACCATTGTGCCGCTTTTAAAGAAGTAAAGTAACACATTGCTTGATGGGCTTTTAGTTTGTTACTTTTATTTCTCTGGAAACTTATTTGGTTTAGTAATTCAAAGCAAACTTAAAAACTAGGGCATAGTTAACAAATGAGGCAAAGTAACTTACTGCTAGCAGTGCAAATTCAAATGGGACTACCAACTACTAACATGACACTAAATATCCGTTATTACTTTTTCAGATGACCATAATTTGTTCTCAGTGGCTCAAATGGGTAATGTAAAACATTTTATATGTAAGGCAAAACCAGTGGCTTGTATTCATTCAAATCCACTATTAGTCTTAACACCGACAACCCAGTTAGTTTGATGCCAGTTGGGTTATTTGAGTTCAATACTTGGAAAGAGGAGAGTGTTGTTTCATCAAAGATTTATTATGACTTTTGGAAGGATACTAGCTTTTACTGTTTTTGTTTGTTTTTTGTAGTGTTGCTTTACCCTTGCCTCTTATTTGGGACTTTTCAAATTCCAAAATGAACAGCACAGTAATCATCCTTTTTTTTTGTTTGTTGGATGTGGGCTTTTATCTGTCATGATATTTTTTAATGATAGACTGATGGGCTGGTTGACATATCGTGCCGATATTTACTTTTTTTCCCTTGTATTTGTATTAGCTTGTTGGTCAATATGCTGTTGTTTCCCTGCCATGATTTACTGTCAGGTAAAGTTCACAGCACCTTTGTGTTCTTGGAGATACTACTGTCCACGCTGGAAAAACAAAACAAAACCAAAAAAAAAAAGAAACTGATTTTTTTTTTTTTGTGTAGTGATATTTATTAGGTTTACTGTCATAAATTGTATTTTCTAATTGTAACTAAAGAAGATTTTCTGACATTTGTTATCATTTAACAGGAGAAAGAAAATCACTATAAATTCGAAATATCGGCTGCCTGTATTGATCATTGGCTAAGGCTAATGTAAACTAATTCAGTATTGGCCCCAAAAAATCCATATCGGTCGATCACCAATTTTTTTTTTGATGGCATGGTGCAATACATTATGTACGTGAAGTAATGCAGTAATACACTTCCACCATAGCAATTCCATCCATTTTATGTGGGTTTTAAGTGTAGTCAGGGCTGAAGGCTGTCCCAGCACTCGGAGAGATTGTCCTGCTTTTGAAATGTCAATGGTGCTAACAACCAGGTGTGCAACTGAAGGGTCCTCATGTAGGACAGGAACCTCCTACCTGCTCACTTCACTGCAGGTCAGCCTGGGTAAAAGCTTCCACCAGAGTGCCTTATGAGTGATCATACTGTAAATTTGCAGTGTAATACTTGATGCAGTGCCTGAGTGCCTGCCTGTATAGTATATGTTTTTTTCATACCTCTCAATATCAGCCTCCTTTATGACTTTTATTTACAATGCAGTGTATATCACCATGCAGTAGCCTTCTGTAACAAACAGAATGACCTTAGTTTGAATTACAACGGCATACTTCAAAGACATTTGTGTTTATATATGACTTATAATGTGGAATGAAATACACTCATCTTTTCAAAGTTTGGTCCTTGTACATATGGAATCCACACGACAAAGTACAGATTGTCCAGACGTGGCTCTACACATCTTGGCCTGTTTACATCAACAGCTCATTCCCTAATTGTATCATCCTAGTTCCTATATTATTTCTGATTCCATGAAAAACATAATTAGGAAAGGTTTTCATGGTGTGTCCTAATTACTGTACAAAAGTTGCACAGTGCATAGCTACAAGAAAAACACTCAGCATCAAAATATTTATATGAAAAAAAAATCTCTAGACTCTACTGACAACTGTGGATTTGCTACTGCAATATATGTGAGAATGCAGAGAAATCAATTATCTGACCCATGAGGTTCTCCCACCTTAAAACTTGTTTCTAAACCTTAGCTAGTTTTATCACTGTGTACACTAACATCTGCACTATAAGGAATTTGCCTTAGTGACTTGGCTCTTGTAGCATAAATATAGCAGAATATACAGACATACTGTACACAGACAGTGTATATAGTAGGATACAAAACTATGCACACATTATACACAACACACTGTACACACTATCCAAACAGGCACCAGTTGTATTTTTATCAGGACTCTGCAAGTGTTGGAAGGTATTTTACACGAGCTGTTGAGACAGCAAAGGAAGACAAACAATATTTTGTAGCAGTGGAAACCATGTGCACAATTGTCCTTGTCATGTGGATCTGAACATGGCAGACCAGTGCCGAGTTCTGCTGTGCTGTATTTTTTGTTGCATTCGTTTCTGTCGAGCTGTGTGACCCACTATTCGGACCTCTTTTCCATTATCTTTCAAACTTGCTGCACTTGGGTCTGAGGCAAAGAAAAGCCGAGTGAGAGCCCAGTGTCAGGTGCTGCAAGCTGCTAGCTAGGCCTGCAGCCAGGCCCAGAGAGCCAGACCTGGCAACTCTGAGGCTGCGACGTGTGAAACGCTGCACACAAAGGAGCTCGCTCCATCTGTATGCACCCTACATAGGCAGGCTTTTGTTGCAGCCGACAGGCACATGACTGCTAGCATCTTAACCCCTGAGAGCCAGCGTCTCTTTTCCCTTCTCACTAGACTGCACTAGAAACAACTGAGTTCAGACTTAATGGGGAAATCCAAAAAACAGTAAATGATCACTCAACTCAGCGTAAGAGTTTTGATTGTCGGGGGAACTTAATAAATTTGAGGAGATTTATTAAAAAATTAAGAGGAAATGTATTTAAAAATAAAAGTAGTCATACAATGTGAATATAAATTTAAATATTTCAGTATCTAGTTAATACCCATATTCAAGCTAACCTTGTGGAAAAGTTAAATACTAGTGTATGCATTTCTTTCTTTCTTTGAAGAGATCATTTGAAACAGTGATTTGTGGTCAAAATTGAGGTTAGTCCTTTTAAAAGAATACAGGGAAATTAATTATTTTTAAATGTGAAAACCGTCTGAAATACATGTTTTAACTAAGACATATGTAAAAAAAAAAAAAAAAAAAAAAAAAAAGCATTGTATCTGTATGGAATTTAAAAACAGTTATGAGGAAAAAAAATAAAAATAATTGTATTTTGTGTTTAGTCTGAGACCAACTTTCTGTTTTTGTCTGTGCATTCTGCACAAACTTGTGGGGACAGTTCAAAAGTGAGACTTACTAACACCGAGACTTGCTGGCTGGGGTAGTTATAAGCCACTCCGAACTATTAGCACTCTTCATTTTTCAATTTTAGCATGCTTCATCGATGTCCTTGAGTATATCATTAAAACACACACACACTTTACTGTATTTTTTTAAAAATTATTATTATTCAGCCGCTGTAATCTAGCATTAAATAATGATATAAGTTATCAACTGAATTCAGACATTTTACATATGGGATATATAGTCTTAAGTTTGAATTAAATATAGATACATACTCATATGCTTCAGGTGTAGAGCAGAGAACTCCAAGTGTGTGTGTGTGTGTGTGTGTGTGTGTGTGTGAGACAGAGAAAGTGAGTGAAAGGATCTGTGTGTCCAGATTAATAGTCAAAATGAAATCAAACAAATACTCTCTTTGGAGTCTTCCTCCACTTATAGTCAGCTGAATTGGATACAGGTGGCTAAGATGAAGGTGGCAGTCACTCAGAAAGGCAGTTTCCTGAAAAGAATGAGATGGAGATTGTAGGTTCACATCATACTCTCCACCACCTTCCTTGTATGAAACGTGGCTCTGGTGGCTCTGGTGGTGGTGGGGGTGGGGGGGGTGGGGCATGAAGTCTCCTATCTGGGCTGAGCCAGGTCATGCAGGCCCATCCAGCCTGCAGTGGCTCTGTGACGTGGCATTGAACTAGAACCAACAGTCGGTCCGAACCATTTAAGAGGTGGTACCGCTCCCTGAGAATGTCAGAGACCTGCATGTAAGCTGATGTCTGAAAAGTAATAATTTATTAATGCGGGACGGACCCCAATACATGACCAGTCAGTGGATATGAATACAGAGGGGTGTGTGTGTGTGTGTGTGTGTGTGTTATAGGCAGAGAGAAGAGTGGAAAGCAAACGTCTCTATAATTGTATTTTATATTGATGTTTATTATTTGTTTGTAGCCTGTAAATATAGTTAGTTCAGAGTATTTCTTTGAAGAAAAATAATAATATAAGAACACTTGAGTTTGGGTTTCAGGCATTTTTCTTGCATCATCCAGCAATGCAAAATATTTTAGTCACAGACCAAAATAATATTTAATGTTCACCGAGGCAAATGTATAGGGATTGCCACATGTGCTTTATTGTAAGTAAAATTTTGCAAGGCTTCACAATAATTAAAAATAACCAAAAATTGCCAAGGTTAAAAGCAATATTGGTTTGTTCCCTGTATAAATAAACTTTAATTACAATTTTTAATCTCATTGAGACGAGCGCTGCGTGTTTTGTTAGCTAAATTAGAAACCAAACTTTTCTAATAAATGTACTATTTGTAAAATGACCTAGAGAAGGGAGTCTCATAGTTAACTGAAAGTAGGACGATGATTTTCCCAAAGCACTGCCCTTACTCCAATGAAGTGAAGAGACACAAAAAGGAAGAGCTGTGAAGCTGTCTAAGTGCTGCTTGTTTGGGATTTATTGCCTGTTTTGGCTGTTTTAAAGCTGTTCAGGACGCTTGTCTGTACGCGAGTGCAGGTCCTCTTAGACTCTCCTCTTTTCCAACCTTTGCTCTGCTTTGCTGCCGAGCAGGCTCCGTCCACACAGAGGCTCAGTTTTCAGAGGTGAGTGATTTAATGATTATCAAAGAAATACATGAATCAATCTGTTCAGTTTTTTTCCCTTGCATTGATTAGCAGTTTTAGACCTTACAGCTTTATATCACTTTGTTCATAATGAATGAAGTTATATACCCCTCATATACATTTGCAAGGTAAAATTTAAAAAAATGATTAAATAATATATTTTTTTTAATATAGCAAAAATATACCTAATTTAAAAATGTTTCATAATTAACCTTTTATAAAATTAATTAGGGAGAAACTTTAATCTATTCATGGTCATTATTGCTGCAATGAAAAAAGTTTTCCTTTAAAATTAGTCCTTCAAAAAGTGTAAATGTAAAATATTTAAATCATTTAATAGACAGCTGTACCTATTTTTTTAATATTTACTGTACATTTTTGTAATTTCACTAACAAAAATATATTTTATGAAGAATAATATATTGTGGCATTCTGTGTCAGCTTTCTAGATACATTTTAATTACTGTAGCTAATTAATTTCTTAATTCTTCTAGTTTCCAGCTGAAACTAAAACATTACTACTTTTTAAAATCTTCACTTCCTATATTATGGCAATATATATATATTTTTTCTCCAATATTAATTCACTACAATGAACTGCAATGAAGAAAAGTGCAGCACAGCTTCAACCTTGGCAATCTGACTTAACAAATTTCAATGTCTTCTAAAACTAATGAAGATAAATTACTTTGAAAATTCTGTACAGCAGAAGAAATAAAATGACTGTCATACAATCACAAAATTCTTACAATCGAAAATGAGAAAAGCAGATTTATTTCATTTTGGGGGGAAGTTCTACATTTTTTTCATACGAGCACGCTTCACTCAAATGTACAATTTAATTTCTTCTTATTTTTAGGTTTTATTTTGTAAATTAATTCATACATTTATTGTAGTGTTTAAACATTTATTTTTGATTCATGGAAAATGATCATGATCACTGTTTAAATATGCTTCATTTTTAATGCAGTGAATATTGCTTCAGTTTTGTCAGTAATTCCCTCTTTGTTTTTTACTTGTCCTTTACTCTTCATCATAAATTGTTCATTGGTATTGTTTTGCACATTATATTAACATTTGTATATAATCTTTATAATTTGGTCTTCCTTTTCTTCTTTTTTCAGTTAATGTGTTTACTTGTTTTGGTTGTGTATCAGTAAACTTTCTAGACTGCAGGCTCTCCTGTTTCTGATTCTGGCATCAGATACATTTGTTTTGAGCTCTTAAAAAACTTAAAACAAATGAAATACTTTTAATTCAAAGAAGGAATTATTTAACATGATGAAAGAGAATAAAAGTTCAAAATGTATTGTATGTTTGAGTTTAGTTGTTCAGATTTCACCTTCTGATCTGTTTGTGACTAAAATAATTCATATCTTTTACTTATCCACTTTGTATCAAAGCTTTCGGTTTTACATTGTGTCTAAAATGACATTGTTTTACTGCAAGTCATGTGTAATTTAACATTTGTTTGGTTAACATTAAGGTTTTTCTAGCGATTTGGCAAATTATAAGCAGTGTCTGAGTTACTGCATCAGTGAGCTGCCATGTTGTCTCCTCCTGACCTCCATTTTGTGATCTGGTCTCTCAATTGCTGCTCATCTGCTTTTATGAAGTTTTGTCAAATTCTGTACGTCTTGTAAAAGGAATGCAGCTGAAAAACATCCCCAAATTTTTTTTTTTATCATCATTTATAGTGTTCCATTTATATTTTGAGACTTCCCATGCTTTTCCTCTACTGTAATACCCATGGAATTAAATACAAGTAGTAAACATTATGATTTATCTAAAAATACATTGCTGACAATCAGAAATCTTGCTGCTATTTCAACCACTTGAAAATGTCCTTAACAGGCTACACTCCTCAGATGGAGCATTGGGCCCTATTTGACAAGGTATTTAACTCTTTAAACAATTTGTCCATGTAATCAGCGTCACCCGAGTGAGAGGCTGCATGCAACGTTAGGTTTTACAGCTTTGCAGTGTGTGCGTCTGTGACCCATAGCCTTATAATGGCCACTGAGGGTCACAAAGGTTAATAGAGACTGATGTATGAGGCCCCAGAGTGACATCCTAAAGGGGATGGCCCCTTAATCCTTATTAGGCCTCTGTGTTAGTGATCCTTACCTTTCAAAGCAAACAGCACGCTTCCTTTGCTGTGGGGCCCCGGCCTGCCCCCGGCGTTACACTTCTGACCCCAGGGTCGTGGCCTTTGTTCGTAACTCTTCAGAGTCTGACCTCAAAGGTCATGGCTGTAATAGAGAAGTTGTCAAGGCACGTGCTACTGAGGGGCCCCTTCGTGGACCACCTTGTAGAGGGAGCGGGCCCGCTGTACTGGTCACCAAAGAGAGGAAGAGGTAGAACGCGGGAGTATGAATGTTTATATTACCATAATTTACCATGTTGAAAAATAACAAAAGTCTATATGTGTGAGTATTTACCATTCATGTTCAGGTTTAGGTTACTCATATGACCCCAAATTTAGATTTAATAAATTCAGTAAGTAAAGTATTTACAGACACGGCTGCTTTAGAGAAGGTCATACATTCATCTCACTTCAGTGAAGACCTCCATTTTTGAAGAACAAATGGATTTATTTATTTATTTATATAATTGAATACATTTTCTTCCAGGAGAAGGTTTTTGAAAAATATTTTCTTTAATCCCCATTAAAACAAAATCAGTTTTCTTATTTTTCTGTATCAGTGAAATGTGTGGCGCAGGGTGGTTCACCATGAGGTAGTGCATGTGTTGTTTGTCCTAGGACAGTGTAGCCACAGTTTGTGTACATGCTCACTGTGAATTGAATATGTGTGTATTAAATGTGTTGATTGATGGCATTTGTGTGCAGTTAGTGGTGGATTTGTGGTGTGATTCATAAGGATGTGAAGGCACCGGGGGTCTGATAAGACGACGGAATCAACAACTCTATTGTTTTGGCTCATGAGTGAACTATAATACATTTAGACTTAAGCATTCAGTACCATGTTGCCACTATGCATTGTGCATGATTAGCAAGTTAACTCTGGGAGGTTTATTTGACTGTTTTACATTAAACTCCCTTTCATCTACATAATTTTTGTAGATTTTAAAAGGTCATGTAGTAATAATCACTTCAGTGCAGCTCCTTTTTTTTTTTTTTTTTTTTTTACCTTCATCTACTGTGTTACTGGTATGCAAGTCAGTGTGACTTTTAGAATATGACAAGGCCTATTGAATTCCTTTCAGATATCATCAATGCATTATGCCTTTACACATGAACAATAAATGTCTGCTAAGGTAGGGCACAGCTTGGATTTAACCCCGAGGTGAAAGGGGCTCATTTAAAAAATTGTGGTTATGGACTCTTGGAGGTGTCATAAATGAGGCTGTTACGATTGGAGTTTCATCAATGGTAGCATTACGCAGACCGCTCCTGCAGGGGCGAGGCCGCGCAGAGGGCTACAGTGTCAGAAGTTGGCAGCTGAGCCAAAACCAGAGCTGTATCCTCAAATGAACTCTCCACGACGTACGGTGCAATAGGCTCTGCCAAGTTTTTTGAATTCCTGCCACATGTTAGATGGTAAACAACTGACTATCAGGAACAGTGTCTTAGATAGATGAAGACTAAGGGACTCTTCGATTGCTGCAGAAACATGCGCATGTTTACACTATTTGATTTATATTCTGAATATTCTTGTAATGGCAATTTATACTTGGAGCAATTGTAATTGGTTCAAAGACATGGCGAGATGTGACGTCACAGTGTTCACCCTGATGACTGTTTCAGGCTTGATTCTCTTTTCTGATGCAGGGATATGAGAGGATACCTATGCTCATAGACTGCAGTCAAACTGTTTGTCAGCTCATTTGAAACTCTGGTAATAATGTGATTTGTTGGTCATTTGCACTCTTTTTGTGTTTTTTTTTGTGTTCATGTTGTGCATGGTTTTAAAATGCGCATGGTGCCACGCTACGCAAAACACGGCAAACCGGAGTTTCATTTGACACTGTAGGAAGACAAGTGCACTCACTCTCTGTCTTGCTCGCTCTGGGTTGTGTCCTGTGAGTTAGAAACACACAGCAGCGCACCGCCTTCTCTTTCAGTCGCCAAGTCTCCAAGAGTGAGGAGGTAGAAGAGCCTGCAACTAACTGAGCGGCCATGTTAGTTTGCTGTTCATTCGCTTCCACTCACTTGTCCTTCGTTTTTCGATTTGTACTGCGCAATAAAAATGCACATACTGGAAAAAAATTAAGTGGATACAAAGAGCTTTCCCCACCTTTTTGTCAAAGTGCATATTTTTCTTTTGACTGCATGAATAAAAAAGACAGATTGACATAGAGACCAACTATCCCTCTTCCATGATGTGAGATCTGTCATCTTTTTGGACACTTTTCTCTTTTTCTTCTCTATTTTGTGTGGCTGCTACTTTGGGGAGAGAGGAGGGGAAAAATTTGCCTGTGCTGAGTTCTGGGTTTCTTTTGGGAAACAGACTGTAGGGAAGGAGAATGGTGTCCAAAAAGAGAGGAAGTTGTTTTTTTGCCATGCGGAATCAGTTGCAAACAGCTAAAGGGCATTACGGCATTTTGGCCACAAAGAGAAGTTTTGGAGTTGAGAGTCGGGTGGAAACCAGACGGGTGTGAATAACCTTTAGCAGGCTGATGCAGAGGTTGGTAGGTGTGTATTTGAGAGAGCGAACGAGGGTGGGGGCTTTGGAGGGGGGTGGGGGTTAAAGCAGCAGGGTGGTATCTACCAGAAAAAATGTTGAAAAGATTGCCCTCATAGGGTATTATATTAACAGTAGCTGCGCAGAATAGGGTTGTTTATTACTATCGGCTTTAACAGTGCTACTCATAGGACAAGAAAGGGTGGGAGACAGAAAAGGCTGGACACTGAAGGGAAGGCGGAGGGGGAAGGAGGGTGCAGGACATGAGCAGAGTCATCAGCAGAGTCCATTTTATCGTTTGGTTACTGCCCGACATTTTTCCTCCTTATTCGCACGCAGAATGGCTGCTACTACAGATTGCCTTGTTCACAGCGAGGCAACAGTGGCCTAGTAATGGCACATAGCGGGTGCACTGCAGTAAATATTACAGGATTTTACAGCATGGTTCACTGTCGCAATCATGGCAGGGCAGTCGCACCCAGGTGCTTATCTTACTTTGATTGTGTGCCAGTACAGCCAGTACAGCATTTCAACTCATTAACGTATGTGTAGTGGAGAAAAAGATGGCGTAATGAAGACCGTGTTCATGAGTTTTCCTCCCAGGACTACTTTTTTGGCCTTCGAAGTCATCGCTCCCTCTCCAGTCCACTGTACTGAGAGGACATGTAGGTCAAACACAAATGTCTTATAGTCACAGCAGCAACAGTTGTAAAATTTAAAAGATTCAATAATAATCCCTCCAGTGAATCTCAAAGTTAAGTGTTGCATGTTGTTCTGCAATCTTTTAATAATTTTTAAAGGTGTGTTTGCTGTTGCTGTCCTCCTCAGAAGGAGTTTACCATGCCCCCCCCCCATCCCCTCGTTCCCTCCCCACCCGCCTCGTTCATGCGCATGTTGCGCTGGGCTGGCGATGAAAACACGTAGGGCGCACGAACTCCCACACGTCGCTGTTTCATCATCAGCTGAGCCTTTTCTCCTCCACTCAGAGCTCTTATCCCTCCCTCTCTCGCCCCCTCCCCTCTAGGCTCTTGCTTCTTTTCCTATCCATCGCTCTCCTCCTCCTCTCTCCCTGGGTCCCGGCCACATGCAAGAGGGTAGACTAGGACGCTGCAGCTCTGAAAAAAAAACAGGGGAAAAACGCTCTGCTGCTATTTCTACAGGCAGGCCCTCCCCTTTAGCTAGGCTGTGCCAAAAGAGGGAGGGATTTTTTACTACTCCCAGTCCCAGGATTTTAACCCTGTGTCTGCTTATGCCTCTCTGCAAGATCTGCTGCTCAATATCGTGCAACAAGTGGCTTTGCTTTACTCCTACTTCGATATTGCTGCGCCATTTTCGAAGATATTTTCGGGACACCTGTTTCCTTCCTTTTGCGCCTATCGATCGCTTACATACTACTAGTATTTGCTGCTTTCTGCTGTAATCAATAGAGTTAAACTGGACTGGGTAGAAAGAGTCGTTTTGGTTCGTGCCCAGTCATAATGTGAAGGCTTTTTGAGCACGTGCTCCTTGACTGGTCGCCATTCTTCCTTTTCTCGTAAGTGGCATCTTGCTCCCTAGAACTGAGGACGAAGACAGCATTTTGTCTTTAGCTTGTTACAGGACCAGCTGCTGCATTTTTGTGTTACATGTAAATGTGTTTTGATTTCAACAGCTATCAGATTCAAAGATGATTTCTCTCATTTTTCTCTTATCTGCTTTGCCCTCCACCTCCCTCACCCCTTCCATCTCTAAACCTCTCCCTCTTTTGGGTTCTCCACCCCACCCTCTCTTACCCCCCCCCCATCTCTCTCTCTCTCTCTCTCTCTCTCTCTCTCTCTTTCTCCCCCCCCTCTCTCTCTTTATCTCTCTCTCTCTCTCTCTCTCTCATGGGCAGTCTCCAGTGAAAGGGGAGCAGGAAGGCGGAGCAGCGACGGGCTTTTTCTGGGACAGGTGCCAATTCCAAACAAAAGGCACCAAAAGCAATAAAAAAAGAGTGTGATCGCTCCCAACATCAGAGGAAAGTGGCATGTTTAAGAACTGATTTGTAGTAATTACATGTATGTGTATGTGTAACTATTTTACTCTTGCAGGACTTGAGCAGCAGCAGAGAGCTTGAATTCTCTCATTCCCCCTGCTCTGCTCTCTTACTCCCGTGAAGGCATTTGAGTTTCGAGCGGGGAAAAGAAGGAGGGGCGGGTGGAGATAGGAAGGGGCAGAGGGAGGTGGAGCCTAGCCTCCTCTCCTCCCTGTTGGGTCTTCTGCATTATTCATATGCCCGGGCCAGTGCTGCAATCTGACTGGCTGCCTGGCTTAGCATTCACCCGACATTCAGTGGCTCTGTTTGCTAACATTCCTCATTCAAAGCCTTGTTAACTGCCAGACGGGAGGAACACGCGACTCCATGGGAAACCCACATGGCCTCCCCATTGTGGCGGGCCCTGACAGTCTCCGACTAGTAGGTGGCAGAAAGGGGAGAGTGAGGGGAGCCGCTTTGTAAATATTACAAAACAGTTAGCTGAGGTGAGGCAGGTTACTCAAGGCTCAGACACAGGGCTGGAGTAAGGTGGCCAGATTGACAGGCTAAAACCCAGACAGAGGGGCAGACAGACACACAGACAAGGCGCTGAGGCAGACGGGGAGGCTGGTACTTTCTGGGACTCTGAATGGGTCTCTCCTTAGCGTGCCCGCCTACTCCTTGCAGGGAGTGCAGAGCTGTGTGACTGAATCCAAGCTCCCTCTCTGCCCTTCTCTACAGAGAGGATATGTGGACATACTGTGCACCTACCGAGGAATCGACACAATGAACGGCAGGGATTTCAGTCCCTAACCCGGATAGCCGATAGCTGTGTCCGTGTACCATTTACCTCAAAGTCTCTGTGGGTAAGTCAAAGTGTGTGTGTGGGTGTGGAGGTAAGTACATGAGTGTATGCTAGTGTGTACACGAACATGGTATCATGCACACATGCAGACATGAATGAATTGATAAGTCACTAAGAACAAGCGAGAGAATCCAGGTTTGAATCCTGATCTTAATGTTCCTGTGTTTCAACACTGTGACTGGGTGTTATTTTCTTCAGAGCTTCTAGTTTACCTGTTACAGCACTATCCAGAGAGAGCAGGCTTAACTAAATATAGGTGAAAATCAAGAGGAAACGTGGCATGAGCTTTGAATTTTGAACAAAAAGAAACTCATCTCCCCGCTGGTGCATTTGTACCTGCAGTTTCGCCCTTCTTCAGCCTTTGTGTCTGTGAAAGAGACATTTTTGGAGGGAGCAGAGAAGGACCAGTGCTGTAATGTTGGGCCAAGGGCCAGACAAGGCCTGCTACACCAGGCCGAGCCCCACCACGACGCATTCTCTCTCTCTCTCTCTCTCTCTCTCTCTCTCTTTTTCTCTGTCTACTTCTATGTCTCGTTGTCCTGTCCAGCTATCAGTAAATTATTACCCACTACTCTCATATTGACTTTTCTCTTTAAAAACCTCTTCTAAATTAATGTCGGACTTGTTTACTTTGTTAAAGACAGTGAAAGATTTGAAAATACATCTGCGCTGACGTGTGACCACTTGCAGCTTTAATAGGGCTCAAACGGGACTAATGGACTTAAAATTTATTTATATTTTATGAAAAATACATTGCAAATGTTTTCATGTGGTACATTTTCCTTAATATGTATAAACAAGGCAGTGATTGACGACATTAAGCCAACACACGTTTTCCCTTTACCTTGATTACATGATTTAAAAGCTTCTAACCTTCTGAAATACTTAAATTTGAGTTATGTATATGAACCAGAATAGATTTTTATGTTTTACTAAAGTATTCTTAAGTTATATGCTAACGACTATTAATTTCACATATGTTTCATCCCAGAGGACATAATATATTGGCTCTGATTTGCATGCATTTGAACATCTTCCGCGACATAATTAACAAATTCAATAAGCCACACCTCTTTTCAATTCCTTCTTGTAAAGCCCCTTTTAATTATCACCCATGAATCAATATTTGAAGTGAGTGCAATCTGAAAACCTTTTTTCCACATTTTTTTCCCACATTGCCTGTCAGCATGAACACCTCGGTGCATCAGAGTCGACCGTGACCAATAGGTAGGAGTAGAGGCAGTGTGAGTCATCACAGATAGCTCTAGTCATCCCACCTACATCCTACGTTTGACAGGCCTGTTCATCCACCACTCTTATACTAAAGGGTTCAACCATTACTGCCACCCTTGGAGGAAACCCCCAGGATCTCTCCCGTACTCTAGGAGTCTGAACCCTTCATCTGACAGTGTCAGCCAGGTGAAAAAATGTGCAAATACGTCAGCTTTTTGTGACGCATCCTATAATTTTTGGACACCAATCAGCACACGAGTTGCTGCAGTAATAACCGCCGCAGAGACAAATGAAGGATGTTGGATTGTTCTACTTCCTATTTTGGTGGGGTTTTTTTACATTTTCCTTCCCTCTGACTCTACTACTATCTTTATCAGATTGTCCTCAACAAACATGGACAAACGTGCATTGTTGCATGTTTTGTAACTTAGGAAATTACTGTAATAACATTGGTTATGTTGTGTAATACTTTCTCGTGACAGACATGTTGGAGAATGCCCTATTTACAGGCTCTGATCTGTTGAGTTTGTTTATATCACGAATAATGATGAAACGCATCGTGTGTACTTACTTAAAATACTGGCACTTTCACAAAGAAATTCCTGTGAAAAGAATGAGCAGAAAAACAACATAGTTAGAGCAAGATATTCATCAATATGAATCCAGTTGTAGTGTAGCACACTTTGATGAAGCATCTCTCCAAAAGGTTGCATTCATTAAAAAAATAGTAATTTATATAAACTAAAAAAGCACCTACAAATAGTGTTTTGTTCTTCCTTATCTATTGGTCAGTTTAAAAACAATTACTTCTGATGTTTTTAAATAAAGATAATAATAATGGAAATGCATGCATAAAGACAACCACACTATGTCTTGATCTAGACACACAGGACACATGCACACACAGACACATTTGATGCTATGTACCCCACAATGAACCCTGGTTTCTAAGATGAATGGGGTTCCCACGCCTCCACCAAGGAGTGCAGGGCACAGCCTCCTCCTCTGAGCATTCACACACACACACACACACACACACACACACACACACACACACACACACACACACACAATGCACACATTACAGATGGCCACTCAGTCTTACTCAAACACACAGAGGTTTATTTGATAATTATACTCAAATAGTAAATGCTCACAAACACAAACTATTTCATAGAGAAGCAGCAATGATGCCTTTAGAAACAGACACTCGTAATCTATATATTGATCACTATTGAGTTATTTCAGTTCTAATCACAGTCTTACCGTTCTGTTTAATGCTGCATTATTTTGTCAAATAAGTGAATTTTAATTTGTGAAATAATGTATGAGGATTATTTGTGGTAATTTACTTTGAACCACCTCTCAATTTCACCTCCTTTTTTCTGTGTGTGTGTGTGTGTGTGTGTGTGTGTGTGTGTGTGTGTGTGTGTACAAGTGAGTGACTTTGAGTGTGTGGGAAAGTGCATGCTGGTGTGTTTCAGTTATGAGGTGTTATGTGGAGGTGGATTTTCAAAGAGTCGAATAATATAAACCTTTATATGTGTATTTTTGTAATTTATACAAACTTTTAAAATGTGATAAAATGTATTGAAAAATAAGAAATATATTGTAGTATTTATTTTTGAGAAATTCAGATTTTCTTAAATTACTCTTGTTTTATTTATTTACATTTGATCAATTTATGTTTGTGCCCTTTGAAAATTATTTTGTATTATATATACATTATGTTTTTGTTGAATTAGTCTTTATTACTGTATTATTATTCACAATATATTAGAAGACACTTTTTTTTAACTTTACATGTGACGTGTGTGTGTGTGTGTGTGTGTGTGTGTGTGTGTGTGTGTGTTTCAGAGAGAGAGATGTGTAGACAGCATAATATAGTAATATTTTTAACATAAGAACATTTGGTTTTGGTTGATTACTAATATAAAAATAATGTGGTAAAATTAATTATTTTTTTTATTGCTTAAATTAATGCATAGCCACTGGATTTAACAACTATTATGTTTTTAGCACTTTTATAATTTCAACATTTTTAGAAAGTAAATCATGGCCACATTAAGGCCTGGTTTAAAGCAGAATATTAAGATAAATGTTTCAGAGAGTCACTGCCTTATTTGTAATTCTAATAACACAAAGTAGTAGAATTCCCAGTGGTAATTTTTTGAAGCATATATTTTTGTGAGAGATGAAACTAAGCCTTTTCAACAGTGTCCAGTAGATGGGAATAAAGTTATCCAGTCTAAAAATGGCTGCAGAATCCTGAGCCAGGATCACTCTAACATATGCTGCATCACTCTTAATGATACACTCAAGTAGCTGCTTGGCAGGTTTATGACTTGATGGCTACATGGACACCTAGGTGTGTGTGTGTGTGTGTGTATGTGTGTATGTACTATAAATATATTTAAAATAGTTCTATGAATTTCTTTTACAGAATTTTTTTGTCTTTCATTTTCAGGCTTCTCAATTAGAAGCAACTTTACTTCACCGCACATCATTGAAGTAAGTTTCCATATTTTATAAATGTTCTGTATTTTCAACTTTGTTTGATATTTCATACGAGCTTAAATTTACTATGAGAATTTTTATCTGTTTTTTTTTTTTTTTGTGCGTTCATGCATTGTGCTACATTACTGAATCCTCAAAGTTCAAATCAAAGCGTTTATCTCTGAGTATAGGCGTTTGTTGCGTCCCTCTTTCAGCAGCCTACAGGCACACAACAACACAATCTGCGTAGTTTGTAATTAGTTTATTGAACACAGTCTGGCTTACATTGTTCCAGGCACACGGCAATGACTGTGGCAGCGAGCGACATGTTCCATCAAAACTGCCCCGGCGTGTTGTGTGTGTCATGTCATCTGAATCAGTAAGTCTCTGCTGCAGCTCAAAGATAATCTCCTCAAAGGAAATTAGTCGGGGAAAAAGGGAAAGAAAAGCCGTCAGCCTAAAGGTCAAATGAAGATTAGAGGGAAACAGTACACGAGGACACACCGGCTGGCACCCGGAACTGCACAAAGGCCTTATTGTCACAGGAGCCCTCCGTCCTGCACACACTCACACTGTGGACTTGGAGAGACATGACACCTGTTGGTGGTTTTTGTCAACTGCAGGCCAGAGGGTGGGACATAAGTTCACGGCATGGTTAGAACTGAAGTTGAGGGATTTTGCACTTTTTACTTTCAAACACACTAAATTAAAAGACATGATTTCACAAGTACGACAGGGTATTTGCTGTCAGACTCTGCAGTCTTTGGTCTTTGTCTTGGTCATAAAATTATAGTCTTAACTCATGTTCTGTTTGTCTTTTGTCCTTTCACTCAGCATGACTGAGACAGCCATTATGTAGAAATAAAAATGACAAAACTAAAATGGAAGTAAATGCTTTTGATTTACATATATGCAGTGGTTATTTTCACATCATTTTATGGATCAGTCCTGACAGTTTAACTCTGTTTTACTGTTGTTGGCACCGTTTGTTTCCATAATGTTAAGTAAATGTTCCATTGAAGGACATGTGTCAGAGTGTGTGGCCACTGGACACTCTCCTTCAATGCATCTCATTAGTTAATATAATTATTTTTATTGACTGTTCAGACTTAAGTGATGAAAAATGCCTTTCATCAAGGAACATAATTAATAAAAAATATTACAATACTGAATAGACCAAAAATAATTGGCAATTAGAGGAAGTATATTAGTTAGCCCTACACAGTAAGTGTTAAAATGTTATGCACTAAAGTTACAATATTGTGAAAACCAACCAAAAAAAAATATATATATATATATATATATATTTATTTATTCATTCTTTTTTTTGTGTGTGAGAATCAGCCTTTAAACAAACATTTTATTTATATATTTTAAATGTACCCTTTAGACACCCTATTTATTTATTTTTTTCAATGTGTGTGTGTGTGTATATGTATGTACAGAGTTTTGCTTTTGAAATTTACTTTTGAACTTATCACATCACTGAAGAGTAAAGTAAATTAATATTCATATTTTTTCTTTAAAATATGATTCTTTTTATTTTGTATAATAGACACACAGTCATAGTTTTGTTATTTGGACTTTGTTAGAAAACTGTTTTAATGAAATATGTTCACCGAGGTTTGTCTATAGAGAAAATATCTATCCTGCTTTTTTGGAATTCAGAAAAATTACAATTCTTTCCAAGAATGTCAGAGATCTACATTTAAAACCTATTTGTGTTTCCGAAAAGTCGATGGCCACATTAGTCATGCACATGAAGGAGGGAGATGCACACAGTGAGGCCTGCTGTTTACCTTACAGCCCTGGACATTAAGGAGTTTGTAGCTCGTGTAAAGATTTGTGTGGCATTTATGGGTTAACCAGCCTACAATAAAACAACCACAATCTAGTCCATGCATGTGTGTGCGCGACTATATATGTATATGTGTGAAAAGTGAAGGGAGTGAGTCACTTTTATAAGACTGACCCCTCCTCGCTTCCTCACATCTCCCCTGTCGTTCTCCAGCTCGAGGGGAAACCACAGTAGAGCCGCAGCCTCTCCTGTCTCACTCGGGAAACTCCCTAAAACAACCACAACCTGTCTGTTTGACCTTTTAGCTCCTCAAACAAGCACATACAGACACTCAAATGCATGCTCATTTGCAACAACATTTTCTGTGGGTGACAGATGAGGCATGACACATGTTAGTGGACTACTTTTGGACCAATGTTGTCATTTTTCACAGTTGATTATGTGGATGTGTTTGTGTACTTGTAAGATTCTTGTAGCCTAATTGTTTCTTTTTGTAAATGTGCACATATGAAGACATGAGCATGTAGTTGAGTCCAGTTGCATATCTGGTTCTACTGTGGTGTTTTGTGTAAGTGTGCAGGTACACAGAAAAGGCGCTGTGATTAGGTAATGCTCATCAGTAAAACACAGGTTAAAGTCTGAACACTACCAACATCTCACACTCCTCTTGTTTGTCTCCATCAGGCAGAGGCGACTGTGGAGTGTAAGAGATGTACAGGAAAGGCTGTCATAGGGTAAGGTAAGGTAAATAATGAAATAGAATTTGTGAGTCATGATTAGATTGACCCTTCACCGTTCTCTCTAGTTACTGAAAAAAAAAAAAAAAAAAAAACCTGAAGAAAATCTGTTTTTTGGTCATTCATAAAAAAAAGTTATTTTTGAAACATAACAAAAGTAATAAATGCCTAAAATAAAATGTAAAAAATAACTGGGTTTTAATGTTAATGCTGGACTTATTGCATATTTATTTTTCAATCATCTTCAATGAATTCAAGTGGCATAAAAGTAAAGGAGTCCTTCCATTTCTAGCAGCAAAAATAAATAATAATAATACACTTTTTTTTTTTATAAAGGAATGGAAATAATTTTTTAATGTTGGGAACAATACATCTGATAAAAACTAATTGTGAGCTTTTGATCAGTGAATGTGGGAAAAACTCAGATTGTAATCTGTACAAAAGAGCAGATGATGTTATTTCTCTCTCACATGTTTTTCAGTTTCCAGAGGAATTGTTTGTCTCACATCAGTTTTCCCGCAGGACCCACCGTCCACATAGTGACACAAAGAATGTCTGCTGGAGATAAACTGTCCTTTGGGGTGAGGTAGTAGGTTGTATAGTTTTAGGGTCATTCCCAAGCTGTCAGATGACTATACAACTTACTGTCTTTCCTGAAGCGACTGTGATAGCTGCATCACTGTCCTCACCATCGTTTTTACAATCATCTGTAAACTATCTAAAAAAATATATCTTCTATTTTTATTGAAATTATTTTTAAATAAAACATGTCGGTTGAGCTATGAAATTAAGGTAAGGGTAGATTTAAGAGTGTTTATATAAAAAAAATCTATTACTATGATTCAAATATTCATCTTTCTTTATTGTTACCCTTTATTATTGTTTTTTGAGTTGGTTTGTCTGTTTGTCTGTCAGCAACTATACACAAAAACTACTGGACGACTTTATATGAAATTTTCAGGAAAGGTGTGAAGTGGTCCAGAATAGATCCCATTACATTTTGGTGAATGTAGCTCAAAAGTCACATTCACCAAAAATGTGTTTTCACAATGATAAGGGAGAGAGCAAATGAGGTAAAATGTGTGGTTTGTTGTGCCTGGCACCACTTGCTAGTAGTTATATTTGTTCCCACTGACCGATGTCTTAACTTACAAATGACAACGTTATAAAGTTCTTGCATCTTCGTGTGTGCAGTAATCAGGTAAGAACTCAAGGATTCAGCTCATCTTACTGACCCAGGTGACTTATGATGTTCGCACAGGGTGAGGTAGTAGGTTGTGTGGTTTCAGGGTTGTGATTTTACCCCATCAGGAGCTAACTATACAACCTACTGCCTTCCCTGGAGGGCAGCAATACATCACTGAACTAGACTCATCTTTGCCAGAAAACTAAATCTTGCATAGTGTATGTCACAAAGATGTGCTATTTGATTTCAGTCATTTATTTGTGGTGCTAAAGCACTTGGCAGCCATAATCATGTTACACATTAGGAGCTGGGTAGATTCATATGTTTAGAATTTTTGACATTCTTTTAGCATCACTAAAGTCTTAATTTTGTATGATTAAATGGTTATGGTTAAATAAAGGCAAGAAAAGAAGTAATGTCATTGTGTTGAAATATTTTTTTTTTAAATGTTGCATCATTCATTCGAGCACATGTGGTGAAACAAACAGGAGCCTAAAATATATCTGATGTATTCTGCATCTTAAAAGTGGTGGATTTTATGTGGATACATGTAGACAAACTACAAAATGTGACTTTCAGAGGCTTTGACATGATTTCCAATTAGATCCCAAACCTCGACTGCAGACACATTTCCACATTAGACAACATGACATTATTTCAGATAAAAAGGTACACTAGGCACTGAGGTAGCAAAAAAAAAAGAAAAATCATAAATTACCACCCCCTCATACACACACACACACACACACACACACACACACACACACACACACACACACACACACACACACACTGGGTACTGTGAAACATACACCAGTTAAACTGCAAAGTATCTCACGTCCAACCACTGATGTACATGTATATACAGTAGAGGGCGCCACACATTGTAGAGTGGTGCAAGTAAATTCACAGTGTATGATACACACTGTAGTACATTTTCAGGTAAGAAGTTAAATTATGAATGCTATGACCAGAGGGAGACCAACAGAACGAGTTAGTGTCTGGTGATCTGATCCATAAAGGTTTTTTTGGACAATAGAAACTGTTGATTAAACTCTAAAGAGTAACATTTATATGGGTGTTATTGTGAATCTCCAGCGTTTACATCTCATTACAGAGACTGATTTAGAGCAGGCACAATGATGTCAAGCCTTTTTTTTTTTTAGTTAAAGGGACACATACAGCATGGACCAGACAAATAATAAGCTATGAATAATGTCAACTTCAACATTTTGTCTTTGTTTTAAAATGAAAAAGTACTATTACATTATGAAAACATTTGCATCTGCACATTGTCCTTAAAAATATGACCAACATGAACATAATGAACACACTTTACATTTATTGAGAAAAATGTGAGCAATTTTAAAAATATGTCTCAGCTTGTGGTTTACTCATGTGCATTACAGCTAACTGGTCAGTACAGGAATAACATTAGCAAAATTGCATTTCTCTTAAAACGTTTCACATTGTTTATATTTTGTTTAGGGTCCTGCCATTTGTGTGAAAATATAGTTTGTATTTGTAATGTTTTTAAAATGTAATTTTACGTACACAATTTTACGTTTTTACAACAAAATAAAGGGGGGATTTAGCTATTATTAATTATTTTTATATATTATACTATTAAATTTGGGGTTAATTATTTTGGTCCAATACTTGCAGCATACAAGCTAATATTGGACACTAGTGTGTGTGTGTGTGTGTGTGTGTGTGTGTGTGTGTGTGTGTGTGTGTGTGTGTGTGTGTGTGTGTGAAACCTATAGAAGTTATTTTTATTTTAACCTCCTGAGACCCAGAACTACATTTTGTCCTCTGTAGTGAACAACCGTTTTACATCTTTACTTAAAAAACAGTGCACTGAAAAGAACATTATGAATAATAATATTTTTTTATGTTTCTGAAAAATCGTCATGCCGTTTCCAAATGTTTATAGTGAAATGGCGAAAATGTTTATTTACTGGGTCTCGGATGCTTAACGGAATTTGGACAATATAAAAAACTTTATCAAACTATTGTAAAAAAGTCACGTTTCCATCAAACATTTCCATGGGTGTTAACGTGCTGAAAGTGTTGCGTTCACGTGTCATTACAGAGACCGCTGCTCAGAGCAACCACAGTCTAAACGTTCTGCCATATTTAGGACAGGAAAACGCATATTACGGGACGTGTGTACAGCCTCCCGTGACGTCTGGGACCACAGGCGGTACTGGTATCCAAGAATAATGATAATTAAAAAAAAAAAAAAAAAAAAAGTGTCGCTCTTGGTTCCTGCGCGTCCATTGGCTGCAGCCATAGGTGTGTGAGTAGGTGTGCGCGCTATGTCGCCATCCGTCATTACGTTATTTCCTGTTGAGGATGAGGAGGGTTTTGACAGCACGGAAAGAGACGACGCAAGATCTGTCGGAACGTCCCGGGACACAAATACCTCCCTCTGCAAACAGACCAGCGACCAGACCCGCACCATCATCTGGAAATGCCCCGGACAGCTGCCCCGGAGGTAAATTCACAGTCTTATTTCAACAAATACTGCTATGTAAATCCTGATTAGAAATCTATCAAATGCTGTTTGAACTCTTGAGTATGTGGGAGTTGTGTTTCCGTCTAAAACACTGAGAACTTTGCTTATTAAATGAAAGCCATCTAACCTGTTGATCTCAGTACACTGTTATGAAAGGGATAAAACGTTAGTTCCTGGCTGGTGCTGACTGATGCACACCTACTTGTTGTCATTCTAATGGAAGGAACATTTTTGTTGGCCTGAAATTCCCCTTTCAGCCCTCAAAAGGTTTCCATTTCCTTCCCTCTGCTGCAACAGTAGAAGGAGCTGTCAAACATGAAGACTGAATGTAGAACCATTCAATATGAGGATGTTGGCTGTGATTGACTCTAATACACAGAGAGTAAAAGTCCTGAAAAGAATCTGCACTGAACCCAGGTCAGCTGATGGTTTTGACAAATGAGGTTTGGAAATCCGGCCCTCCTTTTGGAAATGTCTTGAGTGTAAGTTGCAAAAGAAATCAAACCAAAATATTAAAAGCGAATTATATTCTTCCTCTTATCACTATTGTCATCTGTTACTGGGTTGAAACCAGGACGTGTCTTAGAGTGACTCCAGTTTCCCGGTCTTCTGTGAACTTAAGATAGAGCCTTGTGGCTGAGGTTATAGTTCCAGTGGGAATTAAAATACAATGTTGTTTGAGGTGATGTGGAAAGAAGGGCTGGGCTATCTGGAGTGTTTTGGAAAAAGATGAATATCAAAGTGTCTGAACACTGACCTCCTTATGGATGCTTTCATAATAACTAATACATTTTAAAATACAGGGTAAGTCACTGGTTTCTGTACATACAGACACAGAATATGTACAGAGCCGTGTTAAAGAAAACTAAAATAAAAAGGTTTAGCACATTTTCTACACAGCCTCTTTTTGAAAACTATTCAGTCAACTATTCACCTTGTTCATATATGTTCCCTGAATACGTTGCTAAAAGACTGGAAACGGACTTAACTGAACTCAAATGCTTTTAAATCCAAAATCAAAGTGGTAGAGACTAAAAGTATAATTGACTGTATGTTTTAACTGTGTGTTGTATTTTATGCTGCCTTTTTGCCAGGACTCGACTGGAAAAGAGGTTTTTAATCTCAGTGGGATCTTTTCTCCTGGTTAAATTAAAAAATAATAATAATAATTTCCCACACACACATACAAACCAAAAATAACAAGTGGTGCCAGGCACAGCAACCCCACCTGATTTGTCCTATCTCTTATCATGGTGAAAATACATTTTTGGTGACTGTGAATGTGACCTTTGACCTACATTCATCAAAATTTAATGGGATCTATTCTGGACCACCTTACACATTTTCTGAACATTTCGTGAAAATTGGTCCAGTTGTTTTTGTGTAAAGCTGCTTACAAACAAACCAACAATCAAACCCAAAAACAACACCCTTGCATCCCCTTTGGGGGGTTGGGATAAAAATCAAGGAGGTAGGTTACTTGGCGATAGCAATATTGACAATGAAAAATAGATAAGCACACAATAAAAGGCTAAAAACAAGCAAACAAAAATAAATAAATGAAATAATTGTTATAATAAAAACTCATATTGAAGACAAAGACAGAAATAGTCGACGCTTATTTCAGATGTTATTTCAGTGAAAGCCGTTTACTGTGTTATTGACTTTTTATCTCTAATGGAGAAATCATGGTTACCGTCAGAGGGAAAATTTTCTGTCAGACGAATTTGATGTAATAACAGTTAATCAACAGCTGTGTTTGTATGAACAACTCTTTCAGTGTCGAACACTCATATTCTGCAACAAATGTTGGATTGGACAAATACACAGTGGGAATATTCCTCCAATAATCAACCAGGACACTGTGTTCATACATGTTCCGTGAAATTTTGCAACACAAAAACTAATTTGCGTCGAAGAAGCTTGGTTGGACTCGTGGTGTCCTCAGTGTCTGACCTCACAGCAGAAAGTGCTGAGGCAGATAAAAACAGCCTTTTACTGACTTATCCTTTTCAACAATCAGGTCCACATTTAAATCCTACACAGTGAAAGTAAATCCTGCAAAAACTCATATTAGATAGTGTCCATTCCTTGTTTACATTAGCAAGTATCTGTGTAAAGTGAGATGTAGCATTGAACTTGTAATAACCCTGTAAGCGGGCCCTCTTTGTACTAATTAGATGAAACATATGCAAAAGGACTTTAATGTGGATTTATTCAGAGTAATATTCTGTCTTGGTACTCATACAATACTTTGCAAAGTCCTAATCTGGAAGGCCAGTAAGACAACAATAACATCTGCTACTATGAATTACTGGAAGTTGGATAGAGTCTTATTGAGCATGAACATGGAGCTGTGGTGTTGTACAATGTCTCAAACAGATGTTCTTATACTGCTGTGAGCAGCTGGAAGCTCCACCAAACTCCCTCCTACACATACTTTAACATGCATACTGAGCAATAGGCCGACAGAGAACAAAAGAGGGAGGGGTGAAATGTTATCTAACAAAGAGAAAGTGATTTAAAGCTGTTCATACGCACAGTCTCTTTAAATCCTTTGGTCAATAAATAAGTGAAACTCAAACACACTCATTGGCTATGCTTTGCCTGGACAGGTTCAGCTGTTGTATGTTAATAATGCACAGAAATAATAATGTATTCATATAATACAATACATTCACACAGTGACCTGCACACTCACCTTCATGGTATAGACAAGTTTACGACCCGTTCCCACTTTACTTCCTGATTATGCTCTTTACTTCCTTTCTGGCTCCTCAAATTGACTTTACTAGTTAACTCTGATATAAACACAGTGATTCAGTGACAAAAATTATGGACATGTACAAGAGGAAAAGTGGTCCGGGACCTACGTGTGCTGTCGTTGGTTGTAAAACCTCAAGAAAAACACCTGTACGAGTGGTTAGTGTTTTAACCACAACCCTGCCATAAAGAGGCAATGTTCAAGCCCTCTGTTGTTTTAATTTTTTCACAAGCCTCTGAATCACGGGGATTGAATTTAAAGTATCCACCCCGCAATGTTTTTGTGTGTTCCCATCACTTTGTGGAGAAAAGACCAACTAATGATAACCTGTTTCTAGACTTATTTTGGGATACACTCTTATCTCCCCAAAGTGACTTAAACTTCAATCTGATAGTAAGTTCAGCAACTTTAGCTATGAAATGAAAGCTTTAGCTATCAAACCGTTAATACTGTTAATTGTGAAGTTGTCATACACTAACGTTGCCACCAGTGTTTTGCTAAAACAGCTGATTAGCATCTAAGCTAATGTTCATAGACAGTAGAGCTGTATGTGTAGGTTGGATTGACAGGTCGCCTACAGTGCTCTGTGTGTAGGATTGTCAAACGTCCCTTAAATATGGAATCCTCCCCTTTTAAACACAAACTTACGTCCGGTATTGAGCTGAGCTTTAAATGACATGAAATTCTTATTTTGCCATTGATGATTATATAAAAAAATCAGAGGTCTGTAAATCTGATAGGATTTGACATAGTGTCCTGTATTTTCCCCTCACTGAGTTGGCAGCTCTATGTGTGTGTGCGTGTGTGTGAGAGAGAGAGAGAGATAGTGTACAATTTATTATTATATATTAGTGCTTTATATGCAGATACTGATACGCCTCGGAGGCTGTCAGATTGTCCATAGCTTTCCTGTCTATTGCACTGGAATCCATGAAATACACACAAATCTTGCTGTACGTTACATTGGGCTACGTTGTCATATTATCCTCTCAGGTCTGCACTACATTCAGGTGGGGGATAATAACACCATCTCCAGACAAAGCAGGACATTATAGCTCACAAAAAGTGAGCAATCGAAGTCTGTTCACATCTTCCAGCAGAAGTAACTTGCGTATCTGGATGATAATGGTGCCACCCAGGGTTTGTGGCATAAACTTGTCTATAAACACAGCTCTAAGAACAAAACATTCTGTTTATATGAATAGGTTCATAATTTTTTTATATTAACCAATTCACTTTGTCAGCCTACTTTGTTGTAGATAAATATCTGAAGCAGAAGAGGAAATAGTCCTCAAGTTCCACTTCTTATACATGGAAACAATGATCAGTCTGCTGCTGAGTTACTGCTCCAATAAACACTTGTTGTCTTTTGGGTTTATGGGTTTTGGGTTGTCTATTGTCTTTGTAGACAAACACCATCAGAGGTCATAAGACCCCTGTATATACAGCACACAGTTTAATATTTGGTACATAGGATGTCCTATAGAAAAATATAATAATAATAATAATAAAACGTCTAATCCCGCAAATTAAGTACCTGATCAGTGTATTTCATTGCACTGGTACTAAATCATATAAATATCTAAAGTGGTGCCAGGCACAACAAACCCAGCTCCTTGCAAATATTTTAGGTCTTAATGAACATCTCTCAAAATGTGAGACTATGGGTTTGACCAAGGTCAAAGGTCATGACAAGGTTTTGAAGCCCATGTCTGGTTTCTTGTCTGTTGACATAGTACTGTCTATCTCTACTCTTTTTGGAGTTATGACCATTTCAAATCAAATCATGACTTTTCAAGGTGAATTAAAGTCAAAGGTCATGATGCCATTTTGAAGACCATGCCATGTTTACTATTTGTCAATAATATTAACTACTCCACTAGTTTTCCGTTATAGTCCATTTTAGTTCTTTAGGTATTGACTGAGTGACCCCTGACCTCTTGGGTCAACAATAGGCCAAAATCTATATACACAAGATGCGGAATTTAAAAATTAGCAGTTTGGGGCTCATGAGAATTCTCTAAAATAAATAATTAAAAAGTTTTATTCAAAACTTCATTTTGACCATTATTGTGACTGTGACCCTTGACCTAGAGCAGGGGTTAGCAACCTGCGGCTCCGGAGCCACATGCAGCTCTTTTAGCCTTATCCTGCAGCTCCGAGTGGCTGAGGAAAATAAATAAATAAAAAAAACTCATTAAATTAAATTTCACACTTTTGAAAGATGACAGCACTGTTGAAAGAAGAAGATCTCACAAAATCTATTCAGACCACCGAGGACGAGTCTAGGTCTAAGTATATTATTTTTTCAGTTGATCATATGACAAAGGTAAAGATGAATGGAACGTACAAAAACGGTGTGTGCAATGTTCATGGATTCAAAAGCATTTACCATTAATTTATTAGTGTATAAATGACTGTATAATATAATTCAACAGAGGATCTTAAATATAACTGACTGAACATGGTCAAACATATCTGACTTGTTAAAAATAAACCTGTCATTGAAGCCTTATTTCACTTGCATCACATATGGTAGTAGAGGCTTTTGCAAATAATAATGCAAGACAGCCAGTCAATAATCTATGACTGTCATTTTATTATTTTAATGTAACTTTGCATCACCATGGCCTTCCTCTCTGTCTAGTTTCAGTGGTGTACAGGAAACTGAGTAAAAAAGTCTTGAATGAGTCAGTACTCTAATCAGGTTCAGACGAATATAATAAATAAAAAATTATATTCCATCCTCGTGGGGCTTAGATATGCCAAACCACTCCACATGAAATAAATAAATAAATAAAAAGTACACAAGGTTGCATGTTACTGCTTTAGGTGAGGTTCAGCTATATGATCCAAAATGCCTGCTGTTTGTTGCAAGTAGTAAATTAGACAGTGGAAAACTGAATAAAACAAATCCAACGACAGATTATCCCAGTTGATTTCTCCTTCCTCGGATAGAACGCCATGAAAAAATATGTCCAATGAAATGCACCCCGATTCAGCTTTTGTCTGCGCTGCATCTGAGTGTCATATTTCAGGCCATAGCAACACAATCGGCAGCTGCGCAGAACGTCCAGACCTTAGTCCCGTCCCCCAGCTGATCCAATCTAGTATCGACCACAAATCTCTTCGGCCATTTCAGGATTCATGGAATGCATGATGGGATATTGTGCTTTAATTAGTGACCATTGAATGTCCACTACTCGCTCACGGTGGATTGTGGGATACAATGACTGTACTATGTAGTGCGTATAAATAATTCACTAAAGATTCAGACACCCCTACAAAATGGTTTGGTCCCTCTATAGTGCACTACATAGGGGTTAGGGAGTGATTTCGGACACAGCCTAGGACTCTAGTCACTAAAAGGTTCCCTATGAACTAACTATTTACTTCCTAGAACTACTCTGTGGGAAAGCGCCTAATATAGTGCAATATATAGTGGGTTAGGGAGTGATTTTGGACACGGCCTTAATCGAGCTACGGTTGGGTGGTGTTTAAATGCATGGAGAAAATCAATTACAATCACATTATCTGACTTGGTTACTTCAACTTCTAAAGCTATAGTTAGATTCAATTTTACTCCAATTAATGTGTACATGTGGATTTTAAAACTTTGATTTTAGTTAGGAGTAAGGCCATAATTCCAATTTCTCTAAGTGCATGTAAACATATTAGACCCATTTTCACAAATTTCAGTTTTCAAATATGAACCTGTTACCTCCTGTTGGTAGTAAACCATTCTACTGTGACCACAACTGTCTTATTAAAGTCAGTGAAGCCTGCAGGTTGAAGAGTAAGAAGTTAATGCTAAAATTAAAAACTATCCAGACCGGTTTTCTAACTCACACTTATCTTAACAGTTGCCTCAGTATTCAAAGACCTCACTTTTGTCATTCTCCCTCTATGCATATCACAGTCTGGTGAGTAAGGGATTGCCTCCAACAGTTAAACCCCGGTGCTGCACCATGGCAGGGGCTCTCTACTGTCCCCCATCTCCACTTGGGGATTCCCTTCTGGATAGCCCACTATGTGGTGACCTGATGGATGATCTGGCTGACATCTCCCGGTCCATAGAAAACAACACGCTGGGCTTTGATTTTCCTGAGTACCAGAGCACTGGCTCAGGATCTGATAGCTCAATAGCACTGGGTGAGTAGAAATGTGGCCTGAAAAACAAGCAAAAAAATGTGTGCATTCACAACAAGATTTATGGGATTGGATGATTTAGGAGATCTACAGAAGTATTTCATGTTGATGAAAAATACATATGGTTCAGTTGAGTCTAAACAAATGGCTCCATTTGTACTCCGACACAGATGTCTTTATATTATAAATAAATAATTATTATGCAGAACAACATAGAACAATCGCTTTTAATCTGTGATAAACATTAGGTTATTTTGATGACATTCCTTAACTAGTTACTGTTAATGTGGATCATTACATTATCCTTTAGCTTTGATTTGGCATATGTATTTTTATACAAAGCAAGCTCATGTAAAACACTGTTAACTGTTAATTAGGTCCTATCTCCATTCCCTCTGCCACTCATGCCATGTCTGTTTTTCTGTATAAATGCTCCAAACAATAAGACTTCAGTTTTCAGTTATTCTTTCAACTAATATCAATCCACTTACACAGCATACTCAAATGTACTCTTCTAAAAGTATGTATTTTGTATGGGTTTTCTTACACTATAGATACTTTGACCCCAGCCTCAAGTCCATCTTCAGGGGTTTGTGGAGTAGTGCCAGGTCCAGAGGAGTGCTTGAACCCCCTCACTGTGGAGTGCAGAGTGTGTTCTGACAGGGCTTCAGGCTTTCACTATGGAGTACATGCCTGTGAGGGCTGCAAGGTGAGGGCTATGGGAACAGAATGTAGATAGTGCTACTATTTGGAGGTGCGTGTGTGCATGTGCGTGTACTAAAACGTATGTGGGTGAGCTCATAAAGGTGATAAGGTGACAACATAATAAGTATAAATCATAAATGCTGATGTATTCAGATTGATCAATGGTGCTGCCTTGTCTTTGCTTTAGTTCCAGTGGATTGAACAGTAAATCTGCACATGCATACATACAAGTACACACAGCCAAAACACACACACACACAGATCAGCAGGCAAAGGCGCCTGACCCAGAGGCCAGTGGAAAGTTTCTGAGACATGCAGCCAGGTCATGTGTGGTAGAGGACAGGGTAGCCTTGGGTGATTTGTCACCTCTCCCCCACTTGGCTCCGAGCCAAATTTAGTGACAGTAGCACATACAGACAAACCTGAACACACAGCTGCCTTGCTTCCCTCTTCAAAGTCACCTTGGTGATTTTAAGAAATGAACAGAGATAATAGCTACAGGTTTTCAGCTCAGTCATCAGTTGTGTTCTTTAAAACATTAAATATCATCACTGCACTTTCAGACTAGTACTGAGTCTTCTCTGAAGTTTCATACCTCTCTAATCCAGCTACAGGTGGTTGCTGCTAATCCAAGCCTTTGTTTGTTATTTTTGCATGACTATGACCTCAACTATGACTGTGAGTTGGCCTGTTGGAAACTTTCCCCCCTTTAATGGTAACTCCACTTGGAATACGACCTGCTGTTTGCCTTATGAAACAGAAACAACACAGTGAATAAGAATAGTAGTTGGTAGTCTACAGAAGAGTTTGTACATGCTGCTTTTGTTTTCTCATTCCTGTTTCGTACACGATGTAGCTGCTTGTTTTCTCCGTTGCTCAGAGATGTTTTTGTCACTGCACTGGCAATGTGGTTTCAATTTCTCTCTAATCTACACTAAAGGGTACAAGACAGATAGACACAAGCAGGATACTGGTATTTCACAATTTTATTCCTCTTTCCAAGTTTTACTGAACCCCAAATATGTTACAAAATACACATCTGTATGTTTTTGAGTGAGACTCTCATATCATCAATCAGAATCACCACAAATACTTTATAGGTATTAGGTATAGGCTGCTTGATCTGACATACCTTTAATTTTTTCCCCATGCAGCTGCTATTCAAAGTAAACATAAGATAACACCAAAGTTTAAGTGCACAAGTGAGTTTTATTTTGACACCACTCTGTCCTTTGCCATAGTTCTCAGTTCTTCTATTATAGCTAAGCTCTATTTCTGTCATCTTCAACACCACCCCCACTGACACATAAAGACCTAGAGTGACTTTTGTAGTAGTTCCCAAATTAATTTTTCTCTCTATTTAACCTTTCCTAGGTGATGTATCACCATTTATTATATTATCCTGTGAATTTACCATTTCAAGTGAAATTCTCTATATTTGCAATATTTGACTGATTATATAGACATATCGACACATCTTTTTCATTCAAATTTCTCATTGACTGGACATAAACCCAGTCTGTTCATTCACAAGCAATGTTGTAGAAGATGATGTTGATTCCATGGTATCTACAGAGCCTCTGAACAACCAAATGGGTCATATCTGTTGACCATGAAAAGATGAATAACAGTATTTTACACCAATTATTTACATGTATTGATAGGACTAGTGGATTAACAGGGATTTAATGTGTGATGTCAGTAAAGGATGTTGGTTGCCCGTGAATGTTTGAGTCTTTATGGGTTAATTTTCAACAAGAATTTAGATGATCAATAGATTAGGTCAGTCGATGCTTTTGGTCAATAGTGGATATTTGGGAGGACTGTAGTATAAAGCTATGTTAGGGTTAAAGTATGGTTATAGTATGACTTGCTTGTGGAATGTGTGTGGCACCAACCATCTACCTGTTAAATCAATGGGGTTGAATAAATGTATTGTGTTGTTTGCCTGTAAGGGGAGCATTGCACAATAATGATGGTTACTTGCATCTGTCATCCTGTTAGTCACCTCTTACAATGATATATCATAACAAGGTAGAGGCAAGTATTGACATGAACACTGTAAACACGCACATCTGCGTGCATATGCTGTTCTGTTGGTGCCTCTATCACAGAGGTTATGTTCTCATTACTGTCTGTCTGTCAGGATTGCGCAAGCAACCCACAACAAAACAACTGCACTGATTTAAACCTGTGAGATGGGCCAATGATGAACCCATTAAAATCTGTAGTTAATGCATACAGAAGGGCGGAGGCTTGAGTTTTTTTGTGTTTTTTTTTTTTAAACTTTTTTTATGTAACATTATGTTTTGATTGAAATATGAGACTGTAAGACCATGTAGTTTTGTTTTCGATGTATGCTTAATGTTGACTATAAAGATGTAATAATTTAGTTTTCAGACACATTCCATGTTTTATCCCTATTTCTACACATCAATAATTACCTGTAACCAGGTTCAATTATTACATACTGAGTCACAGTTACACTTTGTCAAGAATAAATCATATTGTTACAATTATTTCATGAGTGAAAAGGTATTTTATTCCAAGTTCATGGCAAACAGTGTCAGTCCAGATCTTGTCTATGGTGATCACACTCAGTTCCTTCCATAAAACTACATTTAGATTTACAACAGACACAAGAAGGAAATGTTTTTAGGATTTTTTTCATGACCATTAAATGGACACATAGTAAATAATAACCGATAATGACCATAAGCTCTTTAACATACAACACTTACAACATGATGATTGTGGTTCTATTTACATTGCCACTATTCTTTATATTCTACTTTTGATATGAAGTTATGTGTCTTGGCTGAAATTGCAGTTATTTATATAAGTGTGTGTGTGTGTGTGTGTGTGTGTGTGTGTGTGTGTGTTTGTGTGTGTGTGTAAGATATTTCAAAGGATACAATGCTTCAGCACATGTGATATCTTCTAGTATTTTAGCCTGGGTGTCTTATCCAATCACAGTTCTTAACAGTACCCCTTGAAGTATGCTGTGTAAGAATAGATAGAATAGATATCACTTGAGGCTGTCCAAACTGAAACATTAGTTTAAGAAGTTCTTATAGAGTACACATCTATACTAGTACAGGGTTCTGCAGGTATAAGTGTCAAACTCAAGCCTGAATGCACAGTCTGACAGCAATGATCATTCTGTTCAGATATCATAGATGGATATATCTTCTCTTTAAATGTAAAAGAGACAAAATTGACCCTTTTTTTTATGTTAAAGCTCAAAGACTTTTCCTGACTGACCCTATGAATGCACATTGATGAATCACTGCCCTTTATCAATACGTGTTATTCTTTCTCGACCAGGGATTCTTCAGAAGGACCATCAGGCTGAAGCTGGAGTATGATAAGTGTACACGTAAATGCAAAATCCAAAAGAAGAATCGTAATAAGTGCCAATACTGCAGATTCCACAAGTGCCTCTCTGTGGGCATGTCCCACAATGGTAATGCTGAACACTACAAATGTTTGATTGTGGTTAAAGAAAATAAATTGTAAAGCAAATTCTTAATGAAATAGAACTACGGAAATTTCATATAAACTTGGTGAGTACATAAAAAGCACTTCACAAAGTCCTCAGTTGACATCAAAGTTCATGTTCAAACCTCTTTCTTTGATTTAGCACCAGCCCACATGCTTTACATTGACTGCGTTTTTGTAGAACGGTGTCCTGCCAGAGCCTACATGACGCTGAGTAAGCACAGACACATATAGCTCCACATCTGGTCTATCATCTGCTCTGAATGCTGAGGGGTCATTGAGTTTGTTAAGATGGCCTCCCACTGCAGACAGAACAGTGTCATAAACCAGACAGGAAGACGACATGGACAAGAAGAACAGAATGTGGTCGAATGTTTGTGTATGTGTGCTGCAGGAGTCTGAATTCCTTTCTCTATAGGAAGTTTACAACTAGATGGATTTTTTTTTTTAAAAAGATGAATGTCTCCCTCCACCAGCCATCAGGTTTGGCCGGATGCCCCAGGCAGAAAAGCTAAAACTGAAGGCAGAATGCAAGGTGATGGAGAAGGAGGAAGCCAGCCCCATGCAGAGTGACCACAAGGTTCTTATTATGCAGATCCATAAAGCCTACATGAAGAACTTCAACATGAACAAAGCAAAAGCACGGCTCATTCTCACTGGAAAGACCAACAATCCAGTGAGGGGAAAATGATCTTTATTCTGCTTGTCTATAAGTGCACATGCAATTTTTTCAAATAAGATATGAAGGTCTGACTCACCTACTAACATCATCTCCTGTCTCCCAGCAGCCTTTCATCATTCATGACATGGAGACATTCCAGCTGGCAGAGAGGACGTTAACAGCCCATATGGTAGATGGTAAATATCCAGAGATTGAGATCAGCCTTCAAACTGGGGAGCTGGTTCATGCTGGGGTGTGTGGGGAGCTCCAGCAGAGGGAGGCTGAAGCCAGGCTCTTCTACTGCTGCCAAAGCACATCAGTGGAGACAGTCACTGAGCTGACGGAGTTTGCCAAAGCAGTGCCGGGTTTCCAGAGCCTCGATCTGAATGATCAGGTGAGTGTCCCCACTGGGACATGGTTTGTAGACAGAGGTATGAACCGGCGTCATCAAATGAAACCTTGAAATTAGACAAATGTTATTTTAAACTTGAAGTGTGTAAATTGATAAGAGATTGGTGGCATCTAAATTTCAGTCAGGAGCACTCTCATTAACATAAAGTATTTAATCTGATTATATTGAATATAGAGGCCATGGTCAGAAGACTATAGAGTAAGGGCAAAGGTGAGTTGTGAGAAAGAGCAGCAAAACTAGCAGGCAGAAGCAACAGTGATGGAACAAATAGAAAATGCAATTTGCATGAGTTTAGCCAATTGGGTATGTAGAATAGATCAACTGACATGGGCTGATTTTTGGATCAGTTACTGTCAGTCATGTACTAAACTGTGGACATTATGGGCTTCCTGAACAAATGCTACTCTCCATTTTTCTACACTGTTGAAAAAAAAAAACAGGACAATGAAAAACATAACATAAAGATAACCTCCTTGGCGGAGGTAATAAACTTTGTTGTAATGATCCACACTTTGCACTGGTTCCTGCTCACTTTACACTACACCTTGCATAACGCTCTCAATGAAAAATCCAAAGTCTATATGCTATATAATAGTAGTCTACTCTGTCCTCATCTTGTTCATCATGTTTATATATGTATATATATATATATATATATATATATATATATATATATATATATATATATAATATATATGGGTAATGTATTCTTGGTCTTATTTTTTGTTTGACATTGATTTAACTTGTGATACAATTAGTAATATAACAGAGCCAAGAATTTAGTGTGTAGTTTTTCTCAATAATGGAAAAGGAATGCTCCTTTTCTAAACTGTAATTATGCCAACCAAAGACAAAAGGGAAAAAAACTGTAATATGTGCCATTTTTGAGCATAAACATGTGGATTGAATCACTTTATTCTTTTAGTCAGTGTGTACAAGCTGTGGGGCCTCAGCTTTTCTTCAATCCATAGAAACATGGGAACAATTTTGCATAGCAGACTGTACTGTTTTTTTTTCTAATGTGACTGTATCCGTTTCCTTTGCTGGCCTCATATTTAGGTGACCCTGTTAAAATATGGTGTGTATGAAGTTCTATTCACCCTCTTGGCCTCCTGCATGAACAAAGATGGTCTTCTGGTGGCCCGTGGCAGAGGTTTCATCACCCGTGAGTTTCTGAAGAGCCTTCGACGTCCTTTGAGTGACATGATGGAGCCCAAATTCCAGTTTGCCTCACGCTTCAACTGTCTGGAATTAGATGATAGTGACCTGGCCTTGTTTGTAGCAGCTATTATCTGCTGTGGAGGTGAGCTACCTTTTTGTTTTGATGGGATGGAAATGACTTAATTACAGTAGTAAAATAAATTCTAAAGTGCTCTTATAGCTTCAATGTATACAAATGATCTTGTTTTTCACTTCAAATGTCTGATTTCCTCTATTCCAGATCGTCCAGGCATACTGGACGTGTCTCTTGTGGAGCAGCTGCAAGAAAGTATCATTCAGGCCCTTCGGCTCCACCTGCTGGCCAACCACCCCGATGATGCCTTCCTCTTCCCCAGACTGCTCCAGAAACTGGCCGACCTCCGCGAGCTGGTCACAGAGCATGCTCAGTTAATCCAGGAAATCAAGACAACAGAGGATGCGTCTCTGCACCCGCTTCTTCAGGAAATATACAGGGACATGTACTGAGAATCTGAATATCCACACAGATCAGTGTGTGCAGTAAGCAGCTTATTGTGTTTTGTGTAGATGCACAGGACTGACAAAAAAAAGCTGCATTCAAAGTCTTCACTGGAACAAAACACAGATGAATTTATTTATCAGGGAGGCAGCTCTTGGAAAGTAGCATGAGTGCTCAATGAAAAAGGGATATGTTTTACCCCAGAGGTAATCACTTCTGCTAAGGTTGTAATGTAATCAGCTGCATCTGTTGGCTTGCTGCACAAACACAACCAGTGAAACTCAGTGAGCAAGGAATAAAACATGACACTTGATCATGTTGCACTGAAATGGGGCTGGTCCTAGATGTGCTTTTTCACGTTTCTAACATTGCACAGTTCAAGCCCAATTTTAAGAATATTCTCTAGTTTTTTTATGATGTCGTTTTTTTTGCCTCTGCCCTACCCTTCCACCAAGTTTTATTGAAATCAATGCAGTAGTTTTGTGTTATTTTACAGACAGACAAACAAGCCAGTAAATCAAGAGAGAACTGTGACACTTTGGTTGAGGTATGCTTTATACAAGTGTATTTCTTGTTAAAAATTAACCCATAAAGACCCAAACATTCATGGTAAACCACAATCATTTACTGATATAAAGTGTTTAATTCATGTTCATCCACTAATCTTATCAATAGATTTAAATCATTGGTGTACAATTCAGTATGTTATCTTGTCATGGTTATCAAATATGAGGCTTCATAGTAAATGTGGAAACAATGTCACCTTCTACAACATTAATTGACTAATCCTAGTGAGTTGGATCAATGGCAGTGGATGGAGACACTTTCTGTTCAGTTCATATATTTTACTAATAAAGTAACTTTTTTCTTCAATTTCCTCTGTTTTTAATATAATCACTCTCAAGTTTAATTTGAGCTTTTATGAACATCGACATAATCTGTACATTAAATATAGAGGGAAATACTTGATTTTTAATTAAATAATATAAAATACAAATCATTATATAAGAATACATGTTGATAAATCAATTAAAAAGGGTAATTAATTGGGGAACTGCCACAAAAGTAGCACTGGGTTTTTATGGGTTGATTTCCACAAGATTATTGAAATAGTCTTTGCTTCTAAAATGAATGTACACACACATTAACAACACTGACATAAATACAATCACTAACACTAAATCAGTAGCCTATGTGTGAATAATGATGATTTGAAGTCATCCTCAATGCTTGGGAGCTGGTTGAACTAAAGCTGCGGCTATTCAACGTCAGATGTATATACTGTATTGTGTTGTGTTACTTCAGACAGTTAATTACTGCGTTACTGAAAGATGACACTTCTATTCTGAGCACTTTCGGTTTTTTGTTGAGAAAAAAAATCTCTGTATTTGCAAGTAAAAATGAGTCGTAAAGTTTGAGTTTGTTTTGAAATCCTCATCAAATGCATAAGCATAAACCTTCAAGTTTTTTTTTTAGATCAGTGTTACAGAATATAGCAGGGTTAGGCTCCAACACCCCCACAATCCTCAGGAGGTGAAGCGCTTCAGAAAACAGATGGATGTTACAGGATATTTTGTGCCCTTTATTATTTTTTTTATAATATTCTGTGAGCCAGTATCATTTGTTTTAACCACAAATATAATTGTCTGATGCATTTTATGTATTATTTTGTAAATATAACAACTCTGTGATGTCAACAATTTGTGGAATTTGTGCATGTAAACATAAAAAGGAATGGATGGGATAGTGTGGTTTCATTTCTTGTTTTAATGACAATTTTTATATTTTTAGTACAGAATAAATAATAAATGAATAAATGAACTCACCTAAACAAATAAACTAATATATTTATCTAAGGAATGTCTGCTCTAACTTATTGATCTGTGTTCAACCCAATGCTATTTTTGTGGCAGTTCCCAAATGAATTTCCCCACTTTGTTTTTAACTTTAAGTTATTTTTCACCATTTATTCTAATACAATGTTTAATATTTTGTATTCTTATGTGAAAATTATGTGTCTTCCTATACTTAATTCTCTGATCATGTAGATGTTATTAAAAGCTGTCAGATTTTATTTTTTTTTTTTGCTTGAATTAAGCAAATAAATAAATAAATAAATAAATCTGACAATTCAACAAGTGAAAACTGTCTTGGTAAGATTTCTTGAAGTAAGATTTTCCAGATCTATTATCTAAAAATAAGTTCTTCTGTCTCACTGAAAATGTACTCTTCAGGTGATTATATCTTATTTTATTTATTGATGAGATATTTGGAGTACAATAAGAAAAATAAACTTGGTTTCATTTTCGCAGTGGAGAAGATGGCTGTGTTTCCATGTTCACTACTGAACTTCTGAATATCCAAATGGATCATATCTGATGATGACTGTGAAAAAATTATGAATTGTAATTTGCTCTCATGTTCTGAAGATATCAAACACTTTAACTCAGTGGAGGGTGTCGGGTGTCAGTGGCTGTTTATTGATGGGTTAATGTCTTGTTTAATTGACATTTTTAAGACAAACACTTCAATTCCATTAAATTAAATTGTATTTATAAATTGAATTGAAAAATTATTTACTTCAAAAAGGTCAGTCAGACAGAAGTCAGCAAAATTACACTGTTAGTTGTAATACCTAAGTTTAGATATCACCTACAACTGTAATGTTTATTCAGCCTCATGTGTGGTCCGTTATGGTTTCTATGCGACTGGAAGAAATCCAAATATTACAAAGTGTATTTTTCTTATTTCTTGTCAATCTCAACACACTTAAGTTATGACTTTCAGGGGCTGCATTTGATTTCCAGTGGGTCAGACTAGTAAAGTAATAGTTTAACAATGATAACTGAAATGTTTTTCTTTGTTTTAATGCAAAAAATCCCACCCCAGAGGGTGACTGTGGCTCATTTGGTAGAGCAGGTCATCCTATGACTGAAAGGTCAGTGGTTTGAATCTTAGCTCTGGATGTCCACATGTCAAAGTGTCCTGAATTGCTTCATTTCTAGTCCAAATAACTCATCAAAACTTAGAATGAGACATAATCACCTGAAGAGTAATTTTTCAGAGATATAAAGAACTTATTTATACACAATAGATCTGGAAAGTTTTATTTCAAAAAATCTTACCAAGTCACTTGTTCAATTGGCAATTTGTTTATTATTATTATTATTATTATTATTATTATTATTATTATTATTATTATTATTATTATTATTATTATTATTATTATTGTTGTTGTTGTTGTTGTTGTTGTTGCTTAATTCAAGCTAAATATCTTGAAATATTTTTTAAACTTGTTTTTAGAGGAACATTTCCCCTCGTTTCACCAGCAGAGGCCTTGCCTTTGCTCCCCCGCTCCAACAGGTGGTGCTAGAGCTTCGTCGAACACAAACTAGGTCGTCATGAAAACCAGGAACTAACTTTCGTCAGCGCTGCTCATATCTTCTGAAAATGTCTGAAAGTATAAGCGAACCCCCTCAGAAAATATTTACCTGCCAGTTGTGTGGTTTAAGCAGCCCTTTTACATACTACGGCCAGAAACCGCCAAACACCAGAGCCATTGTGTAAGTGAAATCAAACCCAAATGCTTCAAGCTAATTATGCTAAAGCTAATGTCAGGCGACGCAACGGCACCTAACGTTGGCGATAAGGACACATGTGAAAATCCTCTGCGTATTGTAGATATTTCAAAATGTCATTTTTCCCCTCTTTCAGGCTGCTCGAGGAGTGTTTTGTGACTAAGGACCCGTTCAGTCCGGATAAGGGGAAGTTTCTTGTGCTGGGCTCTACCTGCAGTATGTGCAGCAGCTGTGTCTGTGTTGGATCGGTAAGAATACTGCAGTGTTTACATGTACCTGCTTATGTAGTTTGTGAGGACAGGAGACTGTGAGACAACAGAGCTATAAGTGCACGTTCACTTCCACTTTGAAATCCAAGCAGTGCTCCTGTTAATTTTTTTCCCCACTTGGCATCATCTGACCTTCTAGTGGCGAAAAAATAATGGATCTGGAGTTTTTCTCTTTATAATCATGTGGTTTATGTATATACCGAGTGAATATTGAGCATTTTAAATATTTTAATCCGGTTTCACTGAATGATTATCATGATAAGGCTCATACTGAACTCTGCTTTCCTCTCTGTCAGGACTGCAGTCTTTTCTACACCAAGAGGTTCTGCATGCCGTGTGTGAACAAGTACTTGGACCAGTTCCCTCATCAGATTCAGTCTGAGCTGGCCAAGAAGAGGCGGAACTCCAAGGCTGCTGTGTCCTAACTCTGGGCAATAGGTCCATATCCTGACAAACATCTGAATAGCTTTTGTCATAAAGATGGGTTGACCCTCCCACCCCCCAAACCGAGTACTTTTGATCCAAACCAAACTGAGGGAATACCATGTTTTTGTAGTCTGGACAGTGTTTATGAAACGAACACTACGTTTGTTGTGGTAGGTTAACTTAAAAGGTTCTATTTGTTTTTCAGTTTAAAGTCAGAAATTGGTACATTGAGTTGCCACATTGAGAATCCAAATCCATTTTGACAAGCATTTGTCATTAAGGTACTCTCTTCCTTTCATTGTCTCTGAACTTGATGAATTATAGATGTTGCCAAATGTTTAGTAGGCTTTCATATGACATGACACAGGTTTTATTGCTTTTTTGTAACACATGATATGTTAACATTAATATTTATATGATGTGTTTTGACAAATGTGTGCTCTGTTGACTTCTGTGAAGCCATAACAATCTATTTTACTATGCCTTAACCTATACAAATGTTGCACAGTAATATGTCTGGGTTTTGTTTATCCCTGGGTCAAACTATTAAACTTTAATCGTGTTCATGTTGTAGCATTGTATCAGTTATACTTTTTTTGTGTCCCTGAGTCCCATTTTTAAAGATTTTAGTGTCAGAATGAGCTTCATAGCAAGTTTATGTTGCCAAAAATATTGAGTAGTCCTCAAGTTTTCATCTCAGGAATTACTCTTTACAACACAGCTCAGTTTGTAGCAGCATAAACACATTATGCATTAAGTGAGATCCCGGTGATAACACTGAAATAACAGATGGCTTCGCTGTATTTATCACGAGATCTTTGACTTCTTTTTCAAGGGTTAATTGAAACAGCATGGTCCTTAAAGGCAGGCCCAGTGTTTTTTTTTTTTTTATTATTGGCAATTGCTGCTGAGGACTGTAGAGTGACACTCGCTTTAGAGTGAACTAGGACATCACAAACTCCTGTGCACAAGTGGTGCTTACTCTATCTGATGCCTTCACCAATTACCACATGTTTCCCAAATAAATGTAACCACTCTGGAGTCTTGACATGTAAACTAATTGTATACTGAAAAGCCTTTTTTTTTATAGGCACATTGTGAAAACACAAGGCTGTGTGTGACTGTCAAGGTCTTAAAAACATCTTGTTTCCGTTCTTGTGTACAAGCAATTACACCTAGTCAGACACACAAACCAGCCCTGTGGCACCAGTGGCAAAGTCTGACAGTGATAGGCATGTTGCCAATGATGACGGAAGGCTTTCTGCCCATAAGATGATGTCATCCACTACTAGGAGGCAGATCTGTGGGGTTTTTGGACATTTTCCTGCATTAAACCTAGCTGCAATTGTCCTCAAACAACCTTGAACGTTTAGCAGTACAGATTTACACTGATTGAATCATGTGTACTTGAACCATTTATGTGACACCAAATCAGATCAAGCTGTGATGTCTGTCAGCACTTGCACAGTCACTTGGTGACTGATTTATGTGATAGTGTTGCCAGCCTGGAGCAAGACCTTGGTGCAACACTGGCTGGGAGACTAGGCTTTTCATATATTGGTGTTTTGTTTTTTACACTTGAGACAACTGTTTGATTATTGTTAAAAGTGCGCAATTGACAAAGTAAAATAAAACGAACTGAAAATGATGAATTCTGTTGTCTGTTGTGATAAATGATGTACTAATAAGATCTATGGAGACTTTGGATGTACAGCCTCATTTCTTTCAGTTTTTCCCATGTATATTGAACATCGCACACAATAATTAGGCCATATTCATGTGTGGAGTTACTCCAGTGCAGCTCTGTGTTCCTCCTGTTCGGCTTTAAGAGCTCTCAGTGGGCGGTCCTAGAGCACAGACCAATGAATTGCCTTCTCTGTTTAAATAGTCCTTGATGTCAACTTTCTTCCTTCACTCACGGCTCCGTCTAACGCCATGTTGGCTGTTATGACTTGATTTGTTGTTTTCATCTGCTTACTACGGAGTTGACAGGAGTGGCTCTCCTAAACCCTTCAGCTGCTCTGGAGACACTTTCTTCACTTTTTGCGCGTAACACTTTTGGATGATACGCGCGGAGTATTCATGCTTCGTCCCCGTGACTTTGCATTTGAACGGAATACTACTTGGAAATAACAGTCGTCGAAAGGGTTTGGTTGTTGTTTGAGTGTTTCCCCTTGTCATATGTGCAACAAAATGTCAGATGTTCGCCTTTCTAATGCGAGCCCGACATTGGAGAGAGTGGATGCGCGGCAGCCGGACAATGTCAGACCGGTTCGCAGATGTCTTTTTGGCAGACCTGACGGAGAGGAGATACGAAGAGATCTGGAGGTGAATTTACAGGAAGATGTGCAGCGGTTTAGGGAGACGTATAATTTCGATCCCGTTAACGACAGACCGCTTCCTGCGGGTGATTTCGTGTGGCAGGAGGACAGCGACGCACCGGAGTATTATCGCAGACCGCCTCACGGGAACCAGCGGCAGGATACCCAGGAGAGGAACGAGGATCGTTCACCAGGCAGAGACGGCTCGAGGAAGAGACCTGCAAGTGGTTCAGGTGACAAGCTTTGACTCACTGACACTGTCACGCCTTTAGTTTTTCTCTGCGGCGCGTCCTTGTAGTACCGATGCGTGTGCGCAGACGCGCCCTGTGCGCCCATGTACCGCAATGCAAGGCAGCACAGTGCCGAGTTCAACTTAAAGCTGCGGTCATGCATTTGGAAACACAACAGTTGCTTATATTTTCCCCGTTGGAGTAAAAAAAAAATCTATGCTGACTGCATTCTCCTCATCTTCCTTCTAACTTACACACGGTTCATTAAAATGCTTTTCGGCTTCAGCCGGACAGAGCACAGGTTGTCAGGTGTCGTGTAAAGCAAACGTGCAACTCGACACAAACATCCTGACGAAATGTACCTCTCGTGTGCCACGCAGGTTCATGTTCCACGGAGCAGTCCAGTAAAAACGCAAGAACCAACAGAGATGATGATGATGACCAGTCGGGCGGTGCAGTCAGTCTGCCAGTGGAGCTGAGCACCAAACCTGAGGTCCAGTGAATAACAGGTCAGTCAGTGACAGAACACATGCAGAGGGTGGGTGTGAGGACTGGAGGAGCAGTGCCCCCTGATACGGAACACAGCGGATGGAAATACACACATTTGTGCACAGGCTCGTCCTCGGTCTGTGAAAGTGTGTGTGTGTGTGTGTGTGTGTGTGTGCAGGCCCTTATACGTGACTGTTCCTCCCGTTGTGTGTACGTGTGCGTGTGCACGAGCCATATCAAGCATAAGCCACCGCGTTTTCAATTGCACCATTCAAAGCCTGTTTCCTCTTTCTGTCCCGCAGAGCAGGGAGACAGACCTGTTGCTGGTGGAATACTGTAGCCTTTCTCATCATCTGACAGACGACAGAGCGGGGAGAAAATGTTCAAAAGCAGCCTTTCTTAAGAGGGGAGGAGTAGAGGCTGCACAAGCACTGAATATGTACACTATCAAGTTTTGGCACTCTTTTTTAATTAATTTGCCTCAGAAGCAGCAGACGATGTAGCAGTGTGCAAAAGGATTTTTGCTCATTTTTTTCTACTACCTACGTTTTCAGATGTAGCACATAAAAAGCATATTATGCTTTTCATAACTTTAAGTGTATTTCAGTTTGTGAATTTGACTCGGGAAATTGCAGTGCATTTTCCAACAGAGAAATGTTATTTTGTTTAAAGTGGTCATGTTGTGTCATTATTCAGGTAATTTGATGTAAATTAAAATGCAGATTTCAAAAGTCAGGGTTATTGGGGAAACAAATGTCTTCAGTTTTTCTTTGGCTTTATTGGTCCCAGTGTTATGTTTTATTTCTGAAGGCCCAGATGGCCACACTGTAAGTTGAGGGTCCATCTAACTGGGAATAACCATGACAGATAAAGTTTACATGCAAATATTTTTTTCTTGTTACCCATTTTATTTGTTTTAATAATTTCATACCTGTTCCCTTTTTTTTGCCAAAGTTTGTGCCTTTTTTGGGGTGGGTGGGGTGGCTAAACTGCTGAGCAATATCCAATCAAATTTAACAGTATTTGCTAATAGTCCTAAGAATTAACTTTGTATTTTAAATTAGGTGAGTTAGAATAGTTCACTGACCCCAGCCCATGTTAATTCATGGTTATGTCCAGGTTAACATAGATAACATGTTAAAATCACTGGGCTGTACTTTATGCAAATATGTGAATCAAAGATCCTTCTTCGTGGTGTGGAATTCATGTGGAACATGTAATTGCACTATTATTAATTTCTCATTTTTGTGAGGGCAGAAAAACAAAGTTACACTGCCTTGGTTAGTGTAAGGCTAGTCGTCCATTGTTCTGGCACATCAAGCCGTATCGTCGGAAAGCCCCCCCTCGATTTGCGGTATTGGTACAACAAGTAGGCATGTGTATGGGTGTGTACAAACATGTGGAAGTACTCTGTTATTCATTCACCCATGATTGCAATGGCATGCTAAAGAAGGTATATACCCAAAACATTCATGGGCGACTACAACAAAAAATGCCTTTTGTTTCTTTTATTTTCCTACACATAATATTATCCAGCTCTCAATCACAAAGACAACTGGGGAAACAACCTCTTTAATTATCCATTTACATTAGCATACATAACTAGCCATCGTGTTTGCAAGGTGTTCATGTAGTTCTGTGCAGTTCACACAGATAAACATGTATCACACCAACAATTTCAGCCGCCTTCCTCCATGCCTCGCCCTTTACTTTTGTATCTCTATACGTGGCGAGTGAAAAATCAAATAGAATGGGCATTCCGCTGACAGCGGTGATCAGAATCTCCTCCATTTTTTAATATTTTTTGAGGATCTTCTTTCGTCATGGACACACCTCCATGATCTACTGTCATTGGATAATGGATGTATGCTTGCTGTGGTAATTTGCATGAAGTTTAGCCGAGCCCAACTTTTTGACGTGCCACAGGTCTCCATCTCACGGTGCCAGAATCCCACAAGGCTTTGCGAGTATGGCAATAACGGTTGGCCGGATTTCATTGAAAATGAATTGATTACGTTTGATGTGCCGGATTAATGGATGACTAGCGTAAAACTTTGAAGTGTACCTGTGTGCCTTTTTTTTTTTTTTTTTATAAGAAAAACACTGAAAAAATTATACTAACTTATTTATGTTGAGCTTTTTGTGGGTGTATGTATAGCTTTCCAAAGCAACATTTTTCCACATATGTAAATATATATTTTCATTATTGTTTTTAAGATCAATAAACTCTTGCAAAACTGAGCCTATAATTGACTATATATCCTGTGTTTTTTTGTTGCTGGTGAAATATGCATGTGCTCACTATTTTAATATTCTGATTGCAAAGCATAGATCTACTCCACCCTTCATAAACACTCACTTGTAATCTTTAGTTGTAAGTGAGCCGCCCATGTAAACTACAGTGATCTTTGTGACTACAAAATCTTGACTGAAAGAGCTGCAACCACATTATTAAAGAGATTTAACGTGACGTGCAGTTTGAGGAATGACACAGCAGTGATGGGATCTGGAACTATATCATACCTAATCAACCACCTAACCACTCATGAGTCACATCACTCTTTAATTCACTTTAGTAACCCAATAATATGTATTTAAAAAAACATATGCAGTCTGCTAGATTATTTAGATGACCAGAGCATTTGTAAATGTTCCTATAATTTAAAAAGAAAAAAAGACTTTTCCAATAATATCGCTTGAGTGCAATTAGCTTTAATCAAAGAAATCGGAGTGCAATCAGGTATAAATCCACTGCTCGGTTCCACATCTTAAATACATACACATACTTCTGACAGAAGGCTGTGACTGTGCTGGATCGTCTCACCCCAGCTCTACCTCTCAAGTTGAAAACAACAAGGGTAAGTCCTGAGGAAAAGAGGGAAAAAAAGTTTCCAGTTATTGGCTTTCCCTGGCTCCAATCAGATCAGTGAAAAGAAAAGCAGACCACTTATAAGCCAACCAGTCAGAGAGCTGTGGGAGGGAGCTTGGGACAGTACAGCCTGTTCTTTTCATAAAACACACACCACCCAATTAGTTTCATTGGCTGCCTCTTTCCTGTTGATACCAGTGGTGTGTAGGAGTCAAATACAGAGAGCGAGTGAGAGAGCTATTCCTACAATAGATCATATTGGCTCTGGTAATTACTATTGAGCTCACTGCTTACTTTTTAAACACCCAGAAATAATTTGTAATAGTTTTTAACAAAGACAATATGTGATTCCTCTTGGCACTTTAATAACTGTATATCTTCATTAACACAACGTTTATCTTGGCTGCAAACACAACCTGCATTTTTTTTGCATCTTGTCATTTGTAGGTTTCCTGTCTGTCTGCTATAAATGTACTAAACAATCCATTTTCCCCATTAGATTTAGATGAAATTTAAGCAAAACAATGGTTACTAATCTTTTGTTGCTGATCCATAGAGGCTTATGAAAATCCTCTGCCCTTTGCAGAAAACAAAGCAGCTTCAAATCCTTATGAACAAATTCAAATGTTTATAGTAGATGACATTCTTATGTATTTTCCTTTTGTTTATGTTACACTTGCTAATAATATCAAGTTTTGTGTCCAAGGAAAACTGTTTATTGTTCACTCATGTATTTATCTGATGTTTGTTGTGACTGAATATATCCTTCAAATGCCAATTCCTTCTATTTTCTCCAATTTCCATCAAAAATATTAACAGTTTCAAAGTAACATTAAGACATTTTTTTTTCCCTTTTTGATGCAGATGAATAGATATTACAGAGGAACAATCTTTATGATTGAAAATGTGTCCTTGAGGTCCAGCTTTTCTAAATCAGGATCTGTTTAGCCTTAGGAGGCCCTTAACCTTCAGGTGGTTACAATTACCATCATCTGGTGTCCACATAAGAGTGAATGCTATGGCTGACAGGAACCAAACAGATGTTAAAGTTAATGTCAGTCAACAGACTCAGGCATTTTTAAAGTTGATGTGTACTGAGCATATGATGAGGACATGGTGCATATTTATTACCTGGACAGCTGTAAATCTGATGTAATCTCCAAGCAAGATTAAAGGCTGACACTTACTGCACCTTATTGCTCAGTCTGACTAATATCTGAGAGTTTTTTCTTCTTTTGTACATTGTATTATTATAATTTTTTTGGGGTGGTGGTGGTGCTTGGCCTCTAGAGTATAATGTTAAGTGGTTCAAAACTGAGCCAAATAAACAGAAATATTCATGAAAAACACCACAAGAAGTAAGCACTTATTTCAACTCAAAAACAGTTACTTATCGATTAACCCTAAAATCATACGAACATAACTTGTGAATGTTTATTATTTACCCAATGGAAAAAGTATAAATTTTGGCCAAATTTCATTTTTGTTGCCCTTTTTGTTTTGCTGAAAATATTTTGTGCTTGCAAAAAGTGTTTTTCTGGAGTGTAGCGAAATTGGTATATCACACAAAACTACAATGGAAAGACCTTTTTGTACAAGTAGATTCATGAGCAAAAAACAATGGATACTGATAAATGTCACAACAAGCAAAGTTTTGAAACAAACAACACAGTTTCCCTTTGGACATATGTGCAAAACCTTACTGTATTCCACAGTTGAAACACATCTCAATATAGAGTTATCTAAAAGTCTGATGTGGCTGTTCAGACTACAAATGATTAGAGCTGTATGTTATAGAGGTCCACATATGGAAGTGGCCTAGATCAGCTCTGAAAGAGTCAGATTACATGTGACTGGTGCTGTTCACACACTGATGGGAAAAAAAAACCTCACCACACATACCAAGAGTAACTAAAAACATCACTTTTGCAGTACTTACCTGCAGTATAGTATAATATAGCCTCAATACAGGTCTAAATTTTCATGCAAATGGTGTCATTCAGTATTACGCACACACACACACAAACTGTAAACTGAAATTGTAAACGTTGACTTCACTGGTTGCCATGTTTACTTCAGTACAACAGCATACTGTGGCTGATGTCTTTGGTTTGGTGTGTTATGTGGCTCAGTTCAGGGCTGTGATCAGTTCTCACTGGAATTTGATATTGGTCAGATCTGAGAAATATGACAAACATCGAAAAAACAAACAAACAAAAAAATCTGAACTGAGTACAATGACAGGTGGCGTGAATGTAGCTCAGGCAACAACTGACCCTTGCAGGTGGGTTCATTTATTTGTCTGATGTGACCTGTCATCTGTGCGTTAGGGGCGTGGTCACACATGACTGACATTTCCCTAGCTCCCATATTAGTTTTGTTGCATCATTTGGACCAGAGCAATTTAATTCTTTAACATATGTTGTGATTTGGCACCTTTTTTTTTTTTTTCGAGAGGCATGACTGTCAAGCTATGCGACTGACATGAGAGCTCAAAAGCAGCAGTTGACTTACGCAGGTGGAGAACCAATATAGCTGACGAGTTTGTCGTTCAAGTGAAAGAGGTCAACTTTTCACCTCACTTTGGCGAGGTGAAAAGTTTACCTCTTTCACTCTGAGGATGATAGCCAACACATCACAGTACAGATGTAACATCACTGTTTTAAATAAAGACAGCCAGCCAGTCATGACCTCAAAATTAGAGTTGATACAAGGTGTGGATGTCTCTGTGTTTGTGTTACCATACTCTGCTGATCGTTTCACTGACACCCACACACAAAGCCAAGGCCCCTCATTGACTTCCAAGAGTTGTGAAGTACGTAGATCTGTCCCTGCAAACATCAGTTCACTGTCAGCTGTCTTTGCTTTGCCTCCAAGACAGAAAAATGCTTCCATATTCCCAGAGTTAAATTAGCAGGCCCCTAATTGTTGCTGCAGATAACAAGAGGAGAAATGGGTCATAAAAGTCTGACATCTTGGAGCTGGTGCTATGAATAGATATTCCGCAGAAGACCGACAGAGTATGAGCTCACAGTTTGGCAGCCTTAAAGTTTAGTTAGTTTTTTTTTTTTTTTTTTTTTTTTTTTTTTAACAAATGTCTTGTTTTATTCTGGAAATACAGCTTCCCCATCTGTTTCTTGTTGTTAATAATTTGTCTGATTTTTTTTGTATTTCTTCTTTTTTTTTTTTTTTTTTACTTTACAAGGGGCAGGGCTGCTTTATTTTTCCGCTTCACTCTGCCTCATGGTCATGTGCTCTTGGCAGCTGTGAGAATGGTGGAGATGAAGGGGAGATAGTTAAGGGGGGAGAAAGAAAAGAAGGAAGGAAGAAATATAAAAGGAAAGAGGTAGAAAGGATGGAGTTAAAGACAGGAATGAGAAGACAAGCTTCTTGGCTGTGCCTTGGCTTGGCCGGGCCAAATCACGTCGACTGCAGGATGTAAACAAACTAATCTGCCAATGTGAAGTTTTTACACATTTTGGTTTTGCTCTAGGCTCAGTGACTCATGTGGTCCTGGCTGTGTGACCTGGCCGACTATAGCACTGCTGACTTGAGTCATCTCCTGCCGCACAGGTCATCGGGACACCACTACACTGTTACATATGAAGCACCTCAAATGAAATGCACATTTTCTAAAGCTCCTTCAAATTTACTGTGAGATAATATAAAGATAAATGGCAGGATATACTTTCAAGAATAAGTACTCTGTAGTAATATCATGGAAAACTAAAGTATTTTTTATAACCTGAAGGCCAACTGAATGTTGTAAGACCTGCACATGAGACAAGCACATGAATGCACCATTTTACCCCTCTTTCCATCCCTTTGCAGGTCACATGTCTTTGATTTCTTTCATCTGGCCCTGAGGGTTTGATGACATGTGTGTCTGAGGGAAAGGAAGAAGAGCCGCTCAGCAGAAATAAGGCAACAATCAACTGCTGAGGTGACTCGTGCTCCAGCTAATGACATGAGGCTGTGTCTTTTCCACATATACATCACAGTTCAGGCAGCTGGGAAATGGCACATGAGGCCACTGTAATATAACCCCAAAGTATCTGAATATGTAGTGTATGTGTTTTTGCTATTTGGCAATAACAGCAGCTACACATTAAAAACTGCCTTTGACAATGAGATTCACCTCAAAAAATGAAATCTCATTTGTGATTTATGCATGAATGCACATAATTGAACATTTTTGTCATTGTACATACCTGTTTGGATGCTACCATGAGTTTATAATCATGGAGAACAGTGCATGAAGTTGTGTGCATGTGTGATTTACTGACAAAACTCCAGTGCAATATGGTAAAAGCTTGGTTGATATGAATCAGGGCTGAAAATCCCATTTAATGTTTTTTTTTTTTTTGGGGGGGGGGTAAAAAGTAATATTTCAGAGAGTAATTTCTTGGGGGAGGTATGAAAAATAATTCTCTCTCCCTCTCTCTCTCTCCTGCTCCTTTGGAACTTGCCTTGCAGGGTTGATGAATGTTATTAAATGTAAAGGTAGTTATAGTATTGTTCTGTCGTAGTGCATATTCTACCTGTATACAGGTTCTTCTATGTTCAACCAACAAAATCAACAATTTTATTACATAGAAGGTGGAAATGATGCACCTTTATGACTGTATCTAACAGAATTTGTGTGCACCCTGCTCTAATTTCACTGTAGTCCATCAAAGTAACTTCACAAGAAACTGAAGCTCAACATAAGTCCCAAAACAATAGAGGAAATACCATCAAGAATAATCCAACATCAAACTGCTCTTCAAAAATATAGCAGTAACAGTGAGGTCCTCATCTCTGTCACTGATGTCAACAGAAGTGTCAGGCTCTGTCAGCCCCTTACACCACCCTCCCTGACGCTGAACAGTCTGTCTCTTATACATAGAAATAAGGTCTTGTCGATATTCAGAAATACCCCAAACACAATTTTAACACAACAAAGGTGTTGTCTTTATAATACTAGAAGTTGAAATAAGAGAGTTCTCTGTGCTTCTGTCTGATGGGCTCAGACTCTCTGTGCTCAACTGACTTGACTTTGCCTAATGAAACTACTATGAAAAATGTTCATAAGCATTTCATTCCTTTGTTATGTACATCTTTATAAAAATGCCTTGATATCATTGGGGTCTTTCTACTTATCTGGTGTTTTGGAGCAGTAAAAAATGACCAGATGTTTGTAATCTTTCTTTTCTCTGCCATTTCAACTGACCTGGTTGGCTGACAATTGGACACACACACAAGGTCATTTGCATACACCCACCACTAAACTAAAATAAAGCTAATATGCATTATTATCAAAGATTTATTTTCCCCAAAGAAGCTGAACAAAGTTTTGTGACATTATTTTTTTTAACAATCTTTGACTTTAAAATGAATTAGGTAGGCCTATCTGTGAAACTGAACATCTAGGCCTAAGTCATGATGATGAGTATTAGCTTACAATAAAAAATAATAATAAAAAAAAGGCTAGCATCAAAATATGCTTTTCAAAATATGGACAGCCTGTTAGCGATCAGAAGCCAGGCTATTAGCTTACTGCCTGGTGGACTGATTACAAAACAAAAGACGAGAAATGTCACTTTCATGCTACAACCTTAAGCTTGTAGGACAAGCGGTGTGATGAATGACTTACTGGTTTTGACACATTAATGTCATTTCTTATCTTTGACGAGAGGAGAAGATCGCTTGCTGGCTGACACAGATGGAGTTGTTGAATAGCCCCTCGCTTAATGGAGTTTTGTACAGTGTTGCCAGATTAGATTGAGCGATTTCCATCCAATCACGTTCTAATACCTGCCCACTTCAGGAAAGAAACGTTTTCCACAGAAAACATTTAATAATTGAATAAACGTACATTTAAATGCATTTATAGTAGGCTATTAAACATATAAGCCCAAATGGAAAATTGTGTTTTCTCACAGTGTCAGGGGAAATATGAAAAACACTGACTACAGTACAGGCCCACTCCTTTGAGTGTTGAAACCACTATCTCATGACAATCAAAATAGGGGAAAAAACCTAGCCATCAGTAACATAGCCTAATGTTATATGAATTTTACAATTAATGAATTAAAAAGCATTAATGAATAAGAGGTTGTAACTGGCCATGCATTTTCTCTACATAATCTATATTCAGAACAAAAAATCAGTGTATTACCATCAGCCTCAGCTGTTACTCGTAGATCAAAGAATTAAACCTGTCCAACACCTACTGGGGACGTCTGAATGTAGAGGACGTCCATCCATTTTTGGACAGGCCGGGGCGCACCGCCATGAGACTGGACAGGAGAGGGAGTCTCATACAACTGAATAACTCACTGCAATGAAATGTTTTTTTTAATTAAATGTCCATAATACGAGTGAGTGAACTATACTGAATTTTGAATTTGTACTGTTTTTGAACCATAAAATAACAGTTTGTTGTGCTGTTTTTGCAATATTAAAAAAACACCATATGTTGACAAAAGCAGCCTAAATTTTATATACCTGCCCAATGTATTTTCCCCCTCCGCTCAATCTGGTAACACTGGTTTTGAGCTTCCAACCAAACCTCTAAATGCCTGGAAGGTACTCCCCGCCCCCAGTGGCTCTAGCCAATCACAGCACTTGAGGTAGATATTTAAATTTTCCCTGGGGAGGACTCGGCAATTGTACAGTTCAGCCAAGGTGAGTCGTCTGTAGCTTGATAAAGTTATTTAGCTGTAACCTGTGTAATGTTGTGAAATATTGTAAACTGTGTGCAACTTTGAATACTGCAATTGTTATATAGGCTGTGTATGGTTACCGGAATACGTAGGTATGCTAATGAGCTAATTAGGTTTTTTACTGTTGAGGAGGTTTAGCATAGGAATCAGACTGCTTTTGTATTTGCTTTAAGAATAGCTGTTTGAGCTGCATGACGTTTGAATAAAGCTATGTTTACTTGAAAGGGCTGGCTAGCAAGCTAGTTATCATTTAATAAAGGGCTCTCAAGTTTTCAAGACAGCTTGGAGTGAGATTGAGGCGGGGACAGGAGGCATGGCGGGGTGGGGTTAGTGATTTTGTCGCTAAAAGTTGCAAACACTGCCTATTTCAGACCTGTGTTCTGATTGGCTAACTCAATACTGCTGTATAAGCACACAGTAGTGTGCCACTGACTAAAACACAATTTTATTTTGAGCCCCCCACTAAAAAATGACTATCGCCGAAAAAATAATAAAGAGCTGAAACATGAAGACTACAGGACAAGGACAACAGTTAAAGACAGATGACAAAAGGATGTGAGGAGGAAAAGAGTGAAAAAAGATCAACCAGAGCAGCAGGGGTCCAGGAGAGTCCTGGTCCTGTAGAGTCCAGTCCTGGTCCTGTAGAGTCAAGTCTTGGTCCTGGAGAGTCCAGCCCTAGTTCTGGATCCACTATCCTGCATGTTTGAAATGTTTCCCTCTTCCAGGAGCTGAAGGTCATTATAAGATTCTACAGAGTTTGGTGAAAGGCTGATGATTTGAATCAGGTGTGTTGGAAAATGGGCCCATCTAAAACAGTGGTGTCAAACTCAATTTAGTTCAGGGGCCACATTCAGTCTAATATGATATAAACTGACCTAAACCAGTAAAATAATATAAATAATAGCAGAGTAACAACTTGTAAATAATGTCAACTCCAAAGTTCTCTGTGTTTTTGAGTGAAATGTAAACATCCATAAAGAAAACGTTTCCATCTATGAACTGTACTTTAACATAACATGAGCAAATATTAACGACCCCTGAAGTTCAGCAGAAAATAAATAAAATGTTAATTAATTCTTAATGTACTTAATGTAATTTACTTAATGTAAATGTTAATTTACATTAAGTTGTCAGTGGATAATATCAATGGAATTTAAGATGAGTCTTTTGGGTAAGATGGGTATTTTAAAAGCAAATACAAAAGCATTCTGATACATAGGCTACAGCTGCCTTGGGGGCTTGGTTGGGGGCTGAAAACCCCATCAAACTAGCCCATTAGAAAATGGCGAGGCTAAACCACTAAATCAGTGTAAACTAAACCACTTTAAGAAATCTTTTTTTTTTTTTTAAGTTTTACGTTTATAATGTGCAGTGCTTGTGTTGTGTTTTAATGAACATTAATACATTATTATTTAATATTATAATTAAATATAAATGATTGTATCCTTACAATGCTTTTTTGGCAGGATTTTTGCCTGTGATATTAATCATAATCTGTTTCGTTGTGAAAGTTTTTGTGACTGCCCTTGTAATGTATCTGCCAATGTCTCATCTAAATAGCATGTGGATGAGAATTTGTATAACTTTTTTAAACCAACAAAGTTGGAAATGAAACCTAGTTGTAGATGATCTCCAGGGCGTTTGACGATGACTAATGTTTGACCTGAGGACAGACGTGTGGCAACAGGAAATATCAGCACCCACGGGCCACAATGAGGTCAAACCAAAGCCGTCTAATGCCTGTTATTGGCGCTGTGATGGCTGAGCTGAGGTCATGACCTTAAACGAGTCAAATGTGAAAAGTTAAACCCCTACATGAAGGCAGCAGGTCAGATAAGAGGTACAAGGTGAGGAAAAAGTGTTTCACTAAAATCAAACCATCTACAACTTTTCTGTTTGCAGTAGCATTTTTCTAAACAATAGTTTTTAAGTCTATTTTCTTTTATCTTATTTTACTGTAGTATGTGCATCACTTTCAAACAACTTGAAAGTCATTGTTACCTTTTTGCTGGTGTTTATCTGTTTGTTTGTCTGTTTGTCTGTGTTCAAGATAACTCAAAAACTTATGGACGGATTTTGAGGAAATTTTCAGAATATGTTCGAAATGTGAACAGGAAGAACTGATTTAATTTTGGGGGTGATCGGGGTGTGGGGGGGAGGTCTACCTTGGCGGAGGTCTGCGCTCTCAGAGTGCTTTTCTAGTTTTTACTGTAACTCAATATCCTAAGTGCACTTTTGTTTTCTTGTTTTCACTTTGAATCAGTATAGAACCTCATTGTGGATGTGTTCAAGGACATGCTAGCCTCCTCCCTTTCACACTGTGGTGTAGTCAAGAATGCAAGAATGTGGAAAACACAGCAATGTATTTATTCCAAAAACAGATGTGTTGTTCTTTTTTTAAATAAGAATGTGAGTGTAAACATGCTGAGATACAAAACCACAACATGTGTTTCCCTTGATTCCCAATCAGGTGAATATTATTCCCATATCTCTCTACCCCTGTTTCCTGAATGCTCTTTTCTCTTAACAATGCATCATGGCAGACCATACTCATTACCATGGACTTGCATGGGTCAGAGCCTAAAACTTTTCAGTTTTTCCTGAAAACATTGATGCTGGCAAGATGGATCCTGCATACATGACACATATAATCAAAGCACAGGTTATGACCAGTGAGTTTAAGATGTGGTACAGGAGATAATACAGGCAAGAGTTAGTGTGTTTTCACTGTCAAGAGTCATGCAACTGAGAAAACATGAAAGAGATGAAAGTCATAAACTTTTACCATGATTTTTATTGCAATGCAGAAAAACCACATCACAAAGCTTTTAAGTTGGCCTTCATTTAGGTGAAAAGCTGCAGTGTCATGAAGGGGGATGCTCTTCTCCAGGGAGTTGACCTCTTTCAGGGGACACCAACTCACCCTGCATTTGACACCATTGTGTCCATGTGTGTGCATGTGTTTTGACTATGGATGAAAATGCATGACCCTGAAAGACATATTTAATCATGTCCCAGAAAGAGAAGGTCATGAACTCTTAGAATTGTTGGGACTTTTATATTAAGAGCTATATTGTTTATGCCTATACCAGGTTTCTGTTTCATGAACTGAGCAACAGAAAAATCTATTATATTTCTGAGACTAAAACACAAATTGCAATATTTAATCAATTGAAAATCAATATTTATGAGAAAATTGTGGTGTTACTGGTTTTACTGCTTCTGAAATATCCTCCTACAGTGACGAGGTGCATAGGTGATGTAGAGTGAAGGAACATTAGAGATACAATGGAAGAACAAGTGGTGCCAGGCAGACCAAACGCTACCCCCTCACAAACATTTTACCTAATTTGCCCTATCTCTATATCATTGTGACTGTTATCATTGTGACTGTGACATTGAGCTTTGACTTACAATCACCAAAATTTAATCGGATCTATTCTGGATCACTTTGCACATTTCCTGAAAATTTTATGGAAATTGGTCCAATAGTTTTTGCGTAACGTTCCTGACAATCTGAGAGACAGACAAGAACAAAAAAATAATCCAAAACAATTGGTGCCAGGCACCACAACCCCCCCCCCCCGCACAGGTTTTACCTGATTTGCGCTATCTTTTATCATTCTGAAACCACATTTTTGGTGACTGTGACCTCTGACTTGCATTTACCAACTATTAATGGGATCTATTCTGGAACATCTTGAACCTTTCCTGAAAATTTCATAGAAATTGGTCCAGTTGACTTTGTGTAAAGCTGCTTACAAATAAACACACAAACTGAACCAAAAACAATACCTCTCTCCCCTTTTGGGAGGCAGGGTACTAAGAGCAGCTTTGTAGTTTGTCTCAATGAACTCGTTCATGGAAAAAATAAGATTGTGTTTGCAATAGTGTAGGAGTTTATTCTCTCTCCTCCATTCCATATTTGCTTCTAAATCAACCAATTATGCAAAAGAACAGATAAAATACATTGCACTGAAATGTATCTCTTAAAAGGATCAAGTCAAAACAATATACTGGTGATATATGGATGAGGATAACCAAAGTTTCTGGTGGTTGTTTCACTTTATAAATTTTTGTCACACCCTTTAGCAGTAAAACAAACCAAGAATACTCCAACTTACAACATCAGTCTTGAGCACAAGTTAGACACGCACATACGCAACCCACAGTCAGGCCTGGGAGCTGTCCAGTGCAACCACAACCACAGTTGGGAGTCTAGTTCAGTGAAAGGCAAGAGCATCCTATTCACTTCTACTGCCCACATTTATCCTGGCTGTCTCAGTTTACACAGAGAGATGGTTTACAGATGTTAAAACCTCACATCTGCAGCTTCAGCTCAGTGCTGCTGTTGATTTGCATCAGCATTTTGTTGCAAGACGTTTTTACTATTAGTCATTGCTCACGGGTTGAAATGTTTTAACTATAGCACAACCTTGGCAATGCTGCAGCTTCTGCAGGTTTGTGTTGCTTGTGCTGCTTTGCTTCATGGAAAGAGCTGGACAGAAAAACTTGTTTTGATTATGTTGTATGGACTTGTGTTTGGTTGGTCAAAGAGAAAGAGCAAAAGAAAAAAGACAGATCTGAGACCTTGTTTTATTCTGAACATCTGTGGAATCAAGGTCACCTATGGCCCACACATCTGCCAGGCCCATGCACTTTCACACTTGAACACACACACACACACACACACACACAGACAAACCCTTAAGCTATCACTTCCCACACACTTTCACTGCTGAAGCAGCTCTTTTATCAAGGTTTCCAGTTAGACGTTCTGAACTAAGCAACACATGCGAAGGGGATATCCATCAACTTCTGGCACTGATCAGATCAAACAGGGGCACAATTGCACTCGTGCTTGCAATGGTGAACCACTTTGGTGTGTCTGTGTGTTTGTGTGTCAGTGTGCCGGTGTGTTTGTGTGCATGTGTGAGAACAGAGGAAGCAGCTAGCTCTAACAGAAATCAACACGTCTGTCTCCTTGCTAAACCACAGAGTAAATGTCACTTCCAGTACATCACTGTTGAAAGGAAAACCACTGAACCAACCTCATTTTCACATAAATACATGTAAACAAATGTATCAAGTTAATTTCATATTTTTAAAAAATGATTAAAAAACAGTAGAATGACTTGCTAAGTTTTTAACCTAAGACACTTTAACCTTTTTTTTTTTTTTTTTAAACATTGAAAACAGGTGTGTTTGGTAAAAATTGCACGACATCATATCTCCAGGGAAGCAAATCAACATGTTCAGCACCAGCCTCCTATCTCTCCTCTGGACATCAACCATCTGTTCTAGATAAATGTACACATGCACACACTGAAATCAACCCACACGTGCGTGCACTGAGCCTAATCCAAAACACTGGTCTCATTTATGATTGATGATGATGATGCATTTAGCCTGTGATACCAATAATGTGGCTGTATTTGTTGATTATTAACTGCAATTAAGCTCAAGAGAGTAAATGTACATTACTTTGAGTCAAATGGCACAAAGGGCAATGTACACACATTAGTTGACAGATGGACAAAAATCCAACTCCTACAGTGTGGGCTGTTTAGTCAAGTCTAGGGTTCGAAGTTCAAGTATCAATGATTGCAACTGTTTGACTGTGATAATATTTTATTTTATTTCTCATGAATCTCCTATGAACCAGTGTTTGTTTTTATGATACAGTTTGAGGATTTGAGTTTAATGTGAAGTAAATCTCCATTCATATCACAAATTATTTGTTTCATACCCCTCCACTGATTACTGGTTATTCATTTTCCATCACATTATGACTTTCATTATCCTGAAATGTATTCTCTTATTATTTTAATATCTTAGTTGCAACTGCATCCTTCTGCAGAATATATACAGCCAAACTGAATGGATTTTGTCAAATGTATCCATCTAGATAAAACACAGCTGTCTCGATAAGTCTCATTAGAAACACCACTTTAATGAACATATAAACATGGTGAAGCTGCTGTAATAGATTAGAACTTTATGGTTCATAATTCACGTCCACTTCTCAACATAGTATTGATTTTCAGAAGGTGTCCTTGTCACTTAATGATGTGCATCAGCCGCATACGTTCATCCCCTCTCCTGTAAATTCAATTTTACTTCATCAGCTCACTTTTAGTTATTATTACCATTAGCAGCAGTTATTACAGTTTAAGCTCAGTATTTTTGCAGCATTTGAGATGTACAGTGATCCCTTGTTTATCGTGGAGATTATCTTCAAAGTGAAATCTGCAAAGTAGTCACTGTTATTTTTTTTAAATACTTATTCTATATATTTAAAGGCTGTAAAACCCCTCTCCACACAATTTGCACACTTTTCTCATACAGTCATTACATTTTCTATCTATCTATCTATCTATCTATCTATCTATCTATCTATCTATCTATCTATCTATCTATCTATCTATCTATCTATCTATCTATCTATCTATCTATCTATCTATCTATCTATCTATCTATCTATCTATCTATCTATCTATCTATCTATCTATCTATCTATCTATCTATCTATCTATCTATCTATCTATCTATCTATCTATCTATCTATCTATCTATCTATCTATCTATCTATCTATCTATCTATCTATCTATCTGAGATAGTGAAGAAACTCAAATCGAGACAAAAACTTTACGAGAGTTCAACTGGTTGCTGTTGCTAATTTCCAAACCTGACTGTCACCCAGGACATTCATGCAGTTGAGTGCATTCTGAGCTTCCTCTATGGCTCCAAAGAGGCCTATAAAATGAGCCATAATTGTTATGTAGATGAGCGATGAGGTTATGTCCTCGGGTGTATAAATATATCTTTATATGAGAGCATGGTAGGTAATGAGCAGTCATTATGATACGGGCTGACTGAGATTGCACACTGACTCACTTCCCAAGGGCTCCACACTGAAGAATAAACACACACATAAGCTCAAAGTACTGGCAATTTCTGTGCTGGTCAGCAAATACACTGCAAAAATCTTCAGGTTGGTTAAACTTATAAATGAATGTTCACCTGCTACCTTGAAAATGTGAGTTAACTTAACTTGAATAATGAGTCACATATTGGAGTTTATAAAGTTGACTTCAGTACAATGTTCTCATTGGTCCAAATTTTGTTTTAAAATTATGAAAGTTGATTGAACTACAAATCACTTGTTATTGATTCTTAGTACTGTGAGTTAAAACAAGTATTTATTTCATATTATTTGTACAAAAACCTTGACTGAGCTAGTTAAAGATATACACATTTCTGTTTTGTAAAAACATCAAGTTTCAATTTAAGACTACATTCAGAAAAATGTTTCCTTGTCAAAGGAACATACTGTATAATTACTACAGATGAGAAAAAATAAGCCTTCCTTTACACTGGAAAAAAAATGCCTCTAAAAACAACCCCCCCACCCCCAATAGTAATACAATACATTTTTTGCTTGAATTAATTAATTATGTTGGTAAGATTTATTCAAATGTAATTTTCAAAATATAATAATAATACGTTATTATATATAACTGAAAAGTAACTCTTGAGGCAATCATGTGCTATTTCAAGTGGGATTAGATATTTCAACTAGAAATAACAAAAATATATTTGAAAGTTAGATTTTTTTCCATTGTACCGTAGGACAGAGGTAGGCCATTGTGGTCCTCCAGGGTCAGTACCCTGGATGTTTTAGATGTTTCTCTCTCCCAGCATACGTGACATGCAGAATAAAATCAAGGACCTGAAGGGTCAATTTAAAAAAACCCTGCTTTAGGAGAAGTCAAAACTTTGGGAGGGGTTGGGATTTCCACACTCGTATGAACAAAGCAGTGTTAACTCAGTGTGTTTTAACATGGTCACTCCAGGAACAGGTGTTCTGGGTGTTGGGACCTTTGACCAGTTTGTGAACCATACCATGGTCATAGGGGGGGTCCCTACAAAAATGTGTGCACATGAACTTGTTGTAACCCCTATGAAAATGGGGCTACTAAATGTGTAACCTAGATATTGCCAGAAGAGGGCGCACTACTCTGTGTTGACAGTAACGGTCAACCTAACACTTCCGTGTCCGGTCCTTTTTCTTTTCCCTCTGAACACGAGTCATTGAGCTCCTTCATTCTGATATTTAAAACAATAAATTACCCTATTAAACTGACTATACTAATTCAGATTGGTGATATAATTTACCTTGATACCTGAATCCAACGTTCAAGCAAGAAAACAAGTTGTGTTGATCGAGTTTATTGTTACGAGAAACTCCGGTGAGTGAACACGTTTTGACCTCTGCTAGCTTAACCTGCGTTAGCTCTACAATGTGTTAGTAATTAGCTACTGACAATGATTCATTTAAAACCAGTCGGAGTGTTCTGAGGATTTTGTTATTTTGTGGTTAAGGTTCATATTAGTTGTCCGAACACTCAGTGAAGTCAGTTACCGAGTGGTCACGGTTTTCAGTTCGGTTATTTTTATTTAATATGAAATGAACATGAGGAACGGAATATAAGAAACATGAAGAAATGAGATCTCAGGATAAGAATACTTATTTGTCTACTATTGTGTAGGCTGTTTTTTTTGTGTTGATAAAGAAACAGATTCGAAGATGGCGAACAATGGCCGAGGACTGAAGATGGTCAACAGTGCGGTATGGCCAGCCACGTGACTGTCTGAGGAGTCAGTTGAATCACCTCCATACCGGGTACCAGATAATAAGTTTAAAGTAGGGGCCAAGAGCAAAGCACACTGCAGGCGTGGGCGGGTGGGGGAAGTGCACATTGCGGGAGTGGTGATAAACTGCAGGTCCCGTAAAATAAAAACATGTTTAAAATAAAAGCTACAAATGAAAGTCACGCATCATAATTGCTTGGAGCTACTTTCTCCCAATAGCATTAATGCGTGTTGTCAATGATAACAGCTGTGTGACTGGATGTAGCAGCCACAAACACTCACAAAAAACTGATGAAAGTAGTTTGCTAAGGTGCACAGCTGTTAGCAGTGACAACGTGCATTGATCACTATTGAGAAAAAGTATCTCCAAGCAATTACAAGGTTTGACTTTTTTTCTGTGATGGATTTGTTATGCAAATAAAACATGCTGTTTTTCTAAACATACATACTGTTATATTTTGTTGACTCCAGGTAACCTGCCGGGACTCACCAAAACCGGACCAGAACTCGACACACAGGACACTGTCGGGGGTAAGTCACTGTGAGTGCACCAGAGTAAAGACGGTGGTCCCATACAGATTCATGTGAAAAATACCAAATTATCTCTTTAAGGTTGGCTACTTGTTGACTAACGGTCTCCTGCCAGTATTTAGCCTTAGTTTACCACCGACTCCAAGAAGACCGTACCTCGGCGCGACACGACCTGAGCCGAGTCTCAATCAGGAGGACTCACTCCCCCAAGTAACACCGGGAGAGTGATGTTCCATAAGCCACATTTCAACTCAAGTCTGAATCCTGTGTGACTTGTGGGTGGGAGTGGGAGCAAGTGCGGGCTGGAGTGGGACTGAAAATCATAATTCTTTGCAGGACTGGACAATGGGGGAGTGAGACCGGAAATTGTGTCCAACGCAGACCTCTAGCTCCAACACTGATGGTCATGATCAAATTTTGAGAGATCCAGTTACTATTTTTAAACTCACATTGTTAAGTTAAGTTGACATGTTTAGATTTACATTTCACTGGCCTGGCTTACAACCCTGAATTACAATGCCAGTATCTCATGACATTAGGTTGAAATTTCATTACTCATTATGTTAAATGTAAATCAATTATAGAAACATGTTATGATAACTAACTGGGCTTAGAACTTTTTACAGTGTAGATGAAGGGAAGAGAGAACAGATAGCTGCACTATTTTTTGTTAGTGTGCATGAATGCTGCAGAAACAGAAATGTAAGAAGTGACTTCAGACTAATAGAGTCAAATTCTGCCATTACAAGAGAAATAGTGGGAGAACTGGTGTGTATGGCAGCAGCAGGCTTTAAATCAAACACGAGCTTCAGCCAGGGAAACCACTGCAAGGAATCCATTGTGACGTTATCATACGTGTCAATCCCTCTATCTTGTGCTCCACTGCTGGAGTTTTCTACTCATGTCTGACTTTAACACGCGCGTCTGCACGGTGATAAAAGCAGAAGGTTTCCATTATCGTTTTCACCACCAGAATTTACACAGATTTACACAGCAGCCACGCCTTTTTAACAAAACCTCTACCAAACACCACACAACATGCTATGAACCTTTAACCAGAAAATGGGTTTGTGGTGATTGTTTAAATACTGGACAGATTTTCTCCTCTTTTGCTTTCAAAATGAAAACAGGATGATGATAATAATCTGTATAGTGTTTGTCGTAGCACACAAAGGCACTTTAGATACATCACAGTGAAAGCAACCTACAATAAGAACAGTGAAAAAGAAATCACTTACACATTAAAAGTAGTCAGAATCCAAGTATTCAAACATTAAAAGCAATATTAAATTAGTTTTTAAAAGGGATTTAAAAGTGTTGAGGTCAGAACAGTGACGGATGGTCGGGGGAAGTGAATTCCGGAGATCTGGGGCGGTGACGGAAAAGCCTCTGTACCCCAGGTTTGGTGCTTGGTTATGGGTGGTGGGGTGAGGAGGTGGGCAGAGGAGGGTCAGAGGCTGGAGGAGATCAGTTGGGTAGGGGGGCATCTGCCTCCTGATGCAGGGCTTTATGGGTGAGGAGGAGGATCTTAATTGTTATCTGGTGTTTGACAGGGAGCCAGTGGAGGTGTTGGAGGACAGGAGTGGTGTGGGTGAGAAGATGAGCAGCAGAGTTTTTGAGGAGTTTGGAGGGTAAACCATAGAGAAGACTATTGCAGTAGTGGAGTCTGGAGGTGATAAAAGCATGAATGAGGGAGAGAGATGGACAGATGCATGCTATGTTTTTAAGGTCAAGAAAGGATGTTTTGGGGACCTTTTGATGTGCTGTGTGAAACTGAGGGTGGTACTGAAAATGATGCCCTAACCTGCCCTAATCTGTGAAGCTACAACATGTCAAGAAGGTTGTAGAAAAATGGGAGGTTGGAGATGAGATGGAGGTTGGATGGGATGTTCGGGTTAAGTCCAGGTTTCTTCAGAATGGGAGTGATGGATGTTAATTTGAGGGTGTTGGGGACTGATCCAGAGCAGAGGGTGGTGTTGATAATGGTTGTGTTAAGCAGGGAGAAGACAGGGAGGGGAGTCTTGATAAACTTGGATGGGATGGGGTCCAGGGTGCAGGTTGGTGTGTTAATGCTGGTCATGAGCTGGGAGACTTGGGCAAGTGAGATGGCGTTAAACTGGGATAATGAGTGAGCAGGAGAGGGAAGCGGGTTAAGTGGTGAGTGGGGGCTGGGGGCAGAGGCAATTGTAAATGAAGTCGATTGAAAAATGGAAGTCTGGCATTTATAGGATGTGAAGGAGGAGGGGATGTTGTCATGGGGTTTCAGCAGGGAGTTGATAGTAGAGAACAGTTTCCTGAGGTTACTGGAACCACAGTGAACAATGGGAGAGTAGTAGGCTGACCAGGCAGAACTGAAGGCATCTCTGTAGTTTTGAATATGGTCTTTGTAATTTTGAAGATAGTGAGTCGTGTTTTCCTTAAATAAAGCGGAGGAAGAAAATCTGAAAATTATCTTGGTAAGACTTCTTGAAATAGGATTTGTAAGATCTATGGTTGAAAAATAAGTTCTTATGTCACTGAAAGTTACCCTTTATTCTTTATACCCATATTACCCTGCTCCCTTGAAGGGGAGGCAACGAGTAGTGTTTTTTGTTTGTTTTTGTTTATCTGTCCATTTCTTCAGCAATGTTACATAAAAACTACTGGACCAATTTCCATGCCATTTTCAGGAAAAGTGCAAGGTGGTCCAGAATAGATCCCATTACTGTAAATGTCAAAGGTCAATGTGATTAAAAAATGGGATAAGGGCAAATCAGGAATTTTCTTTTCATTCCTGTATACTTAGTTTTGCATCTAGTTTATTTTTGCTCTCACCATGGATGTGCATTGACCTCAGAACCGAGAAGGTCAAGGTCACAATATAGGTCAAAATCACATTTTGGTTCTAACCTTTGAACTATTTATCTTAGAAACTTCTAATGAGCATCAAATAGCTTCTCTTTCTATTCTGCATTTTGCTATTGTTCCTATTCTTGACAGATAGGGAACTACATGCCAGCTACAAAATGACATGACCATTGAGCAACTTTGAAAGGTCAAACCCATTGTCTCACGTTCTGAGAGTGAGATATTCATTAAGCGCTAAAATGTTTGGAAGGGGCTGGGTTTGTTGTGCCTGCAACCGATTGTTTTAAATGTGATGAGATATTTGAACTAGAAATGAGAAAAATACAGTTGGTCAGATTTGGATTTTCTGAAGTATGCAACACCTTAGCAAGACCAGTAGCTAAACTATTGATCTGAATAGGAGTTGATGGACATCATACAGTATCAGTGCTGTGCATATTTGGTTAAAGAGGAAACATAACTGACACAGCAGCTGTGAATTGAGGAAACATACATGCCTGCCCCACGATGTTCCCTCAAAATATAACTGATGGAAACCTTTACCCGTAAATAAATTAATTTGTTTGTCAAACATGTAGCATTGATCCAACTGCACATTTAAGTAAACTACAACTGTTTCCCATTTTATAATCTGTGTTTATTATCAGTTAATGAATTAACACTTAATCCTTCATAAATGACTGTAAGTCATTTATGAAGGATTAATGATGGATGAAGTCTCTCATCCATCATTTGTAGTTATTATTCAGCAGTTCAGCATCACAATATTGCAGTACAAAATGCAGAGAATGTTACATATTACATCTTTCCTAAGCTGACAATAATATTCATTCAGGGTCAAACAAGGAAAATTGAACAACAACAGATGGATCCTGCTGTACCCTAAATGAACTACCAGTGAATAAACATAGAATGACTTTATTTTTCTCTTTCTGGGGGGATTTCAGCACACATGAAACAAAAAAAAATTTCCAGAAGGGACATTTCACCTCAACCATTGCTGATTTACCTGTAAATTGTGTTTTAAAAAGAAGATAAAGCTATCCCTAAAATGAATGATGACAAACAATGAAAGTAATTTACCACATGATGATGCTAAAATGATCATTTTACAAACTAGATGCTCGATGTGTATGGTCCTTCAGGTAATGTTTCAGTTTAACATTTCTGAAAAGGGAACCCCTCATGCTCTCAAATCAAAAAAGCCATAGTGTAAGTCATCTGTTGGAAGGAAATAGTGGAGAGTATTGGGGCCCAAATTCATGCCTTGTCAAAACAGGACATACTAGAGCAGCCATTAAATTGGAAGGAATGTAGGGAGCACGTCTCATAATTTCTCTCGCTCCCTCTGTCTATCTTGGCCTCCACCTCTCTCACTGCTTTTGCAAAAGCAAAATGAAAGACAGGCGCTGGTTCGCATGCTCAGGGTCTCACCACAATGAACCCCGAGGGCAAGTGTGCTTCTGAGTGAGTAAATGTTGGGTGATGAAGGGCATTTGGAGGGGACAAGGAGCATATTTCACAGGCACGATACATCAAAGAGTGATGAAATGGATGTTTATTAAGGCTTTCCTTACCCTCTTTTTCTATCTACTTCTTTTCTCTGTTCACTGGGCAACTAATAAAGTCCTCTAATCTAATTAGGGCCTCCGTAAAGAGACCGAGTGGAGCCTCATGCTGAGAGAAAATAACTTTTTTTGAGGGTGCTGTGGTTTGGAAACCTTCCAGCCTTGAGGGTGAGGCAGATATCTTTCTTTCTGTCATTGCTTCACTTCTCACCTCTTTGCTGTTTGTCAGCTGCACAGCAACATGACGCTCTGAGGCTTGCTTCTGTAAAGACAAGATTTTTTTGTTTTTGTTTTTTTATCTCAGAAGCTATTTGAATGACATATTGTAAAGTTCTCCCTTAGGTGCAGAGTGAGAGTTGTCAAGGTGACAACGTCGCAAGGCATGTGACTATAGCACTTGTAAATATATATATGCAGGCAAAATGACAAAATAAGAAATTTTATGTTAAATTCACAAAGATGCATTTTAGATTTTATGCCAATATACAAGGGATTTAACACATGGGGGAAAGCAAGGTATTTGATCTCGTGCCAAAAAAATGTACAAACCTCAGAATATTTTCCACACTGAGTAGACACATATGGCTTTATTAATGGAGATAGTGCTGGCACTCATATTTGCTCCATACAGAAACAATGTGTTCCTATCTGGGCTGATCATTACTTCCTTCTCCTTTTCTATCAGTCAGCTTCCTCCAGATGAAACTATAAGCTGAGGCCTTAGTGACAAAAAAATGGATATTATCAAATGGATAGGGTAGCAGACCTAGTCATTTTGACACCGCAGTTTTGCAACAGCATTTGGGTTCTGTTTGGGTTGCAGTAAAATATATAGTAATTTTGCCACGACAAGGGTGCGGCTGTGCTTTATGACTACACACACACACACATACACAATCTCTGAAAAGGATTGGTCTAGTCATGTAAATGTTACAAATTCACAATTTCTCTTTTCTACATTATAGGTGAAATGCAGAAAAATTATTTAAAGGTCAACCTATTTCTGTCTGATTGCTTTGGTACCCCTTTGGGATATGTATTTCATGTCTTAAGATTCAGGGTTAATAAAGGTAAGTGTTTTGTGAAATATGTCTTTAATGCATAGTATGTTCTGTAGCAAAGCAAGTAATGCTGGCAATGCAGAGAAAAACAATCCCTATGTATAACCCCCCCCCCCCCTTCTCACACACACACACACATTTTTTTCTGGATCCACCATTGCACAAATGCATGTGAAAGACTATAATAGATGAAAAATTTAATAAATAGTATTGATCTGATCCTTTATTTACAATATAGTGATATAGTGAGTCTGATCATATGTGAACTCAATATGGAATTGCATGACTTAAAAATGACAAAAACATACACACCAACACATCAGAATTTACTACTACCATTTACACTTACTCCTGTCACCAGCAACCAAACCAGTCCAACCTGAAATGTTTCCTTCCAAAGTGCAGGGTGGGGACACAGGTGCAGAAGTGCTGGCATGTTGCCTTTTCTGCGCTGCTGGTAGGGGACATATCCAAACAGATAGAGGTACTTTTCCAACTCAACTGCTAAGCCTGTCCGGGAGAGTAAACCACTACTGGAATCTGTGCCAGTGTTTTTCCTCGCATTCCTGCAGGAGATATATGTTGGAGAGAATGTCGAATTGTGGCAAAGAGACTGTGATTAAAAACAAAAACAAGTATTCAGAGAATGCCTAATCTCGCCCCTATTTTGTGGCAATCTCAAGTTTCTCTGTGAACCCGTTCTTGAATTAGAGTGAATAATGTGATTTTGACCTTTCTGCTAAATGCCACCTTGACCTTTGCCCTTTTTGCAATAATTTCGTTACATGTATATGTGTCATTGTGTGTAATATAATATATCCAGTATTAAGTTAAAACGTGATATGTCTATGCTTGACACATAAACAGTGTTGAAGTACATTTTGTGACATATCCCCTTTGACCTTTAAAGATCTCAAAAACTATTTGTTGTAGGTGATAACACCAATTATGAGAATTGTAGAATCATTACATTTCTTTTGGTAGCAATCTGACCCTCCGTTCTTGAGTTACAACTGATAATGTGATTGTGACCTTGAACTTTAACCTCTACTCAAATGAATCATTGCATCTGATGAGCAGTAGCTATCTGTATATGCCCATGTAATTTCATCGTGATATCTCAAGTATTCATTGAGTTATAGCATGATATGTCTTTGCAGACAGACAGACACACTGTAATTACAATAACCTCTCCCAACCAATTTTTGGTGAGATTATAAATAGTACGCCAAAGTGTTTGGTGAAAATAAAAACAGGCATCCATCAAGGCTTTGGTGCCAAGCAGAATAACTAACTGTATACAAAACATGCACAGCTACTGCCTGTAAGCATCAAACCAATGCAGGTCACTGTTCTGTGACTGCACGCTACCACTTTGAGTCAGTGAAAGATGTTTCCTGTATGTGCAGTATGACATATAAACCTGACAGTAATAATGACTGTAGTGCTGACATTTTACTGCAGTACAGTCTCCCTCTGTTAGTAAAAATGCTATTCTCTGTCTGTTTAGTGGTTTATGTGCAAATGATCTAAATTGTTTGATACTGATGATTATGGTTTTGTAATTATTACTTATTTACTTATGAGCAACAATATCAAATAGTTGTTTTACAGTCACATTTAAACTGGGTTGTCAGCAGGTGTGACTTCTACTCAGTATTGATTTATAGCCAGTGCTCTTCCTTCTTCTTTTTTTTCTAGATTATGATAATTTCAGTTCCATGTCTTTAATTTATTGTGATTCAATTCAACAATATTCTGAAGCACTTAAAATAAGACAGCTTTGGCAGTTAACTGGAGAAGGGTCTACAGTCGCACATGCTTCTCACCAGACAGAAACTCGGGTGTGAATGAAGGCAGCGTAATGTCTGTCAGATACAACCTCCATTTATCATTGCGTGTAATCAAGCATACGACAAATACAACCATGTGGAAACTACTGAAAAAAAGACACACCTGGACTACATTTAGTCAACTACTGTATTTGTCATTTTCTACTTCTTATTACATTTACTTTGCTATATCTGAGGCAGGTATTATACTTTGTACTCCACAACATTTATCTGATAACTTTTATTATATTTTGTATTGCAACTCAACATTGTTTACAAGATTCAGGCTTCCTTTTCCTGTCATTATGCACTGTATACGCAATGAAATTCTGATGTAAAAGATGGAACTACTCTAGGGGATAGGGGAAATTTGCAATGCAAATAAAATGCAAAATAGTAAAAACTGTATAAAAAGAAGACACTCTGCACCTCTCCATTTGTCAAGTCACACTTTCACACATTCATAGATAGTGAAAGTGCAAACAGGTAGGTACAGTAGTTATTGTAGTTTTAGATGGTGTTGACTTCTGATTGTGATATTGATTATTGTTGACGTTGCTAATTATAATTATTGCAGATTGTTGATTCCACTTCATCAGCCCAATATTATCTGACACATTAATACATACACACACTAAATACCACATGCCTGAACTTGAAATTACTAAATGCAGCCCCAATTCCAATATACTTGTACAAGTGTATTAAATTAACCTAGCCGCGCTATCCCTATTTATTACATGTATGGGTCAAGGGACGCTTCATAGTCAGGGGAGGTGGGGCTAAGAGGTTGTCTTTCAAATCCTTTGTATGCAATGGACCTTTTTCACAACTTTCGCATTTCGCACCGGCCATACGTCAGAGGAGCATAACCTTACTTCTGCACTGGCAAAACTTAAATGGCAAATATGATACCAACAGCCAAAAGTTATTGTAACATACCATGATGTTCTTGTAATATTCAGAAGCAGTCATATATTTCGTTCCACTCCTTCCCTGTTAGCGGTGAAGCTAGATGAAAACGGCTCCCGGCTATTCAGCGTTAGGAAGGGTTTTATAATTTAAAAAAGCACTTACGTCTGCAGCAGACACTTCACATCAGAACACTACATCCTGGGGAAGACTGTTTGCCGGTTAAAACCAGAGTTTGTCCCTAGCATTTTTCTTGGAATTATTATATTCCTACAGGAAAAAGGGAGCCAGTATATGAACGGTGTCAAAAACGGCAGCTGTAAGGTCGGTATGAGTTGATATGAACCAATGGTTTTGAATGTTTTGGTGAACACAAATAAGTAATGGTCGACTTAAACTGTAGTTAGGATCTTTTGCCTTTAGATGCCAGTACATCAATGTCAGCAGTAAACAGTAGCATTGGAAGGAAAGAAATGAAATAGGCATAGAACTACAGCCAGTGAACAGTAGTAAGTCAAAGTAAATGTATACACACTGACCAAACCTGGAGTTTGTGAGGATCCTCTTTTTTCCTTGCGATGGGTAAGATCTAGCCCTCACAAAAACCTGCCCGTCTACTACATTAGATACTATGACAAACACACATTGCCAGAGAAAAATGTGAACGAATTATGATAGCATTCAGCTAACGTTAACATTATGCTAACGAGACGTTGACTTGAACCATAGACAGAACAAATTGAAAATAGTGAGATAGTCCATGTTCTCTATACTATCCATATATAACCCTAGGCCTAGGTATAAGTGGATATAATAATGATTTGTGGTCGTAGTTATCAGTTCAGTAGCACTTGGCTCCAGGGCGCTCTCTCCTTACATTTATACTTTTTCCTCATGGAAAAAAACGTAGCCTTTATCAAGTTTCTTTTTCATTCTAACTAAAGTGAATTTTCCTCCACGATTCTCCCAATATCTACAAATGTTAAAAGTGGCAAATTTCTTCAGGAACTTGAAAAGAGTCTTTTAATATTACCGCCTTTCTACTGTCTTGACATTTAACAGGAAGTTCGGTAACGCTCCTCTGACGTATGTCCGCTTTTTGTGAAAATGGTCCATAGGATGGTACTACAACAAATCAGCGTAATCTTTAGGATGATGTAGTTCCACGCTGGAAAGTTCATGGAGGAGTCTGGAAAAAGTTATGAATGACTAAACAAAATGGTGGATGTTGGAGCTTAACGACTGTTGCTTCTGTAAAAAATTGCTTAAAGATTGCTGACATTTTCTCACATTCTTCACTCATCTTTGATAAAAGGAAATCTTCTTCTATGGTTGCTTCTGGTTGTTTGTCTCTGAATTGTTGCAGCGTCACTTTGTTACATCCGCCCCCTGACCATGATTCGTCAGCCAGTTTCAGGGAAATCTAGCGTAACTAGACTACTACTGTAGCACATTACATGTGCTGCCACTAGGAGTCTAGTTTGGCTAGGCTAGTAGAAAATATGAATAAAACACAAATGCACTTGTTTACAAATTATCGAAAAGTGAAAGTGACATGCATTACATTGAGAATAAACTTCCACTTTTCTCACATGTAGATAACTGTGGGATTACTACATCTATGGTAGTTTTAAAGCAAATAGCTCTGTTATACACAAACAGCCAAAACACACGTTTGTTTTTTTTTATTCGCACCTCAGTATTATTTGCTTCTGAAAGAGCTTTAAATAATTTTTTGGGTTTGGTGTTGGTTAGTAAACAAATCTTTAATAGTTTCAGAATGTGCATGAACAATAAAAAATAATCTGTTTTCAATGTGACTCATAACAGATTATTTTAGACAGGGGTCTCCAACCTATTCCACAAAGGGCCGGTGTGGCTGCAGGTTTTTGTTGAAACCAAGCAGCAACACACCAGACTTCAATCAATTAATCAACTGATCTCAGTCTGCAGAGAGTCAATTGGTCAAACTGTCAACTCTTGGTTGGTTGGAACAAAAACCTGCAGCCACACCGGCCCTTTGTGGAATAGGTTGGAGACCCCTGATTTTAGACAAGTCCGGTTTCTACTTTTTCTTACACAAAAGACCCTTCTAAAACAAAACACTGCTACTGGAGGGGAGACTACACAATTCCCTTCATGCCTCTTTGCATGTTCTTATCTTTCTTCTTCTTTGCCTCCTTTTTTCACCTATATGACACACAGTGCATAGTGTAGGAGTCAGCTCAACTATTCCTGGTGTATGATAAAGAGCTCCACCTCCTCCGTGTGCATGAGAGCAGGCCACTACGATACACAGGCTAAGATAAGACTACTCCCTCACACCGTCTGCCTGTCCTCCCTCTATCCTCTATACCGTTCCTCTCTTTTCCTCCCCATTCTCTCTTGGTACCTCACCCACACACACATCCACTCTTCCTCCTTGAACATGAACTGTGTACTCTCTGCCTGTTCTGCCTCGTCATCAGGAACACCATACCTCATCACACTTCACCTTATCTCTTCCTCTCTGCTTCTACTCTCTCGTCACACCTCCTACATCTCTCACTATAGTTCATACGGGGTTAATGCGTCATCATAGACCCTATGAACCTCTTCAATGGACCATGAGTCAAATGTTAGTGTGTTGATGATCATTCACTGAATTCAGGGTTATCATACTAAATGAAAGTCAAGGTAAGAATGACATTCATGTTAACTGAAATAAAAATGCAATGCAACTAAAACGTAAATATAATTGAAGGTGAAATCACAATAGATCTACAAAACATGAATAAAAGATGACACTTGAAAGTAAAATGGCTTTACTTTGTATTTAATGTCTGTTGAAAATTATAATCAATACAGATAAGATGAAAATGTGACTTAATTGAAAACTTTAAAGTTCTGATAAAAGAAATTATTTTGGTAATTTGGGAATTTTTTTTCTTATTTTGAACTTTGACTTAGCGTAGCCAGAATGTAATTTTGTGATAACGCTGGGCTAGATGGACAAACATCCTTTTCATATCAGGTGATATTGATGTATCACAATATAAATCAAATCACATCTTTTTGTCAAGTTAAATATTTCTGCTACTCATAAGTTAGTTGTAAAGAAATCAGAGAGGGAGAGAGACATACATTATGGTACATATGGAGAATTCCCTCCCTCTGTTCTTAGACTGAAGGAATTCTCCCATACCATTCATGCCATAAGGCAGGGGTCTCCAACCTATTCCACAAAGGGCCGATGTGGCTGCAGGTTTTTGTTCCAACCAACCAAGAGTTGACAGTTTGACCAATTGACTCTCTGCAGACTGAGATCAGTTGATTAATTGATTGAAGTCTGGTGTGTTGCTGCTTGGTTTCACCAAAAACCTGCAGCCACACCGGCCCTTTGTGGAATAGGTTGGAGACCCCTGCCGTAAGGTGCATGAACCTAAAGTGAAAGAACATGATATGAACCAGAGTTCACACCCTACTTTCAGTAACCTGGTCACCTGAGGTCTCTGTCATATTTTCTCCTGTGGGAACATTTGCTACCTCCTGCTGCAGACCAAGTATTAGCTTATGTGCTGCTTGCTTGTATGCCTGTACCATGTTCATTGTCTTAACTTGATGTGGCTCTAGTGTGAATGGTGCTGTCTACACATGATTGGCTGTTCTTACATCCATCAAAACATGGATGAAGCAATTCTGTGGATACAGTTTGCAACAATAGGAATGCCTACAAATGTCACAACCGGTTAAAGCCTAGGGGGACTCGGACTGGTCTCTTTCCATTAGCCGCAATGCCAAAGAATTGCTGTGTGTGCTTTAGCACAACAAATAAACAAAAAATATCACCAAATAAAGTTTTACATTTGACCAAATAATAAAATGGAACCACAACAGAAGACAAAATAGCTTCAAGCTTTAAGAACAGAGGATCAGTTTGGCAGATTATAGAATCAGCACCTCATATCAAGTTAGTTCAATGTCATGTGAGCCATTCCCAAACAATTATAGACTATGTCAGGGCTATCAGGAATATTAGATGAATTGTTTAAAATCTTGTGAACTTTGGACTACTTATAATTTGTATAGATTTTTCTTATACTCATACAAAAGTACACAGTCAGTACTTAAGTGGAAGTACAGATACTTATGTACAGGGTGCAATTTGTCAAAAAAAAACAGAGGGAGGTGTGTTTTTTTTCCTACTTTTTTTTTTCTTTCTTACTTTAATTTCCTACGCTGTGACCAGCTCTGGGTCAGCCAGTAAGGGGTCAGGGGGCGAAGGGGGTGAAGGTGGCTCACGGCTCCGGCTTTACAGTGTCCTCCACACGGACTTCGTGGGGAGCACATGACTTGCGTTATTCGCCACCACAATGCACTCACGGGGCACTAAAAAACTCGCTAGGATTTCCCACCTGGATCTGCTCCTTTTTGACATCAGGCCCTTTTGTTGTTGAACAAACTTGTCTCACAGTTGCTTCCACTTCCTCACGCACTTGACTGTGGAGTGATCGTGGAAATGTGCGCTGCTCTACACCAACTCTACAGATGACATAAGCAAGTTTCTAGTGCTTTGGAACCTTCAGAGGTGATACTGAAGAAACTGTTAAAAATGTTAAAAACTTCACCTGAGTGACATGCACATTTACAATACATAGGTACACTGACACATCATCCCCACTCTGAACCATCCCGACCCACCAATATCAATCAGGCCAATACATTTCAACCATAAAGAGATACAGACACAAACTTCACGTGTTGCTAAATATATTTAATGTTAATGTCTGTGAGAACATTTGTAAGTTGGTCCAGGCTCATTGGTGCTGCAGACTACCGTAGCTGTGTCCTCTGGAGACTCGAGTTCAGACTCAGCCGCAGACAGCCATCAGCTGTCGATAAATCAAACTATCATATGAAACTGACAGGCTGGTCCAATTCCATGGTATGTGTTCATTCCCACAGTTGCAAATGCTTTATGTCAAAAATTTATCACAGTTTCATGAAAATTGCAATCAATCATCACCAATGTCATGGTTTTTATTTGTGTAGGTGAAATTGGACATAACAAATGTCCATATGTTATTTGGTGATGACTTTTTTACATTAAGGTTCCCACTGAGACTCTTCGCAATCACCTGTGATGTCATCCTCTGATCATGCAGAGAGAGAAATCCCATGGGGAATCCCACCTGCAGACCCCGTTTATACTAATTTGCATATGTAAATGTGGACATGGAAAGAGAGGAGTCAGGTACTCCAACAAATGAGGTCAATTCCATTCTGATTGGGATGTACAAAAAAAAGTGCTTGGATTCGGGTGTATACATAGTTTTGTCCATAAGGACTTTCAAGATTTGGCCGTACACCAGGTTTCCGTATGAAATCCATGCAAGTCTTTGTACATGAGGCCCCAGGCCACTCTGTACATTTACATGCACTTAGAGAAATTTGAATTATTGCTGTCATCTGGTTAATATCAAAATTTTAAAAGCCAAACAAAACACATAACATGAAACACAAAACAATTTAAATACAATAAAAGTAAGATACAATAAATACACTATGCAGTCAGGTGGTAGCAGCCTTCAGTCAGTCTTGGATTAAAATACCTGTTTAAACAATAATGTTTTCAGATTTCAAAACACCTGTCACCTCTGATAGCTAAGTGGGTGTGGCTACCATGAGGTCGAGCTGTAGAGCTGGATCAGAGTAGCCATATACTTTAGGAGGGCACATGGAGGAAAATCAGAAAAGCAACAGAACATGAGGGACAAGCAAGCTCAATGTACCATAATGGAGTCAAAGGGCAAAACCATGGTCACAAATTAAAGGGCAAAGGTACCAAAAGGAAGATGGTTGAAGCTCAGAAATCAAAACAGGAACAAAATGCTGATAGGTATGTCTAGAAGAGGCTATGAACTGTCAAATGACTGGGGGAAGACACAGAACTTAAATACACGGAAGGAAGAAAGGAAGGAAGACAACAACACACAGCTGTACAACATTAAAGTAGAAGAATATAATCACAACAGGTAGAAAATCAGGGAACAGGAGGTAAAGACACCAGACATGACACAGTAGGGGAACATCACAAAGTACAACAGAAAAACACAAAGAGAAATGTCTACGTTACCCAGAGGTGTGAATGTGAGTGTTTGTCTATATATGTTCAGCCCTGAGATGAACTGGAGACTCATATACAGGGTGTACCCCGCCTTCACCCATTGTAGCTGGATTAGGCCCCCAGTGACCCTAGTGAGGATAAAGTGGGTGCAGATGATGAGATGAGACAGAGAAACCCAGACTGTCCCAAATTGCCACCAAAACAACACGCTTCAAAAAAATGTTTTCTTCCACTGCCATAAAAATATTGAATTCCTGCAGATAACCTACTGAATTTGGACTGGAACTGTTTGATATTAGGACTGTCTATGTGTCTACATGTGCAATGTCCATATTTGTCTCTGTGTTACTAGTCTACATGTTGCATGTTTGGAACCTGTACCATGCCATATTGAAAACAAATTCCACCTACTAGCAGTGTAGTCATTAAAGAATCAATCAATCAATACTTTTATTTTACTGCGGGCTATGAATGTTGGACCTGTGAAATGAAAAATAGTAAAAAGAAAAATGATTTGACTGGAAGCTATCTTTACACGTGGACTTAACACCATAATATGAACTAAAACAGACTTATCAGTTAAGCAAAGATCAGTAGATCAAGGCTAAGCAAGAAATTCACAGATGACTGCATCTCATCTTATATATTATCCAGATCCACCACTACATAAAGACACATGATACACTGAAATAAAATGGGTTCTCACCTTTTAAAATTGAAGGAACCCTATACTTGTTAGAAATGAGGTCAAATGCATGCATCAACATGTAAATCACATATTACACAAAGTGTAATACAGTTCATTTGCTTTGGAAACAACTTTTTTTTGTTTGACCTATGGCTGAACAGTCTAAAGTACATCGACTTAAACATGGCTCAAATGTATCTCCTAACCCTGAAGTGGGTAACTGATTGTGTGAATGATAAATACTTGATTACAGTGTATGTGATATCTAGATATCTTTCATCCTATCCTTTTTATCTTCTGTAAATTAAGACTTTCCTCATAATATCTGAAAAACTAAACTACTTAAACCTAACTAACCCTAACACAAAATAAAATAGATAATAGACAAAAACATTCTGAAAGATTAATGAAAAATAAAACTATGGAAAATTGAAATAGCTCTGGCAAGATTATGAGGGGATACATATCGTTTTCTACATTTAATTTACTTCTGTCCTTTATGTAAGAGCTATATCTGTGGGGTTTGAGCATCAGTGCTATTATTTAATATCTTATTATTTAAGCTGTGATTTCGGACAGTGGTTTTCTCTACATATCCCTGGTGTTGCGTGAGGAAGGCGAGTTCCTCAAAGGATGGTTGGAAAACTTCTAAATTAAAAGTGAGAAGTGTTTCTCCCTGTTTGTTGACCTTCTGTCAGAGTGCCATGGAAACCGTGGGTGTTGGTCTTAGGAGGCACAGACATCCAGAAGGTTTTGCACGATGAACACAGATGACCCTGCTTCACCATCTCCTTTTATCCAACATCAGTGCGTTCCTTTATCACGTGTAAATACAACCATGCAACCACAGCGGTGCAGACAGTTGTGTCATGTGTACATGACTGGAATCTAACAGTCACATTAGAATGAGACGCTACAATTTAAACAGCATGAGGCCATACAAGGCACCCTGTGGTATGCCGTCAATACCAGACTAAAACTATAATTGTCTGTCAGGTAAATATTAATCCAAATTACCTCTCCACACCCACAAGTATCTGTCTGTTAAAATACATTGACAATCACAAAAAAAGCATCTAAGGTAATGAAAGATTAAGATCCTGACCATTCAAAGACAGTTTCAGTTGGATCCACAAATGGTTTTACTGGATAGGTCTTTCAGCCACTTGACATAGTGAATAAAACAGCAACTTTTTAAAACTGCTTCCCAAAGTAGATACATCTGAAAATGCTTCCTCTTCTGTGTAACCAAAGAAGCAAGACACCACTTCAGGACACCAGGCTAGTGCTCATACTACAACAGCTATTGCGCTAATGGGAAATACTGAATGAAAATCTTCAGCTAATCTTTCATTACAATGAAGAAAAAACAACAATAGCTAACGATATTCTCTACATACAGTACTCTTGGATCCACCATGGGTAGGGGCAACCAGGAGGACATAGTGGATCTTACGTCGGATAGAACCAACTAAGCTTTATGTGTTCCACATCTTCTTGTTTTTTTGAGAGTATTACAGGCCTAGCATTTGTACTGCTGTAGATGCTGTATTGAAAGATTTCAACTGGAAATTCTCATTGAAACTGGAGCAAAGAGCAGCTCTGGAGCCATTTATTAAAAAGTCTTCGCCTTGCTCCTGATCAGCTTCGGTACTGTAAGACTTTAATCTACCAGTTATCCCCACTGGTAGCTAAATCAATAGTTCATATGCATAAGAGGAAAGAGTGGTGTGATTTGTTTAAGCTTTGACATCACCTGTTCTGCTTTCGGCCAGTAGCAAACTAAGGCATTTGATGGAGGCAGGTCAACCACGCACTTTGGGAAGTGGTTCACCATAACATGGTTAGCCAGAACCAATTAGCTCGCAGGACATTGGAAAGTTGTGACAACCAGGCAAGTGTCTTCGTAACTACTGACCTCACCGCACATCACTGATGTTGACCGATGTTGTAATAAGAGCTGCACATAGAATGATCAGTTCTGCACACCACTGTTTGTCTGTTCTGTTTTTTTACTGTAAATATGTGGGTCATTCCATGTCAAAGCATCCAGACACTCCCAGATGACCCTCTCAGGAAATTCTCAAAAGATTTGCATAGGTTCCTCTTATAGACTTATGAAATACTAGACCCATATCCTTAATAGTTTTGAAGTAAAGGCCTTACAAAATTTGGGGTATTTTTTTTTTTTTATTATTATTTTGACAAACTTGTGTTTCATCCAACTTTGATGTTCCACTGCTCCTCTATCATTTAACTTACATATTAGATTTTGGGTCTTACTGGCTAACTTTCCCCCTAGAATCAGAATCTATGCTCTGATCAGCTCTATCTACCTTGGTTGCTCCATAACATGGCTCCAAACTTTGTTGAAAAGCCAAAAGCCACAAAAAATGTGATATCTTTTAAATGCCACATATCATAAAGTTTAAGGAGGTGAAGCTTTAAATGTGTTTTGTGTCACAACCTTTCCCATAGTGTAGATCCTAACCTCTCCTGTCACCTTTCCCCCAGATCTACTCCAGTCACACCTGGCCCGCACCGCACAGCTGCAAGTCATTGCTGATCTGCAACTATATAACAGCAGTGAGGCTTGCAGTTGTGGGAGTGTTCATTTTGTCACATCCATAAGCTGGACACTGCCATTTCCCCGTAACAATATTATATTTTCATTCACCAAAGCAGAGTCTGGCTGATCATTCCCCAGGTTTTTCTTTTCTGTCTATGCTGTGTTTTTGCTTCTGTTTTTATTAAACCTATTCTCCCTTCAGCACCAGGGATCTGAGTCCTTTCCTTCCACCTCACCCATCATGACATTTTGTGACTATTCCTGATCCCTCTCTTTGAAATTCCATTTTAATTTAGTTTGGATCTTGATGGGAGAGAGAAATAATGTATTTTATGTTTGTTTTTTCTTTTAAAAAAGTGTGTATATATATATATATATATATATATATATATATATATATATATTGACGGCCACAGTTCACCATGTGTGCAATTGACCACATTTAAAAAAAAATATTTTATCATACATTGATGTAGTCATGTTATTCAGGGGAAAAATGGAATGGTGTTCAACATTTTTTTTTTTTGTTAGTTTTTTTTTTTACTGTGATTTTTAAATGTCACCTTTTTGGCGTTGACATTTATGGAAATTTAGCATTGCACAACATTAGTTGTGAAAGTCAACAGATTTGCCATTCACTTGGAAACAACTAAATAAAACACAACTAAACAAACACAAAGTAACTTCTGGGCACAATCACAGTTTTATTTGAGAATTTAAGATGGTACAAGAGATTCCACAATTGTTAGTATCATGTAGATATTACAATTTTAAATTTTATTTAAGAGGTATCACCATTTTTGGCTTTTCAGCCATATTCTGGAGCCACCAAGACAGATAGAGCTGAGTTGAGCACAAATAGGGGAAAAGTTAGCCAGGGAGACCTAAAATCTAATATGTAAGACAAATGATAGAGGAGCAGTGGAAGCTCAAAGTTGCACCAAATGTAAATTTGTAAAAAAATAAATAAAAAATTCCCTGAATTTTGGAAGGCTTGACTTCAAAACTATTAGGGATATTGGTCTATGTTAATTTTTTTTCTAATTTTCTGAGAAAGTGAACTGGGATAATGTCTGTTTTTCTGGATGCTTTGACATGGAATGATATATATAATGATATATGATATATATATATATATATAATGATATATATATATATATATATATATATATATATATATATATATATATATATATATATATGAATAAACAATTCTTGTATTCTGACTAGGAAATTAATTAGAGACTCATCCTATTATGATTGTGATTCCATAAAATGTCTGTGTGCCCCATCACAATATTTGTAGGCACAAAGATGGCACATTTGTTTTTATTACTGAATATGAAAGCTTTCCAGAATTTAACCAGGTCTGTAGGAATTTGTGAGTAAGTTCATGTTGCATCCTGACCTGGCAGCTTGCACTGTGAATGTGTATTTATTCCTTAAATGGCTAAATGCTAACCAGTGTATTGAAACCCCTTTATGGTCACCACCCAGACTGTTTTAATCTCCTGTACACGTACTGCCAATTTGGAAGGAAACCATCAGCGGACTCTCTTGGTACCTGAACCTGAACAAAAATGTCATGTTAAATTAGATTTAAAGTTAATAGCAGTTAACAGTCAGTTTCTGGCTATAAAGCCATTCGATGAGAATATTATTCTGTGTCAGCTAAACCTAAATGGAGCTTTAGTTAAACTTTACTCAGCAAGATCTCTTTTTGCCATTCAAGGGAGGCAAGCTTTATGAGTATAAATCAGCAGGAGACCATCCATTCCTCAGACAGACTTGATAGCTCAACTTTGCCAAAATGGCCAAAAAAAGGGCAAACTTCAGAATAATTTTAAGTGCTCCTGACTCCGGGGTAAGTCAGCCGACAAATTTATCCCTCATTAATGATAATAATACCCTTCTAGGGCTATTTTCAGCCAATGGTGGTTGCCATCAGATACATTTTTAGCCTGCTTAAATGCTTTGCACTTTTTTCCAACTCTTATATTCGGAGGGAAAATAGATGTTGGTGGAGAGACCTCAGACCGCAGCAAACTACGTCAGACCCATTAAAACCCCAAAAGTTCACTAAGTATAGGGAGCACTCCTCACGTCGCACGCCGTTCCTCTCTCTGCCTACTTCTCCCTCCTCCCAGTATGTGTGTGCATGTGCAGTGTGTGTGTTTAGCGGTTATGAAGTCCAGGTTTATTTGTCAAATCGACTGGAGGCCTACAGATTAGTGTGATGATGTAAATTGGCTGTCATTCAGTTGGTGGACTGCTCCCTAACTATCTATTTTGTGGTCTACTTTTAGCCTCTGTATCTGTCCTGCTTCTGCATCCTAAGACAAGATTTGTTATCCATGTGCTTTGAGTATATTTTATACACAGCATGCCTGGAATAGCAACCTGAGATATAAATCACATGTCTGAGGTCGTCAGACAGATACCAACAGCAGATATATGGTCTATCTTAATTTTAGTAAGTTTTGCTGCAAATTAAGCAAGAAGAAAATGGCAGGAAATTAAGTTATAAGAAATTAAATGTGCTCATTGGTTAGGAATACTATGAATCCCCTGTATGGTGACCACCCTACAGTGGTAGATCTTCTGAACCTGGGTCTCACAGATTAGCCAACATCGGCCAGTATGTAGCCAAGTTTGTAGCTGTTTTTGCTGCGGACATTCTGTGCACACTGGCCTGAGAGTTGGAGGAAGAGTAAAGCCTGTCAGTGCTTTTACTTCTGCTCTAACAATCATCCCACAGGTGCACACAAAATCACAGACCTCTACCCTCCCATCCCCTGCGAATGGGCTGCGGGTCCTGCTCCCAACCCCAAATCCTTGCGTGCTCTGACTAATGGACCACCCCTCGTATTATGAACTATTAATTTCCATGTCTGTGCCCTTCCTCTTTACCTCACAGCTTCATTCTGCAGGCCCACCTGTGTATTAGTACTAGGGGATACCAGGAACAATGGTAACACTGCAACACCTAGGCCTAGGTATAAGTAGATATAATAATGATTTGTGGACGTAGTTATCAGTTCAGTAGCACTTAGCCCCAGGGCTCTCTCTCCTTACATTTATATTTTTTCCTCACTGAAAAAATCTTAGCTTTTATCAAGTTATTTTCTCATAAGTGAATGTTCCTCCATGATTCTCCCAATATCTGCAAATGTTAAAAGTGGCAAATTTCTTCAGGAACTTGAAAAGACTCTGTCAATATTACCGGCTTAACAGGAAGTCTGGTAACGCTCCTCTGACGTATGTCCGCTTTTTGTGAAAATGGTCCATAGATAGATAGGCAGGCCATCTGACTGGAATTGTTGAGGAAAAGGTCAGAAAAAAGGGGTGACTTAATTTAGATGAGCAATTTCTTCATCACTACTTTTCAATTATTTTTTAACAATTCTTGTTATGTTCTCAAGATGTACTTAATTTAGTTATGTCACATAGAGCAACACAGACTTGTATTTTCACATTCTGTAAGTCATCAGTGTTTACGTTGTTGCTACTATGGTTGGGTGCTACAGTATGTTCTTTGTTTGATGTCAAACTTTTTATAGTTCTGAACTGCATGTGACAGACTATAGGACAAGTTTAAACCTTATATTGTCCAAGTGTTTGTCTCTTTAATTATACTTTTGAATTCCACAAACTATTTTTTAACTTAAAATATGCAAGTTTGTGTACATCCCTATGCCATTATATAAGGGAATGATAAAGTATGCAAAGCAGTCAATTGGCAGAAAGTCAAAGGTCACATTTGTAACATTGTCTTCATTGTCAGTTGGTCTATATGCAGAAAATAACATTATTACAAGATTGCAAATTTTATTTTATATTATCAATATATATATTATCAATATTATCAAGGTCCACATTCATAGGCCCACATGACTCAGAAGTTTAGTATAAAAAAATTCTAATCCTAATTCACAAATAAAACTCATCAAACTTTTGTGCTAGAATACGGTGACCGTTACAGTGTATTTTCTATCCACAGCAGTGAGATCACCTGATAAACCACACCTCTGAAAATATTCTACAAGGTCCACACCTCCTGAATACCACAGGCTTTGAACAGGTTGGATAGCTTGGTGGTTTTACTAGTTCTGTATTCACTAATATGAAAACATGAACATCAATTACATCACAGCCTGCTTCTTTATTAATTGTTTTTACTCAGTATATGTTCTGTCTCAGTTATTACGTGATGAAAATGTTTCATGGTCACTGGGGTCAAATACTATAGTGACTATACTATAGTTGTAAACACATGCATTCCTATGTAATGGCCAACAATTACCTCAGAGCTTAAGGCATTTTCTTCCCACCATGCACCAGATAGAAAGTGCAGCAGACTGAACTTTGCTCATATTACCCTTTGGCTATGCTTCTTGGCCTTGTACAGTGTGAACAGGAATAACAAGGACATGCTCTTGCAGCGTATCGCTGATTATTTATCATGATGAAAATGCTGTTGCCAAGGGATTTTCCCTTGGAGAATTATCATTATTGACAATAAATTTGAGGTGGAGATACATATCAGCTATGGTGTGGGAATATTTTTCATTCTGTACACACGGCTGTGTTTTCTGCATTTTGTTATTCTACCAAATGGGGGGGGTTGAAGGCTGGGCATGGGGACTTTCCTAAATAAAAGCATGTGATATGAAGAAAGAGAGGGTAAGGAGTGGATTTTAATGGAAATGAAAGGGAAACTGACAGGGACAAGATGACAGACTATCATAGATATTTGACAGCCAGATAAAATTGTTCAGCTGTGCCCTTTTAAAGCTATCAGCTGATGTAACACACCCTCGGGTAGTGGTTTTACAACACTACACCTCTTTGGTGCCAGCTGCTGAGAATAGGTTTCATTTATCGGAAAGATCTAACTGGCTTTGTAAGAAGCTACCTGGAAACCACTTATTGAGGATTTCACTTCTGAAATGTGTGTTAGCATTGCATTGACATCAGTCATGACAGTGATCAGCTAAAGAAATGTCAATTCTTTAGGAAACACTTCTTCTGAAGGTCAGAATTTTTCCATGCCTCTCGGTGAATACAAAGCCAACAAAGACTAATTTAAACCAGTTTTTAAGTGCTATAAATAGTAGTAAAATGACTACCAACAATGCTAGCAGATTCACAGTTTTTACTCTTAGAATTATCTTGTTCCTGAATGACAGAGTTAATTTTCCAGACCATGACATGAATATCAAACTCCATATAGAACCAATTTAGTTTTACCTTAAAAAACCTCAAGTTTGACCTGAAGTAATGCTCCTAATAAAACAGATTACCAACACCACAGAGCTAATGCTAGTGGCTAACGCACAAGTGTTTACGAAGTGTTTGGGCTACAATAGAACTAGAGTCAAATATAATGATCCAATGCATAAAGAATAAAGAAAGAGAATCATTCTACTTGTGTAGAAGGAAGAGGGACAACTCCAATAGTTTGTATCCATCAGTTTAATGCAGAAGTTTACTGGTGTTTTAGTCCACCATCTATCAGTCTATTATTTATCTTTCCTTTTCTTTCTGCCACTCCAAATCCAGTGCCCACCATCACAACTACATAAATTCAACAAATCCATTTCTTTAAGGGAAAAGGACAGATCTTACTCTTCACCCTTTCAGTTTACTTATCATTGAACTGTGACATTTAGTGTGGTGTCATAGTGATACGACTTTGCTGTAAAGCAGTCCAACTAGCCAGGGAAGCTGGAAATAGCATTTGGAAATAACATATTTTGGTGCTGATAATTTAATTTTAAATTAAAGACTATGATCAGACATATAAATAAGACTTTTTAAAGATCATAAAGAAAGTCTGGGTAGCATCTTTAATTTATATTCATCTAAGATTTTAAGTTAAATGTACATAAAACGTTGATTAATCATTGCTTAATTTTTTAGGGCAACCACTTGTCTGTTTTTTTAAGTAAACTCAATTTATCCAGGTTTCAATTTTACCTTAGTAGCAAGTCAGTCTAGCTAAGTCAAAATGTTTGTGAAACAGGTTAAAAGCAAAACACTCCTCTCATGAGCAAAACAATCATAGGCTATAGCTCCTGATAACGTTTTTAGTTGTATCTTGTATAATAAGCACTGGAACTCATTTAGCAGCTATGTTGACTGAAACAACTGAGAATAGCATGTCTAGACATACATGAGCAGGTGACAATTTACATGGTCAAAAGAAGGAGAGGTGTGGTATAACTAAAACGTATTAATTGAAATCACCTTAACTAAAATTTACAATGTACAAATGAGTTGACTGTACTTAATATTTTCTAGTAATGTCATCAAACTTATATTTTAGGTGCATTCTAATTAATTTTATTAAGTATATTTAACATGACAACATGATACTTGACATGACCAAGTATGACGCACAAGGACTAATATCTGAGTGACAAAAATAGCATTTGGATAATAAGGTGCATATATGTTGCATATCTCTTACTGTCACTTACCTATTATTTTCATAGTTAGATGCGTTTATCATCAAAATCTAAAATGACATAAACTGTGTACCTCCAGCAATGGTTCCATAGGTAATTAACTGAACCTCATGTGGTGCCTTTTGAGGGCAGCCTGTTACTTCAACTAACCTATGCTGTTGTAACAAATGAATTTCCTGTAAGGGATCAATAAAGTGTATTCCATTCCATGTCTCTCTTTCTGTCTGTCTCTGGATGTGTTTCAAAATTCAAGAGGTTTATCATGGTTTGAGTCATATCCTTGCTCCATGTTTCATTGAAGTTAATGCTGCTGACAGACAAACTAACAATTGGTAAAGAAAACAGCAAAAAAAAAAAAAAGGACCAGGGCAATCATGTCATCTAATTTGTCTGCCTCAACTCTGCTTCCATGGAAATGTTCACAATATTGTGATGCCATCTGTTTATTCAAGACAAACAGGAAGTAAAAAAATCCCTTCAGCCCACTGAAATCATGTTTGTGTTTTCACACAATGGTTGTCAAAGCTTTTCTCTGCTTTTAACATATACTCTTCATAATAAGGTCATGAAATACCCTTAGTTGGTACTAACTACACTTTATGTGCAGATGGCTAAAAATAAAAACGATCTGTGGAGGAAAACATCTTATATACCTTATACGGTGAGGGCAATTGGGGCCTTTATGGTTGCATATAAAAATAAACAAGCGTGCTGTCATCACAGAGGCTGTTATATTCTAAAGCCAGGCAATTAAAAATGTGCTGATAGTAGCAGGGCAGCAGCAGAGTGCTGAGCCGGTGCCAGGACTCCATATGTGCAAGGGAAGAATGAACTCACAGCTGAGGTCACAGCAGCACACATGGGTGTATTTGATGAATGGCATTTGGTAATTTGCAATACATATACGGAGCATATACGCCCGTGTTTGTATGCGAACGTGTGTGCGTGTTTGAGTGTGTTTGTGTTTACTTACAGTATCAGTATGTAAATGCTTTATAATGTTTGCTTAGTCAGTGTGTGCCACGAGTGTGTTTGTGTGTGCATCTGTGAGTGTTAGCAGTACACCAATTACTTTAAAAAAGACTCCCATTATGGTAAAAATTATAGGGTAAGTTCAATGGTTGCACCGTGACAGCTTAATAGGGTGTGAGCAGGGTTGCATTGTTTAGTTTCTACCAGAGTAACTCAGTCAGGATGAATGGCGTCTCACACGCATACACACGCATTCATGCAGGTTTGTTTGAGATGTGGCGTGTGAGTAGGCTTATGTACTCCATCATTCATCAATGCAGATGACAGGCTACATGAACACACACAAACATACACACACACAGACTAGGAGCTTCACACAAATATCAAGAAAATGCAGCAGTCGTTCCCAGGAGAGCACAGTTCACACTTCATACTCTGTGTTCTGCAGCCAGGGTGGCCCACACTGCTGCCCACCACCTGCTCCTCACCGATGTAGGTAAACAAAAAGAGGAAATTCTATAAACTTTTACATGGGCTTTGCTTTCCACTGTTGTTCCTCCAACTGTTTTGGAACTAAAATTAGTTTGGGAAATGCTGCTCGTAAAATTTTTCCCCAAATGATTTGCAGCTCGGCTCCTCTGATGAGGTGGTTCATATTGCTAAGTACATAAGTAGCTCTTACTTCAGCTGAGCTATGAAAGCTGCGAAAAACACACTGTGTATATTTCTACCAGTTTGTTTTTTTGCTGTATTACCCCATGGGAGGTCCAAAGATAAACATTCAAGTTTTAGCCGCATGTATGTTATAAAACAAATCATCGAATGTTTATTTAAATGCAGGGCGTCCTATGAAATCCTGCTTTTTCTGCACAGTGGGTGTATACATTGTGATGAAGAGTCAGCTTAAATGATTGTGTATTGCAGTAGAGCAGAAACAGTGAAATTGTGTTTAATATTTTGTCATTTGTAATAAAAAATATAGAAATATATATGTAACCATCAAGGTGCATCATGTAACATTTGTTTGTTCTTGTGTAATTATTTGTTCACCTTAGGTTTTGAGTTGTGTGTTAAACTACTTGTTTGTTGTTGTTTGCATTAGCTTACTCCATTTTCACATTAACAATAGCATTGTACACTACTGCTACTGTAGAAGATCATGGAAAAACATACACAAATATAAGTATTGGTATGAGTTCTCTACAATGTAGATGAAATTATTGTATTTATGTATGTATGTTTATAGTAGGTTATAGGGCATTAACAACTTCAGTTTCTTTCAAGTCGACTTATCTGTTAATAAAGTCGAGTTGCGTTGACTGTGTCATGATGACGTCATCACATTGTCAGCCATACGGCTAAAAAAAACAAAAGAAAAAACACGGACACATGTCTGTCCAGTAATGAGCAACTTGTATTAAAGTTCACTGCAACATAACAATGTCTACTGACACAAACAGCACTTTAACTGCAACAACACAAAGGCTAACGTTAGCAAAGAGTTTTCTGTTAAATGTCACTGAACATCAGTAGGTGAACATATGTCTGCATTTGGTCTGGACCCACAGTTCTAAAACTGGACTGTCCACGTCTGTCACACGTCCTCACTTTATATATTACGTGTAATAAGTTTAAGGCCAACAAGAGGAACACAACACTCATATCATGTGTTTGGAGGAAAAAAGAGCGTGTTGTCACTGCTTATTACAGGTTAAGTAGCTAATGCTGCTCGTATCACTCACATTAGCCGATACCTCTTCAGATACCGTGCCGTTTTTTTATCTAAAGTGAAGTATTTCCACACATACGATGTGTGTGTGTCACTCTTGTTTTGTTAGCTCACCACAACTGTCTTACCTGCAGGTGTCTTGTTTACGTCTGGTCTGTGTTTACACGCGCGCGCGAGTGAGCAAGCAAGAGAGAGGGAGGCAGGGAGAGACAGAATAACATGCGACTTCGACTCCTCCAAATTTAAGTCGACTTGTGCTACGAAAGTCGACTAGTCGACATTTTAGTTAATGCCCTAGTAGGTTATAATCCTTCATGTAGATATTGTTGTATTGATTATTGTTGCACTTTGCACATGTGCACTTGCACTTTGCACATGTTCGAAATAAATCATTCAAATCAAATCAACTTGATTTTGTGTTACAAAGAACAGTAGATGTCGCTGTAGACTGTGTTAGAATGAAACTTGCTAATGTTTGGACACAAGACAGAAAAAGCTACAAGACATATAGCACCTATAAGGCAGACTGCTCAAATTATATGTAAAAACATTCTCAAATATATTCTCTATAAAATATTGTCAAATCTCCTGAAATGAACATATAAAACCATCTACAATGTTTTGCTTTAGAGTGGAACTGAGTTCATCCTCTTGCAAAATAGTAGCGGGCACAAACAGTCCAAACATAAGACTTAGTGTGTCTGATCCTGCAGTCTGAGCAAGCAACAACAGTCCTGTTTGATAAATGATGTCACCGAAACTCTGTCTAAGAAAAGACATGTGAGCAAACACTCATGCCGAGTCATAAGTACACACAGTAGAAACAAGGTTTTGCCCTCTTTGCTTTATCCTCCCCATGAATTACCTCATTGTCTGGACTTTTTTCATCGTATTTTGAACCTGAAAAGGGAAGAAACCATCTAAAATGTAAGGTATGCATGATATTTAAGTTGATAAGGTTGTTGTACATATTTCCAGGGATCCAGTTTAACTCTTTTTAGGACACTCATTGAAATTCTCTGAAATTAAAAAATTCAACCATTGCGTGTTATTAGACATTATTATTTCCTTCCTCTTGCCTTAAAACATGTGAACAGTACTAACAGTTAAAACGTAAGCACATGTTATGAGGTCATAAACTGATAAAAATCACTCATATTCACTGTTTACATCATTAAAATGTCCATAATATATGTATAAATGACTGTATAATGTTATATCTGGAGCTCACTGAGGCACAGGATTGGTCCCAATTTTAATGTTCCAGGAAATTACCAAAAATAGTCATTTGCTCAATAAAGGGTTAAACATGTGTCACTTTGCCTTATAGTGGCTCTAAAAACCAGCCATAACATGTTTACAAATTTGGCAATACAAAGTTTATCTAATAATAATCTTTTTGCCTTCGTGAGCAATTATTTTAATATTAACCCTTATATTTGGCATTTTTTCACACACACACACACACACGCCTATATATATATATATATATATATATATATATATATATATATATATATATATATATATATATATATATATATATATTCACTCATGTAAATTTTCATTCACACTCACTAAATTTAAAGTTATTTATATCAAATCAGAAAAAGAGGAGGCAGACAACAGGATGAGGAAGTGGTTTCTCTTAGCCATTATCATTTTTATATCTTCTTTTTTTGCATTGGTTTTATTTCTTACTAAACAATACATTGCTCCATCAGACTTTTCAGTTTGTGCCTGATAGATAAACATCTTACATCACCAGGCAACTATGGTGGAAACCTTTGTCCCCCCCACCCTTCGTCACAGAGCCCTCCATCATTGTTCCCGTCTCTGCCTTTAATTTCAGCCCTCTCTCCAATGCATATCTCCCTCCCTCCTCCCTCCTCCCTCCTCCTTCCTCCCTTCTCATGCCTAGACTTGTCTCTGTTTTACGTGCCTGAGGAGAGGTGTGTACAGCTCTGCATTTCTTTACTATGTCTGAAAAGGCAGCACACGGGACTACCGCTCGTCCATTAATGCCTCGGGATCTGAAACAGGTGGTTAAAATAAATCCATTTGAAGGCTTTTCCAACACAAGCTTCATGCTCCATAATGAAAGCTAGAGTGGAAGAAGAAACATATTCCTGTGTATACGAAGATTGCATATGTACACATTTTAGTACCTAACAGAGGCCATTGGAAAATTAAATACATGTTAGATTAAGACACTTCTGATTTGACAGTTTAAGACAATCTGCTGACAGAAAACAAGGGTGTGTTTCATACAAAAAAATCTCAATTCACACTGCATACCAGGCCTCTGTAACATAAATATGTCATTCCAAAACAAGAACTGCATAAATGTTGTCTACTACGATGCGCAGTATAAAATAATCTGTTATTGCGTGAACTGAGATAGAGATCTGAATCAGTGTGTTGTGACGGTATCGGAGTTATAAGATGGACTCAGAGTTATAAATAAATATCAGGTGGAGCCCTCTCCTTATACTCAATTATGAAAATATTCCTGTTCAGTGGCTGTAAACAAACAGCAGCAGGTGAATGTTAAGCACTCACACATTCATCACTGCAGAGGAATGCTGCTGTAACATGAACATACCTGTACATAGAGTTTGTTTACTGTATCGTTATGGTGATGCTGAAGCAGAAACAAATGCCAGAGTCCTCAGGCAGTATTAATGCAGAAATTTTACATTTTTGGAAATCTTACTTAAAAATAATAACATGCAAATGCAAAAATAATAACAGCATAATTAAGTTCTGTTTTTCCAGGTAAAACTCAGTGTAATTGGACAGGTTTTCAGAGACATGAGACATGGGGACTCAAGTCTGAGACTTGGACTTAAGTCACATTTAAGTCACACTGACAAAGACTTGTGACTTGACTTTAGACCTGCCCTCAAAAACTTAAGACTTGACTTGGACTTGTGTGATATGACTCGCGAGTTCATTATCATGGAATAATTTTTTTCATTATTTAACTTGTTTCAGTTTTTCCAATGTGTTTTCCAACATTATGGGAAAATCACAGGTAGAAATAGTAGTTTCCCTCCATTGATATTTGTGCAAAGACCTGCAAAACTGTTGACTATAATGCAGACTAGTTAACAATTAGTGGCACTTTTAGTTCAAGAAGACATCTCGTCAGTGTAATAGCAGTATTTACTGCACTGCAATGGAAAAAGAAATCTGCAAGAATAAAGTGATGAAACATAATTGAGTAAATAAGTAGGCCAGATATCAAGTGACTGACTAAATGCTCTCCCAGGTCCATACATGGAAACATAATGAGATTATGTTATGCACATGAAATCACCAGCTCTGATGTTTAACTGAATCAGCTGTACAGAAAATATCCAACCCATGCTTTGTTATTGGAATGCATACAGAAGCAATAATGAGCTGTTAGTGCTCTATACACTATAGGTTAAACATGGAAAAGTCATCAGACTTGGGTCACCTATGGGTGAAGAAAATTACACTTTTTTTCCTTTGCAAATGTGGTCCAAGCTCAGGGAAACCTTCAAAGTGAGTGAAGTAATGTGAATTACAGTACAACGGAGCTGATGTAATAGCCAATATAGTTTGATGGCTTTATTAAAAGAATGGACCAACATAATTTCTTTGTTTTACAATTTAGGGGAAAAAAATAAAGCTCAGCTGGATAATTTGTTATCAAATGAGAACATATTCTGTCTTTGTTTTTGCAGTACTGAGTTGATTTGCTTGAATTTCATCCCATATTTTTGATGATCATGACCATGCTTTGACCCCCTGGAGACAACTGAAAGAAATGAGGCCCACAGCAGATCCGAACGGTGAAGTGATAGTGATGGAAATGTGGAGGCAGTCAGTAAGAAGGGGCCTGTGCTTTATTTGGAGGGCGCCCAAGACTCTGAGCAGGGAAAACAGGGGCAGGGGAGCCGCTGCAAAGACAGCTGGGATATTATCCACACAGGACGTGTATGCTGAGGCTGATTTATAACAGCAATGTGGAACTTGGCAAGCTTTATTTTTCAATGAAAATCTGTTTTCTGACTCTAAGATTTGTTTGCTGGATTGCACTGACTGTTTGGACATTTTCTGGCATGAATTATGTAAGAAACTAATATTTTTGACCCTGAAATGTTACGTCTCTTTATATTCTTCAGGAAATTAAAGGTCATTTTTTAGCACCACTAATCTTACTGTCAGGTCATGACAAAAAACGTGAAGGGTGCTCCTCCTCCTTTGGGTGGTTTTAAAACATACACTGACAGAAGTGGCCACAAGTGGAAACAAAACAGGTGCAACTGACACAGGATAAAGCTACACAAACAAACAATCAAAACAGTCAGTCAGTCAAAAGCAATCAAAACAAAAATCACTGTGGTAACACCGGCCACTGTCATCTTCAAAAACACAACGTGTATCAATATGCCAAATAAAATACCACACAACAACAAAAGCAAAATGTTTTGCAATATTTTGTTCCAGTGTTTTTGATCCTATCCACCCAGTGGTTGCAGAATCAAGATGTAAACCTCTGATAAAAAACAACATTGGTGTAGATGGACTTAATGGAGAAATTGAGATGTGTATGAAAAAGACTTACAGGGAACACTGAAGTGCAAATTATATTTAGCTTGTATCAGCCTAATGCAATGAAACAAAAAATGAAATGAAAAATATTTTCCTGATTAAAATGTAAACCCAAAAAAGCTTAATAAAGCTTTACTGTAGTTAATACACAGATGTTACAGATATTTTCAGTCGTTAATATTTATGGATGGAAATGTATTGGATATTGAAAGACAATCCAATTGTATTTTTTTCTGGATATCTCTCCCCCCTTTTCCTTTAAAAAAGGTACAGTGACTGCTTTACCATGGAAAATTGAATAATGTAATCACCAGATTTTCCTTAAAAGCAAGAAAGGCCAGGCAGCATAATCAAATAAAGTCCCCGGCTGGGTAGTAATTGGTCACGTAGAGTAATGTGTGCAGCTTATGAGCCAAAGCAATGACTAACAGCTGATGAGTGGAAATATCTATAGCATGAAGTCCAGTGGTTTGTGTTTCTCTTTCCCTCCTCCGGTGTAACCCCCCCCCCTCTCTCTCTCACACACACACACACGCACACACTCCCACTCCCCCCTCTCCACCTTTCCCGCCAAGTGAAATTTTCTCAGCTTCACTTCACAGGCATGCTCTTTCTCTCTTCCTCTCTTTCTCCTCAATCACTTCCCCTGTTTTCTTTCGCTCTCTCTATCTCTCCTCTAACCAATAAACAGGTCTCACGTGAGCTGCTCTTCCACTCCTTCCGTCTGCATGCGCTCAAAACAGACACCGCCCTGTCTGGTCTCTGTGGCGACCTGAGCCTCGACCTGATTGGCTGAAGCCAGGGGACTGCAGAGAGAGGAGCGGCGAGTGGCAGACAGGCCTAGCGTGTCTTAGACAAAAACACAGGGCCGCCTGCCAGCTGCCATCCCCGAGGGGTGAGGACTGGAGATGGAGAGCACAGACTGAGTGCCTGGCTGGCTGCTGGACAACTCACTGTGAAGGCTTTCACTTCAACACACTGTACATCTGTTTGCAAGCACATTGTCACCACATGTTGAATACTTCCAAACGGCTGATCATTACATCCTTTTAAATCTAAGTATCGTATTCTCTAGACAGTCAACTTAAATATTTAGCGGCAACGTTAATAGCAGTAGTCATTTTGTAAGGGGAGATGTTGGAGTTTAAAATCAGATATTGCTTTTTGGATTCAATCCCTTCCCTTTTTGGAATGAAATGACTTGAGGCTTCAACAGTTGACAGATGCTTGAAACACATCATGGAAAAAGACTGAACCAACTAAATCACATGTTTTGACAGTTCTGGAAGAGGTCTGGCAATCAATGTGAATTTTCAAAACAACATGAAATTCATTACGTTGCTGCTTTAAATCATGTGTAAATCACACGTTGCAGCTGCATCTGTTTAGAAAGGATGCTGTGGAATATGAGTATTTGATAATGACAAAGAGGGGAAATATTGGAAACATTTACAGTAGTCCTGCTGTGTCACGTGTGTAAATATGGGACAATTCCTTCTGAGTTGTACATGTTATTGGGTAGAAAATGTGAAACACCCACCCCAACTCTAATGAACTTCTGTTTTGCTAAATGACATTAGTATAATGTCCAATAGTTATGGTTACCGTGAAGGGTAACTATAGTATCTTGTAAACTGTAACATGGAGCTGTAATTCCTGTTCTATTAGTGTAGTAGATTAGGTTTTAAACATCAGGTGACATGGTGGTGCAGTGTACGTATCACACTTTCTCACAATAAGAAGGTCCTGATCTGTTGTATAGGACTAGGTGTTGATATCCCTCAATAGATTTATACCTAAGGCAGATTATGTGGAGTTCAAGTGAGTGATGGCATCCTTCGGGTTTTCAAGTGGGTGCCCTCTTTCACTGATGTTTTGCTGATTAACCCACGACACCTCCAGAGGGTTCAGCAGTGAATCCCAGCATCCCAGGTTCACTCCCTAGATGCCATCAGCTCACTTGAAGGCCCAGGTTGGATCCTTTCTTTTAATCCACAGCCACTGGCTCCCCTTCTCAGCAGCCCTAGAGAGGTCCTTGACTGCCTGTCTGTGGGCCTTCCCTCGTACTCCCAACTCTCTGAGTAGCCTGGATGTTGAGGTGGCTACAAACCCTCTGCAGCCTACTTCCACTGGGCATACCATCGCTTTCCAGCCTTGTTGTCGAGCCTCTGCAGCGAGGTCAGCATACCTCAGCTTCTTCCTCTCGTAAGCTTCCTCCACTGTACCCTCCCAGGGCACAGTGAGCTCTATGATGTAGACGAGCTTTAGCGAGGGTGACCACAGAACAAGGTCTGGTCGCAGGTTGGTGGATACGATCTCTGTTGGGAAGCAGAGTTTCTTGTCCAGGTCTGCCAGAAGCTTCCAGTCCCGTGCTCTGCCCAGCTGCCCGGTGTCAGCTCTTATGGTGGTGAGGCTGGCTTGTCCCTCTCAAACAAACAGTGTTGGTTGCCAGCGGGATGGTGCGGGAGGTAGGGCATTCACGCTTGTGCGTTGATTATCCAGCAAAGCTGCAAGACACTTCAGCACCTGGTTGTGCCGCCAGGTGTATCTGCCTTGGGTGAGGCTGGTCTTGCATCCCTGGGTTTGATTCCAACACTAATCTTTCTGCGTGGAGTTTGCATGTTCTCCCTCTTCCTTCCGCCATCCAAAGACATGCACTGGTAGGTTCACCGTTTAATCTAAATTGACCATAGGTATGAATGAAGTGAGTTTTTTGTTTTTGTATGTCAGCCCTGCAATGAACTGGTGACTTCACCCTAAAGTAGGTGGGATAGGCCCCCCTGACCCCAGGGAGGATAACATGGGCTGAGAGAATGGATGAACGAGTTTTAAACATTTACAGTGTTAAACACAGGGGATTATGATTATTATATATTCTATTTCTGCATTTACATGGTATCAAACACTTTAGATCAGTAGATGCTTTTGGTCGGCGGCAGATGTTTGGAATTTTAGGGATTCATCAAGGAATACATTTATGTCATACAAAACTTTTGGTCATGAATATAATTTAATCATGTTTTCAGTGATGTATAATTCCTTTAAAATAAGAATTATGTTTTTTTGAATGACCTGTTAAAAGTCCCTTCCATCTAATGTCAATTATAGTCCATAGAGGTGAAACAACACTGTCACACTTAAAATTACTTGGAGAAACAAAGTTTTTATATACAGTAGAATCATTTGAGAAATAAAATTAAAATTAAATTTATATTATTATAGTTAATGACGCCCCTGTGTTTTGTGGTTGATGTCCACATTTGTGAAGTTTTTTTTTTAACAGCATTTAGATTTATTTCTGTGAATATCAGCATATTTGTAGCTCAGGGTGTTGAAATCTTCGTTTTCTAACATGAATGGATAATTTTTACTGGTTTGTCAGGTGGTGTTGAATGATTTCTACACATTTTCAGAATTCCAGATTAAACACAATGTTGACAATTGATCATTCTCCAATGCCACAGCAGGTAACTAAGTTTTGTCCCCTGAGTTTTATGCAGAACTTGTAGTTGAACAGTGTGAAGTGAAATTCCTCTTGGTCTTTAGGCTTCATATTAATGACCAAAACTATCTAATAATATAAAATGTTTAATACTTGTTCTACTAATTATATGAATACATGTAAATAATTAGTGTAAATTTCAGTTTGCCATCTTTTCATGGACAGATAAGATGCATGGAGGTGGATCAATGACAGTAGATGGACACACTGGGTTTATGTTCAGTTAATGATACATTTTGCTGAAAAAGTAAGCTTTTCTTCATTTTTTTCTGTTTTTAATATAACCATTAACTTTAATATAAATTTTTATGATTATTTACATTATTAGTAAATTAAATTTAGCAAAATACCTGTTTGTCAGTGAAAAACAGCAAAAGTCAGTGGATAATATTAGAATAAATAGTGATAAATCACTTAAGAAAGGTTAAAATAGAGACATTAAAGACATGTTCGAACTGACACTAAAGTACCAGTGGATCTTTATGGGTTAATGTAGGGGTCTTCTGTCATTACAATTACAGGATTTTAACAGGCATTATCAGTTGAGTGAAACATTGAACCTTTTAAAATGCAGAAATTCAGCATTATTTTATACCACTGCATACAGGGGAGTATAAATGTCACTATTAGATGATATTACACAGAACCTTTTTAAGGTTTAATTAGCACATTTTCAGCAGCAAAACCTTGGCTGTGGTTGATATTACTGCTCAAGTACCTAATGATTTCTGCCTTTTGCACATCAACCATCAGTTTTCTGCTTTTATTATCGCTAAATGTTAAAAATGTCAGAAAATCTTGATAAAGTAACAAGAGTCCTGCAACTTAAAAAGGTCAAGTCATCTCATGTGAGCACTTTGTTTTCACTTGAAAAGACTTTCCTTTATTTTTTTCACTGAAGTTGCACCATAATTTGGCAATAATAATAATTTCAGCTGCCAAAATAGCTTCTAAAGATTTGTAAATCTTGTTTGTAAAAAAAAAAAGCACAAAATCCTCCAAACTCTGTACTCTTTAATGCTTTAGCATCTGTTGATGATTTATTTTCTTTAATTTAATGTTCTGTTTTATGTCTAGCTAAAGAAAAATTAGCATAAATTCAAGATACATCATGCATAGACTAAACTTACAGTACATTTGGAAAGAAGCCATACTTGCTAAGAGGCTTACAGGAGAGAATTGGAGAGAGAGAGAGAGAAAAAGGCAAAGATGTTAGATAAGATGAATGATCCAGACATCCAGACAGTAAGGACAGGATGAAACAGGAAAAAAAAAAAAAAAGGATGAAACAGGACAAAAGGGGAGAAGAGAAAGATTTTTACTTCCTCATCATCTCAGACATCTCAGCCAGACTCTTGTGCCACTCCTTAAATTTTATGACTTGACTTGATTAGAACATTTCACAGATAATGTAGAAAGCTCAAACTAATGTTCCTCATTGTTTTCAGAGGCTATTTAAGCTTCATCTGGAAGTGAAAAGAGTTAAAAAGAGACAAAGGACATATAAAAACTAGGTACACATCTATGAAAGGAATAAACTTTAATACGCTGCATCAATACATTTTGTACAAAGTGTAGTAAATAATTAGCAAGGGCTTCAATCTACATCTTCCATTTGTTTGTTTTCCCTGTAATGTAGTTCCCTGTTGAATAAATATTTCTGTCTGTACTTATTTTGGACAATTGTCAACAGCAGCTGAAATGAACTCCTGCCAAAGCTATGAATTTAGCAGTAGTTTAATATATAATAACCAATAACCAGTTAATAACTAGTCTTTTTGACTGGTTATTAGTATTTTACCTGTTAGTGTCATATATATGTCCTATATGATACATGCAACAATCAACCGTTAAAAGCACAAAGAAGAGATTAAATAATGTAGATTACCAAACTCCAGACACAAGAACATGCAACTTGTGAGAACAAAACTGGTCTACAAGTAAAATGCTTGCAGAATAAAAGTAGTGAAAATTTACCCAATTTTAGTCAGTAATAAAGAAAAATTAAGTCGAAAATGCTAGGTGGCTGTAGTTTCCAAGACAGTGTTTTGGGTCAAATTGGGAAATTCTGACAATGGATGAATGAATGGGTTTTTACTCAAAATTAATGTTTATCTCAGAGTCACTGGATCTACTTCGTCATACACTGTCTATACATTATAATGCATTCATTTCACTGGTTCTCTCTAGTGGAAGATTTATACGTTTTTTTGTATGAATGTAGGTATAATAAAGGTCAAAATTATAAAAGTTGTTTTATTCAGGTCATTCAACATACAAGGTGAAGCCAGCACACTTTATAGACTCCATGTAAAGTAGTGTATTATCAAGCATTTCTTTGTTGTAATTTTGCTGATTAGGATTTACAGCTTATTAAAACCTCAAACCCAGAAACTCAGAATATTGTTTGAAAGTGAGTTTTCTGAAGCTGTAAGTTCTAATCAGCAAAATCAAAACAAATAAAACCTTCAAATATATTGATTCTCATACTATTTCTTTTATATAATGTGTACAGAGTAAAGGAAATGCATGTGCTTTTTCAGGATATTCAAATTTTGTATATGCTGGGCTCTCCTCAGACAGTAGCATAATGGTGTTTCCATTAGTATCACTTCTACCCAATTCTATCCCATTCTACTCTCTTTGGAGCGTTTCCACAATGAAAAAGGACCCTGTCCCATGGTATCGGGTCCTAGATTTCTGGGATCTACTCTGCTGAAGTTCCAAGAGATATTATAACACTGACTGGTGGAGTTGTCTCTGCGTCTTTGTGTTATCAACGTGCGACTCACCGTTTAAAAAAATAAAATAAAAAGATTTGGAGTTGCAGTAAACAGCAGTAAGTTAAATTCAGTCCACAATGCAATTATGTTATTTGGTAAAACTACACCTTGGTCAGTCATGAAAGTTGAGAGTTGAAGTTAAGACATTTTTGTCTTTGGTGGCTGATGAAGAAAACTAGCACAAGCTTGATGGCGCCTTGTGATGATGTCCAGCTACAATAGTATCTGTATGCAAATGCTCTCAAGAAATAGTTCCTGGTATCCAAGTCGAAACGAGTAGAGTCAAGCAGAGCCAATACCATGTAGTGGAAACTTGGCTTAAAGTGAGCCAGAGTGTAGGAAATGTGTAGAGATTTATTTTTTTTTTTAAATTTCATGTAGTCTTTGTAAAATCAGAAGTGGCTGTTGCTAGGTTACTGAAAGTCAATGTCCATTATGTTAGCCAGTCACTAAAACAGCCATACCCAATCCTCAAAGCAACCAAAGCAAATCAGTTATCATGTCAGGCTGTCGATGTAAATATCTGTGTTGATAGAGTGATTTAGGAGTTAAACCAACCATGCACTTGTTTAATCACTAACAGCAATTCATACTTCCTGTTTGAAAGCTTGGCTGCCATAGATTGGCACCAATGTTACCGGCTCTACTAATAGTTTGTTTATGCACAACTGTCATAGCTATGTGAACACACGGAACCTGGTCAAAGTATGGCAGTGTTTGGTGAACCCAATTGTTTTGATGAGGAGGAGCAATTGCATTTTTCCAACGAACCATACCTGCACAAGGGTCAAATGAGAGAGAAAATAGTGAAAACTTGTTTGTACCCATCTATGTTTTTTATTGTTACAATTGGTATATGCACACTGATTTACCATGTTGCCACATCATTGGTTTTTAGTCCTCTATTCCAAAGCTAGCATTAGGTGTGTAAAGCTACATTAGCTACGTCTCTCGGTTCACTGTTGAAGTGGGCTGATTGCATCACAACTGACGAAAGCAAAGTAAAATTCCGCTGCTGCTGAGAAATTAGTCCCTGAACATGTGACAACTCATATGATGCAAGGTCAGTTTAATTTCAAACATGTTTCTATCATCACAAACCTTTACATCCACGGCCTGACATGATAACTGATTTGCTTTGGGTGCTTTGAGGATAGGGTATGACTGTTTTAGTGACCAGCTACCATAAAGGACATTCACTTTTACTAGCCTAGCAACAACCACCTCTGATAATACAAAGACTGCATGGTCTACACATCTCCTATACTCTGGCTCACTCGGAAATTAGATCTGATATCCAAAATTCCAGAGTAGCACCTTGTCACAATGCCACCTTACCACCAGTGTCATCCTAGTGAACTTTTGCTAGTGACGTTAGCTCTCGACGTTTCAAGCATTTAAAAAGCCACTCTCCATGCTCCATTTTCCATAAACAGCTCCAGCTGACGTGAATCATGGCCAAGCACAAGCTGTACACAAAGCCTGCTGACCAGAAGATAAGGGGGCTAGGGAGGACCATGACGTGCAAGGCGCGACACTTGGGGGTGGTTCAGCGTGCCTCCTTCTACAGAATTTGTGGAAAGAGTCCTTATATGTGTACTGTAAAAAACCATTTTATCATACATGGAAAACATCAAATAATCAACACATTTTTTATTTGTTTTCCAAAACAATTCAAGAGTATAAGATTTAACACATTCAATCTCTGAAGCAGATAGATTCTAATAAAATTGTACACCAGTGAATTAATAACAAAAGCATTCAAATGTATTAGCACTGTACACTTTTTACACTTTTTTCTTTCCTTCCTTTGGACTCAGGTGTCTTCCTCTGCTGGTGCCCAGGTGTTGATGGAGTTGCTCACCATGTCTTTACTTGATCAGCATGAAAAACACTAAACAAAAGACCTACACACACAAAATCATGTCTGGGTTTGACATCTGGAAGCCTCTGAATTAAGAGGGATTCAGGGATGAGACTGCAATCCTATGTGTTAGTGAAAGACTATGTGTCAGATTATGACATACTATTGCTCTGTCTTTCATTAGAAGAAGTCACTACTTAAACAAGTACAATGACGACAGGTAACAGAAAAATATTATTTGATGATTGACAGTTAAAGTATGGAATTCATTTATGCTTTATTTAAGTGACTTTTTTTTGGTCAGTAAACCTCAGTGAATCACTAGTTTTGTCAGACAAATTTCCTGTGTTTCATAGACCCGTAGGAGGTCTCATGTCCCCATAGCTGTTTTTCTTCCACCAGGATATTATGTGTGATGATGTCACCAAACCTGAGGACATTCCTGCTGCTGGAATGTAAAGAATGAACACTGTAAGCTGTTTTTTGTCCCTTTGGGGGTTATCAGGCAACTGTAGGATCTGTCCAAAGTAGTGAGAAAAGCACAGAGAAACATCCATCTATCTTTCACTAGCATGCCGCTTTCAAAAGACTGCCAGGGTCAAAGGGCATGGGGTCAGGTGTGATGTACATGACAAACGACAGTTTTTCACAATAGGAGGATCTGTAGGAATGAAAGCTTTATCTCTAAAGTGTGGACGGGTGAAGGCAGATGAAAGTGAGAGCTCTTGACCCTAGTGAAATATTAAGCTCTTCAGTCAACTGGTGTCATGTTGCACTGCTGTTCAGTGTAGCTTTGTTTGAGGGTGTTAGAAGCTAAAATGGGAGCCTTACATTTGCCCTAAACCTACAGTAGTAGCTATGGTAAGATTTTTTTTTGGACAAAGTGGTATCAGTGGCCAAACATCATTATCAAACTGGGACAAATTGGAGACTAAATCTTTTAGTTTTCATTAGGATGTTAAGAAATTCCTTTGATGCCACTAGCGTTATTGAAAACACATTAATACTGTTTATGTTTTGTGGTATTTCATGGAATTTTCATCTCAAACAATATGTCAGCTATCAACACTAAGTAAAGTCAGAGGGACTGACATGCTGCTTCCACAACTCCTTGAATGACTCACAAGCAAATATGAGCTTCACTGATGTCCTCTTCCTCCTTCGTCTTCTCTTTGTTCTAATTTTAAAAGCCTGACATTGACAAATAAATAACCTCTCCTTGTGGTTTTAAATGAGTCAGCAAAGCCTTTCATCACTCGCCGATGTGTCAGTGGGTTCAGACGTCTGAAATTCGATCAGAGCTCAGAGAGAGCGCGCTCTGCCCTTTGACCCCTGGCCAGGCTCTGTATCCTCTCATCTCTCATGAGATGTGATGCAAAGCTACAGAGTTTAAACACTGCCAGGCCTCCAGGACATCTAAGCAGTCACCGCTGTCCTCGACTCGAGGACTCCTTCAGCCCTCGAGATCATGGCACAAACATATCCCTCTGACTGACACCGCTCTGTTGTCAGCTTTTATTTCTTTTCTTCATGTTATAAACATGTGTATGATTAAAGTGTCTTTGCTTCTTCATTCTCTTTTTTCCACTCAAATTCTGTCATTTCCCTTTTCCTCTTCTTTAAATGTATTTCCATGTTACAAGGCATTAGCGGTGCTGTTGTTACAAACAGATCTCCAATACCATAGCCAGCCAGAATGCCACTCTATGTATTATCACAAAGTGAAGCACATTAAAATTGCTAAATTGTATACATGTGCTGTTGATGAAAACTGTAATCCAGCCACGCAGCACGCAACAGAAATGGAAGCACTGCTCTCAGCTGGAAATAATTAAAACAAATTGTGGACAGTGGTTAGACAGTTCCAGGAAGACAGTGGAAAACAAAAAATATGGTATTGCATCTTGGAAAAACATTTTGGTTTGGTGCATTGATAAGTTTCCAAATGTAAAATTGGCAGTAGTTACACTTTGATTGATGGATGTCTTCATGTGTTTTGCGCTATTGCTTGTAATCCACAGTTAAAGACCTGAATTGTAAGTGTATATATTTTAATCATGGAATTAAAGAGGTGACATGGGGATGCAGTGGTTACCACTCAGGCCTCACAGCAAGAAGGTCTTGGGTTCAATTCCCATACCAGCCAGTGGGGCCTTTCTGTGTGGAGTTTGCATGTTCTCCTCATGTCTGCGTGGGTTTTCTCCAGGTACTCCAGTTTCCTCCCACCATCCAAACACATGCACTGATAGGTTCATTGGTTAATCTAGAGTGATTGTTTGTCTATATAGAATGACAGCCCTGCGATGAGCTGGCGACATGTCCAGGATGGACTCCACCTTGGCCCATTGTAGCTGAGATAGCCCCCCAGCAACCCCCGTGACCCTAGTGAGGATAAAGCGGGTTCAGAAAATGAGATGAGATGAAAAACTAAAGCACACTGTTTGCCTACACATGTAGATGCGTAGGCATAGTATACCTCGACCCAGTATAGAAGGTAACCACTAGGGGTGTAAAGATAAACTGATATGAATCGCTTATCGGTCTGTGTCGTATGAGATCCGAGTGAATTGGTCCACAGAGCCCTGAATCGGTAAAACTGATGACCAAAAGTCCAATGCCCCAGATTTACAGCCGTGAATTGGTTTCCTGAGGTCCAGCCACCGATCTGTAATTCTGTTCTTTATATCTGTGACCAAGTGGCTTAACAGTGACATAGCATTTATTTTCATAAATGTATAGGCTACATGTTAAAACTTCCAACTGGAGGGTTTATCTGCTGATGTTTTTTAGGTATGGATAGAGGTAAATTTATAGGAAATGTGAGTGGACAGTGGACACGAAAGTGACAAAATAAAAGCATATTCATGGATGAAATCGCAGATCCGTGGTTGATCAACACAGCCTAATTTTTTTATTTTGAAGGAAGCTTTATATCCACCACATATTTCCAGACACTTAATCAGTTCCTTTAGTGCTAACACGTAGCCTACTAGCAAGATGTTACTGAGCAACACTGATGTGGTGTGTTTTAAACTGAAAATAAAACTAAACAGTGAGCTCCTGGGTAGAGAATGTTTAATCATGGGTCGGGTTACGGGTCTAATGTACGCAAATACGGGTTTGTAAAGTGGACCCGTGTGGGACTCTGTAAGACTAGTACTTCAGTCACATGACTTGATCAGTCCACCTGTACTGGATCCCCAGTGAGTGTCTTAACACTGTCATCTCTTTTAAAATACCTCTGTAAACCACACACCAGCGTAGCATAGGAAAGAGTTTTAATCAAATCAGTAGATATAGTTTCAGTGACATTAGTGTTCTTAGACAAGATTATGTTTATCAGTTGATTTTCCTCAAAAAGTGTCAAAAACTGTATTTCATATCTAACCTCAATGTCATGCTCAGTGTATTCTCACATTTGCAGGAATAATTAAACTTTGACATTTTTATCTTTTATTTCGTGTTTCTTGAGGGAAAGTAAGTTTTGTATTTTAAATATGAGTTTTACAAACCTAAGTCACAACAGATTATCAGTTTTGTATTTCACTAATATTAGTTATCTATAGGTATATATTGAAAGACTGTAAAGTTTATGTTGTGTGAATTTATGTTCAGTAGCTCCTGCTCTATTGTCTCTGTGACACTAAATAAATAAAAGGATATGGTTTTGAAATTACATTTCTGTTTCTTTTTATTATTATTATTATTTCTCAGTAACATAAAATAAAATAAGTCCTTGCGGTTAAATTGTCAATTTGTATTGAATCAAACTGAACTGTATCAGTTCAAATCGTACCGAATCGTTTCCAAATTTTTTATGACTCGCCCTGAATCAGATTGTAGTCTGTGAATTAAGATTAGAACCAGATCGTTGTGTGAGTGAAAGATTCACACCTCTAGTAACCACCCATAGGTGATGACGAGCCGTGGAGCCGCCATATTGGAGTGGTGACACACCATCTGCGCATTTTATTAACAATACTCCGCTAAAACTGAAACCAGAATTCCACGTGCGTTATGTCAAACGTGTAACTATGATTAAGGACATATGTTTGGGCTTGTTTTATTAGTCATAGTTGGCTTAACATTATAGAATTTTCTGATATGAAAAGACGATAAGTCTGAGATCATGTCTATATAATGAATGCATTACACAATAACACTATATAACCACCAACCTGTTTGACTGGATACAGAGTAAAAACTAAATATGTCTGACACAACAACATATCTGGATACTGCTAAGAAAGTATAATAACAAAATGATAGAATCAGGAGGCTGGAGGTATATTTTTTTTGGAGAATGTGAAGGACTGCTGTCACCTTTGGAGCTTCAGATTAGTCATCACCCTGTTAGCGTTAGCATGGATGAATCGGCTAATTCTCTTGTCAGTAAAAGTTCCTGGTGAAATATTTAATGGTACTGACATGTCAAACAAATGAGCTGCCTGACATTATAAGGGTCTGTACATGTGGTCCCTATATGTTGAAATATTAAGTGTAAATATGCTCAGCATTCAACAACAACAACAAATTAGATTTAGGTAGTGCTTTTTACATAGTCCTGCACTTGACACTTTACAGAACAGAGAATATATTTATCTGTATAAAGAAAAGGAATGTTTCCAAAAATTAACAGATAAGAAAATGAAACCTTCTTTGTGTCTCATGTAGGAATCACCCTAATCACCACTCCAAGATGGCGGTCGTAGTTCTCGCATCCCAGCAGGCAATGCTGGGTCTAGGTGTACTATGGCTGTGTCCGAAATCAATCCCTAACCCCTATATAGTTCACTATATAGGGACCACGCCATTTTGTAGGGGTGTCCGAATCTTTAGTGAACTATTTATAAGTCATGAGGTAAGTTTATACAATTGTTTTTATTTTATTACACAGACAGTAAAAGATATTAAAGAGCCTTTTAATTTTGTGAGAGACAACACTGTTACGCTTTAATTCGGGGCGGCCATTACTCAGTTGGTAGAGCAGGTCGTCCAGTAACTGAAGGGTTGGTGGTTCAAATCCCGCTCTGTCCTAGTCGGTCTGTTGTGTCCTTGCGCAAGACACTTCACCCTCCTTGCCTGTAGTGCCACTCACACTGGTGTATGATTGTTTGGTGATTGTCAGAGGGGCCGTAGGCGCAAAATGACTGCCACGCTTCTGTCAGTCTGCCCCAGGACAGCTGTGGCTACATATGTACTTTACCACCACCAGAGGGTGCATGTGAGAGTGAATAACAGGTCACTAATGTGAAACGCTTTGAGTGGCCAAAAAAGCGCTACATAAATCCGATCCATTGCTTGACAGTGATGACGTGATTAAACAGCAGTAGTAGTGTCCAAAAACATTTCAATTGAGTTCACTATGTAGCGCACTACATTTTTCCCCTGAGTAGGGGGTAGGGAGTGAGTGGGTGATGTCGGACACTGCCTATGTCTATGTGTGAATGTATATATACACACATACACACACACTTGGAGAGCCATGATCAAACACAGGCATTAATGAGTTACAGTCATGGCTGGACCAGGCAGTGTTGACTAAGTACATCTGTGACACATTTATGAAGCACAAAACCAAATGTGGTCCAAACACTGATAACCAGAATTTTTACTTTAAATCCCTCTAAAACCAAATATCTCCTTGTTATTTTACCTTGTTGTTTAAGTTTCGCAGTGAGCGATAGTGCACTTTGACCTCTCCATGCACCTCTTTTTACTAAACTTAAACCAACATGAATTTACTTTAGCAAATAATTTAAATTGTATTCTTTCCATATCTAAATCGATGAATAATTTATGTTGAGGGAATCTCAAGCATTAGAGGTGTCTTTTCCTCTTTTGTTTAATTGTAGATGCAGCCTCAAGGTAATTATTTCAACTATGAAAGCATTTATGTGAAGTATTTTCCAGAAATAAGTTCATATCACCCTTAAAATTATAGTTAAGAAAGTAAAATGCAGGTAGAAACTGTTATAGTACTGCTGACAGTTGTTTGAGTAGGTTATGGCAAAGGGGGTGGTGTGTGATTCAGAGAAAGATAGACTGTTGATAACTGCTGTCTGGTGTAGCAAACCGCACAGGGATGTGAAACCACTGCTGAGGACTGAATAATGAGGAACTATAACTGTCAAATTCAGACCCCAAACATGCAAATAATACCTAAAGGTACAGTAAATGGATAAACAATTAACTTTAACCAACACAGAGTGTGAAAGATTGTTGTCAATTTAATAAGTGGCAGAGAATAGTGATTTATTTATCACAAACACAAGTACATTTTCAGACATTGTTTGTAAATATCAGTTAGTGACTGATAGATAGAGGTTTAAAACCATAAAAAGACAGAAGTGCATTCAGTCATTCAGTCTGTCCCGACCAGGCCTCTCCACATCAACCACACACCTGATCAGTACAACAAACTAAAAATCCACCCATTACAGCCCTATTCTCAAACACACGACCCAGAGCACATTCTCACAAGTCCTGGTCTGTTATTGAAAGGAGGTAGATGATAGATTTGATAAAAGATGTCCAGAGCATGAGGCAGCAGAAAAGAATAAAAAGTAGAAGGAGGATGTCAAGGTCAGTGGGTTCCTCCACGCTCCACTTACTGGTCACACCGCAGAATCACTTCGAGCTTCTCCTCCTCCTCCTCCTCCTCCTCCTCCTCCTTTCTGTCTCTTTCCAACAGACATGAAGCCTTACCACACACTAACGGTCTGAGTCAGAGTGGGCTGATTATGAAACCCAGGTTTGCCACATCGCCCCTCACTCAGTTAGATAAAAAGACATATAAGTCAGCTCTGTCTTTCAGCACTCATCCAGACTGCAGTGACGCCCCTTTACATCGTCATTATATCCTCTCCTGCAAGACAAAAAGCAGACACAGGTGATCTGTGTGTGTGTGGACTCATGCCTGCATGCTTGTGGCCTGCTTGTTGATACATGGACCATTTAATTTTCATGGTTCAGTTTGGTCACAACAAGCCATTTGAGTGACTTCAAGCACTTGGCATTTGCACAAAAGCAATATCAACTGACCTGTTTTATAAACATTAATGTGGCAACACTTAAACCCACTAAGATCAAATGTTAGACATGGAATTGATCGGTTTGCTTCTTTATTCCTTTTGTAAAAGAAAAAAAAAACGTACCGCTTTGTGATCCAAATGTTTTGCATGGAGACATGCGAGTAGTTCTTGCAGAAAGTGGTGCATGGGGAGATATCAGAGAACATAATCCAAAGCTTGAAGGAACAAGGCTCTGCTTTATACAATAAAATAAACTAACCGCACAATTAAAGTCAAGCTTTTTGGGTTTCCTTACAGTTAAATAAACACAAAAAGTAACAGAGCAATGTAGCAGCCATAATTACACACAGTTCTTCAAAGTTTACATGTTGGTGTAGTAAAAGTTTCCCATCATTTTAACATCCACATTTTCCACTAAAAAACAAAATTAAAGCCTGAAACAGTTATGGCAAAAGGACATTGTTTGCAAATGAGCAGAACGTAACAGCTAAAAACTCCTGGTTTAAATATGTGGTCTGTAATTAACATATAGAAGAAGTTACAGTTATCCATGCAGTTCATAGACACCAGATGTATTTTAATTTGCTTTCATAGCATATGTTCACTGCCTGAATATTCATTCAAACAAAAGATGGAAAGAGTGTGTAACAGATAAGACTGTGAATCTGTTCACATGGGGCACAATGTTTATAACAATGTCATATTAACAGTGCAGTTGTTTCCTTTAATTATTAAAAAAGGTACTATTTGTAAACAAGTATGTAAGATCAATATCAGCCATATAATAATGTTTCTTCTGCAATAATCATGTAGCCTTATTGGTAACAGTAATGCAAGTGCCCTTTGTACAGTATCAATGGTATATAACTGTTCTTTTGACCTATGACATCAAAGGGAAAGGATTGCAAATGTGTTTATATTTGTGATTCAATGCTTGTTATGAATGTGTCAAAACTGATTCATATATTTTTGCCCAAAAATTATTTTGGATTGTGAATGTGGTAGACTCAGGTTCCCCCTCAGAACAATGAATGCATGGATTCAAACTGAACTCAGAAATGACAAATGACAGCAGTATTTGAGGCTCAGACCTGGGATCATCGGATTCTTGTAATATTTTGGTGAGAAAAAAAAAGTAAATGTACTATATTTTCTGTCTATAAAAGTTAAATATAATCTTACAACTAGCAGTGACCTTTGCTGAACTCATGTGCTCTAAGGGGAAATTGCTTTGCACTCACTTCCACTTATTGATGACAATGACAGAGTAACACAAGGAAGCTCATTAATAGGATGTTGCCGGTGGCTGAATGATTGACAGCTGTGTGTGTACAAGAAACAATCAGTGTTATCACAGCAAAGCTCAGAAAGCATCTCATGAACAAAAGTTACCACTCACTCACAAACTCTTTGCTTTCTGCTTTAATAAGTTCATGTAACCAAGCCAATGTAATAAAGGCTTTTTAATTTTCACATATATGAGTGCCTTCCTTTTCCTTTTTTCATGCTCTAAGTTTTCCCATCCAAAGAGCACCTCAAATATTACTTATTGGAGTCCAGGTAGCGCTCCTGAAGCAAACTTTCTTTGAATGTATATCTTTTCTGAAGCATTAAGACTGAATGAAACCAGCTGTTGCAACCAAAGTGCCTTTCTTTATATTCGAGTATCAAAAATTGAGTTGGGTGTAAAGAAAGTTTGTGCTGCTTTTGTGTCTACAGATGATAATAACCAATAATATCTTCCCAGTTTGCAGCAATAGAAGAGCAAAAGTAGTGACAGATTAAATTAAATAAATATGAGCATGACTACTATGAACATAGTGTGTTTTAACCAGCTTAAGAATCCCTTTTCCAAGAGTGACAGACCAAGAAAAACAGCATAAAATGTATTTTCTGATGCAATAAAACTTAATCAACACACAATACAAAACAATTAAAATTGATAATTAAAAACAATCATTTGTGCATAGGTGTGTATGTGTGTGTTCAGTTCAGTTCAGTTATTTTTATTTGAGTAGTTCATCTTTAAAAAAAGAGAATACAGAACAAAAGAAACAAAAGACAAAATAAGGATTTCAGAGTCACCACTCAAAAGGAGTAGGTTGAAGTTCAGAGAACTTGTAAAAATCTTACCCCTCATTTAACAATTTTACAATACAATTATAACAATTTTAGGAATTTCATTTACATCACTCATTTCAATGTCCATCTAGACCATATGTTTTAAAAATTAACCTCCTGCATTATTGCAGATGGCCTGTTTTTGCAGCACTTGCACATTTTTATTAATGGGCGTACACTTTATAATAAAGGAAAAGAAAACAAATGAAGAGCTTTCTATCACATTTTATATATATTTTGTTTATTTCATTTTATTATTTATTTTGTCAGTAAGGGAGAGTAAAGTGTCATTTATTTCTTCCTCTGCATATTTATGCAGAAGGAAACTTTTATAGTGTGCCTGTGTGTGTGTGTGTGTGTGTGTGTGTGTGTGTGTGTGTGTGCATATAGTATATATTTATACGGGGGGCGGGGGGGTAATTGTAATTCTGTGATTGGAAGTGTCCTATTCTTGTTAAGTTAAAATATTGAGGGAAAAAACTGTTACATTGACTAAGCTTATTGATTTCATGCTCCTTTACAATAGCTTTAAATCAACTTGAAATAACAATTTCAGAGGGACTAAAGTTATTTCACAGGACATTCCATTTAGAAGAAGCAGCATATTGAAATACAGTTGTATCCATAAGCCATAGCAGGCAATAAATAAATAAAATAAATAAATAAATCACTTTCTTGTATGAACAGATAAAGAGGATTTGTTTCTGAAAAGAATTTCATATAATCACAGGAACTGTGACATTACCCTTTGGTCGTTTTGAATCTATTCATATGGGGTTTTGACTTTTTGATGCCAGAAGTGACTATAAATGGACACAAGCAGAAGAGTTAAAAGGACCCAAAGAGTCAAAGGTGAACTAATACTGAGTACTACCTTACAGTATTACCTCGATAAAATAATAAACTTCATTCAGCTTTCTAATCCAGCTGATAAAGTGATTTTATGGATTTGTTAGTGGAATCTATTCAGCACAACTACAGCTACTATCAGGAAAAAATCAAAAAATAACAAAAAAAGATATTCTGGAAGTTCAACTTGGCAGGTGAGCAATCTGCCACACAAACCTTATTAACAGTAGAAAATGTAACAACGGTCCACCGGATCACTTATTAGAGGTTTCATGTAAAACAGATGATCCCAGATGAGAGAGGGAAAAAAAATGATTTTATATTTTCCTGAAAATTCCAGTATACATCTTTGGGACATCATAGGTGTATACTACTTTTTGTGGACATCAGGAGTCTTAGAAATTAAAAATACTTCCACATTTAATTTTGGAACTGGGGTGTTTGGTGTTGTGTTTTGAGTATATCTAAGTAGCATCAGTAATGATACTTGTTTTAAACTGGATTTATTCCTGAGCAAAAAGTGATGAGTACATAAGTCAGCTGAAATGAAGAAGCCAAATGTAGACACTGATGTCTACAATTCAGGAAAATCAGTCAAATCTGACTAGGTTATGTGCAAAGACTGAAAATAAATTTGGTGTTTCACTGTTTGGAAGCTACATTTCCCTATTTGAGGTGATTCTATTTACATGGCCAGTGTAATTTCCTTGTAGGGATGTTGTCAGGCCTGGCGTGAGCATGACGTACTTTCTCCATTCTGACAGGTTTACTGACTGAAGGAGGATATGTGGATAACAAGGCCTGACTAGCACCACCCAGTCACATCAAAACTACATCCAGTCCCACTGAGTACATGCACATTTATTTTTTCCAGGGAGGAAAGCTAGCAAACAAGGATCTTCCATCACTGTCTCACCGCCAGTAATTTTCCTTCAGGGCACCCATGGGAGCCATACATTTTCACATATGGCAAGCTGAGCCTGGATTTTATGGGGTGAATTGTTTTGAGATTCTGTGAGAAGAGAAGATGTAAAATTTTTAACTGTCTGTGGCAAGACAGAAAAGAAGGGGGAGAGGAATATTTTGATCTTGAACTTTTTTTTTCTATTGTGACATTAAAAAGGGGCTGTACCTTAAAGTTGCAGACTACTTTTTTAACACAGTCTGAGACTCTTGAGTGCTCTGTAGTCTACAGAGTGACATGAGGGAACACAACAATTTTCACTTTACTGTTCAGAAAACATACAAAATGCACAATTTTCGCACCAGATGAGGGCTCTTTAAGCTTGCATTTTCATTATGTTTAAGTTTAGTTCCGGACTTGTATTAAAAGTCTTTAACCTCACAGTCTGATTCACAGACTGGACCCACTACTACGCATGGCAGAGATTTGGAAACAGGTTTTCATGATTAATAAACTTCACTTTGCCTCATGTCAGTTTCTGAGTCAGATAAATAGATGTCTTCTTCTTCTTCTTCTTTCTTCTTCAAGCAAATTAACTTTTAACCTGCTCTCAGTTACTATGCACCTTGTTAACAAACTTGAATGCACTGCCCCCTGCTGGTTATTGAACTGGAGTTTTAGTCGGTTCAATAATTATTTACGCATCCTTACAAAATGCTTGTATAGGAAACTTTTTTTTCCCTTAATAGGACAGTTTTGGATAAAGAACTCAAACATGTATTTTATTGATAGTCACAGTATAGTCATTGACACATTCTATGAAATTGCATCAAATGAGAGAAGAAAACACATCTGCTAAAGTGATTAAGGATGCCCTGTTATATCAATGTGATGGAGAAGGATGGAGGAAATGGTGACCTGAGATGGTAGTGAAGGGGTGTCTTGCATAGATGCTGTGAAATAGATACACAAAAAATCAACTGTTCCTGTAGATATTACTGAGCTGCCATGACAGTGTCTATTTATGTGTGTACGTTCTCCTCTGCTATCACTATGAGATGTGATGTTAATGACCTTGGCTTGAAGACCAACTCTCTAATGCTGCACTTTGGTCTCAGTTGGTTTCAGAAATTAGACAGTGTTTACTAGAGGACTTAGATGAGCACACTCTAAAGGTGAGTTTAGATTAAAACCTGGAAACTGACTTTTAGAAGCCATAAATGTCAAGTTTTGGCTCAGGACAAGATGAGTAATTGGGTTTGAGCAACAATCCTATCAACACTTTCTTTTGCAGCCATGGGACTGTAAAGACTGGACTGGCCCTTTAAAAACTCTTAAGGAAGTTCCTTCAGGATAATGTTCTATTCTGTGTATCGTTTTTCCTCCAATAAAACCACACCCTTGTCTGGGAGGATAACGTCTCCCACCTCCCTCTCACCCTCCTATTTCCAGTCTTAAAATCAAGCATTGTTGCCCTATATCTTCTTAAGAGATAGAGAATGAGTTCATTGTTCACATTACTGTATGTACAGTATGTGCCATATATTAGTATGGTGTGCAATAACACACCATACTAATATATTTTGACATGTGTTATTTGACTTATTTTACCTTTTTAGTTGTTTTGTTGGTCTTAGGGGACTTCTAATCTTAATAGGAGCTGGCAAAATAAAGGTTAAATAAAATAAAGTTGTACTCTCCCATTCCTTCCATCCCTCCCTCTTTCCCCTCTGCCCAAAACAACCCGTAAACCTCTGATTTATTGTTATTACAGCTGAGCTGAATCAAAGAGTGGCAGGGGCACAGACAGGAAAAGCGGTGAGGAGGGAGGGACGCTGCCCAAGGCTATGATCCGCAGACACTACACTGACTTTTAAATGGAGTAGGCCGCTATGGCATTTAAACATGCCTGTCGCAGCGATTTCCATTTCCTCATGTGAGCCAGTTGTTGTCTGGTAGGAAATCAAACTCATTTCACAGTGTCAGATAGGAAGTTTTGTGATAATGGACTCTGCATGGGTTTGATTATGACTAAATCTGAGTGATAATATAGAAAATAATGATTTCAGGAAGATGTTTTGAAGTGGATGCATCAATATATTCTACATTTTAGACCAATCTACAAAACTCTTCATACTGCATAGATTACTCTGTCATCTTGTCTTTAATCTCTTTGTGTTATCTGATTTACCTCCTGCTCTCTCTCTCTCTCTCTCTCTCTCTCTCTCTCTCTCTCTCTCTCTCTCTCTCTCTCTCTCTCTCTCTCTCTCTCTCTCTCTCTATATCTATATATATATATATATATATATATATATATATATATATATATATATATATATATATATATATAAAAAATACATCTTGGAATGTTTCTTTCATGAGTGTTCATTTTGATAGGTGCCACAGGCCTCTCTGTGCCAAAGTCACATGATTTTGGTTCAAAAGCCCAGAGAGCAGTAATTGTCCAGATGGTTCATAGTTCTGACCCTCTTTCAACATGATACAGCTGTATACAGCTTTGCTGATTGACTGACTAATTCACTCAACAAAAACCTGCCGGGAATATGTTTGCAATCAAAATTTATAATCTCTTCAATATGTCCCTCAGATCAACGATATTTCTGGCATTATCCAGCAGATTTGTTCTCTGATGTGAAAGTTCATCAGCCAAGAGTAGTTACTGTAGATTTTTTTTCCCTCTTTTCTTATGTTTACATGATAAGCCCATACAGAGATCTAAATCAATAAGGATACATCGGCCAAAACTATAGCCAAACTAATTCACCTAAAATAAATCCTGGTTCTACTGGAGTACTCTTTTTGGATTTATTTTTTATTCAAATAGGCCTGTAATTTATTAATGTATTCACAATGTAACATAAAAAATAATCTAAATTGTATATATATATATATATATATATATATATGTCCAGTCAGCTGTTCCTCGGCACAATCTCTTACCATGAGTTGGAACAAATGTGGTGGGAAAATCACAGCAGACAGTTGAGGAAATACATTGTTCATTCTCTGGACCCTGCAGATTGACATGGACAAGTTTTGGATTTCTGAGATTCTTTTCTTCTGCTGATGAATCAGATGTATAGATCAAACTGTAATAAAACATGAATTAGCAGAGATTTGGCAGCAGACCTATGGAACATCACACTTATGCTACAGCAGATGTGTGGTTTTCTTCAGCAGAGCAGAGTGTGACTCTTGTGCTGTTTCCTTCTTCCCAGTGCCCACAGTTTCACACGCCATTTTCCCACCGTCACCCCTCCATCTCCAACTCTACCCCCATGAGTTTTCCTTCTCTCCACACAAGCGCTGTCCTTTATAGTAGGCTATATGACCTCCTTACACACCTTGCCCCCTCCTTGCTCTACTGTCCTCCTTAACTTATCTCATCCTCCTTGTCATCCTGACCCCTTCTTTCTCCCCTTCTTCTGTCATTTTCCCACCTTTCCTCTTTCTGACAGCACATCTACCTTCTGTCTTCTTCCTCAGCCGTGAAATCCACATCCAGCTGAGCTCTGACTGGATCCAGAGCCACCAGATGGCACCACGCAAGACCCACACATCTGTTGTAAACTGCTCAGCTCAAAATGGGCTCTGAAGGATGCACAGCTGTATAAACAACTTGTGTGTAAAAATGCATGCAACACAGCCAAGCACAGGGGTCCTCACCAGGTCACTATGACTCTAATATTACTAATAATAATGATAATAATGATCAAGTGAATACCTTTGCTGGATACGCGACTGTGGGGCTGTGTGACAGTGGGTCATGGGAAAGATGACAGATGCCTCAGGCTGAGATTAGTTACAACAAACACATACTGCTCAATGCTAGTATGCAGGGTTGGATAAGTTACAATAAAAACATACTTCAGCACAGTAATTGTTATTTTGCTTATACATTTTCATTTTGCCAAACAGCACACCCCATGGCAATGAGCAGGAATAGAATTTGAGAGTTAAGTATCTTTATTTGTCAGTATTTTGTGCATGTGAAACTGAAATTGAACCCCTGTTTTAACTTCCTGAGAACCAGTGATGCACTTTTATCCCCTGTAGTAGACAAGAGGTCCACAGCTTCATTTAAAAACAAAACTGTCCAACTGGCAAAGGAAATTTCATTAAATGGAAATGTGGTGACACTGTGGTGCAGTAGATAGCATTCATGCCTCGCAGCAAGAAGGTCCTGGGTTCTATTCCAACAGCAGTCGATGGAAGTGGGGCTTTTCTGTGTGGAGTTTGCATGTTCCCCATCTGCATGGGGAACTATTTCTGGATACTCTGGCTTCCTCCCACGTCCACCATCCAAACACATGCAGCAATAGGTTAAACTAAATTACCTATAGATGTAACAGTGATTGTTTGTGTCTATATGTCAGCCCTGTGATGAGCTGGTAACATGTCCTGGGTTTACATCTAGATTAGATTATTGTAACTTCTTATTTGTAGCGTGTCCTAAATATTACTTTAAAATCTTTTAATTGGTTCAAAATGCAGCAGCAATATTATTAACAGGATCAAACAGAAGAGAACACATCACCCCTGTGCTCCAAACCCTTCACTGGCTACCAGTTGAGTTTAGAATTAAATTTAAAATCCTCTTCCTTACATATAAAACCATTAATGGTATGGGTCTGGTACTGTACCAGCCCGATAAAACCCATCATTCTTAGAATGCAGGTCTACTGAAAGTTCCTAGGGTTTGTAAAAGCGCAGTAGCAGCTAGCGCCTTTAGTTTCCATGGTTACTGCCTTATGGAATCAGCTTCCATTTAATATTAAAGAGGCCGACACAGTCTCTACATTTAAAATTAGGTTGAAAACATTCCTGTTTGAGAAAGCCTATGGTCAGGTTAGTTAAAAACAGACTAGTCACAGTTCAGTCTAAGCTGCCCTAGGAGATAGAATGCTGGGGGAAGTACAGGCACTGAGACCTTACGACATGTCTCTGTCTCACTCTCTCGTCTGTATTTGTAATTTCTTAAACCTATCTTACAGACCAAGTCTGTTCATTCACCTAATGTCCCCTTTCAGTGGCAACTCTCTTAGCAGTATCTGCATAAGGAGCTATAGACAACAGGATCTGCAGTGACTCACCTGTGTCCTGTGCTGACCTGTGACCCCAGACCTCACCCCACCCTCACCTGCCTGATGGCTGGACCTACCCCGCTTCATTTCATCTACAAATGGACATTCATCTATAGCCTGTCTGTCCATTGGAGTGGATCTCTCCTTCAGTGTGGTTCTCCCCAAGATCTCTTCTTTTTTCCCACTGGGTTTTGGAGGGTCTAAGGAAAGGGGATGCTTGGGACTTTTATCTATTTCTGTGGTTGATTGTTCTCTCCTGTAAAGCCCTGTAAGACAACGTTGTGATTTGGGGCTCTATAAATAAAATTGAATTGAATTGAATATTAATAGTCAAACAATGTATTTTCATCTATTGAAAAAAGCTCATTGACTTTGCGTCACCGCTGGCATTATCCACACAGTGCCCCCCACTTGAAATGGGTTCCCACGGCAAGAGAGGCTGTATTATGCAACAGAGACATGGCAGGTCAGGGAAACAAGCATCCTCTCTTTCACAGTGTCTCACTGTTGTAAACATCCACCTGTTTAATAAATATGTTTTAAAGGAAACAAAATGTGCAATCATGAGAAACCTCAAGACCTTATCTTTAACACTTTTTATTGTATTTTCTGTACTTAAGTATATCAAGTTAAACATACTCAAGTAATGAAAGCAAAAGAACTAATAAATGTTAATAACAACCCATGGTTAGTCAGTATTTAGAATATTAAAACCCATCAGCTTAAGTGTGTACTGTTGTTTTCATTCGCACATTCCATGATTAGGCCCAATGAAAATTCTGCTTCCTGGCTGGTAATCTCAGCAGTGAAAACATCAAATTACCTTTAATTAATTTTTTTTTTATAACGAGTAAAAATACTGTGTGGTGAAGTGAAACCAAATAACAATAACAACAACAACATTCAGTAAAGTATAAATTCTCCCAAAACATACTTGAGTACAGTAGTGTTGTGTAGTGTTATTATTCTTTATTACTTTGTTACTCCACAACACTGGTGTAGTATTGTTTTTGGGAAAACCTTTGAGTCATATCCGAGGTATCGATTCATGATTTTCATTGGATTTTTACATCCATGTAAACACATTTTCATATATATATATAGACTAATTTCTACTATTCCTTAAAGCACTCCAAATTTCCTTCTGATGAAAGTCAATAGTGATCCAGTACAACAAGAGTGCAACTACTGTTCACAAATAATGAAGCCAAGGATTACCCACATGTGGACGGTGATACAAGGAACTACTCATACTGTACATGCCCTATTAAAATACAGCACAGCCTGGTCTGTCTTATGTCTGTTATACATTGTGAAGAAACACAGACTCTGGTAGTTCTGTGTGCATGTTGAGTGGATTGTAATAGCTTATCTCACAGGGAGCCATTGGCCCATTCTCTTTTGCCTCAAACTCCAAAACAACACTCAGGCCCACTTGAGAGTACTCCGGGCTTGGATGAGCTTTGCCTCTGGCACTGAGTCACCGGCCCAAGAATCTGGCTGCCTTCCAAACACAATATTTGTCAGAGTAGCCTTGTTTCAAACTCTTACTGTTTATTACATTCTCTTTTCTTTGTTAAAAAAAAAAAAAAAAAGCTTGGGTTTCAGATTCAACCTTTTCATGTTTTTAGTCACTCTGAAAATGTTCAAAGACGGTGTGTTTCTAATCAGCCTGCCCAGCTGCACAGACACTGGAAAAAAAAACAACCAAGTATTAATTTTTTATTCACATCATATGGTTTGAAAATTTTTCTTCTATTCTTTGAGACATAGATTTAAAGAACCTCTACCTCACATGTCAGCCCAAAGAAAAGATACTGTGTAAGTAATTTGGAGTGTAGTGAACCTCAAAAATAAGCACCTTACTACGATGGGTAATCTAGTCATTTTTTTTCCTATTCTAACTTTTCAGTGCAAACATATCTTCCTGCATTCATCCCACAATTTACCAAACATCTTAACATATAAAACCTCTAGGAGCAAGTCATGCATTTGTTTATATAGAACAAAATGAATCTGCTGTAAAACATATTTTGCGGCTGAAGTATAAAGTGAAGCCTCAAAAACAAAACAGTCTGAACCCTCTGACCCTCGCTGCTGTTTGGTCACACAGGAATGTGGCTGGTGGAAGTGTTGGCTCCTGTTCAGTTAAATGCTTTACTGAATGCTCAGAAAACTTCACAGACAATACAACAAGCATTTTTAGTCAAGACTTTGGTTGAAGAATCAAAGAGCAGTAAGTCACAGACCAAAATGTGCCCATGTGTTTGGAGCCTCCTGCACCTGCACACTCAGCATATGGCAGAGGTCTGGACCTCCCAAGATAAGTAAATCACAACACTACAACAAAACAAGCTTCCCCAAAGGCTTCATGTCACACAGATTGCGGTGCAGAAACGGTTTTTCATTTAACTGCTGCTCTGTAACCACTTGACTTTGTTCAATACGTCATTTGACCACAAATTTCAAGACAATTTGCCAGTTAGGTTTATTTGCAGTATTATTTTACAGAGACTTGCTGTAAAATAAGGATTACTTGTACAACTGGAGTGAATAATTTCATTTCCTTTCTGTGCTTTTGTAGACATCTTCACTGTGAAAGAATTTTTACCACTTTGCCTCAAATGGATAAAACACACCAGGACCTGATTTTTTTTTTTTTTTTTTTACATCAGAGAACATCAGGAGCTTTGGGGATCAGAGCTGACATATGTGCCCTTACATCTGGGTATTTGGTGCCAGTTCCTCCCTCTTGACCGCAGCCTGAGGATGGCAGGCAGCCACGGTTCAGGTTCTCCATCATAAAGCAACGGAAACCCCTTCTGTCCATTGTTTGAAAGCTTCCCCAATGGCACACCAACCACAGCTCTCAGCGATGCAGATTTGCAAATGTTCTGTGTAACGTTAACAGAAAATGAGTGCCGAGGTCTCCCTTGAATGACTTTCCAGCACATTAGTGCCAGGAAGCCGTTCATTTTAATGTCAGTGGTGTATTAACGCTGTTATATAGTGTTTTGACTGTAACTATCCCAGCATTTACTCTAAATATACACACGGCATTCTTCTTCTGCTGAGCATATCTTTAAGGCATAGTTAAGTAATTACTGGAGATTTTAAAATAAACACATCCGGTACACAGACATGGTTTTGTTAACAGGACGATGGTTACCACCCTTTCATGGTGTACATCCAGCCTTGTATAACACTTGAGTCGATGCCCGGAGAACATGACACATGAGCTCTCTCCAGCATGAGGTGGAGTACTGCTTCTGTCCTCCATCCTAATATCCTTCATATTTCACACTGTCTCAGTTAAAGATCTTTTCATTTTTAAGGCCCCCGTCTCCTGGTTACTGAAGCAGCCTGGCATGTATGGTATGTGACCGCAGCACTGTGCATTCAGATCATTTCATGCCCCTCTATTTTCTCGTCTCCCTCTCTCCTTTTAATGCAAAAAAATGCATTACTGAAAAAGAGAAGTTCATTCGATTAAGATTGATGAAACTGTATATATCACATAGGATAAAATTAATTTGAGGCTCACCACAGACAATGGTCATTCGATAATTAACAATAAACAAACAATAAATACCATTGCAGGCTAAATGACTAAAAGACCCTGTTGGTTCTGGTAACATTAAAATTAGGCGCTGATTAAACTGACAAAACACACTGAAAAAGAAGAGACACAGTAGTTACACCTGAATTACAATATAGTATAGACTTGGAAGTAAATACAATTTAAATCAACAGTTTAAATAATATTTTACTGTTCCACAGGTGTTTTCACTTATTGCATATTGTCCAAATGTATCATCCACACACATACTGTAAAACTACGAGGCCACCCCTGTCAAATTCATCCACTTTTATGCTTAATTTAATTCATTAAAAGTATTTTTTAACATAACAGTTTTCAATACTAAGTTCTAACTTAACATGACTATCAAGGACAGTAAAAAACACTTTATTTCTTCCATTCAATTATTTGACCTTTTTTATGGATCGGCTTCAAAATCCCACAACCAACAAAACCCACCAAAAAAATGTACTTGTTTACACTGGCTGATCATATGACATATTTTAAAAAATTATTCCTTGTGTTTGTTGAGGCATGCTTTTTGTACGTCTTTGTTTAGTTTTATTCTGTGTCTCGACTGTTCTATTTGGAGACACGCAAACAAAGAATATCAAATGTATAATACCATTTGTCTAATGATTGAATGTAATAACTCCTCAAAGTGGACTTTTCATCAGTTCCACTAGTGTCTGTTCGCTCCATTGTTTCCTCAGTCAGCATAATCTTTAACTCACTGTCTTGGTATTCAGCCTGGCATCCACTGCATTTAGCTATCATCAAGGCCAATCCCCACACTCTGGCACCAGTCAGAGGTATTACAGTAACATCTTGTCCTCTGGACACAAAGAATGCTTGTTTTGGCATAAATGAAGATGTGCTCTCCATTAGAGTCTTTAACACTCTCAGTGTCTGCATTATTGTCACTCATTAATGACTGTTAAGATGTGTGAAGGTACATAAGGTTGTAATGCTGTGTGGAGACCAGGACACTTAACACTGCTTTTAATCTTTTCTTGCCTTAAATACAATAGAAAATAAGGGAACAGAGAGAGGGTGATTCTTAAAGGATATTAGCTGTGAAGGGAATAGAATAGAATAGAATAGAATAGAATAGAATAGAATAGAATAGAATAGAATAGAATAGAATAGCATAAAATAAATGTATGGATCCCACAATTGAGAAATTGCTTTGTAACAGCAACATAGTTCTCTGTATGTGCCCTTCAGGTACTTGTTGACTGTCAGTCTAGTGTCAGTATTTAGCCTCAGATGGACTTTATCACCCGCTTTGGGCTACATTACTAATGCACTAACAACCCGACTCTGAGCATATATATATATATATATATATATATATATATATATATATATATATATATATATATGTATATATATATATATATATATGTATATATATATATGTATATATATATATATATATATGTATATATATATATATATATATATATATGTATATATATATATATATATATATATGTATATATATATATATATATATATATGTATATATATATATATATATATATATATATATATGTATATGTATATATATATATATATATATATATATATATATATATATATATATATATATGTATATATATATATATATATATATGTATGTATATATATATATATGTATGTATATATGTATATATATATATATATATATATATATATATATATATATATGTATGTATATATATATATATATATGTATGTATATATATATATATGTATGTATATATATATATATATATATATATATATATATATGTATATATATATATATATATATATATATATATATATATATATATATATATATATATATATATATATATATATATATATATATATATATTTATTTATTTATTTTTTGTTTGTTTTGTTTTTGTTTCAAGTGTGTATTTTAGAGTATAAGAAGCATTGGGGGTACATAACTAAGTTTCTATATATAAAAACAATAACAACAAAAAAGAAATCACTTAGTTTTAATCATTTCATGAGAAGTGGAAAAAAATATTTGAGTCCAACTTTATGAGCAACAGTGTGCAATATAATCCAAAATGTGTTGAGATATTTTTATTCAGAAGTGGTGCATGTTGTAAGTTTAATTCTGTCCATAAATAAAAGGCTAATACTAAAAATCTGTCTGAGCTACAGCAAGCCTCTGACCAAAAACTAATTAAGTCATGACCTTTTTATGGTATTATCTTAATACACTTGAGCTTCTTGGCATTTAATTATTTCCAAGATGTGGTATAGCATCCTGATTACGAGGCTCTGTGAAACATGAGGACTGGACCTCCCAAGCATTTCCTCTCTCAAACACCTGTGTCTAAAATCTGTTCTTGACTGGGTCGAGTTCATTTGACCAGAATCGTCGTCACATGTGCCGCAGGTTCAACCCTAACCCCTTTAAGTGCCTTTGAGAGGTGAGTGCTGGAGCACACATTTCACATTGAAGTACAGGGGAGGTGGGGGTGGAGGGCAGTGGGGGTGGGTGGGGTCAGCGGGGGTCAGCCAGCAATTCATTTCAGTTGTAATAGACTGTAGCACCTTATGGCACATTTTAGCCTCCAACTGAACTCCCTGTTAAAACACCCACATATTACACGGAGTAACACAATTCTGTACGTTCAGCATTAAGTTCTTTGTTTCCAGATAAACCAATATATCAGATTATTCTGACTGGAGGCACACACTGCATTATTACTATTCACTTTGTGAGCTCTGTTTTGTGTTGCCTTTCTAATGAGCTGGTTCAGCTGGTTGGGAGCGGTATAATCACAGTTTAATGAGCTGTATCAGGACCAGCACTGAGAGCTGAGGGATTTTAGAGTTCCTGACAAGGCTACAGGCCCTACCTGTTACCCTGAATGCTCTCGTAACCCAACATCTGGATTCAATGGCAATAAAACACAAATGTGTGACCGTTATTTACGCCTGTATTACCTTTGGCGAATCTAGCTCATACTTATCAGCAAATTAGTTCCAAAACAATAAGGAACAGAACAGAGAGTTCAACTGCTTCACCATCTAAGGACAGGGTAGCAGCTTTCAACAACATGAGGAAACAGAAAATGATACAGGAAATATCAACTATTCAATTAGTTTAAAAGCATGCTGCATATTAATTACAAGTAGAACTAGACTGAAACACATTTGACAACTGGCTGGTATTTTTACTCTAAGGCAAGAAGCAATGGTTTTGTTTTTGATTCGTTTCTTTTGGTTGTTTGTCTGTCTGTTTGTCAGCAGCTTTATGCAAAAACTACTGGACCAATTTCCATGAAATTTTCAGGAAAGTTGTGAAGTAGTCCAGAATAGATCCCATTAAATTTAAGTGAATGTAGGTCAAAGGTCAAGCTGACCAAAAATGTATTTTTGTATTACGAGATAGGTTCCCTTTCATTCCTGTATACTCAGTTTTGCATATAGCTTCTTTCACTGTTGATGTGCATTGACATGAGAACCTGGAAGGGCAAATTTGAAAACTCTAGGTCAAAGGTCAAGGTCACAATAACGACTAAAATCTAAATTTTGATAGAAATTTTGAACTTTTCATCTTAAAGACTTCCAATGACCACCAAGGTGCTGGTCTTCAAATTCTGCATCTTATGTGTATAGATGTTGGCCTAGAGACAAATACAAATGTATTTGGTTCAGGACAAGTTACGAACTCTCACTGCGGTTGCTGGAGGGAGTGAAGCAATACTTTTGAGGGAGCGGGACCACCAGCTGGTCTGTGGCACTCCTGAATTTTAAATAAAATATAAATTATGTAAAATCAGTTCTTGTACATATTTATGTTTGTGGTCAGGACTCAACTATGAAAAAGAAAGAAAGGGAAAAAAAATCCATCCAAATTCAGCGGATGTTGACATCACCAACTCATGCGCACAATGACAGAAATCAAAAGCACAATAGAGGAGGGGAGTTACATTTCTGACACCCTGAAAATGGCATGTTTCTTACTAAGAAACTTCCCAACTTAAACTCAGACATTTGGCATTGTTCTCTATTGTGTTTGATGACAAGGGAAATCAGGGGCCAAACGCTGCATGTGACAAATGCCAACGGGTCAGAACCTACAGCCTAGGACTTTTGTGGGTGGGAGTGGGACAAAAAAAAGAATTATTTGCAGGTGCAAGCAGGAGCCGGACAGAATGTTGCGGGAACGGGACTGAAAATTCAGTCCTGTGCAGACCTCTATTTTGACCTATTGTTGACCTTCACTCAGTCAATACCTAAAAAACGAAAATGAACTATAACAGAAAAACCGAGTGGAGATAGAGACTTATTTCCTATAACTGCCAGATCGGAAACCTGGCATAGGCTTCAAAGTGGTGTAATGACCTTTGTCTTTGAATGATTTTGAAAGGCCAAAATCAAGGTCACATGATTTTAAATGGTCGTAACTTCAAAAGTGGTGATAAGTACTTGGTTACTATTGTTGACAGATAGGAAACTATATGTAGGCTCCAAAATGGCATCATCACCTTTGATTTTGAGCAACCTTGAAACCCATAGTTTCATATTTTCATAGGGAGATGTCCATTAAGAGCTAAAATCATTCCAGGAAACAGGGTTTGTTGTGCCTGGCACCGCTTGTTATAGTTAATGTTGAACAGTGAGAGGCATTATCATGGTGGAAAACAGGTTCAGACAAACCTAATCCAATTTGTTGGCAGTATTCCGTGTGAATAAGAATATTTTGATTTCATAGTAGCAGGATTGTTTTCTTCCTTCGTCTATCTGCCCGTTATCATTTGAAGAGTCAACCTCAGAACAACAACAGAACAAGTGGTGCCAGGCACTACAAAACCTGCCCCCCCCACACACACACACACACACACACACACGTTTTACCTGATTTGCTCTATCTCTTATCATTGCAAAAACACATTTTTGGTGACTGTGACCTTTGGCCTACATTCACCAAAATTGAAAGGGATGTATTCTGGACCACCTTCCATCTTTCCTGAAAGTGTCATGGAAATTGGTCCAGTCGTTTTTGCATTAAGTTTCTGACAAACAGACAAACAAACAAACAAAAAAAGCAGCAACTCAAAAACAATGCCCCTTTTCCCTTTCAGGGGGCGGAGTAACAATAAGCTGTAACTATACTATGAAAATGGACGGGTTTGGCAAAGATGTGTTTTTAGTTTTATATCCAAATTAACTCCTGACACTATTTTGTAAAAATTGAACAAGAATGAGCCTCACAACCTTAAAAACCTTTACTGCTATTTAAGAATAACAGCAAAGGGTGACAGATGTATCCCCAGCACTGGCATGAAGCTAATGGAGCGTGGAGTTATGCAGCCCTATCTCTACCTATCAGTTAATCCTTTCTAAAGGACATTTTATGGATTTTCATGTGTAATAGACACACTTTTCAGACATGCTATGCAAATTCTCCATTGCAAAGTTGAGATTTATCAAGCTATTTTTCCTGGAAACTGATTGGAAAATAACCCCTCACTGAGGGCAACTCAGCCAAGACGTACAAAAAGGACAGAGTCTGTGTTTATGCAAGTGTTTCCCATAGGACGAGTCCCAGACATATTTCAGATTCAAGACTAAGTGACGGACGATTTTCGGAATTACAACTTTTTTTTTTCCTTTCTCCAAACACTTCTGTCAGATTCCAAAGTCTACAGACATCTGCCTCACATCTCAGGAATTTTGTGCAGTCTACTGTGCTACACCTGTGTCTTTACCAGCCACTTTGTTGTTACCTGGATGTTATAAATCATGTAGTACTAACACAAATCAGCAATATGCATCTTCTAAGATAAGAGTTGCAGTTGTTCAGATACATTGTAAAGTCCATCCATACATTGTTGAAATGTTAACTGATTTTTTTTTCTTTGTATGTAAGTCCAGGGTCTTTAGTTTAATACAGTCTGCCATTGTTAATGTTGTTACCCATTTTTAATTTTAGTTTTAGTCTTATGTCAAAGTTTAGTCTTAGTCTTAGTCACTTTTAGTCTTTCACAAATCATTTTTGTTAGTCATATTTTAGTCGACTAAAAGTCTCAACATTTTAGTCTACTTTTAGTCAGATATTAACACAAGGTATTTTAGTCCAGGTTTAGTCAGAACATGTCAGTCTTTCCCTATTTATTTCAGGAATATTCTTATGTATTAATTCCAGTTGATTTGTGTTCTATAACTAACATATTGATTACATGTCGTGATTGAATTGACGAATGAATAAATCCTCAGTGCTGCTTCAATTTATTAGAAATAGCCACACATAAAAACATTATAACACTACAGCTACCTTTATAGTTGAGCAAACACATTGAAATTAAATAAAAAATGAAGATCACACTATACCATATACTGTTCAGATAAAACGTTCTGAATAATAATACATCACAAAAACTAGAAGACTGATTTAAAAAAAAATCTGTTTACCAGAAGGAGGTCTACAGTAGAAAACTAGTGTGAAAACATAGATACTGTGCATACGGTATAACCTATTGTAAATAATAAATCACAATCACCCAAATAGACCTGATTCAAATGAAAAATGGAGTTCTACAGTAGAAAGACAATATGAAAACATGTGAAATGTAATCAATAAATCAGTCATAACGTCTTTCAGGAGTTGAGGTTTATTGCTAGGTCTGTGTGTTTCAATCCAACACTCACATGTGTATATGTCAAGCTAAATTTGCAGTGTTACACGTAATAATAATAATAATAATAATAATAATAATAATAATAATAATAATAATAATAATAATAAACTCGCACCTTTCATACAAAACTGTAGCCCAAAGTGCTTCACATTGATTAAAAAGTAAGATACAATTTTACGACAGGGTGAAATACAAAGAATATATTAAATTTGATTGCACAAAAATTATAAAATTACAAAAGTACAAGATTATAAAATTTCAATAAATACAATTACAAGAGTGCAGATAAACTGATTAGAAATACATTAAAAAACTACAGAAGTACTACATACTACATACATACATTAAAATTTGATTGCACAAAATTATTCCAAAGTGCTTTAAAATTTTAAGACAGAGTGAAATACATTAACAGTTGATTCCGCACAAACGACAAGGAATATAAAGAGTAAAAAGAATGTAAAGAACAGGGTCACAGAATTGTGACTCCATAAGGACCTGTGTCCACAGGATGTGTTTTTAGAGAACACTTTCCACCAGTGAGCGTGTGTTGTTGCTAAGTTACACAAACATCACATATTAGACACATCGTATGCATAAACATTGACACCTTCCTTGTTATCATCACACAAAACTACTTTTATACAATGGACAAAACTCGTGCCTTTGCTTTTAACCCTGAGTCATGGTAAACCTGAAGTGACAGGTCGTAAATAAGGGGGTTGTCTGAAACCGCTAACATCAACTAGTCCAACTACCCCACCATTCATGTCGGTGGTTGTTGACTGTGGTTGTCCCGCCTCCTCCTTCATTTTGATTGGTCAGTAAGATAATTGTGAAAGTTGAACTATTTCCAATTCGCAGCGCTTGGACATTTTCCTCTTGTTTTTATTCGTTTACAAACACGCACATTGTCATGGTTATCGTCAGTGTTTTTAGAATAGCTGTGTCGTCTCGTCATCGTCATGTCAGAGTCCTGCACGGTTCTGATTTTGACATACCGCAACCGCCCGTACCCATCATGTTCAAACTCGTATCCGACCTGTTTTCCGACAAAATTTTTGTTTTTAAATCCGCACCCGAAACGACCCGCTATAAATTAACCCGATATCCGACCCGAACCTGGAAGAAAATGTCAGATAGCCAAACTTAAATACAAACATTTATTGCCACGAATATACTGAACAGTGACATAGCCAAGGCAGAGCCAAATAAAAATGTTGTTAAACAGTAGCAGACAAATAATAAACTCAAAAACTATTTTTATACGTGAGCTCGCGCGCGCGCGCACACACACACACACACACACATGCTTGAAAAACACATCAAGAAGGAAGCCGACAGGAGGCAGCTATACAAGTCCAAACTAAAGAACAGTTTTTAGCCTAAGAACTGCAAATTAGACCCGCGATCACGCACGTCCGACCCGAACCGAACCCGTATCCGACACAGCACAACATTTTTCACCCGTTTCGTGAAAATCTGCAGTTCACCCACGGGTCACCCACGGGTACCCGAACCCGTGCAGGACTCTGCGTCATGTCTTCGTCATGGGAAAAAGGGTCATGGACGAACATATTTCATCTCGTCTGACGAAATTAACACTGCAGTCTGCTCTCTCCACATTTCCTTGGGTTTTATTTGTCATGGAGAAAGAAGACAGAGCAGTGAACAAGAGAGAAAAACAACCCATTCTAGCACATTGAGGATCAATACTAATAGATAACATGTGTATAAGGAGGTAATGTGATCCTAAGCTAGTGTACAACCCAAACACAGGCCACCTGCTGTGGTTTGGAGACAGCAAAGTCTATCTCCCATCACACTGGAGGCTTTTCTGATTCAGACAGTTCACATAAGGACATGTTGGCCTCAGTCCATCCCATCAATCAGCTTATTCAGTCTCAAGTCTAAAGTTGAATAGGTTAAGCCAAAATAGGGCACAGGCCTTTACAAGGGCAGAAAATAAAATGACTTTTAACAAAAAGGATTACATCTATTTTAGAGGAGAGTCAATCACTGTTTCCAAAATAAAGTGAATCCTACATGTAAAAGTCTTTTGTCAGTGGAAGTTTTTTCAACATTTCATTATGTGCTGTTTGGCAAGACTAGGTTTCACCTTTTCCAAATAATGGATTCCTCATTTTGCAACAAAATGTTCAAATGCTCAGGGGTTACTGCAGCCAAATTAACCCATATGTCATTTAGAGGCTTTCAGTAAATGTCTCTGGCCTGTAGACATTAAATGTCTTCAGTTTGGTCTCTGGCCAGATACGAGCTTATGAGCTCAGTGCAATTACATTGTTCTTTTCTTCACAACATTTTTTTCCCTCTCTGGACAGTTTTGTACATATTTTAACAAAAGTACAGTGGAACATCTTGAGGAGAATTGGTTGAAACCTCTGCAGTGTTTCTCAGTCCATCTCAGTTGAATAGAGAGACAAACGTGAGACCCTGCCAGCTACCACACACACAACTGTGCCTGTCACTCCCAGGACACGCCATAGTCAGTGGCTTGGACAGTACACAGATAAGATAACACAGAGTACAACCACTTCCCCTTTTCCCACATTTATCAAAACAAGGGCCAGCTACCTCATGTGAACTCTACATACAGGACACTATGTCTGTTGCTATGTTTGTCAGGAGGCAACAATGGCAGTAGCTTCCATGCCAGTTCCATGCCAAATATGAACATATGAACCATAGCCAAACATTGGAGAGTAACTTTTTTTTTTTTTTGCAATTATGGGTTAACTTAGAGGTGGAATTTGCATACTTTTTATTTTAATATTCAGAAATGAACTGCTATACACAATTTGTTTGTTTTCCCTGACAGGTTCATAAGTGAGTTGAATTTGACCCATTTATTTAACAAGTGATGCCAAATACAACAAACCCATCCTAGTATGTACTATAGCTTATGTTGGCATGGATCCAGCTGATGTCATCATGTCTGTGTATGTGATGATGCCAGCATATCAGTTGTATGAATGAGGTATGAACTAAATCAATTTAATTTAATGACAAATGTGACAAAATGTTGTCAAAACTGTTCACTAAAACCTTGACTGTGGCCAAGTGGCCCATTCATTGTGGTCTAAAGCCTTTTCAGGGTCTCCCCCCTGTAAAGCACTGTCATGGTGGACTTCTTAATGAAGTTGTACAACATGTTGCAGAGTTTTTAAAAAAAATCTTCAACTGCCACTTCGCTTGACATGGCATGAATAACTACCAAATGCAATTGGTGATTAAAGCAGTGGATGTATGGAATGTGACGTTTGAGTTTGTTTTGAAGTAATTTCTGTACGCATCCATGCCTGCCTGACATGAGTGACGTGCCATCATTGACCTGGCTCAGGATTTTGTCAGTGCAGAGTCTGGTGCTATTCAGCTCATCAATGATAATATTTGTCAGGGCTTCTGCATCTCATTTTGTTGATGTGGCCACGGTGAAGAGGTGCTCGCACACACAAAACATAGAACAATGGATTCTTGCCCCAAATCATCCCGTGTTCCATCCACTTTAATCATATATCAGCTACCCCTAATTTGTTTCACTATCTCCTCTGTCACAAATTTGTTCATTAATTTGATGGTCTTGTTCTGTATTTGTAGGCTGGTATAGGATGCATTTTGAGGGATTGTTTTTGCAATCCATTTCAATTCTGCACCTTTGTGCATGGAGTATTCAAAAAGAGACAAAAACAGCCCTGTGGAAGTAGCACTGTTAGCATCTAGCGCACAGGCAAAACCAGCATTATTACCATGTAACATCAGTTGATTCACCACTAAGAACTCCAGCATATCTATTATGGCATGTAGTATCTGTTGTGAGCTAGCTGTTCTAACTGTAAAAGAGTGTGTTTTTCAGAATCTTGCCACATTGCTTCATAGGCTAGATGTTCCTTGGAAGCTACATGCTTATTTAAGCCTTTGCCGGTTTTGAGAGCATGTTTCCAGTCGAGAATCCTTTCAGAGAGAAGGTTGTGTCTGACAGTACAGATTTGAAACTTATGCAAGCATAGAAAAAGTCTGTGACGTTTCAACGGAATACTCAAGCCAATGCCCTGTTCACATAGCTACCGGCTAGAGGAAAATTAATGTCTTTTCGAATCAAAATATTTCACTGTGTATTTTTGCACCAAAACCTGGTTGGCTTTATCTCTGCCTCGGTCATTCACAGATCCAACAGTGGGGGCAGATAGAGTACTTGACCTACTCATGCTAGCCTCCTCTTCATGGATGCCGCAGGTCCCGTCAGGCTCCACAGCGCTAGAAATTGGTTTGTGTCTTCTTTGCCAATAACGTCATGTGCTGGTTTATCCAGAGTTGGGGTTTTAAACCAATTATGGATATCCATATTTAAGAGAGCACAAAAACTAGCAGCTATCTGCTGGCACAAACTCACACTTCATTCCAAAAATGCAGGCAAGTGATTGTTGCCTGGCAACACTGACTAACATAATTACATAGCCAAACTTTTCAACAAACTCACACGGTTTTAATATGTTTAATGTCATAGTGATTATGTAACACTGGAAGTTTTAACCCAAAGCAAGTACAATAAAGTGACATTAGGATTATATTTATCTATTTATTTGAGGTCAGTGACCGTGAACCGACTTGGGTGTGCGGACCAGGCGGGCCCATGCATATTTGTGGGAAGGTACGGCCCAGGCCCTTAAGGCCCGCCCACAGTGATGAGCCTGCTCTGATGTATTTGCCATGTGCTCGTGAACATTCTGAGCCAAGGTTTTTACTGTTCCTCCCTCCCTGAACTTGTCAAATCATTTAAGTGAATACATGTCAAATATGTTTCTGTTTTGTTTTTTTACAGTAAAAGATTTCCAACATTGGAAACATCAGACTGAATCACATCACAGTGGGGTAGTTAAAATCTATTCTTTGACTTACATGAACTCATTCAATGCCATCCACAGTCTGCTCCAATGGGGGGTGGGTTACCCATAACCCTTTCCAGAACCTTCCAGACTTATGTTACATACAAAACCTACAGGAGCACAAATCACTGTGAAGATATGGAAAATGAAGAAGACCAAAATAGTGAAAAGTGTTTTTTTTTTCACAACTGCATGTTTTCTATTACTGTCATATTAAGTGGAGAGCAACGAGAGCCAAAGTGTTACAGTAAAGATACAAACTTTTGGAGTGCACTGCATATCTCTAGAGACTCTTGGCAAGATGCAAAAGAAACCTGTGGAAAGTTTCAAGTCTTTTTACAAGCTCCAAATGCATCTCAAATTCTGCCTTTTTCAAGGTCATTGTCATCTACAATCACAGGAAAACTATACAAATGACTAAAATCCCACATTTGAGTGAAGAAATCATCCTGTATGCACATGAAGACAGACTTTATATATGCACCATGCCACCAGATAAGCATTTCTAATCCTTGTGAATAAATACTCAGCATGATGAACAGTTGAGTGGCAGCTTAAACACAGGGCTTATTTGTATGGGTGTACTTCCTCAAGGCAACATTACTCATAGGCAACATGTATAGTTGTCAGGCAAATAGCACCACTCGCTCAACACAATCAGTAAATTCTACAAGTCTGCACATCAGTACTGTGATTTAAAAATGCATTTAATTACTATGAAGTTAAATCATAAATCAGTATAACAGAGGCTCAAGTAAACTGGTTTATATCTGCTGTAGAATAGGCTGATTATACAGAGTGCAATGTTACCACATATAATTGACAGATTTGGCTCATGCATACACACCAAAAGCACATAAAACACACATACTCAAGCATAAGCTTGATGCTAATGTAAATACCACGTGTTACTGTATACTCTCCATCTTTATAGCGAGCCGTAATTGTCGGTCAAGCTGTTTTATGTCATGCTTGCCACTGTAAAACTACAAGTGTGCCTGAGTGAGCGCTGTTGCAGGCGTCAGTGTATCACATTTCATTTATTATATCATTTTAGCAGATGGTAGACTCCACAGGAAAGGACATTATGATTGTTGTGGAGTCTGATTGGCAGTCACTTTGTTAATGTTGGCAAGCTAGCAGGATATTGAGAAGGTAAAAGGTTAAAAAGGGGAAAAGCTTGTGCCTATGTGTGCATACATGTACTCTGTACAATACTGAAAAATAACTTCAACCCAGAAATCCACGGGTGACCAAAAGCATCTACTGATCTAAACTGTTTAATACATATCTATTCACAATCCATGTAAGTAATTGGTGTAAAGTACTGTTTGTGTTTTTTTCATGTTCACCAGATAGTACTCCTTTGGACTTTCAGAGGCTCCGTAGTTACCATGGAAACACTGTCATCTTCTACAACATTGATTTATCAGGAAAACCCATGGAGTGTGATCAATGACAGTGGAAAGACATTGGTTTATGTTCAGTTAATGCTCAAAAAATTATTATTTCTTTAGTTTTCTGTGTCTGACATCTTTAATGTAAGTGTTTTATAAGAACCTACATGATGCACAAGTTAAATTGAATGATTTTCACAAAAAAAAAAAATCACAAAATACAGAAAATAAAATTCTAAATAAATATTGATAATCACTTAAGGAAGGTTACATAAAGAGAAAACAATCATATGGGAAGTACCACAAAAGTACCACAGTGTATTTATGGCTTAAAAAGATGACAAATTCGATTTCTAGGACACACACTAAGTTCCAGATACACAAACCACATGAAGAGGGATGAGTCTGCATACTGACACTTAAAGACCAGACCACCCTGGAAATATTCTGACAGAGAGAAACCCCTGCCCAAATTGTGCGACTGTGTGTCCACTCCTCAGGCTCCAGACAGACTCCTCTTCATACTCAGTGCAGACAGAATATCCAGCGATGTAAGGTGAGATAGGGAAATGTAGAAGAAAAAAAGTGCATGAGTGTATGACCCTCTGAAAGGTCTTTGGAGCTGAATAAATTTGAGACAAAGCTAGAGGGAAGGAGAGATGAAGGATTTTAACCCTTGTCATCACATACCATGACTAATAGCAGTGTAATAGTGGTGTAGATAAATTTGGACACATACAGGCGACCACATGCAGAAAGGCCTGACTGACACACCCTCAGGCCTGGAAATCAATGTGTGTGGCCTGAAAGCCTCTGCCCCCACACCCCTCTTTCTCTATTTCTATCTCTTTTTTTTTTTTCTTTGACCATTTCTCTTCTTTTCAAGATTAAAGAGGCAAAAGGGATGAAATAAAAGAAAAACTCACAACCCACTGTGGGGTTTCCCTGCTTAAATAAACTACCCACAGTTTTCCCATTCCACTACCGTCCTCTTATCTTCCACCTACTTTATTTTTCTTTGGATTCAAATGTGTGGAGACATGTTTTAGCTGCGACAAAAAGCAAATCCTCATTCTTTTTATTCAAGCTGCCCTGCTTCATTTCCTCTCCACTGGAGTTCACCTCTCCACTTCTCCTTCTCTTTTCCTCCACCTCCTGTCTTGCTGTTATGTACTCCATATGCTTTGATGGCTCCTCCCCTGAACGAGGGAAATGATTCAGATCACTGGCATGTATGGCAGAGCTGCAGCTGGACACTGCACCTGCAGCTCTGAAAAACAAGCTGACGAATGCATGCTTAAGAAACTTCCAGCGAAAAATTGTCCGTGCATACATGTGCATGTATTTTAGCATGTGCAGAGGCAAGATTATTTTTCACTTGTACCCTTGCTCTGTGAGATCCTCCCTTTTTTTTTTAGTACTTTCATACTACTTTCTGTTTTGTTACTCCTACACTTCTATCAGCTAAAATGAAATCAGTGTGAAATCATGTTTAGAGGTGCAGTCCACAAAGATAATCATCCACCAAATGCAAAAAACCACAAATAGAGACATGCATTTTCCCATTTGTACTGTGATGACAAGGACATACTTGCATAGTTCAGTTTAGTTTATTTCACACTTTAAAAGATAACAAATTAATAAGCTAGTATAAATACAAATAAAATATAATAGTGCAAGGGAAGCCAAAAGCGTAATATGCTCATATCCAGGCCTCCTTTCATCAACTTAACTAACACTTCAAATGAATAAAATAAATTAAAACTAACTTAAATAACAAGTAAATAAAACAATACAATACAAACACAAAAAATAATTTACTATTACCTCGAATAACACGCATACATGAATTAAATATAGACTTTAAAAGAGAAACAGTAAACAAGGAAACTTAAAGGTTGGGAAAATGTGGGGTTATTTATAAAAGCAGCTTCAGTATGACTTTTAAAACTACAAAAGGAGAGATTTTTTAATGATTTATTACAGTTATTCCAAATATCAGGGCCCCTGTACATGATTGTAAATCATTGTTGTTGTTGTTGTTGTTGTTGTTGTTGGGGTTTTTTTGCATTAATTGGCCTTAAGTAATGACTTTGTTGTGTGTGGTGGTTATAGAAATCTGAGTTTCATAAGAAGGTGTCATGGAAAATTTCAGGAAGACAGGAACATTTATTTATTATCTTGTACATCAAAAGACTAATTTGTAGTCTGTTTATGTCATATATGGTCATTATTTTTAGCTTTTTAAACAATGGTGCATTAGGGAAAGTGAATGAAACCTTCGATGCCATTCTGACGTACCGTTTCTGAAGCACAAAGAGTGATTTTTAATAATTAGACTGAAATCCTACATGACTGGGAACCTGCCTGCTTGACCACACACCTTTTTGGCTAATCAGCATAACCTTGACAAAAGAAACCCTGATAAATTGAGAGGTGTGGAAGAGAAAATATAAATAATCTGAAAATGAAATTCCAAAAAAATGACATTACACTCTTCATTTTGATTGATTGCAAATGCTGCTTAGTTGCTGCGCTTCCCTGCCTCCATAAATTACTCCATATATCATATAATTAGCAACTGAAACCTCCAGAGTGTTTTAATAGCTGTTTGAAAGCTTTAAAAATGATGTCAATAAATCTGTGGAGTTTTTATAATTTAATTGGTTGGTTAGTTTTAATGGGCCGTGATGTTTGTATGATTTTATTTCTGCTTGAGGAGAACATCCATAACTCTACAAGAAACACCATTTAAAATCACCAAATCATTGCAGCACATCTCCTCTTGCAGTTATAGGTACATTACTATGCACCAGTCAGGTAATAAGGACGTGTGGAAGAGAGGATTACAGTTTCAACAAGCTATTGTTGTTTCTAAAGTGGCAGATAAGAGCGTTCTCTGTCCCTGACTGAAAACACATGAGATTTGTATTTGCAGAGCTGAGGGATATTCCACAGGGAGGTCCACCATGGAAACACACCAGTGCAGGATGTAAGGCTCTGGGGGTCGACCCCTACTGAGTGGAATTAATCGAAACCATAATTACCTCCTCACTAACTAGCCCGTCGCCTTGAGCCGCAGCCAGGTGTTTAGCAGGAAACATTATGTGACACTTTGGCTTCAGCATTCACACATAAACACACTCATTCTCCAAGAACCTGAGCAAGTTGAGCAAACATTTCTGCAGCCGTCAGAGCTCTTCTCTCACCACATCCATTCATCTTCCAGAGACGTCTCTTATCCCACAACACCACAGATTTCCCACCTTGGGAGCCAGATACAGGGGCGCAGCGTTTGGTTCACTGCAGGGGGGGGCGGACCTGTAGTGGGCCCTTTATATAGTCCTAGTACAGGTAATGTTAGTGTTCATTCCAACACCATGGTTTTAATTAGTCCTGCTCATGTTGATCTTCCTCAAGGCATAGGCATTTTGTTTTGTTTTATATCTTTTATGTCTTTTGTGTTTATGTTTTAGGATTGTTTCTGTATAAAAGTAGACTATAGACCCTTTCGCAGTCAACGTCATACAAACCTCAGAGGAAGTTGCGTGCGCAGACCGGACTAAAAAAACTGCATGGAAACGTTGTTGTTTATATAGATGACAGACCTAAAGCATAGCTGGAAATGTCTAGTTGTTGTGTTGTCAGCTGTAAGAATCCTTACAAGGACAGGGTTAAACTGTATAGAATTTCATCTAGAACTCAGCCATTTAAAAAAAAATAATAATAAAAAATCTACGACATCTATGGTTACAAGATTAATCCAGCGTGTGCACTGGGATGAGAGCATGATCAGGAATGTCCGTTTGTCTGTCCTTCCCATTCTGCAGCAGCACCCAGGCTTCGTACATAGGAACCTTCTGGACCTGACGCCGACTTGGTAAAATTATTAACTTCAGTTCACAGAAGTTTACGTATATGTCGTTCTAAAACATTTTTTTTTTACTCATGCTCACACATAACATAGTTGTATGGCTCTAAAGAATTGTAGGTGCAAAGTTTTTCATGAGTGTACATAGAAGGCTTATCAATTAATTACGTATGTCAGGAAAAAAAAGTACCATCAATGACAAATACTATTACTACTCCAAAAAACATTAAATAGAAAAAAAAATGTGTTAAGATGTTGTTTGAGAGACTGTAACACCAGCACGAAGGAACACTGTAACTGGTCTGACATCATGTTATGGCCCAGCGCTTTACTAACACACTTTTTGTTCTTTCACTTGTTGCTCATCTGTACCTCCAAGAGCGTCTGTAACAGCAGGTGTGTGTGAATTCACCATTAACAGTGACACGTTAGGTGTAGTGTGATGCCCTGGGGCTCTGACGCTCACTCAGCAGGAATGAACTGTGCACACTGTTCCTCAGACAATACACTACTATGCTCTGCTCTGCACCTGTGTTATGTTTTCATGCTGACAAAGATGTGCTTTCCTCTTTGTGGGATAAAGTTCTGCTTTGTTTCCATGAGTCAGATACTAAAATAGTAAAGCTTCCACCAACGCCGAACCGAGGTTCTTTGTCGTAGTAAGGACAAATATCTTCTAACATACAAACACAGCAGAGAATGATTAGCAAATATGGATTACTCACTGTGTAAAACTGGCACATGAACGCTGACTGAACACCATACCCTTGGATGACTCGCCTTTTTTTCCAGTGTGTAACAAAATCTTAATTGTAAAACATATACAGTTATTGGATACATCATAACGTAATCTCATCATTCATAATTTGAACATGGTGCAGGATGGTGGGAATGAGTTTCACAGTTTACAAAAATGGCATTCAAACTAAACATGTAATGCCATGATTATATGAAATCTGGGCATTTGTTTCCATGGAAAAAACAGAATCAAGACAATAACTCACAGTTACAAAAAGAAAACAGCGGATATTTATTTACTTGTCAAAGCACTTGTGATGTCATTAAAAGAGCGGGAAAATAGGCCTGTGTCATTTCTGGTCAGATGGTCCAATCAGAGAAAATATACTACTGCCCCCTGGTGGAAGCAGAAAGTATTAAAATCATGACATCTTGTGTGAACCTGCTGCACAAACTGTAATGGTAAAAAAAATAATAATAATACTTTTTACAAAGTGAGTTTTCCTCATGCATGATATTTGTGGAAGAACATAGTTTAAGGTGGAATGATGAACAAATATCTGTATCTATATTAAGTTATTTTGTTGAACATCTCCACTCCAAAAATCTTCTTCCAGTGTGTCTGAAACTACTCTCTACTTCTTGACTTCCAGAGGCTCATTTCTTGGACAGAAATTTCATTTTGTTTCCTGTAGAAAAGGAAGAGGAACCATATTGTTTTATTGAAATAATTTGAAAGGCTTTGTTTATCTGAAAAAGTTTAAGAATGAGTCTTACCCAAGCCTTTGAGAAACCTGTTAACCCTGCGGTGTTCATTGTCATGGATAGAGTCCAGATACTCCTGCACTCTCACTTCAAACAGGCCTGGAGAAAGAAAACAATCATGAACCACTGGAACAAGTCCAGGCATCGTACCCTCACACCACACCCTGCTGCCCTCGCACCTCGCACAGCCTGTCTGTGGATCTCCCGCTCCTGGATGAACCAGCCGAACATCTGGGTCTCCATGAAGACCTCCAGGAAGCGGCGTACAGTCTTAGAGGGGATTGCTTTACGAAAACCATCCCGTTGGAAGAAGCAGGGAACTGGGGAGGAGGAAGAGGAGGAGTAGCCATCCTCCCTTTCACTCATAATGAAGAGTGGATAATGGCCCACCAGCTCCACAAAGAAACGAACAAAGCCCTCGGATACAACGGTGCTGATGTGTTCAGTGTCTAAATGTCAGAAAGCACATGCTGTAACACAGTGGTTCTCAAACTTTTTACAGTGCAGTACCCTATGAAATATACTTTTAGCCAAGTACCCCCAACTCTTGTTTCAGCATTTTTGATTGGAAGAAAAAAAAAGGCAAAATTTGTTCCTGTGCCAAAGGTTTCTGTTTATATTTTCTAAACTTTATAAGCATACAACATATATTTAACGGTAATTTATATAAAACATAAACAAAATGTTAAAATAAATTGTGTGTGCAAAATATAAACTGAATAGTGCTCTCTTTCCTTGATAGGAAAGTAAAAAATAAAATTAGTCATTAATTAATAAATGAACCTTTCATCAACAAAAAAATAATTACTTAGCTACTCAAATAAATGTATTTTGAAGAATGTAAAATGCAAATGTTCTTAAAATGTTACAAATGCTTAAACAAGATAACTGACAATAAACTTAGTTTATGAAAGCATTCATTGTGTTTTATATTTCAACATTAATTCTCACTATTTATTTTGTATTTGATACATGATGACTTATTTAATATGGGCTTCTTCCAAGTACCCCTGGTGGTATACACACCCTGCTTTGAGAACCCCTGCAGTACTATTCTGTGTAAAAAAATACACACATTTGTACAAATGAAATCATAAACTCTTGCATTCTATCATTATCTTTATCATTGTGTCTCACCGTTATGTCCTCCTCTCTCATTGCTGAGCTCTCTTCTCCTCTCCAGAACATTCTCCAATGCAGTTTGAAGCTTGAAGGGCAGGATGGAATCCTCATCATCCAACTGCAAGTCATAAAGCAAAACATATTCTATTACACATCCAAGCAGTCATAAAAACATGTTGCATAAACATTTACAAACAGCCTACCTGTCTGAGGAATCGATTACTTCCCAGATCTACAACCAGAACCTGTGCACAGAAAATAAATATAACATTTGGTTTGTAAGTTCATAGTAAGTTTCAGTCCTTGATTATAATGTATACACATGTTTATCTACCCTCTCACCTCCTCTAGGGGCAGTTCAGTCAGGTGAGGCAAAGAACTGGACAGAAGACCCACAATAAATGGTGTTGGAGAGCAGACAATGTCTAGCATGTCTGAAGGGAGCACAGGAATGTAAGTATGCTGCCATACGAAGGGATAAAGTAGAGCCACGACTGCATGGCAGCACTGGGAGAGAGTACTGGAACCAAAGAAGAAGAGGGGAATGGTGACAGGTTTCTATAAAACCACAAGTATTGTACTTCAGCCTATAAACATACTGGTGAAAGTGTCACTGACATGTTTTACAACTATACATATTTTGAAAGCACATCATGTCTAAAGTCGACTCACACATACATCACTAATGACAATATTTCATTAAAATTGGCCGCCAAAATTTGACGTAGTTATTTCCAGGCCGCCTGAACTTTGACCCTGTGATGTCAGCGGGAGACATGTTTAGTAGGTCCCTCAGTTGTTTACATGCATCAACTGTCCTTGTCGATAGTACAATATATAGTTCTTGCCGAAGTTTCTTAATAACTTTGATTGAATATTTATTCAGAAATGTGCCAAAATGTTCTGTAGCTGCTGGTTGTTGAAATACAGTAACAGAGACGATAGTCTTTTTAGGTGCAGGTGAAGCTCTTTGTTCAGAACAGACTAGGCAGTTGTAAAGAACTCGACACAGGTCGGTGCCATCGGCAATATCAGTGTTGTACACTTCACATAAGACTGTTTCCATCCAGTTCTTTCATTGAAAGAAAAGCTGGTGTTAAGGTCAGAGGCTATATGTGAAAAAGACAAATGGGTGCTTCGAGGAAATTAATTAAAAATTAAATTGATTTTGGTACTTTTCTAATGTTTTACACCCAATAATAAAAGAGAAGTTTAAATATATTTCCCCCAGGATGTACCTAATGATGACCTCAGATATATGTCAAATAATTATACTGTCACTCTCTGAGCCATCCCCACATTATGAATTTTTTATAAAATATTGAGGCCAAAAATAGGACATGAAAAGCTCCCGATGTGTCAGTGCATTTGATCTGCAAAACATGGTTTGAAATGGTCTTTTTTAAAAAGCTATAAATAAAGACACTGTTAAATTGGACAATCCTAATGGTTTCTAATTCTATATTTTTTTATGATTTGCAGTGTCATTCCAGATGTTGTATGTAACCCATCATGTCTGCTTGTGTTACATGTAGAACCTGCCCAGTTAAATGCATGTAAATCATGAAAGATTTTGCACCAGTGGTCATTTTTCTGAAACACAGTATATCTGTGAGAGAATCAAAGGGTAGTTAAAAAAAATGGTAGTTCATAATTTTCATGCCCTTTTGGCCATGTTACATGCAGGATTTTTTTATTAACTTTACAGTTAAATAATATAGAAAATGTTTGGGGTTTTTTTCTGAAAAGTAGATTCTCTTTTATCTCAGTAAATATTAATTTCTAAAAAGTGCTTCTAAACTTTCTTCATAAAATTAGTGTTTGTAGGACCGGTTTCATAGAAACACCCTCATAGATCTGCAAACTCAGAAGATAGGACAAAGGCCGGGAATGTAAAACAAAAAAATAGAGGGAAATATGTCTTTCAACACATGAGGGCGCTGCAGGATAAAATACCTTCTACAAACACTGAACACAACATTAACTGAGAACATTTCCCAAAGAGGACATCAGTGCTGCATACGTTTTTCACAGATGTCACTGGGTTTCACATTCCATTCTTCTACTACTGTTACTGCTCTGTGACTCCCACTGGCTTTTTCATCACAGAGCAAACAAACTGTCCCTGGATAACAGTTCAACAAGCTGCACTAAAAATATTTATTTGGCATGTCCCCGTGAATTAAACTGGGACTGCCTTTGCCTTAAGTTTATTTTAAAATATGAATCTGGACCACCCACTTCTTAATAAAGCTATCTGGAACAGGGTGTTCACCTGATATGTAACATCTTCATAGTTACATAAACGGGGAGATTATGTTAGAATTTTACAATGATAGAGAAGGAGGTGAAAAGAAGGAGAATTTGTGTTAGAGAACCTGAGTTTGTCAGCAGTAAAGATGACCCTTCGCTCCAGCAGCAAAGAGCCAAACACTCTGAGAAGCAGCCGTAAACTCAAACAGGAGAACAGACACTCAAAGTCCACGTGCTCCAGACGAGAATCCGAGGGACGACACAGCTCCATCACCTGTAGATGTTGCAGTTAAAGGTATAAGATAGTGCTTGTTTTGGCCCCATTTTAATATCACAAATTTCTAATAATCCCAGATATTCAAAACAAAGCCTTTTTTTTGTTGTTGCTATAATTCATTTGCTTTTGATCATGTAATAGTTTTCTATTTTATGTTGCAAATAAACATGAATTGTAAAGGACATTTAGTCGAAATAATTATATTATTGTGGACGGAGGCAGAAAAGGCAGGTGTAGATTACTACATAAAGTGAGAATTTTATTTTCCTTGGTCAGTATATGTACAGTCAGTCCAGTTTGTATTTACAAGGCTCACAACTAATACTGGGGGTATGGTGGGGCAGTGGTTAGCACTCATGCCAATTCCCACACCAGACCTTTCTGTGTGGAGATTGCATGTCCTCCCCGTGTCTGTGTGGGTTTTCTCCAGTTACTCCAGTTTCTTCCCACCATCCAAACACATGCACTGATAGGTTAATTGGTTAATCTAAATTGTCCATAGGTGTGAATGTGAGAGTGATTGTTTGTCTATATATGTTCAACCATGAGATGAACTGGAGACTCATACAGGGTGTACCCCGCCTCCACCCATTGTAACTGGATTAGGCCCCCAGTGACCCTAGTGAGGATAAAGTGGGTTCAGATGATGACACGAGACATTTAATACTGAACAAACAATAACTCAAACTGAATGAACATTTGACAGATAAGCAGTACCCCAGTGCTTAACTTTCAGCTTCAGTTTGTCATGTCTTTTATGATTGTCTCTGTCAACTCACCATATATTTTTATTACTGAGTTTTGTTTAGTTGTTTTTTATCAATGGCTAGAAATTTCAGGCAACCATATTTACATTCCAGGCAACCCCATAATAGTCTGAGACCAGTTAACTTTGTTAATTAGGTTAGAATCAGTATGTTCTGTCTATTTATTTACCAGTCTCTTAGGAAATGTGTGCAACACACATAATGATGAAAATACAAATAATAATCTGTGATCTGCCTCTCTATATCAGACAGGCCTCCTCTCTGTCTCATTTTAAATCCTTTCTGAAAATGTATCTTTTTGCTTTGGCTTTTGACATGATGAAAAATGTTTGAATGGATTATGTTTTCTTATTCGATTGTTTTATGTGTTATTTGGCATTGGTTTATTGTTCTTATAGTTTTTAACTACTGGTTTTTATGTCTTCTTAATCTATTCTTGTAATTTATTCTTTTATATTGTCTTTTTTATTCCCCTGTACAGCACTATGGTCCACTGTGATGGTGTTTAACATGCATTACAAATAAAGTTGGGTTGGAAATAATAACATTAATAATGATAAAATGTTACCTTTGTTTATATAACAAACCAAACAATAGCATATGTATAGCATGTGTTCAGTCAAATATGGTGGAAATTATTTCAGTAAATCCCATATTGTCAACACAAAATAGTTCAAAACATACAACGTGCAAAGGAAAGGCAAACTAAATACTTGACACTTTGGTCAATAAAGCCCCCCCCCTCAAGTTTATTCCAGATGCAGATCCAGAAATACACATGGTCATGCACAGTACTGTCCATGAACCCAGATTTTACTCACCTCAGTCCCTGAACCAGGGAGAAATGTTTTGATGGTGATGGTTCTTCCTGGAGCTGGAAACTGGGCCTCCATGATGGCTCTCATAAAAGGCTGCACTAGGGCTGGAGACAGGGCCCTCCTCCTCTCCACCTCATCTAGGACCTACAAACACTTCATCAATGTAGTCATAACTTTTACATAAAAAACATGAGGGTGTAAGGCTTTTGTTTGTTACCCTGCTCCCAAAGGGCAGGCCAGAGTGTAGTTTTTTTTTTTTTTTTTTTTTTGGTTGCTCATTTGTTTGTCTATTTGTCCTCAACTTGCCCAAAGACTACTGGACCAATTTACATGAGATTTTCAGAAAAGGTTTGAGGTGGTCCAGAAGAGATCGTGTTACATTTTGATGAGTGTATGTCAAAGGTCAAGGTAACCAAAAATGGGTTTTTGCAATAATAAGAGATAGGGCAAATAAGGTAAAACATTTGCAAGGAGCAGGGTTTGCTGTGCCTGGCATCACTTGTTTGTATTTGTTTACCTTAGAAAACAGGTTGAAGCAGCCGAGATGACTAACGATACAATAGACCTCTGGTAGACGTTTGCCTTTTCCACTTGGCTAAAAAAAAAAAGAGAAAATTAATTAGCTAGTTGCTAATTAATCAATGAATTTGTAAAATGTAATTTAGAAAAAGCAAAGAACTACGTCATAGTTAATATAGTTAACAAATGAACATTTTCAGTTAAAAAAAATCTAACATTGTAACAATGTGGTTTATCTGTGATAAAGTATAACTGGGACTCAGTATGTACTCATTGTACCTGGTCAATGAGGAATGTGTCTGAAAACACAATTGTGCCAACTTTATGAGCTATAGTGTATAATGCTGAAGATGAAAGAGAAGGCATATTCAGTTGCATGTTACTACAGTTGAAACAGTCAAACAGAAACATATGAAACACACACAAATGCACATTTTCCCAGTCTCACACACTTCCTCCCGGACCGAGATGGACTCTTTTCCCACAGGCACGCTGACTATTTTGGCACGCTTATTTACTCAGCCGTCATCATGGTATTTAGGCATTTCCTGTCCAGTGGCAGGACAATTATTTATTTTACTCTTTTCTTTTCTATTTACCAGTAAACGCCGGCAGTATCCAAACCTCCTGCTCCCATCTTCTCCAGTCAAGACAAAAGAGAACATCTCACTGTAAAAAAAATTAAGCAGCAAATAATCTTGACATGTGTAAATACACACATTTGTATATAGCTGTGTACATACACACAGTATGTACACAGCTATATATATATATATATATATATATATATATATATATATATATATGTATATATATGTATATATATATATATATATATATATATATATATATATGTGTGTGTGTGTGTGTGTGAAAAGCAAGTATTTTCTAATATTTAAGTTTCTAACAGTGTATATATTGAACATACCATTGCCATTTCCTAAACTTCCCCATGTTTCTGAACTCTGAATGTCCAAATGAGTTTTTTCTGCTACTGCTAAAAATAAGAGAAACTGCATTTTACCTGAATAATTTCAGTGTATTAGTAGGATTAATGGTTCAAAAAATATTAAACATTTTATGTCAGTAGATGGCTTTGGTTGCTTTTAGCTTTCACTGAAGGTTAAAAAGGAAAAGTTAGATCTACACTTGGAAGATGAATACTGTGTAAACAAGTATATTTTGAGTATTAATAGTTAAAACCTCAAAGGTTAACATCACAATGTTCAGCTTTATTTCAAAACCTGAATTATGTACTATATCATTTATAGAATACTATACATGAGTAGATTAAAACTAAATAAAATGCAACAAATTAAAGTGATGATGCAGCATAACAGCATTACAGCCATTTCAACAGACATGTTAAAATGAAGAATGTAAGTATTAATAGTGTGCTGTGTCCTCACCTGGTGTAATTCTCCACTGGCTCCCAGTCTTTTGCATCAGGAAAACAGAACAGAGGGATGATTCTGAGCTGGTCATCAGTCTTCCTCATGAATTTAAAATTCTGCTCCAGCTACAACAAAATAAAATAAGGCTCAGAAAATAAACATGGGAACTAGTGCAGCAGATCAGGTATCACTTGGATATCCTTTGTGCAGGTTCATGCATCGTGTTGCTCCTGACCTTAAGGGGGAACTGTTGTGTGACTGCTGGTACGTACTGACCACCAGCCTTTGATTTCTGCAGCGACACAACCAAGAAATACTCAAAGAGGCAACGCTGATGCTCTAAAGAGTTGTTTCTGGGGTTGGTATTGCTGTAGTGGACCTGAGTCTGGTTTGGTTGGCTCAGGATGGACTTGACCGATACAAGGCGCTGACGATGAGCTGAGAAAGATTAGATGACAGTTATAGTAACTATATATTATAAACTGTTAACCTTGAATCCATTGGGTAGTTAATTTACCTTTTGCACGCTCTTCAATTTCACTCTCAGAGTCACTGTTTTCATCTGTAACTGAAACAAGAGGTGAGATTTGTGGAGCAAAAATCCACCTTACAGTTAAAATAAATGTTGCTACATAACTATCTTTTCATCATTACCTCTTCCAGAGCTTGTTTCAGCATAGTGGTAGATCCTTCTTAAGTGTTTTTTTCCAATCCGACCCTCAAACATGCTGTTGATCCTTAGTACAACCTGATGAGAGAGTGGTTAAAGATCAGTGTACGTTCTCTGTGACATTCATATTAAATACAAGAAGAGTATCCAGTAAAACACACAGTTGGTATCCTTTGGCTGGTGCGACTATAAAGATCTGCAGGCATCCAGGGGTTGTGCTCGTGTCCTTTTGGGGTGGGGGGGGGGGCTGAGCTGTGGTGGAGATGAGACACCTCTACTGCAGGAGCTGTTGGACTGATGGGTGGTTTTACGAATCTCCAGCAGCTTAAAGCTCCTATTTGAGTTCTGCCTGAAGAATCCAGGTCTGGAGGCCTGCAGACAGAAGAACAGTCTTAGAACTAAGTGTTGTCTCAGTGATTAAGCTTTTAGTTTTCACTTTTCTTAAACCTTGTTTATGTCAGCACCAGGAGAAGATGGTAAAGACTGCTGGGAGCACTGACTCTCCAATTCGATGTCTTCATATGGGTTCTCCTTGGACAAGTCTGTAGAGTCACAAAAGGTTTCAGGTCAAGTGGGTTTGTGAATTCAACAAATGTTTACAATGTCACTGTGTACAAATACCAAATATCTAACCTTTTTTTTTGGGGGGGGGGGGGGGGTGTAAAGAAACATACATTTCCATTGAAAAACAACATCTAATCTGTGAATCATTGTACTCAAACTATAACCAAACAGTTTTATATAGAGTAAAAGAAAAGGAAAAAAAATTGAAATGCTCATTACATTACGTTGAGTTTTGCTGATTCTTTGCTTCAGTGTTTTTCCAGGTTTTACCAATTAAATATAATTCATGACATTAGTAGAAATCCCTTCACCTGAGCTACAAAAAAACTCATCATCCCTCTGAGTTCAACAACATGCATTCACTTAAATATAGATGTGTTTCATTTTTAACTTCCTACTCTGTGATTGACTCATGTTGTAGAGAAGATCATAATGGTTCTGACCCAGGATGTCTTCATAATGATGTTCCTGAGACGCTGAGCGAGAGAACAGTGAACTACTAGATGCTGGGACATCCTCAAATTCAAAGAATTTCCTATCATGATGAACAGAAAGGAGAATTGTAAATAAAGATTTGCATTCATACAGATCTAACATGATTTTTTTGGAACTTGTGGTACCTGTTGATATTGTCTCTGACTCTCTCATCCCTGGATCTGCTGTAGAAACCAGAGGGTGGCTTTGAGGAAACTTGTGTGGCGGTGATGGAGGGCAAAGGGGGGAGGTTCCTCTGTCCCTGCCCCCGTCTCTGACCCGCCCCTGTGAGGATGTGGGTTGGATGCTGGAAGGTGCGTCTGGGTTTGGGGACTGGGTTAATGGGGGGGTCACCTGGTTCCGTGTATACTCTTTCCTGCTGTTGTGTCCCTTCTTTCATCACAATCCTTTCACTTAAAGCGTCTGAGTCTTTGGTCTTCATCTCTTTGTGTTGACTCGGTGGGCTGAAGTAGTTTCCAAGTTCTGGAGGTGTTCGTCTATGATCTTCTCCCAATGCCTCCAGCTTTTTAAAGAGACTGAAGACTGCTCTCTTCTCTTTGTTGGTGTGCTCTGTCTTCCTCCTGTCATTGTTTCTCTTCAAGCTTCCCACCTGCTGTTTTTCCATCACAGCAGATGAACAGTCCCTTGAATCCCTGTGCTTTGTTACGTTCTCCTTCTCATTCTCTTGGTTTTCTTTGTGGCCTGTCCTGCTAAAGTCCCCCTCTTTTTGGGTTTCATTGATCTTACCACTCTTGAGTGTCCCTTTGTGATGTTTCCCAGGTTCATCAGGGGAACAAGGTCTTGATTCCCCTTGTTTTGACAGATCCTTCTTCTCTGTACAGGTCACCATTGTCCAATCACGTACATGTTTCTCATCTGGAGCTTTATCCCCGTTTTTTGGCAGAGAATCTGTCCTTTTTATACTGGCACTTTGCCCTGAGAAACCCGAGGTAAGAGGTGAATTACATGGTTCTTTACCTTCCCACAGAGAAATTTTATCCTTAATCTTGCCTCCATTTGATCTGGAAAGCTTGTTAGCTGCCAAAATACCATTATCTTTCCTGTGGGGGTCAAAGGTCAGACTCCTGTGAGCCATCATGGATGAATCTTCCCACAGGTTACCCAAGTTCTCCAATGGTGTGAAGGGTAACTTTGGTGTTTTATATTCCACCGAAGGATTATGGAGATGATTTTTCTCACCAACACTGAGCGTCTTTAACCTAAAAATACAAAAGATGAATCATTTTAAGCAACAAAACCCAAAATATTGTCGCCATATCTACTGTATAATAAATGTAAATGTGAAGTATTTCTAAATCCGTGTCCCCTCACTGTGACGACCATGCGCTGGGCGACCAGTGAGGGGACACTGGGTCTTTTTATGGCAACAGTGGGAAAGTTCTGCCTGAGAGTAAATGCCAGAGGACAAGCTAGGACCGAGCATCTTCTTCTCATCAGCCTCACTAAATAAACACATACTTGGCCTGGGGCCCATTTCATCAAACTGTTTTGTTCTAATAAATAAACGGGAGGAAATGGGAAGCCTAAGCTGAAAGACCTTTGCTGACTTTTCCTTAATGGATGTGATGAGTAAAGGGCTTCCTGTGACCAGATTCAATCTTATGACATATTGCAGAACTAGTGGGAATACAAAAAAAGAGCACAGTGTCTGTGCTGAAACCAACCTGCTGACAGTGGAGTAGATGCAGTCGTGCATAGTTGTCATTCTTTGAGATGCTGCCATGTCCACTGTTCACCTGTGACAAATGAGAGAGAGCAAAACCTCCTCTTTAACATATCTCAAACTGCAAGACTTATATTTCATTATGAAGTGACCATCCCTCAAAGCTGTTATGGGTTTTATTCAGGCACCAGCTGGGCAGACTCAAGAAAAAAATGTGACAGCAGGGGCTCCCTCAGGCAACTCATCACACAAATCAACATTTCAGCAGCTCTTGTGTAATTTAAGGCCTCTTCACTGCCTTTTTTTTTTTTTTCATATAACATACCCTCCTCTTCGCTGCTCAGAACAGACTAACCTTTGACCTTCACAGAGAGAAAAACACTCTGCTGTCATCTTCTTTACGTTCCTACTTTCTCATCTCTAAAGCCAATGAATCAAAGTTCAGTAGCCTCAAAGATAAGCGCTGTAATTTCCCATATCTGGACCTGGTTGTCATCATTTGTTTAGCTTATATGTACTACAAATGACAGTATGCAAGAGCAGACAGATGGTATGCACAGTCCTTAAAGTTGACCATAGCTGATTATTAGTCAAAAAACAACACATCAGATAGACATTTACTGTGTGATAAGAGTACATAGTCATTTGAGCTGCAGACAAAAAAATTACACATTTATCAGCTAGGATTTGAAATATGCAGAAAGATTTTATTAGATCCCAATTTCCTGTTTTAGAATTCAGATCTTCAATCTTCAGAAGCATATTTTCCTCCAAAAACCATAACTGATTGATAACAAATCGGGAAATTATTGAGGAATTAATTAGAGAAAGGACATTACAACCTGAAGAAAATCTTACATGATATATCACTTATTTTATCTTATAAAGTTAATTAAAAAATATCTTCTTACCTCCTTGTGTTGGATAGTTTCCATTTGTTTTCTATTTAAAGTACATCTTATTAAAGCTGCTAGAACAGTGTCCATTGTGCTGTTGTTTCTCCAAGTGTTCTAATTGATCTCATGAGGTGTGCAGCCATCAACTCATTATTCAGATGTTCAATGAATGAGATTACAAAGGCATCACCTCAAACTACTGTACACTCTCCTGCTCTTCAACGTTAAACTCATTCAGACTCTGAAGCGACTTCCTCTCTCCCTCTCTCTCTCTCTCTCTCTCTCTCTCTCTCTCTCTCTCTCTCTCTCTCTGTCTTGTATGAGTCTCTGTCTTATGGACAAACTATCCAGAATAAATGAATGACTCCTATAAAATACTTTAGTTGACTGACTGCCATCATTCGGTCCAGAAGCGGAAAATACTGACGTATGGGACGGAGGCCATCAGATTACATCGTTTCCCTCCAAATCTGAAGTTCATTGGTATTCACAAGAACAGCTGCTTCTGCATCACAGCTGTGACACTATAACCTTTTTACCACATGTATTTCTACTTAACTAGACGCAGTGAATAAGATCTGATTCATACAAGAACTAAAGAGTGGACAACTACTGACCAACAGAAAAATATACTATAAAACTGACAGAAATAAAACAATATGACCATAAGGTTGATATCAAACAATATGAGTTAGATGTAAAATGGAGTGTATTAAATATACCAAAAACTGGAAACATTACTTTAGTTATATATTTGATCATTTTCTTTCATATAATATCTATCTGTAATAGTAGAAACTGAGCTAATGTTACATAATAAATATAACAATTGTAAAGTAACTCCAATTTGCTAAACTCCATAATCACCTATGGCTGCAGGTATTCCCTAAAACATTTATAATATGTGCACTCACCAGAGTTGAAGGGTTTGAAGATCCCGAGGCAGTTGAGGCAGTAAAGTTTTAAATGAACATGTTTTTTGGCGCTGCAGTTTATATAGAACACTGAAATCTGCCTGTAACCAATGAGAGCATGACTATTTAAACTAAGAGTGGCAGAATGACAGGTGAAAGTTTAACAACTGTGTCTCAGTTGTCAGTGTCAGTTGTGTCTTCTGGTGTTTCGCTCCACTCCTGTCCTGCTGGTGACAGCTGTAGTTGGTCCTGTTGTTAAGAGATTGCGCCTTATTTAATGTTAATGCTAATGTTACAAAAGAAACCATGTCACAGGATCACACCCAAATATAAACCTCCCCAAAATCAGCATAATTATTTTAATAGTGTGTTCTAGTGTAAGAGTCTGACATATTTGTGTGAAATGTCAAAGGTGTCAAACTAGTTTTAGTTCAGGGGCCACATGCAGTCTAGTTTGACTTTCAGCAGGTTCACCCAGTAAATAATACAAACTCCAAATGTTTCTTTTTGTTTTAAAAATTTGTGAAATTACATTCAGATTATGAAATGTTTACATTCACAAATTGCCCTTTCAAAAAAAAAAATGCAAATAACCTGTTAATGACCTACGATTTCTGGAGAAAAATTAGTGCAATTTTAACAGTGTTTGGAATTTTCCTAAACGCTTTATGTCTTTGTAGATCTGTGCATTAAAATATACATGTGTAAATGCTAAGTTGAGGCATAATATTGTTGTTAATAAATTTCAGATTTTCCATGGTTATTCCTGTTAGGTAAAGGTGCTTTGTAATTATACAGATGTTCCTAATGTAAATGTACTTTTTTTGTACTAAAACAAAGACAAAATGTTGGAGTTGTCATTATATAGCCTTTAGATTTCTGTTATTATTTTACTGATCTGGCCTACTTGAGATGAAACTGAGCTGCATGTAGCCCCTGAACTAGAATGATTTTGACTCCCCCGCTTTAAACGTTTCCAACCTGTTGTCCAGCCTCTTGTACTGACAGCCAAGAATATCAAAAACTCCATACAGGGGAACACTTTCATGGGTTAAATGTGAGAGTAAAAGTTAGACTAAAGATTATATGCCCTCTCAGTGCCTTATTCAGATCATGTTACAAGACTTGCAGTTAGCACAGAGGGACGCAATGTTTTTTATTTTTTTATTTTAACTCAGGCTCATTATTTAGCTGCCTGAGAATGATTCAGAGATAGTTTAATCCACAGACACGAAGGCTTCTTTTCTATGACATTACCAGATGTTTTACCTACAGTAAATATGACTTGATGATGTCTGTCTGGTCTGTAGAACACAGCAGAACAAAACAGAGCAGAAGAGAACAGAACAGAACAGAATGGAACAGAACGGAACAGAACGGAACAGAATTTATAGAGGAATTATAGAGTTCCACATAGTTTCAGTACAAAGACGACAGCTGATGTGCTGCATAGAATTTATAGCTATTGTTAATTTTCAACTCTTGTCCCTGGTTTGGCTTAAATATGAACAATCTAATCAACACAATGCATCCAAAATGCTGAACATACTAATAACACATAAAACAAAATAAAAATACATAGGCACAATTATCTCAACAAGCCTTTAAATGACAAACATGACAAAATTACATTGCACAATACAGTGCAACTAACTACATACATATATACATACATACAATACCACCCAACCAGCGCAAGATGTTAGTGTATTGTTGTATTTAATCATTTGTTTAACACAAGAATAATACACAACTGTTTTTATTTATACCATATAACCTTTGCTGATTGGAACATTGACCTGAAGTGAACTGTGTGATCTTTTTCCCTTTAAAATGAAAACCTTCTGACTGAAATATGAACAATAAAACGTGTAATCTCTCAGTTTTGGACTAAATACAATAAACAGCAGTTTGTATTAAATAAAGCTAACAAATGGGAAACTTAAAATTAGTTACTAAAGAAAATAAGATCTTCAATTAAATGTAGTCTTTATCATCGTGATGTGAGCATTGCTAATTTTATTTGCCCACCTGTTTTCAGTATCTGTGCAGAATGTCTTTAAGTTCTGTGTTTCAGGTTGTGAAACAAAAATGTCTTATAGCCTGAGAGCAGGTCAAACAGGAGGTTTTTTCATTTTGTCCCTTCCAAACATTAAAATAGTGTCTTATTTCTGTTGTAGAATGAAATTATGTGCTCAACAAGACTTAAAACAAAAACACATATTTGGGTTTTTTCCTGAAAACTATATTTTTGTGCTTCGACGTAATGTAATGATATTTAGTTCTTCTCAGTACTACTACTAATACTAATAATAATGATTATTATTGTTATTGTCATTATAACAAGTGTTTCCAGGCAGAACAAACTTCCTCGCAAATGTTTTAACTAATTTGCCATATCTTTTATCATTGCAAAAACACATTTTTGGTGACTGTAAACTTCATTTTTGACCTACATTCACCAAAATGTAATGTGCCACCTTGCACCTTTCCTGAAAATGTCATGGAAATGGGTCCAGTAGTTTTTGTGTAAAGTTGCTGACAGACAAACAGACAAAAAAAGAACCACAAACAACACCCCTCTCCCCTTTCAGGGGGTGGGGTAATAATAAATTTGATTTACAAACTTACTAAAGACTTTTTATTTAGACAATCTGGAAGTGCAGTAAAGAAATAAAAAAAAAAACACAAGTCTGAACTTTAGCTAATAATTTAGTATAAATGTAAATGTAAATAAACATTTGTCACTTGAATATTTCCAACTGCAGCATCATCTACTGGTTGGACACACATATCACATGTGAATGTCATCAGTAGAACTGTCACTGAAGTGTTTATAGCTGATGCTTACAGGGTTTATACCAAGGGTGCCCAAATCCAGTCCTCGAGGGCCAGTATCCTGCATGTTATAGGTATTTCCCTCTTCCAACATGCCTGGTTCAATTAAAGATCAGCTCTTCCTCATGCTCTGCAGAAACCTGATACTGCTCTAATAGATTCTGGGTGTGTTGGAAGAGGGAAATATCTAAAACATGCAGGATACTGGCCCTCGAGGACTGGATTTAGGGACCCTTGGTTTATACCCACTTAAAGGCTTTTGTTTTTGTCATTTCTCCAGGGAAACTGTGCGAGTGGATGGAAATGACACACTGCCCTCACTTAGAAATTGCAGGCTAAGGGACAGATTTACTAATGTTTTGTGTTGGGGGGAGACTACTGTGTGGTTTTACTAAATGGATGCAACTCACACCAAATGGTGTAAAGTAAAGCAAAAAAAGTTTTCAGATTACTTTTTGGATTAATCTCAACATATATCATAATATATGACTATGACTAAAATTGACCAGTATCCAATGAGTGTTTAGCTTATTTTTTAATTTAAACTATGGATCAGTGGAGTATAATAATAATAATGACGATGATAATAAAGTATTATTGTAAAATAAATAATTTGTAGATTAATACATTCACTACTGCAATTTTCTATTGTCCAGTGTTCACTCACAGACAAGACTGACCTGGTTGAAAAGAAAAAGGGTCTCTACTGTCTTCCTTTCGACGTGTTCTGTCGGTCGGTCGGTCTGTCTCTGTCTCTCTGTCTCTCGCTCTTATTTTTAAAATATATATATTTTCTTCTTTGGAACCCTATTCTGAGGGGTAGAGGCCAAAAAAGCAAAATTAATGCAAAAACGAAGCAAAACAAATATTTTTCTTACTACCTTGTGAACCAACTGTTCTTTTATGTCCATAGTTTAATCATTTTCATTGATAAAAAAGTGCCTAATGTTCTCCTATTTTCTTTGGCCTCTGTCATTCATGGATCCTTAGAATCATCACCAATTTTCTTGCTCTTTACTCTGCCCTAATGTCCTGTATATTATTTATAACCCAGAATAAACAACCAAATTAAAGGTAGTAGAAGGATACTGCATGTTGCTGGATGTATGTAATGATTATTATTTATTTATTTATTTATTTATTTATTTATTTATTTATTTATTTATTTATTTATTTATTTATTTTATATATATAAATTTTATTGTGTTTCTCCTTAGTATGAGTCGATGTTGTTTGAACAATGACTGATGATTATCTGAATAGAAAAAAAGGATTATGGCCCAGTGGCCTGTAGTTCCACTCCTGTCCTGTTGGGGGCGACATTACGCTGCTGGTATTGCGGCCAGTGACGCGTGTGAAAGAGGAATCCATAGTAAACACTGGTCACCACTCCGAAGCAAGCTAACCCATGGTTATATCTGGATATAAAGGTAAGAAATATGGTGTTTTGATTGTTTTATTAAAAAAAAAACCCGAGTTGGTATTTTGTCGTTGACCATCATATTGAGTTCTTACCACGAAACAGGCCGGAAGAAGCATGTTCCGTGTTTCCATGGGCAGTGTTGTGTTTACCTGCTGAAACAAACTGTACTTAGACCTGCTACTGTCAATGAGACAGACTGTAAGGAATGACTGTGGAACTGCTAAAGCTGATGTACAGTGTACTCAAGAAATTGACTGAGTCTAATTTTCTCCCAAAAAAGTGATTAATATTATATGACGAGATTGAAGAAACCGGATGTTTTCCCTCTGTTAATCACTGCAGATTCATAATGTCCTGTTTACATTGTCACACCTTTATTCAGCTGTTACCTGAATAGAACAGGCTTTAATATTGCCCGTGTACAGCAGATGCAGTCACTTTTCCTATTGTCTTAAATCACATTTGAGTCACATTTCGTTGAAGCTTCCATTAGTCATGTGAAAGAGTATATATCAGCTGATATTAAAATGATTCATGAAGAAACGAAAGTGACACCGAGTTTCTACTAAATGTATGTTATTTTCACGACTAAAACGAAGCAAAGTTGTCACAAAGTGTCTGGAATGTTGATCTGTAATATTCACGTTATGAGAAATTGTATATTAAATCAATCTGTAGATTTTAAAAAGTACAACTGTATAGTATAGAAACTACATCTGTAAGCCATCTGTAGGCCTCGTTTATATCATGAAGTAAAATAAGCCACCCAGCAGAAAGGGGCATTTGATCAGATGACACACTAGGTGGTAAGAAGGAACATGAGTATCAACAGAGTAGTGGAGTTGCACAACCATCCAAAACATCTTGATCCTAATCCTTGTAGACCTCAGGATACTAATAACAAATCCCTCCTCTAATGTCTTTTTCAGTAAATTAATAGATAGTGAGTGCTGAGTAAAAAGGCTGGACTAAAGAGTGTTGGCTTGGTGTGTATTAAGTGTTTTGTGTAAATATGAGGTGATGTTCTGTTGCAGTAGGGCCACTGGGGGAGGTAAACACACTACAGTGGCTCCATTGATACTGCTCATAGCTGAGTACACCCAAACATTCAAACAGTCATCTATTCCTGCAAAAGGATAGGCACTGAAAGAAAGATTAGAAACACTTCTTTCATTCCAAGGAAAATATGCAAAACACTGCCTGGTCAGCATTAGAGCTGACATATGTGGCAGCAGATTTTGAGTCAACAGTCATCTAAAATTGACTCCTGTAGGTTTTACCTCTCCAGCAGTTTCAGCTTTATTGAAAATCTTTACATTTGTAGGACTTGAATCCTTTAATCAATGAACATGAGTAGAAACTTTGTTTTAATGCTGGCCTTCTTTTCAGACAGAAATGTGTTGTTCTTGTGATGTGTAGTGGTGTACTTGTCCCATCTGGCATAGTGGACAAGACTAGCTGAACCCCATCTTTGTCCTGTCCCTGTTCCTCTGAAGACCTCCACCAACTACGTCTCCTTCCTCATCCTCTACCTCCTCCTCTTCCTTCCTGTGATGCCTCCCTCATGCTGTGGCTGCCTGTCACAGTACACCCATCATCACCTGGTTGCTTTTCTCCTCACCTTTTTTAGGTAATCTAGATCCATCCTATTGTAAAACACCCCACATTTTACCTCAAACCTGTTGCCTAAATCAGATTTTTGTCATCAGAGACCATCGTAAATCTAAGTGTATTTCACATTCATGAGCTTTTGTTTCTTTGGTTAACAAAAAACAAAAACAACATGAAAAAAATGTAAGATAAGATAAGATTTCCTTTATTCGTCCCGCAGTGGGGAAATTCACATGTTACAGCAGCAGAAGAGGGCATCAGTAAAAAGAAACAATATACATTAAATATCACTAAACAATATAAACAAGTAATATAAACAGTAATATACAAAAACTATGAACACTATGTAGTGTGCTATTCTGAAATAATACTAGTGTAAAAAAACAGTTCAATCACAAGAGTTCTAGATAATAGACAGTTCCATAAGTGTATGCTAGAAGAAAAACAAACATCTGTATCAAGGTGACTAGTATATAAATACTGTGTTAATTTAGGTCAAAGGTCATTAGTCTGGGTTGAAACAGGCTAGACTATTCCAAGTTAGCATGTGGTTACATGTACTTACACTCAATAGACAGGGTACTATGCAAATTGAAGTATTCCAAAGAAGGGGAAATTAAACATGTACATTTCTGCATGCGAAATATTTTATGTAGAAGGGCCTGGTCAAGCAAGTAATGGAGTGAGAAATCACTGTCTAGCAATAATAATAATTTCATATCTATTTAAAAAAAATCTATTTAGCTGCAACCATAATAGCTCAAATTGTAGGTCAAGAAACTACTGTAGTGTGCCATTAAGGAATAATAACCAAATGTTACAAACATGAATTTATGAATTTGTCATCATTGACAACAGGAGGAAAAATACAGCAATTATTCAAGGTTGGAAAAAACAACATTAATTTGTTTAAAAAAATTAAAATATACACAGATAGATAGATAGATAGATAGATAGATAGATAGATAGATAGATAGATAGATAGATAGATAGATAGATAGATAGATAGATAGATAGATAGATAGATAGATAGATAGATAGATAGATAGATAGATAGATAGATAGATAGATAGATAGATAGATAGATAGATAGATAGATAGATAGATAGATAGAAAAGTACATTTATGTTATTTTATTTTCATAAATATGTAAACTAAATGATTGTCTATTCTCTGTAGTCCTTACGTTATATTGTTTCCACTTAGTCCAGTGTCCAATGGCGTTTTTTATGGTAGAGTTTTTAACCAATTATATTTCAGCTAGTTTGTGTTGTCGGGTAAATTACATTTTCTTTAGACCTTCAGAACAGACATAACAGGCCACCTGCACTGTAAGTGAACGGGAACAGTCAGGTTACAATAGCCAATCAGATCTCGATATATATTTACACATTGCTGTTAACATTCTGAATTTATGCTGGATAAATTAATTTACAACCTTTACTGTTCTGAACTTACACAGTCTTCTATGTGAATCTTGCATCTAATTCAGGTACAAATTAAATGAACGCAGTCTCAGAAAACTAGAGCTGTATGTCTGAGTAATCAAAAATATTGTTTGAAAGACAAAAGAAGTTGACCCTAATGTTCACTTTCACTTGGCCAGAAGTTGAAGAAATACAGAAAGTTCACTACATTGTGTGACTGTAAAGTGATTATCTGTGAGCATATTTACTCTGAGTTGTTAATCATTAATTATATTACTTGTCTATGATCATGACATTCTGATCAGGAACAAAGTGAAATGCTGTCTGCTGTAGTCAGCAGCACATTTACACAGTACTTTTCACCCAACTTTTCTTCTGAAAAAAGTTGGGTGTGTTGAGTTTGAGCCTTTCCTGTTTCTTATATGTACTGTATGATGTTGGATTCCATTGTTTCCTGTAAGAGCAAGTGAACTGCTGCTGTGCTACTATTTCAACTTCTGTGGCTCTGACCTTGCACAGTACATGATAAATGCTCGACCCAGATTAGGTCACATGGTGCAGTATCTTGTAATATCATTGTGTAAGTAATGGTAAATTGCTAATGGAGATAGATGCCAAGAGCTACCAAATGTGTGCCTGTTGACTTTGTTCTGATTATAAATCCCTCTCTGTTCCTTTAGTTATGTGCTGCTTCATGCATCCAGGAAGACATTCAGCAATGTGAAAGTAAGCATCTCAGCACAGTGGACACCATCTGTCCAGAATGACAGTGCTCCTGCATTCTCTCCTAAAGAGGTAAAATCAAAATGTGCCCCATCTTACAGTCTGTCCATCAAATATAAATGATCTGTTAGTAATTCAAGTGATAATTAATCATGTTCTCTGATTACCATAGATATGGGACAGCAATTGTCTCTTTGCAGACGAAAAGCAGGCCACTCTGTTCCTGGGAGCACTGGACTCCATCTTCCTTTTTTCATATGCACTGGTGAGTAGCAAATGTGATTTTCTGTTTTGTCATATTGGCTTTGTCAACCATAAAAATGACAAGCCACTAGCACTTGATAATGCATTCACTTCATGTCAAGGACTGTTCCAAAAAAACACCCTGACTTTGTTAGGTTACATTTATTCAGTAAAATTGACGTCATATGTAAGTGTCTCCTTTTTGATAGAATGAATTATCTGACAATGCAACAGATGTCCAAGGCATTTATACAAATCTGATTAAATGCATTATGTGACTGTTTCATAAGCTTTGTCTAAGCAATGTCTCTTAAGTGCAGCTTTTCAGTAGTGTTTTTAATAGTTTGTTTGGTTTTGTTTTACAAATGGTGTGAAAGATACATGGTCCTGTTTATTCTTTTACAGGGCCTGTACCTCAGTGGTGTGATTGGTGACAGAGTAAACCTACGCTACGTGCTATGCGTTGGCCTGTGTGGCTCTGCTGCTGTGGTGAGTACCTTGACCTCTGACTCTAAGTTGAACATTAGGGAGGGGGAGTCTGATTAAACTATGCAAGTTTCCCCCTGGCAACGTCATGAAAGATTTGATTGTGTGTTTGATTTGTAGGAGTTTGTGTTTGGCACTTTGACTGAATGGCTTCACATCTACAACATCTATTTGTACTGTGGTCTGTGGGTGCTAAACGGTCTGCTGCAGTCTGCTGTCTGGCCCTGCGTCGTGGCTGTCATGGGCAACTGGTTCGGCAAGACAGGGTGTGTGCCATTTTTCTGGACCTGCCTTTTTCTACTGCTGCTCCAAGCATCAGTTTGGCTGTATTTAATTCTGTAAAGCCTGAACCATTCAATCATTGCAGAAAGTTCCAGTCCTTGGAAACTGGATCCTTTATTGGTCCTTCTGAAAAAGCCCAAAAAAAGTCAGTTTTTATGTGAGATTAAATTTTACATCAGTTTTGATACATTGGGTCGCAATATTCAAATATCATTAGTCTTAAAAAAACATAATATAACACAAACCTGTGTAACAAATTGGTAATTCCTTTTAAAAATTCTATGTCCTTCCCCATTAACCCTCTAATTCTGGGTGATTTTCACTCACATCATTCTCATCTTGTGATTTTTTTTTTCAGTGTGTTGCAACCTTTTTAAAGGGTCCCTCATGGTACCTTTATTTATTTATTTTAATTTTAGTGATATTATATGTTGGAAAATTAAAGAAATGCACTACAATTTAGCATACAGTGTTGTACTGTTGATGAAAGCTGTATTTTATTGAGGATATTATTGAGAGTAAAATCTACCTGACATTAGTGACAGTGTTAACGTTAGTGTTCTATAGGATAGGATCTTGTAGTGCCATTGGAATAGCTTCTGCAAAATGAATTCCTCCCTCCTGGTGGATTATTAGTATATTGCATGTATCCAATTGAATACATTAGGCTTTTCAAGAAAAAAGATATCTCCCTGATCGTAGAGGCCTTCAAAACCCATTTATCATATATGATACATTTGGCATTATAGAGTTAAGAGGTGATATAAACCTCAGCATCTGATCAGCTAAAAAAACCTCAAGTATTACTTTTTCAAACTTTTTTCATAAATATACTTTTATTCAATGTTTTCCAGGCGTGGTTTCATCTTTGGTCTCTGGAGTGCTTGTGCCTCTGTGGGGAATATCCTGGGGGCTTTCCTGGCTTCTAGTGTGCTCCAGTATGGATATGAGGTGAGGCACATACAAAACATTCTGGACTTTTATTAGAACTTTCTCCATCTCTTCATGCTGACTAAGTACACTGTCCTTGTACAGTATGCCTTCTTGGTGACATCAGTGGTGCAGTTTGCTGGTGGTGTAGTGGTTTTCTTTGGCCTCCTTACATCCCCAAAGGAAGTTGGTTCGTACTTCACTGGTATCACACAAATCATTGTTTGGTTTGTCTTGTATTTTGTTTAAAATAAGATGGATTGAATGTGCATTTGTGTCCTAGGTTTAAGTCTGGATTCAGACACTGGACTCTGCCCAGTGGAGACGGACAGAGACAGCCACAGGCCTCTGATGAGTGATGAGGAAGATGAGGCGGAAGCGTACGACAGACGACACCAGTCCGTTCAGGAGCCAGAAGACCCTCTGGCAGAGTCCCCTAAGGCCATCAGCTTCCTCCAGGCTTTCTGTCTGCCTGGTGTCCTACCTGTGAGTGAGTCAGATTGACCAGCATAACTGTACTTTCTTTAAAGTAGTTTTTAATTGCCCTGGTTGTGTTTGTGTTGCAGTATTCCCTGGCCTATGCCTGTCTAAAACTGGTCAATTACTCCTTCTTCTTTTGGCTTCCTTTCTACCTGAGCAACAACTATGGCTGGAAAGAGGCCGAGGCTGACCGTCTGTCTGTGTGGTATGACGTTGGAGGAATTATCGGCAAGTGGAAAAATTACTACTCTAACTGGTGTTAATGTCAATTAAATTATTTATTAATTTTTTATTGTTCTAGGACTTTGGTTATGAAACAGATAGGCTAAATAAATAACTCAATTCAATTCCCTTGTTTCTGTTTCTTTGTAAGATAGATGTTCATCCTAACTCTCTTCTATTTTGGTCTCTACTGCCTCTCCTGCTTTCAGGGGGGACAGTTCAGGGTCTGATATCTGACTTCATGGGGAAGAGATCTCCAGTTTTGGGATTAAGTCTGGCGCTAGCGATGGGAGCTCTAGTGGGATACAGCCGTGAGTGCATTGACATTATCAAACTTTTTATATCATAATACTGGAAGGTCTTGGAGTGTGTGTACATGTTGGTAGGATTCTGACACATTGACATGTTTTTAACAGGACAGCTTGGTACCTACAGTTTTGGAATAGTCCCGTCTCCACATTAAATATGTCAGGAAGTTGATAAGACCAGTAATTTTGGAATGCCATAGCCTTACAGTCACGTAGCTCAGTTGACCGGAAGAGCAGTACCATGCTGCATGATGGGAAATGAAATTAAAAACAGGAATAATGCAGTTACTAGTGTCTGTCCTTAGATATCCGTATTCCTATAACTCATGGCTCCCCACAAGTCAACGCAGTAGTTTTGTATACATAATTCTATACATTGAAAACCAAAGTGTGAAAATGTTAAAATATTAATTTTAATAATTCTGTCTCTGCTATTTTCTTTTCCGCTTTTCAAAGGCTCCCCTAATGACCAGATCATAAATGCAGTGCTGTTGGCAACAACAGGCTTCTTCATCGGCGGTCCATCTAACATGATCAGCTCTGCTATATCTGCAGACCTGGGCCGACAGGAGGCTCTTAGAGGCAGTCAGGAGGCGCTGGCTACTGTCACTGGCATTGTGGATGGAACTGGAAGTATCGGAGCTGCAGCAGGACAGGTAGATAAAAATAATACAAGATTTTACCCAGTGATCATAGACATGAATTAGGTAAGGCTCAGTGAAATAGATAGCCATTTATGCTTTAACTTTAAAGGTCAAATATGGTGCTGAGGTTTCTCTCTGCAGTTCTAAGCCAACAGTGGTAGTGAAGCAGAAGGCAAAAGGGGAAGAACCCAAGAGCATGCACCATAAAGTTTGCATTAAAAAAAGAAACCAAGTTCTTTGCATAGAAGTCAGTCCACAGAATGTTATCGTGGATGGAAGCTACAGACTTTTGTTCTTGTGATGTGTTTTGCATAGTGTTACTGTGTGAGTCTAGTTGCATAGTTACCCAGGGAGATAACAAATGATTGATTTTTTTTCCCATCCTTAAACTCCTCAAACTACAATAAAAACAAAAAATACTAAACCGGCAATTTTGTTCTGTGTACATCTCCACTAAATCCAAAATATCTCCAGACATGATAATATTTAATGCATCTTTTTTGTCATTATATAATTGCATGGGGATCACACTGATAGTTAGCTAAAATGAACAAATCACTGGCTCTCAGTCCTATATAGATGTCAGATGATTACAGGAGTACATGCACATCATCAGTCCAGAACCTTTAATTATGCAAGTAAAGCTATTAAAGGTCTGGTAGTAGTAGTAATGTCTGCATATCCTTTTACATAACTTTAACACTTTGTCTTTTCTACTCACACATTCACGTCTGACCTTTGCAATCTTTATTTTCCTCTAGTACTTGGTGTCTCTGATTGAGAGCAAGCTGGGGTGGATGTGTGTCTTCTATTTCTTTGTTGTCATGGTAAGATTATGTTCACTATTGGAAATGCCTTTGTAGGCTTTACAGCAGAACCACATTATGTGATTATTCAGATAACATTAATAAATGCTGACAAAAATCTACTGTTTTATATCACAGACCGGAGGCAGCATCATCTTCATCACTCCCCTGATCCTTAGAGAAGTGCGAGCCATGTGGAGGGAGAGACAAACACTACGACATCAGCTGTGAAAGCCTTATTGACTCCAAAAAGTCAGGTTTTTATTCTGTAAGTAACAGCACAGCTTCTCAGAAGCGCCTCCTTTGGCGAGTGTGAAGATATGAGCAGATTAGCAGTGTGCTGTTTGCCTCAAACTCAAGTAAAACGAGTCACAAGTTGCACCCAAGAGTGATCATCCATCGTCCATTCTGGACAAAACTCACTTAAGCTTGAAATATCAATGTGTATTAATAGATTTAGGTGATACTCATGTTTTGCTGAAGTGCCTGATTGAAAGAAGCTTTGAACAAAACCCAAATCTGCCAAACATATCTGTAAAGCCCAGGGTTATCACTGAGATGTATTTTCTGTATATATTTGGGGGTTATATGTGTAAATATGTTACTTAAGTAATGTTCAGTGAATCAGTCTTTTAAAGCAGGGGATCTTAACGTAAAGATGAATTAATTAGATATAGTACATGGAGTTCAGGATTGCCTAAAGACTGTGATTAATTACTGTAATGCAGAGAGATTGTTAGAATGTGTAGATATGCATTATGCTTTTATTGTGTTTGTTTGAAATCATGAATATTGCACTGTAGGGTGTGTCATGTATTTAGACAGGGATTAGTCTGACAATTGTAAATTCAAATGAACCACTTGTGGAAGTATTCCACTCTCTTGCAGATGTGGGTAGTTTTTTTGTATTCAGGGTTCGTAATATTTCTTAGCGGGGGCAGGGTCCTCTACATCACTTTTCTGATGTTTGTTTGTCATTCCACTTTCACTTCCTGTCACTGAAATGTTTACACTTTAAGTTTTATTTTATTACTCTTAATTCATATATTGTCCCTGTCAAACACACACTGAATGAAACACACTCTTTATTTCAGAGTGAAGCATGCTGGGATGTGTTTCAGTGTAAATACTGAATTCGTCCAATGTTTGAATAGGGGACACCTGTTCATTTTTTATTTTTGGTGGATTACTTTTTTTAATGAATGTCAAGAGTTATAAAGCCACAGAGAGGCCAGTTAAAGTACTTTTTTCTACTTTATTACCTCCTGTAAATGGTGATTTTTTTTTTTGTTTTTTTACATTTTATTTTATTTTTTTTACTTTTATTTCTCTAGAACCCAGAAGACCTGTAGATACAATAGGTGATTTGTTTTTTATAGCAGTGGGTCAGTTTGCTATGCTTTATTTTTTAAATGAGTGTGAAAATTATAACTAGTCAGTGTTTTTTTGGGTTTTTTTTTTTTACCATTCTCATCATTTACAATAGGTTCCCTTTGTTGATTCTGTCTCTGGGCTTCATTAGCAAATTTAACAGACTATAAAGTGAAAGAATATGTAACACACTTTGTGGTGTACTTTAAAGTTTTCTTTTATTTGTATTAATTTGCACTCTGAGTTTCAAACCAATGTAACAGCAGTATTTCTTTCAAATAAATGTAATTTACATTTGGCAATTTTTATGCTTTTTATCTACCAAATAAGAATATAGTAACTTTCAGTGATGTAGTGTCAGTTCACACCAGAAGGGGGTGCTATCATTCCAGTTCTCCTCTACTGCATCTGTTTCATAACTTACAAAAACAAGACACCAAACCAGTATGTAGAGATACTTTTGTTCATAGACATTTTATTATTTTTAGCACACTATGTGAAATCAACAATATAAAAGGCAACAGTGCACCAACATCCCAGAAAATTAATCTCATATTTTCTATGCAAATACCACTATCAAAAGGATATGGTCCTCCTGATCCCAAACAATTACACTTCTGACATGTTGCAAGAGTACATAAACCAGTATTAAATTACAACAGAATTATTACAAAAGGTATATATAGATTATTATACATTCATGCATATACAAAGTTACAAAAACAACACTACACATTGATATAGCTGCGACAGGTAAATTAGGAAAGCAAACTTTGCTCAGGCATGAAAAGATCCATCTTGACATTTAGCAATTTATTCCTACCAAACTGACTTGAGGAAGACGAATGAGGTGATGAAAATCCTACAGAAACTGAGTGACAAGTGTTTGAAACACATCTTCCCAAGTATGTTGGAAGGGATGGAAAAGTTTAATTGCAAATATCAAAAAATTCCAAACCCCTGCCATCTGAGGATTTTTTTTTTTTAATTTTTAAAGATTACCATATAAAAATATTTCTCTTGTCAACAATGTTTAAGGTAGTGCAAAGATATAGTTTCAGAAACAACACAATTAGTTAGTTGTCGCAAAAAACAAAGGTAATTTATAATTATACCGCTATAAAACTACATATGATACAAAATCAAAATAAGTTAATATAGACTTTGAAAGTTTCTTCTTAGATATGATGAAGAGAAAGGCGCAAACAATCTCACAAACACACAAGTGGACTTATATACATATATAATTCTATTAGCTGTGTACAAGGCTATTTTTAACAGTGCTTTAAAAATAGCCTTGTAGAACTGCAACAAAAAAAACCCCACTGAGTTAATATGACAATGAACAACTGCTTTCATGTCAATTATTTGCAGAGACCGAGGCAGTTGGTTCATGAAAAAGAGACTGAGAGACTTTTAAGAAGGCAAATGTGTGTCTGAGGCTCAGGCCACTTGTCTGGTTTGGGAAATCTTTTAATCCACTAGGGGTCTGAGACAGATCTTGTGAAGGTTCTCTATTAAACTACATCCCTTTTCCTTAACACCCCCTTGAGTTCCCTGCTCTGTCTATTTCTGGAAAAAGGGGTCAAAGAAAAGAGGTGCAGAACCAGAGTCTCTGGTTCCCCCGAGGGACTGGAGTTACCTCTGCACGGCACTGGGCCCCGCTGTGACACACTGACTCTTTTATCTGATGTGAAACCCTAAACGAGACACTGGAACCTCAAGAGCTTTTACCACAACAGTATATGCTCCCACACAATGTGTTTGTCTCTGTCTTGTTTTTGTTATTGTAGACACAAACAACCTGAGCTAGACTGGTTATATAGTATTTTCTCTGCTTTAAATGTTGCGATTTTTTTTTATAGCTTGTATATTTCCTTGATTTTTTTTATGAGGTAGTAGGAGTGGATTAACCCATATTATGGCTTTTCATCCAATTATCCAACAAAAAATACATGTATTAGTTTTTAGAAGTATTTCCACAAAGTCTTTCCAAATTATTTTGTTTGTTGTGCAGTTGTGGCAAAAGGATTCCTCTTTGGTTCAACTGCCTCAGCTGCCACAACATTAACAATTTGTGAAAGGAAAAAAAAAAAACACGGACTCATTCACACACAGACAAGTACGCATCGGCCTATATAACTGTACAGTGACAGAATATGTGACACAGCTCAACTCTTCATATACAAATCTACATAAGCAGAACCAGTTTTGATTCCTCTGAGCTGCAACACAGTGATAAACACTACAATCCCTTCATGCAGAAAAGAGGTGTGTTCAAAGCCCACAAGTTGGCCATCGCATGAAGAAAAAGAGTGGAGATGCTACATTGTTAGCAAGCATAAAGCTGAGAAAAACAAACAAATACTCATAAGGCATAATGTGTTGCCAAAATGCTGATTTTACAAACCCCAATATGCAAGTACAACTAAACAAAAATGGTAATTTAATAATATTCTGACATCTTTCATTTTTGAGTGGCAACGGTGGAGTGTATATAAGCCATATTGACTTGCGGGATAATTTGGGGGCAATGGCACAGGTTTCCACAAACACCTTATCTTACCTCGCTTTACACATTGCTCTTTTTTTTTATTTTGAAGGTGATCTAGCACCATGAATAATAAATAAATAGTCACATATGAAATAGTATTATTATTATTATTACTCTGAATTTAAGTCGTGGTTGTACTGCCACGACCACATTACCTCATCACTTAACCTCCACCGTTGACCTCTAACCTGGAGCTAATCATAGTCTTGCAGCCAATTGTTAACCCTGGGAGAGCTTTTGACCCTTGGCTCTATTCCTGTCACGGACAGGATTTTGGAGCCATAGGGTGATACTGAAGGCTAAGTGTGGAGAGGCCAGGAATAGTAACTCATCTATTCCTAACCTCTTATGACTTTAGCAAGACGGGGAAAAAAACGGTCAAAGATGGAGGTCAGAGACCTAGACAAAAACTATCCAAGATAACAAATGTCTTAGGAAGAAAGCACGTTTTCTGTAATTTTCTAAGAGTGCATTGAAAAATTATTTCACAGTATAGTTAAAAGCTAAAAAAAAAAAAAACCAATATAAACAATATAGAGAATATTTCTAGGTATGCACAAAACCGTTTACAAATTCTGAGCTTAAGTAGGAAAATGGTAGCTTCCTTGTGCTGAAAAAATTAAAGGTATGCGGTGTTAAAGGAGTTTTTAAGCCCATGCTGTGTGAGCTTGTGGACAGCCAGTTGTACATTGCTACATATATACATATTATATGAGATATATCTACGCAAGGTGATGGGAAGGGGATGGTGATCACTAGGTGATCATCCACTGCATCTCATCAAGCTTTTCTACTGCCGAGAAGATCCTTTATAATGTAGGAGTCTCCTCCTCTTTACTTTGAAGAAGTCTGCAGAGAACGAAAGAAGGATACAATGTTAAAATAATTTAAACATGGTCACACATATCTTTTACTACTTTAATAAATGACTTCTGGAGTAAATCATTAAAGTTTGCAGTTAACTACTCTTTGGACATACCTGTAATGGCAGACTGTTTGCGCTTCCTTGAGTGTCGGAGCCGATAGCACCCTCTGGCGGTCACCTCCAGATACTCATCCCCGGACCCAGAAGAACTACTAGACATTGGGGAGTCCTCACTTGATGAAGATGATACCCGCCTCACACTCTTTGCCACTCTAGGCGACGCCACTGGCTTCACCATGCAGCTGCGGTAAAACACTGGCACATCTTGGCAGCGAAGCTCCTCCCATTCGATGCTGGAGCCCTGCCCAGGTCTGTCACTCTGGAAATCAAAGTTCCAGCGCTTGTTGGCTACCTCCACGCTCATGCAGAGCAGCCTCTGGAAGTCCTGCTGCAGCTGCTGGTGGTCTACGGGCCCAAAGAGATTCCTGCGTACCGGCCCCACCTTCAGCTTCAGGGCCTCAATGCCACCAAGGGAGGAATGCTCGGAGTTGGATGTGCGTGCTGGCATTGCTGTTGATGTTGATGGAGAGGTCATTGCCATGTCCCTATTGGAAAACACATAAGACACATAAAGTGAAGAAGGACAGAGGTTACATACTGGTTCTGAGTCTAAATGAGGTGTGATCTGGGTTTTACTACCATAGATTACAAGCTATTTAAAAGGTTAAAGCCCCATACACCTGAATCTGTACTCAGGGGTCCTGTTGTGTTTTATATGATCAAATGCACATGTGCCCTAACCCACTGAGTAATTACTCCAGCAACAGGTAAGAGAATGAACACCAAATAAATCTCCAACATGTCAGAGTGAACCTGAGTCTCCACCTGCTTCGGTGTCTGTCAGTCAAAGGTTTACAGAGAAGGTCAGCAGATCACGCAGAGGGGAAAAAAAAAAACTCATGTGGCCTCAATGAGGAATTTCCTCTCGCTCCTACCTGCCACATTTAATTAGAAGAACACTGCAGAATTCTCAGAATAACCTTTTCGCTTTTGATTTTCTTCACCTCAAGTTTCAACATGTTGAGAATTTTCTCAGCGCTGTCAGCTTCACCGTATCACAACCTACAGTATATCTATACAGTTGGATAATATTTTACATGGAGGTGGATACTAATCATATTTGACTGCTGACTTTGCTCTGTCTGAGCCTGTTTGACTCCCAACATATTAACTGTTCAGCACTTGATCAACTGTGTGTTGGCAGTAAAAAAAAACATAAGCTCCACTACACTTTGTTTAATGGACAAACCAGTTACTACTATAGAAGTAGGAGGTGCATGGAGCTTCAGCTGATGTAATGCTACACTATATGATCTACAGTGGTGTGTTTTTACTGATTTTACAAGCAGTACAGTCATGCACACTGAAACAACTATTGAAGCTGCTGGAGTTACACCAATGACAAATGCTTCTACACATTATTTCTATGGCAAAATATTTATATAATACATATAATGGCCAAAGTATCACTGTATAATTAAAAAAAAAAAAAAGTCAACCACATGGATATTTCTAAGATTGATGCCTTTTTTTTAGAATTAGTCTGCTGATGGCTGATATTTGCAGCCAAGTTTTGAGACAGATATGTAAAGCCATTTTTTTAAAAGCACATTGACTGTAAAACACAATCAAACTTAGCCGATGACCGATACAGGCCACCGATATTTCTATGCAGATATTTGAAGCTGATACAGCTTAGATTTTTTTCTCTGTCAAATGATAACAAGTGTCAGTAAACCTTTCTTTTTAAAAATTAAACGTTTATTGACCTAAAGATAATATTAAATTACTGGTTAAAAAGGGAGTGGTAAGGTAGAATATTTAACATTTCACATAATAAAACTGACATTCAGATAAAAGCAAAACAAAGTGTTCAGTGTACTTAATTCTTCAAGTCAGATTTTTCTAAATTAAATATCAAGGTAAGGTAGAACAGGAAACAGTATCTCCAAGAACACAGAAGTGCCATGAATTTCACCTGTCACTAAATCATGGCAGGGGAAAAAAAAGAGCATATAGGCCAATACTAATACAAGAAAAAAAAAATAAAATATGTAGGTCTATCATTACTAGTAAAGTTATTCACACTCATTACATCACAGAAGATACATTTATAAAATTAAGTTGTTTAACAGCACTAATTAAATGTCATATTTTCCTGAGAATGAGGGAAGTCAATGTTTTTTTACATTAAATAATTGATTAGTCAAAACACGGTGCAACAGTTTTTCAATTTTTTTTATTATTATTATTTAAATGAAATGTCCTTTGCAGGTGATTCTTTTTTTTTCCTACGTAAAGCTGTGAAAGTCTTCTCATAGAGGACAAACATGTATTACTATATATATAACCTCTGTGGGGGCTGTCGGAGCCTTGTGTAATTGTTTGACACTAATAAAACATGCAGGCAGGAAAAACACTTTCACTAGTCAAATAGACTAATTTTATGAGGCCTGTCAACTCATATAAACTACACAAAAAACATCAGAAGCATAACACAGACGTTTCCTTTTGTGTGTTTTTGGGCTTAATACTATGAATAATACAGTTATTTACCAACACACCTAATTCACACCAAAAGACGAAAGCAGGGTTGTTTTGTAACCCCAGGGCTGCTGTCTTCGAATGAAAGTTGTTTTCGTCGAAAATGAGGTGGGCGCGGTATGCATGCAGATCAGGTTTCCACTACAGCCGCTTGTTCCATTTCCAAGAAAACATTAAGAGTACCCCGAAAATCACCTCCATTTTCCTCAATAGTACTCCATTCACACACAAGCCAACCGAATCTAACCTACGACCAATAAATACAGATGGAAACCGCGGGAAAGTATAAGGAACAAACTCGAAATTCAACTTAAATATTAGCAAAACAACTGAAGTTTGGTGAAAAACTATAGTGACGCAGTTACTCCCACTGAGGATGTAGGTCAATGAGATGCGGTAGACAAACTGCCTGCATCTTGTCAAGACACTTCACATGGATTTTAACCCATAAAAGTATTCTTGTTTTGGTTTGGCACCAAAAAAACACAATGTAGATAATACTGTGCCTTATAATAAATGCGTATTAAGACGCAAAAGTGACACTAAAAGCCTCTTTTTTTGTTAAATTACCAAACATTCCAGCAACTTAAAACAGAAGTCGAATTAAATATAATTATTAAATATAACATTACTAAATGTACATTAAATACAATATCAAATAAGGACAACAAACCAAACACAAAATAATAATAATAATAATTAAAAAAAAAAAAGTCTTACCATGGGTTTTAGTTTCTGTGAGTTTACAAAAGTCTCTTTTCACGTCTGTCTACTGCGCAAACTGTGCACAATTCATCCAGTCACAGGAATAAAAGGTGGCTGGCAGCTCCGTGGAAATAAACACGGTCACGTTGAAAGGTTTTAGCGGACACTACCCACCGGAGGGTTGTTCTTAGTGACTTATATGCCACTTGTTTGTTATGGACCCAGAAGACAAGGGGGACGTCCTACCAGATACAGAGGTCACGTGGTTTCCATCAAAACACTCATTGTTGGAGTAAAGCCAGGAGTTAAAAACAATTATTATAAAACTATATAGCAGATACAACCTGAAACTTTACTACAAAAAAGACTCTACTCGGAAAGTGTCACAAATGCGTAAAATTAGTTCGACTTAGTTGCATATTTATAAAAGCGTTATTAATAATAAAGCGTGTTTTACTTACTCAGTTAAAGTGATGGTAAAATCTGGTTTGTTTCGTCTGTCCGTCTCTGATCCAAACCTGTAGCTCCAAACTTCTGCTGCTTTCTGTGTTCCACTTCTCCTTCACCGCCACTAAAAGTAGGTCAAATATCTTGGCAGTGGCGGCCATTTCCCTTCTCCCTCAAATGTGACACACATTCTCGTGTCGGGCTTGCATCACGTTTAACTTTGGCAACGTGCCCACATCCTCAAGTCACGTTGAGTTGCAACGTGAGGCAGAAACTCAGCTCCATTTTGACTTCTTCACATTTAACACATCCCCATTTGGATCCATATTTAGGTGTGTCGAGCTCCGCTGGGTGAATGAAAAAAGGAGAGAAACAAACAGTGTTCTGCTGCTCAGAAAAAGTTGTACTGACATACTGACCTTTTCATTCACTTTTTATGATTAGAAGCAGGCAAAATACATGATGTGAAATAACATAAGCTCAAACAGTTAGTTAGGCCTGCAGAACATCTACAAACATCTGTTTCGATAAATTGTTAGGTCTTATTTTAGGTGAAATGTTACATATTGTTAACTAAAATGCACCTTGTAATTTTTTACTGCACCTGATTTATTATGTGTTTGCTCTATTTCTTACAACTCTGTGTTTTCCCCTGTTGATTACTTGTTATAATTGTCCTATTATTCATACTGCACTGGTCTGAGCACCACAATTTTGTTCCACATTACTGCAATGACAATAATGTCTATTCTATTCTATTCTATTCTATTCTATTCTATTCTATTCTATTCTATTCTATTCTATTCTATTCTATTCTATTCTATTATTATTATTATTATTATTATTATTATTATTATTATTATTATTATTATTATAGTTGCACCTTTACCCATGAAGTTGTAATAAATGTGTTTTCAGACATCTTCATTTTATTTAATTCAGTTATAGAGCCCAGTGTCACAACAAAGGCATCTCACAGGGCTTTTCAGAAATTGTTGAATTGGTATAAACACACACACACACACACACACACACACACACACACACACACACACACACACATTAAAACATTTGACCAAATTATTTAATGTAAAGAGGCAAACATTTTTTTTTTCAACTTTAAGGGAAACAGTATGTTTGAAATATAATTATAATAAATCTACAAATATTTGGGGTCTATTTGTGTTTATTTTATTTTGCTCGTTATTGCTCATTGGATTACATCATATATTAGGTCTCACCTGTTCTGACACATGTCTGTCATTTCATAATGTGATATATTGTCCCCTTTTGTAAAGTGTGAAATAGATTCTCTTTATTGCACAAATGCCCTTTTGCAAAGTATTCTTTCCTTGACACGTGTAACAGTCATATTATTGCATTGCTGTACAGTGACATAATTCAGTGTCATCTGAGAGGCCTAATAATGGCCTCCACCCTCTCTTACAATGTTTATTCCAGGCTTAACATACATGAACTTGTTTATTATTTTTACATGTTACTGCCTGGAACATCTCAACAAATGTCTCAAATGTGTTTTTTTTCCCTTTATGAATACTACACAGCAAATAAAAGTATTAAAAATGTCAGGGAAAGTGTTAAAAAGCAAGTGTTGGTGATGTATGAACACCACATTGCTGTAAAATGTCATTGTCTATATCACCTTTAACAAATTAAAGTTGTCAAATCCTAGTGTTTTTTGATTCCACACCCACACCACAATAAGCAAGGCCACAGTGACTCACAGTGTTTCAATCTGGCTGATTCCAGAACAGGTGTTCTGCCTGATTACGCCTTCAACTACATTGGTGGAATAGATTAAACACACCTGTGGAACCTGATTACGCTGGGAAAAAATTAAGGAACGATGACAGGAGGAAAGAGTTGAGAATTTCCAAGGATCTAAGAAGCAGCAACAGGTTGTCTTTGCTTGACTTTTTCTAAGAATGAAAAAAATAAAATGAAAAGTTTTAAAGACTTAAAGAATGGAGGGGAGGATTTAACTTCTGACACCGTATCTCACCCCTAACATTTGTCTAGTGTGGCACAACACTTTCTAATTTTGTGTGGTGTTACTTTTTAATGATAAAGAGTGTTGAAACAATGAGGAATTGGGTGTTAATCTGTAAACATTTTCAAAAACAACACTGTGTTAATTCCAACAGTGCGGGTGTTAAATTAAAACTAGCATTTTTTTTGCAGTGTTGAGAGTTTCTATTCATTATAAGATCCATTGACTAATAATATAAAAGATAGTGGGATTGACTATGGAGAGGATTGTTGTTTATGTGTGTGTTGTGTGACCGAAGTCATTATGTCACCACTCAGGAATGTGTTTTATTGTCACAGGGGGGGAAGCTTAAGGCACCTCTGGACTACACAGAAACTTTTTGAATCTTTCTGCTTTTTTTTTAATACTTTTTTAAGTACCTATCAAAAATATAAACGTGTAAAATGATAGCAAAAGAAGAACAAAATAGAAGAAGATAAGAAACTGGCAGGTAGAAGTACAGTATTCATATCTCAAAATATCTTAAAAAAAAGAGAAGAAACTATGTAAAGCAGCAAGCTGTTTCTTTTGCAACAGTGTTTCATTACTTCTGAATGTATTTAGAAAGAAGAGTGCCAAGTATTATGATGTTTTGCATTTTGTGTCCATGACACACATAGAAAGAGCAGGTTTTTCCTGGCTCTGAGTTCACTTTTGAAATTAGAATTCCAGCAGTCAATGTTGTAGTCCAGTTATTAATACACTAGTCCAAATGTAAGTAGGTCATTCAATGAACAATCTGTTACTTGTATAAATCAGCATAGGAATATTTACATGAAGAAAAGCATCTTGTAGATTCATAGAAAATAGGGTGGTGAATGAACCAGCATTTGGTACAAAATAAAGTGTAGTGTGATACAAATGACTCAGTTTCTTAAGAAAGGATGAAGCTGCATGCATGCAAATCACATCAGTATAATCTAATACACATACAAATGAACACTGTGTGAAGCAATAAAAAAACAGCTTGGGTCTCAGCCTTTTCAGCAGGTCACTGGTCTACAAGTCAAATGTCTCCATAATAAAGCGTTACCAAGTTTGAGTCACTAATAAATAATAATTAGGCCAAAAATGCTGGTTGGTTGTAGTTTTAAGATACAGTCTTGTGTCAAAATGGCAAATTATGAGAATTAATTTAAAAAATGGGTTTTACTTAAAAATAAATGTTTGTCTCTGCTACCAGTTCTATCTTCTATACATTAGAATGCATTCACTTTACAGGTTCTGTCTTTACTCTAGTCTAGAGGAAGATTAATAAATATGAATGACACAAACTGTGTAATAACACTTTATCATATATATAGAAAATATCAGCTAATCATCACTTTTGTCATTTGTTTAACATTTTGTGTTATTAAAGTATATATGATTTAACCAATTTAATACTAGAGGGATATAATTTCTAATGAAATTTTAAACCAGTGCTGTCAATGTGCATATCCTCCTGAGACCCACTAATGCATTTTTGTCCTGCAGGGGACAACAATTTTACACTTTCGCTTAAAAATTCTGTCCATTTTAAATTAGATTTTATTAAAAATTAATTGTGAATGAATAAAAAAAAAATGTTTTAAAGTATTAAAAAAAAACAAAAATCTCTTGCACTGTGCAGTTTACAATCAAGATAATTGTGTAATGTAAAAAAGCTAAACAATTCACTTTCATGGGTGTCAGGAGGATACGGAATATTAACTTGTCATGTACTCAGTCTGTAAATGTACCACCTAATGCACAGGAAAATGTAACTTTGAGGATATTGTAACTTAGGTTTGTTTCACAGTCGCTCAATTAAAAAAAAAAAAAAAAAAAAGTAAACAATGTTACATGTAAAAATATGATCTACATTTCTATCAGTGCTTTGACTTATGTAAGGTTTCTCTCAGCCTGAATAGCGTCCTATTTCCCTAATGGCCCACTAATCTATGTGTCAAGTGAGTTTTTCCATACTGTCATATTTGAGGGGTCATCAGGAGACAATAGACCCCAGCAGAAGATCCATCAGTGTTAGTCAGTTCTCTGACCTGTATTTACAGTTATCTTATTGTTCTACATGAAATTCCTAAATCCCCTCTTGTTGTCTGCAGTGTCCCCACGTCCTAATCTCTTGTGACCCTGCTGTTCCTAGTGCGGTATGTTACAGTTGGTGATGCAGTCATTAAACCCATTGTCTATCTTCCACGGTCAGTGCTCTTTGAATACATTAGCGTCCTAGTGACACAGTATGTGACTCGGGTCAGGAGGTGATGTGGCGCGGAACTGTCACAGCATGTTGTGTGTCAGCAGAAAAAAAAAAAGTGCCTCTTTTTATTTAAATGTATTGAATTTGGATAAACAAAGACTACAACAGAGAACCATGCATGTTTTACAGCTACAGGCAGGGTTTGACCATCTTATTCAGTTAGTGTTTATCAGTTGGAATTTTAGAGGAAATTTACTGTAGCAGCAAAAACAAAATGGTTGGAATATATTCAGACACATTTTGATTACGACAGTGCAAATGTATAACACCATTTAGTAAATAAACTGTAAAAAAAAAAACAACTGTATTTTATGTCTAACCTCAGTGTATTCTCACATTAGCAGGAATAATTAAACTTCATGACATTTTAATCTTTTATTTTGTGTTTCTTGAGGAAAAGTAAGTTGTGTTTTTTAAATATGAGCAGAGTTTTGCAAACCTGTTAAATTAGTCACACCGGATTATCAGTTTTACATTTCACTAATATCAGTTATCTACAGGTATATTATAAAGACTATGTTGTGTGAATTTCTGTTCAGTAGTTCCTCCTCTTTTGTCCCACTAATTTATAATTTTTTAGTTTTTGAAACTTTTAAGTAATACTGTTTGCAATGACTTGTTACTATTCATTTTAAAATAAAATTATGTTAGAAAATCAAGGTTCCTACACTTCTTTTTTTCCACTTCAAGCACTGATTTTACCATTGAATCAATGTTATAGAAGATGACAGTGTTTCCATGGTAACAACAGAGTATTTTAATGTCTAAATGGGTCAAGTCTGATCACCATGAAAAGATGAATAACTGTATTTTACACCAATTATTTACATTGATAAGATTAACAGATCAGCAGTTTACATTTGTAAATGGTTTTGGTTGACAGTGGATATACTGTATGGGTCTTTATGGTTAAATCAAAAATAAAAATCAATCTTGATTAAAGTCAATCAAAATAGTTACAACTGTGAGGTGTGGTACAGGTATTAGAACTGGAAAAAAAAACATTTTATTTGTTTAGTTTTTGTAAGATTGACTTAGACTGAAGGGTCCAAATAAAGCAATAACATGAAATGAGCTTATAGTAAGAGTGCAGAAGTACATGTTATTGTCAGGTATGTTCATCCCCTTTTTGGATCAGTTAGATCTAGCATGATTTTAATGAATGAGATGAAACATTGCATCATGTACGGCTTATGTTTTAACAGCAGAAATGATATCATTACAACGGCTGGTTTCAGTTCCGATGGGGAAGGTCTCACAAAGCTGCAGATTGAATTCACACGCTTTAACTACAATCTTGATACTGAGAGTGTTGTGCTGCGGTGGAAACTCTGAAACTGAGTTCGAGGTGGATGAACAGGATGTATATTTGTATCATATGATAGTCTCAATTCAGAAGGAAGTTTCTCTGCTGTAGGGGAAGCTACGATGAAGAGGAGGGCCCAAACACAGTGGAGGAAGTCAGTGGTTCACAGGTGCAGAGTGGGGGTTTCCATGACCTTCTGCCTTTTAGTTGTGGAAACAAACACTGAGAAGATGCCTAGCATAGACAGCAGATTGTTTACATTTACTGTCATTTATTTACAGCGCAAATTACAAGTAAAGGGAGGGAGGATGATACGGAAACAAATGAAACAGAGGAGATAAGACTTAAAGCATAATTACTTGGGTAATCTTACAGGGCTGTCTCCTTACTGGTGATTTAAGAGATGAGCAGCCTCACATGCATTCTCCTCCAGGTCATCTGTATATACACCACACATGTATGCATGTAGACATTCAAAGACCTAAAAGAAGCTGTGAAGAAGACACCTGTAGGTTATGACAATAAACAGGCCTGACCACACTGCAAAAATAAGCTTTGGCCTAAGCAATAGGGTAAGGAAAAATATTGGCTAGAATTTTAAAAACAAGAAAAAAAAGCATCAACTATGTTAGAATTTTAGTTCAATGCTTCATACAAGAAGTAAATTACCTAGATACTAGCTGGAAATTCTTATTAAGGAAAAGTTGTGAGTGTGTGTGTGTTCATATTTTAGTTATGCAGAACTTTCTTGGAAAGCTTCATTTTCCCTATTTAGTTGACAAATGTGACAGATATTCTAGAAATAAGGCTTTTTCATCATCTTACAAATAATTGTTTACAGTGCAGATATAGTTTACCACCACCAGAGGGAGAATGTGAGAGCGAATGAATAATGGATCAATAAAGTAAAGCACTTTGGGTGCCTTTGAAAAGAGCTTTAGAAATATAGCTCCATTAAAACATAGTCGGACGAAGGCTCTACATTTACCTGGGGTGGTGTTGGTAATTATCACTGTTGGCTAGGACTGGCTCATTTACAGTCTCTGATGTTTCTCTTGATTAATATCCACTGTCACTGCCAAATGAAATAGTGAATACAACATGATATGATTTAAAGTCTTTATTGTTACACCAGCTGTGGCTCAGCTGGTAGAGCAGGTCGTCCGATGGCGGTTGGCGGTTCGCGTCCCGGCTCTGGCTGTCCACAGGTGGAAGTGTCCTTGGGCAAGACACTGAACCCTAAGTTGCTCCCAGTAGGGTCAGGCAGCGCCTGTGTCTTGGCAGCAGCCGTCTACTGGTGTATGAGTGTCTGAATGGGTTTCTGTGAAGCGTTTTGTGACCCATGTCTGTGAAAAGCGCTAATAAAGATTACTGACTTACTTACCAACATATCATCCAAGAGTTCTTAATGCACAGCAGTAACAAGTGTTCAAAACTGTACTGTTGTTTAATGGTAAAGGTATTAATAGCAAAATTAAAAACCTCCAATACAAGTAAAAATAAAAAAAAAATACAGTAACAGTCTCTAAGATAAAGTCAAATAGAAGAATATAAATATTTTTCTAAATTTCCTTTTGGTGAATTCGTAGTTTGCTTCAATGTTTTGACAAATTTGTAAATTTACTAAGTGCAAAAGATGTTTTTCAGTATACATAGACATGATTATTCCTTTATTAACAATAATCTGTAAACTCATCCACAGATTATGAGAATCTAACACTGTGTTTTCATTCATTCCCCAGGTTTAATGTAACCTGGTCATCTAAAAATACATTTTTGAGGCCATTTTGACATCTGGAAAAACAACTAAATCCACCAGTGGGTGACACGTATAGAATAGAATGACTTATCCTCCAGGTTTCCGTACACTCAGACACTTTTTCAGTTTTTTCTCCTCTCCGGCTTCATATTTATAATGCGTTGAACTTAAGTGGGGGAGGGGGCATATGGAGAAATATACAGAGTAATAAGAAAAGCACTGGACCCAAAAATGGAGTCACAAAAACACTCTGTGTCAGTGGGAGGAGTTTCCATGGGAGTATTCGCCCAGCTGTGGAGGGAGGCCACAGGTGGGGATGTGGGGGAGGGGGAATAAGAAGTGTTGTGATTTCATAAGAGTGTTGAGTCGGTGGAGTTTATGCATGGGGAGGGTCTGCAGAAGTTGGGGTGCAGGGGAGGCAGGTCTCCGACAGCTGCATATTGTCAGGGGTTCACCAGGGAGCTAGATGAAATGTGCCCAAGGGGACCCATTCTATGTTTGGTTTTCTTGGGGGGGGTCCTCAGGGGCTGTCCTGGGGAGGGGGGCTGCTGGTGTAACATGCAGATATTGAAGTCTCCGCTTTATTTTTCTTTTAGCAGCAGTGAGTTGTGTAAGCATTTGAGTGTGTGCCTGTTGCCTTTGTTCATCTCTGTGCAAAGTTACAGCCTATTTTTGGGCAGTGTTTGTAGAGGTGATAGCATCAACCTCTATTAAATATTGTGTTTGTATGTGTTTGCGGGTGTGAGGAGAAGGCGGGGGAAGAGGCTGGAAGGAGGAGTAAGGCAGGCGTAAATCAATCCTTTGTTTTCATCCCAACACGTGTGTCTGAAAGGACCTTGTTTGGTCTCACAGAAGGGCAACTTTGACTTCAATGTCGAGACTTTTATTTTTAGCCAATTTTTAGCCATAAAAATGTTACATAACAGTCCAAACTCTGTCTTAACTGAATTAGGCCAAACATCTTGAGCCTAATATAATATAATACTAAATTAAATTCACTGTGAGTTTCTAAGTTTGCACATTCAGATTCTACTGTGTGTGATGATTTACCCAGTGTCCATTTCTGCTCCCCACAGCTGAGGTGAAAAGGTGCTCAACTTCAGCTGGTGTGTTTTTGCCCTTATCTACATCTGGAAAACATCTGGTTTGCATCTGGCTCAGGCCCTGTAGTATAGGGCTGTGTGTGAGCGTGACAATATGTGTGTTTGTGAGCGGGAGAGTGAGTGAAAAAAGGAGCGGGCATGGAATATATTTGTGCGTTTGGATGTGTGTGTGTGTGCGTGACTAGCTGTTTGAGTGGATAAATGAACGAGGGAACTGCCAAATGGGAGAGCAAGCAGATGACTGGGCTGAAAACAGAGATATCCAGTCTAATATTAGAGTAAGGTAATCACTTGGGAATAAGGTTGACCTTATTCCTTAAGGTGCATGACCTTTTGTTTATTTTATTAAATTAAATGTTGACACAAAAAAAGTGTAATATGTGGTGTTGGTTCTAAGTTGATGCTCAATCATAGTCTCAGGATTTAGTTTTATATTGACAGAAGAAAGACAATATTTCATTTGTCATTATAGACTGTACAACTGAATTTGACCTCTGCATTTAACCCATCATTTTGATTCTGTTGAAGTAACCTTGTGAGGAGCCATGGGTGGCACCTGGGGACCCATCTCCTGCTCTAGAGCCAGGTGTATGGTCAGAATCACCTGGCTGGAGGATTTTACATGTTTTTGCATTTTTCCTGCAATAGATTGTGTTCAATTTATGCTGTGATTTGGCTCCACGGGTCACTGAGGTGGTATCAGTCTATAATGAAGCCTACTGAAAGACAAGCATCAGATGGATTTGTTTCAATCATCAAGGACGTTTGTGTATGTGATGTTTTGTATGTTTCGTGTTCAAAAATGTTTCAGTAGTGACACTTTTAGCGAATTATGAGCTTAACTCAACAATGCTAGGTTAGAAATGGCTACAAGCTGTTCTGAACAGGTGTACACAGACCAAACACAATATTTACATAAAAAAAAAACAAAAGTATTTGATTAATTACCAAAATGATGTGTTTAATTAGTGCCAGATCTTGAAAACACAGGCTGATTTTCAGAATGATGTCAACATATTATTCAGCAGGTGGACAATGAGGGTCAGCAGGTATGTACCAGATAAAAGATTTAAGGCGTGGCTAAAACACTTTGTGTTTCGGTAAAAGAACTGGACCACAGTATTTGATACTATGTATTTTAATTAAAAAATATATATCCATAAAATCAAGCCCATTATTCAACTTCCCCATAAAATAAATCAAATTGGTCCATTCAAAAAATCACTTTAATACTATTTTTATAAATCAAAATGTAGGCGTTGGAGGTTGAGACAGCCACATTCCAATAAAATGTAACATATAAAGGATTATTTTTAATGATGATCTTTTTTTTTTAATGTTTTTTGTTGTTGTGGGACTGCAATTTAAACCAGTTCAATGAATGCCTCATACTATTGCCCATAAAGTTGTAATACTTTATATATATATATATATATATATATATATATATATATATATATATATATATATAAAACATATTCCTCTATTTAATTCCTATTTATATGCCTCAGTAATCACCTTTGATCAGGTGTAATGATAATGTACCAAGATCCAGTGATATTTTATCGATCAATAATAAATCCCTTTGTCACACTCATTTAACTATTTTATTCCACCTGTATGGGAAACAGTTTATATGTAAACTATATGTATACATATAGTTACAACTATTATATGTATACAATTTTTGAACTGGTCTGCCTGGTTAGAATAATGTCTTCATGAAGAGCTGTGATCATCAGAGGGGCACCACTGATTTAACCCAAACAGATCCAAACAGCCACCGACGAACAAAACCATGAAAATTTTTAATAACTTCTAAACCACTAAATGTACTAATCCATGTAAATATTTGGTGTAAAATACATTGTGTTGTATTTTCATGCTCGTTGTGACCTATTTAGATGTTCAGAGGCTCTCTTGTAAACCTCAAAAACTGTCATCTTCTACAAAATTAATTCAGAAGTAAAACCAATAGAGTTAGATGAATGACAGTGGATGGAGTCACTGGGTTTATATTCAGTTAATTATAGATTTAATTGAAAAAGTCAATTTCTATTTAATTTTTTGTTTCCTCAACTCTAGTCTATACATAAGCTTTTATGAACATCTATCAGTGAATTAAATCTAGGAAAATACAATTATGGTCACTGAAAAAACACAAAATACAGTAGATAATATTATAATAAATTGTGATAAATAACTCATTAAAAATCTGAACTTTCTGCCACAAAAGTAACATTGGGTTTTTATGGGTTAATGACACATTTGAAGAGAACTCGAAAAGCTTTCTTGTGTGTGTGTGTCAGAAAGGAATCCTCATTGTAAGTGGTTATGAAACGCAAATATGAATGTAGAGCAAGTGTGTGTATGTGTGTGTGTGTGTGTGTGTGTGTGTGTGTGTGTGTGTGTGTGTGTGTGTGTGTGTGTGTGTGTGTGTGTGTGTGTGTGTGTGAGGGAGTGAGACAGGAAACTAGTAGGGGCCCACTCTCAGCCGCAGTGTAGTAGTGTGGACTAAAAACAGTCAAAACAAGTTACCACTATGTAAAGTGTGTGTGTGTGTGTGTGTGTGTGTGTGTGTGTGTGTGTGTGTGTGTGTGTGTGTGTGTGTGTGTGTGTGTGTGTGTGTGTGCTCACCCTTTTGATCAAATATGTGAGATCATTTATGTGAATGTTTACCCCCTTTTCTTTCTGACAGTTTGTGGAATTTCCTTGTCAGGGGACCACAGTAAAAAAAAAAATCATGGTGATCTTGTGTGCTACACCACTGTGATAACATCCACAAAACATTAAGACTGTTTAATTATCAACCATTTTCATCTTTTACACCATTTCTATGCCTCTTTCAGTAGAAAATATGTCTACATTGAGCTCTCAGTGAAGTGAGCAGAAAACATTTTAAATGGTGAGTTCATGCAGAGCTTTGAGCATCATTCTGGTGAGAATCACATGCTTCATGATATGACAGGGGGTCATGGGCTTTCCAAGGCCCATGTCTCACAGATACATTTTAATCCATATTTTGAACTGAGAATTGTCTTGAGGTCTTAAGGCTGACTGACCTCATCTTATGACCTGTGCTCACATACATGCTGGAAAACAACATGTTTTTAGACTTTTTAATGTTTTTGTAGGTTTTTGAAGACATGTATATACTGCAGATGGTAGATGGGAGGAAAACGTTTGTTAAGATGGCATCAATTTTGCATTTAACTTTAGAAATTATAGCTCAAATTCATCCCAAAGCCAATGTAATATAATTATAGAATTATATAAGAGTGTAGCAGCATAAAAGCTGGTCTGGTGCGCCACCTGCTGCTTTAGAAAAGTTAGACCTCTATGTTATGAAGAGGATGTGATGACAGTCACAAAATGTCAGCTGTGGATATTATCCTGAATTCCAGCAGGCAACGTTTACTGTCTTTGCAGCGCACTCTGCTGGTCATCAGGTAGTACTGCACTTTTGAAATGTCACCTGTACATAGAAAGTACATGTCAATATAGAAAAGCAGTGACACACCAGTAAAATGGTCAGAATGCACCCATGTCAATGTCAACAGTAACTGAACTGGTTGGTTTTTTTTGTTTTTGTTTTTTGTTTTTACCTTTTTTCACTTCACACCAATTTGATAATTCCACTAGTGCAATGGTTCTCAAACTTTTTACAGTGGAGTACCCCCTAATATATACTTTTTTGGTCAAGTACACCCGACTCTTGCTTCAGCATTTTTGAAGGAAAAAAGGCAAGATTTGTTCCTGTTCCAAATGTGTCTTTATATTTTTAAAACATAAAATATTTAACTAAAAATAGGACATTTGAGTACAAAAACTGCCCTGTTTCACTGATGAGAAAAATACATAAATTGGTCATTAATGGATAAATGAATGTTTTATGAACAAAAAAAAAGAATTCCTTAAGTACTCAAACCCAGTTTGAGTAATATCAAATAGAAATGTTCTTAAAATGTTACCAAACCTTACACAAGACAAATTATGATAAAACTATGTAAATATATTTATTTTATTTTATATTTCTCCTAATAATTCTCATCTATTTTGTATTTGGTACAGGCTGACTTAATGGTTTTTGTTTGTTTGTTTGCTTGTTTTTTTAAGTCAAGTACTCCCTGGGCTTCTTCTAAGTACCCCTGGAGGTACATATACCCCACTTTGAGAACCCCTGCACTAGTGGGATCTGTGGGAGGGTCCTATTTTGACATTGTTAAAGATGGAGGTCCATTAGTCTGTTGTTTGAGATAGACTCAGCCCCACCTATTGTGTTATCAAATACAACCCACTGTACAGAAAACTTGAAAGAGTACCTCAGTGAATTACTGCAAAACCCAGAGAGACAAACTATTCATAAATATTGTGAAATTCTGTTTCTCTGTTTTAAAAAGTCTTGCTCCTATGTTTTCACTCATATCATTATTGATTATTTATAGATTTTACACTATTACTTTAAAGTACTTTAAGATTTTTATTTATCAAAGCATGAAGTTTGAGTCAATATAGTAGCACTGCTATGACTTAAGACAACATTTCAGATTGTTTATGATACCATGACATGATCCCCCAGGTATTTATAACATAAGTAAGAAGACATCTTTCCTTCAGCTCCAAAGCAGCTAACAAACCTAAATGTAAATACTCATTTCTCACAAATCAGCAAACTCCAATAAAAGGTAAAGAAAATGATGTAAATTAACCAAGAGAAAGAAAATTCATATAATGCTGTTATTATTTATTGATATTCAGATGTATAATATTAAAAGATAATATTAATTAAGTTATAACTGTTGTGCTCAGATGTATTTTCGTGTTTGTTACTAATGAGGCAAAGTGCTTTGAGCACCATGAAGGTGGAAAAGTGTGATATAACTGCAGTTCATTTACCATTTGTCAAGGAAACTGCCACAGCCTGTTTAAACAATTAAAATCTCTATCCATGGAGGTGCTGGCCAGTCTGTTTGTCCAGATGTAGTAATAAAACACGTATGTTACTGATTTTATGAGCTGGCCTTGACCAGATGAACAGCTGAGCTCTACCAGAAATGACCTTAATGTCAGTGCACCGTGCTCTGGTCTGTAAATCCATCCTGCTTTCAAAAGCAAACAGTCCTGTTGCATGTTCTCTAATTGTCTCAATAGTTCAACCCCTGCCTAACTGCTATACAGTCCTCTGGCACGCACTACACTCCTCTACACCTGAACAGTATGCATGATCTCTTGTCCCCAGGTTATGTCACATTCCAGGGAACATGTTGAGGCAGAGTGTGTTCTTACCTGAAACCAGGGAGAAAAATAATAACGTGCACTTTCTTTTCATTCAGCAGTTCCAAGAGAAGTTCTGGAGGAATGTTATGTTTCAGTTTCAACATAAAGATGGTCATGTCCAGGTTCTTACCTTTCTTCTTCTGAATCTGATAGTTGTGGAAAGCATCATTTCACTGTTATGAAGCTGACAAACAAACCAGAGCTGACAACTGTTTGTCTTCATATTTAAGTGTTATTCACTACTGTCCTCTTTGCTTGTTTTCATGCCTCTCACCATCTACCCCCCCCCCCCCCACTCTCTCTCTCTGTTACTGTATGTCGATTTACCAGTAATGCCAGTGACATGTGGAATTTTTCATTACCTCGCCCTAGGGGCACCCTGTGCTGCCTGTGCCTGTGCTGCTTTTTTCCACTCCTGCCTTCTCTCTATCTCACAGTCTCATTCTCTCTGTGGTATTATTCTGAGTCAGCCAGTGTCGAGCTGTGGTGTGTTATTTGTTATTGAGCCAGCTGTATGGGGCAGTAGTAGCTGTCAGTAACCAGTCCTCTCTCCATGGCCTGTCGGTCTCACGGCTCAGTCTCTTACAGTGTTGTTATCATCCCGCTCAAGACCAGCCTCTACAGCCTGGACGCACTTCGTTTCTACTTATGGGTGAGAGGATATATGGATGGTCATGTGTATGTGCACAGGCATGTATGTGTGTTAAGAAAATGGCTGTGATTTTTATCAGTCACAGCTTCTCAAGTGTGTGTGTGTATAGAACTTGGTGATTTTTATCAGCTACGGTGTGTACGCACCTGTGCTGTGTTTTCTTCTTATCAGCACTGTTTGGGTGTACAATTCCAAATAATAAAGTCAATTGTTTGTCACATTAGCTCAAAAGTTACCATTTTTCTTCTGAATAAACTATAATAGTTGGAATTATTCCCTAATATTGTGATACTTTTATTCTACAGGAAATATCACTGGTTTATTGTTACACTTTTCTTTTAATTTTCAGTATTTTCTAAGTCTGTATGTTTTGTCTCCATTTATTTACACTTAAATTACACTGTATGTTTCTCTAATGACAAATCCAATAATCAAGACATTATATTGTTATATTATATTATGCAGCCATTGAAAGTTTAAGTGTTTAGAATGTTTTAATATGCCATAGTTCTACATGTATTTGAGTGTTATTTAGATGGTCATACCTCACTGTAATCAATAGTGATTGGATCAGTTGAACTACATTACACTGAGTTATTTTTCCAGTGTTTCTAAGTTGATCTAAACTGGTAAAATTATCCATCTATGTACAGAGGAAGTAGGCATTCTCAGTGCATGTTTAACTCAGATCTGTTTTTAATGTCATTTTTTTTCCCCATTTTGCTCAATGGAAGCGCAGCAGCGTTCATCCCAGTGACACATTTCCACATGTCTGAGTCTAAGTCACACTACAGCTAAGTCTGGGCCTTACACTTTCTTGTCAACAATCCAATGGCACTGATTTTTGACCAACTGAAAATCTATCATCACAACATTTTTATCAAACTGACATTTGACATGATCAGTGTCCGTGATATCTGATGATAAGTTTTGATTTTAAAAACAGGAGGAAGCAAATATAACAGTTTCAATTTGATTCAGTGGGTACTGTATGAACAATGTTAATTAATAATGTTTTGAATTTTTCATGATCTCCTGCTCTGATCCATCTTATGTTGTATCTTTTAGAAAGTGACAGGGTGAACTCATGATACCAGAGGTGAATCAACCTTATCATATGATTTGGAGGTTCTTCTAAACCTGTTGAGCCTATGTAAAATGTATGTAATTCATCTGGCAGTAGACAATAGAACTAAAGGCCTCATGCTGCTTTGTAGATTGGCTCTGCTTATAAACAAAGCCTTGGGGCCTTTTGAAGACAACAGGCAGTGCTGTCCCATTTCCAAACCTTGTGTTTAGTGTTTACATGAATTTGAAACCATACACATACACTTGACTTTATGGTGAAACCTTGCACTTATCTATGTGTTTTAGATTAAGCGTATGAAGGATCTTGAAAAGGAGAAAGATGCTTTATGGTCTGGTCTGGAGATTCTGGAGAAAGCTCGGGTCTGGTACCTCCAGCGGCTGGAGGAAAACAGAATCCAACAGGACAACACTGAAAAACAAAGGAGCAGCTGCTACAAGGAAGGTGTGGCAGAGGTATGAACCAAGACAGGAATCAATGTGGACCACAGCTTGGAGATGAATGTCAAGACTGGGTTTGGAAGTTCAAAGTTTGGATTGGTAGAACATTTCACACAGAGATTTGGGTGGTACTTGACCGTTATTTTAGGTTTTTAAGATTTCTGAGTTTTATTCCTCTCATTTTCATTTTCAAGTGAATTTTCTCTGCTCATAAATGTAACATAAGTGGTGTTTCTTAATATTTTGGATACCTCTGTCTCCAGGCATGGTCTTGTGTCCTGAGGTCTCGCATCCAGCGGGTAAATGGCTCATTGGGGAGTGTGATGAAAGAACCTAATGTGACCAGCAGCAGCAACCTGTCCCTGCCTGATGCTGTAGCAGACAGTGACCTCCGATGGCGAAACACAGAACTGACTCAGGTAAAGTAAGAGCAACACACATTTATTCAATCAACAGTAACATTTGAACAAATCTTGGCAATTTTAGTTAGAGTTTTAAATAATGTTTCCACTTGATTTGACATGCTTGTCTGTTATTTTGTCTTTCATAGGAAGTGAGTAATATGAATCATCAGATTTCCACGCTGGAATTGGAAAATGTTGCTCTGCTGGAACAGCTGGATGAATTGAGGGCTCTTTGATTTACAAATGCATCTAAATACATGCATACATGCACAGGCAGAAGCACACTGTACTAAAATGTTCACAAATTCCTGAAGTTGTTGTAAATATATATTTAAAGTAAAATATTATTCTAAATAATGCATAATTTATGTTTATTTCCTGAAAGGTTTCCCTGAAAATTAGTTTAACAACTTTTGGCTGTATAATCTCTTCATATAATGGAAAAGTGAAACTCTTTTATTATTTTCCACTTTTACATCTGACAACCTGGTGCTATTATAGAAGTTTGCAGTGAATCTTATCTACATCCAATAAATATGTTTTTTCTCCACATGAAATATTGTGCATCATCTATTTATATGATATAACAACATCATTTTTCATCAATAAATGACTAAAATGAAACATTTCATTGTAAGTCACAGTGATGTAATTTCTTTGAAAACATGAAGAACTTGTCATAGAAAACAGTAACCACCATCTAAGTCAGAAATTATGAGCACCTGGAACAGATATCAAAAACCCAAGTTCATTTTTTCAATCAATAGTTCATCTCTTTTCTTGAACATGGAATTTCAAGTGTGTTTGGATATTATTTTCCAACAGTGTAAAGGTGACTAAGCATCACTGTGTGTCCTTTAACTCTTATAGCTGTTCTGTTTCCGCCTCCATATGTGGGCCTTCTGTCTCAACATGTCGCACAAACCTTTCCTGGTGGTCCACACTGATCTTACTTCCAACTGATAAATTTTATCTAACCTAGTCATTATGCATGTTTGTATGAATTCTCACTCTCTATGCAATACATTGCAAAGATTTGTAGCTTTTCACCAAAGAAGACATCAGCAGTACTGATATAGAGCTCAGCCTGTAAAAACTAGTTTCCCCCCTTTCAAGTTATTATGAATTTTATATGTTTTCCTGTTCTTATTCAGTTTTAATTTACCTTTTTTTCCAAGGTAAATGGGGCCATTCGTCTGCATGTGTGTATGTTTACTCTGAAGCCCATAGTGGCTTGTGTAATAGGAGTAGACACAGTGGCTAGCTTCAGTTTAAGAGGTTTGACAGTAATTTATGATAAGCATAGATGAAAGTATTGTTAAACACAATAGAATATGCAACATGAATGGTGAATTGTACTTTATGACTGAAGATAATATTATATACCTTATGCTTTTGATAGTTACACAAATAAGTGCTGGTGTTATATATTTTAGATAGTTCTTCAGACATCATTTTTCCAAGTGCTAAAATGTTGTTTTCCTTTTCTATGCTATGAACTAAATACAGACGCTACAGTGATTTTAATACAAATATTGCTTTACTAAACAAAACAATACCTGAAACAAATCTCTCCAGGACTGATAGGATCAGCATGCGTGCATCACGAAAGAAAACATCCATAATACTAAAGGCTTTCATATAAGTAGCTTAATGTTTTTTTTTATCTTCAGAGTGCCACTGAACCATCAATGCCAGGGTACCAGCACTTGGCTAATTATTGGGTCTAATTCACACACTGCACAGACAAACACCTTTTGTAGAGTGTATGTCACGCTTCTGTGGTTGTCAATGCCAGCATGGTTCACTTCACTGCACTCTGCTGGTCCCTCCAAATCCATTTTACTTGTATACAATTTCATGCTTAGTGTTTTTAATTGCGGTTTTACTGGAAATCAGAAAATGTGTGCTGTTTCCGTGCAGGTCTGCGGAGGTGGGAAGCATAAACATATATAAATGTGTGCAGAGGGGTTGTTCTTAACCACAGAGTTTCCTCTGACATGTCTGAGGGTTCCCTGATAAATACATTCCTTAAGATATTAGGAGAAAAGCTTCCTGAGAATCCAAAGATAGGACAGTAGGTGGTCTTTGAAGAGCTCTCAGGTAACTAAAAACAACAAGAGACACTTAAAAAGGTCATGTCTGTGCTGTACTGTAATGTATTGTTCACTGATTCAAGACACCGAAGTTTAGAGATTTGTATGTGCCAGGGAAGTAAAAATAAAAGCAGATGTAATTGATGACGTTTTATTTATTTACTGTTATTTGTTTTTGTTGCTGACAAATAACAAATATGGTACATTTTTGTGTGTGTAAAGGCCTGCCATGTTTTGTAAAGGAGACAGAACAATGTCCTCTGTATCAGAGTTAAATTAATAATTAAACCAGGCTGATATTTAACACTTGCTGCAGATTTTACCTGTTATTTATTACCTTGCTGACAGTCTACAAATAATGACAAATGATTAATCTTTCAATATTTTCAAAACAAGGACAAATATTCAATAAGTTGGTGTCATGTTAATTTAGTTTTAACATAATAAAAAGGGACAAAAGCAACATAACTAGCTTGCCATTGTCAATAAACTAAGATTTTAGAAAAAAAAAAGAGATAATCTACCCAACAGTCTAAACCTACTTCATTTTTAAAAGTTTGGCATTACCTTCCTAAATATAAAGCTATTGCTCAAAGTGAAGAAAACAAAACAAAGGAGTAGAACAGCTGTTGTGTCGTGAGTCTTCATGACTTTTGCATTATACTTCTTTTCAGTCTAATGAATTAGACCAGTCTCATTTTCTTTGGTTTTTAATGTATTTCACCTACTCGGTTCCATTTTTTATTTTACAGACTGCAGATAGATCAGACTGTCTGCTAGTAAACACTGTCCCTACTGTCTGTAAGGCCACTTTTAGATTCTCCATCACTGTTGCACTCAGTTACAGTCCTCTGTTTGAGTGGCACATGGTTACGCGAATCCCCCAGTGACATCTCCATCCCAGTCACGTTTAATTCCAGCAGGTTCTGTAGGTGTTTGATATAGTCAATAGCTGCTCGCAGAGTCTCCACTTTACTGAGCCTCTTGTCCTCAAACTCCTGCGGAAGATGCTCTCTTAGCCGCGCGTAACCTTCATTTACGCAGCGCACCCTGTGCCGCTCCCTTTCATTTCTTTTCCGGATAAATGCAGGCTCGTACGCATAATCACAAACTCCGAGGGGTCCGTGGAAAGGAAAAAAAGGCAGTCTTCTGTAGGGCAATATGTGGCAGTGGGCACGATCGATGTATGATGTATTTATGTGGAAAGGAAGTCCAAGCTGCAGCGCATCTTTGTAGTGCGCTCCGCCGTTATCCATGGATATATCATGGATAGCCAGTGGAGGGATGCAAGGAATATGCTCCATCATCTCTTTTCTATAAGACATCTTTCAAGAGAAAAGACACAATTAAACATTTTATACAGTTGTTAAATGTATGCATAATCACAGCAAAAATAAATCTGTAACCCATAAAGACCCAAACATCCATGGGCGTATCCACTGATCTAAACTGTTTAATACCTGTTGAGTCTGTCAATACATGTAAATATCTGGTGTAAAATACAGTTATCCATCATTTCATGGTAATTGGATATGACCCATTTGGACATTCAGGGGCTCCGTATACCGTGGGAATACTGTCATCCTCTACAACATTGATTCACCAAGCCCATGAAGATAGATCAGTTAATAATATAATTTCCTGAAAAAGTCACTTTTTACGTATAGCCTTCCGTTCCGTTATATAATAACCGTTAACTTTAATCGGAGATTTTATGAACATCCACATAATCACTGAATTAAATATATCGGATTTATAGTAATAAAATCCAAATGCAGAAGGTAATATAAACAAATGGTGATACATTACTTTAAAAGGATTAAACTTAGAGGGGGTAAATCATATGGAAACGATCACAAAAGTAGCACTGGATCTTTATGAGTTAAAAAGTTCAACTTACCTTGTCAGAGTCAATCATAGCGTTTGTTGAACAGGAATTTCCCTCTAAATCTTGCCTCTCATCATTAACTTCAGGTTAATATAGGCACCTCTGTACTATAGATTGTCATGTTTTGCGAATAAACTGTTCGTGGTCAGGACTGTGTGTATGTGACAGCTTGTTTGTTGAGGTTTTAGGTTATAGACAGGCGTGGTGGGTGTGATCTGGGGCGGAGATGTAGCTTTCTCATCAAGATACAATTGTTGACAAAACGTTTCTTCCTTCCGTTGCAACCCTTAAGCAATTTCTATTATGAAGAATTCAGAAAAACTACATAATTTGTTAAGTATTAACATGTCATCACTTTATGTAACACGTTTGGAGCTGTCTTTCATTAAAGGTTGCTGAAAGAATAATGATTCAAACAGAACATTTTGGTGAAACAGACGCTGATTGTGACGCTTTATATAATACACGATGGTGTTTGATATCGAATTTATCAGATTTAATACTGTTATCAGACTAACCCATAGGAACTCTGCATGTTTGACCTGTGATCTGCTGCCCACGCTCGTTTGCTGCTTGCGCATGCGCAGAAGGGTACTGTGCGCTATCATGGCCCCGGTCAGAGAGGTATTGTGCTGGTATGTTGTTGTTTTAATTGCATCTCATATTTCACATAATGAACGCTGTCGTAACGATTTAGAAACTACAATATACATCGAGACTCTTAGCTAGTCGAAACAAGTGACTATTGTCTGTTTAGACGACTCAGTTACGCATTTAGCAAAGCTAACGTTAGCAGCTGTGTAACAAAAGTGCTGTTTGGCTAACAACTGGCTGATTAGTTTCACAAGTCATTCTGAATAATATGCGAACTTTGTCTTAAATGTAACTTCACTTTGAGCCAAAATTAGTCTATCGGATTTGGTGGTGGTTAATCCCGGGTGTGTTACTTTACAGGGGAAGAAATGCAAAAGCACCCAGCTGTGATGTTACACGGTTACTGAATGACATTGTTTACTGAGTTCAGGTAAGCTAATGTGTCTCGTATCATGTCTGTCTAGTTAATCGTATCTTGTCTGTCGTATACAGGGGAGGATCAAATGTGAACAGTTTCTTAAATCAATGAACACCACATGATTTACTAGCAGCTAAACACTCAAATAATCGTTATTTTTGCTGCTCTGTCGCTCTTTAGCTCTGATGTTGTTTTTTTTTTTTTTTTTAGAATGAATGACATGAACCTGAGTCCTGTGGGCATGGATCAGCTCACTGTGTCCTCTGTGGGTGCCAGCCACCTGGGCCTGCCCACGTCCCCGACACACAACCCTATTCCCACTCCAGGTACAAATGACACAACCCAACAGAAACACCAGAAAAGTCAAAAGTACTTGCCCAGTCACTTCCAAAGTACATTTTTATTCTATTATGAACCTACTCCTGTACCTGAATCTGAAGTAGGTTCAATTAATGCTCTATCTCTCTGTGTTTATATGTATTTCTCTGGTTCCAGCACTTTTCCCCAATCTGACTTGAACCTCATCCATGCACGAATGTTTCCTTTTGTTTAGGTATGCCAGTGGCGATCCCCAGCCTTGGTCCTTCACTGGGGTCCCTTCCCTCTGCCCTATCACTGATGTTGCCCATGGGTCCACTGGGGGACAGAGGAGTTATGTGTGGCTTACCAGAGAGAAATTACTCTTTGCCACCTCCTCCTTACCCTCACCTGGAGAGCAGCTACTTTCGACACATACTACCAGGTGGAGTAATGTTTCAGTGTTAGATAAAAACATGTATTATAATAATTGTTTTATTAATAATTAAATAGTTTTAATTCCATTGCTCACACATAAATTAGACATTAGTATGAATACATTAATGTGAAGCTTTAAAATGAAAATAAAAAGTTTTAACATGCCATTCAAAACTCTTCAATGCAGTAATTGCAATGATAGACCTTCAAATTTCTCATGTTCAATTTTGAAAGATTTTAAAGTTGATTCGATCAATGCAGCATTAACAGAAGTATACTAAATGAAACCAGTGTCACACTACTGAGCACAAATGTATATATAAATATTTATATATATGACATAAATATCAGCATTGACATAGCCTGACAATCTGTTTTGTGGAATAATCTTGCATACTATTTACAAAAAATTTTTTATTTATTCTATTGTCAGTTGAGTTGTAAAATGGGGGTTTTATTTCAATTGATAAGATTTTAAAAAGTTCTCAAAAGCCTCAAATTTAATACATTTAAATGTACAGAAACCCGATTTGTGACAAAATGTTTCTCTCTTTGTCTTATAGGTATTCTCTCTTATTTGGCTGACCGTCCACCACCTCAGTATATTCATCCCAGTAGCCTTAACATGGATGGGCCCTTGTCTGTGGCCAGCAATAATCCATCAGGTTTAGATCCCTATAGTGGCCCTGGAGGCCCATTGGAGCAAGGCCTGGTGCCCATGGACTCTCGACAAGTCAATAGCCAAGGAGATCTCCATCAGGCTGGTGCTCATGAATTGGGCTCCACTGGGTTAGCTATGGAGTCACGAGTCAGCAGTCCAATGTCTCCTGATAGAATGGGAGATGAGCTGGCCACCATGGATGGGGTTGGTGTAGTGACAGTGTCTGACACTCAGCAGCAACTTGGAGGGACGAGGCAGCCCCAGCCTCATGAAGGCCTGACAGGTGTGGACTCTTCAGGAGGTGTGATGCCTCTTCATGGGCCGCCTGTGCTTGAGCTACCGGTGGTGATGGAACCAGATCACATGGGGGGTCGTGTGGGCAACGCAGGAGGAGGAGGTGCAGGAGGACTTGGGGAGCAGCTACACACAAATGGGGACTTGAACTCTGGTGTTGTCAGTGTAGTGCTTACTGGCTCTATGGCCAGCCAAGGCCAGCTAGAGCCTGTGTCTCTCCATGGACACTCTGGGATGGGACTGGAAGCAGTGAATGTGTCCCCCATCACTGCAGAGGTGTCTTTGGGACCAGAAAACAACCTGGTGTTGGTCAACTCCACCCTGCAGCTAGAAGATTCCGCCTCTAATAAGGAGAACATGGTCACAACTTATACAATCTGTGAGTTTTTTTAATTTTTTTATTTGTTAGTCCTATTATTTTTGTTTAGTTTCATTCACCTTAAAATGTATCAAATATTTAAGCTTTATTCCATTGTGTTAGTGTTGCATGTCCTAATGAGTTTTTGACTAGTACCTAAATTAAGTCGTATGTGAGTGATCTTAATTGTTTTGAGGTTTTGTTATAGAAGTGTGGTGTTTAACAAGCGGGCTTCTGTTATCTACATCCTCAAATTGTTAGGCAAGTGTACCAAATACCTATCACTGATAATGACTGCTGTAGCTTTTGTCATTTAGGGTGCACACTATGTGAACGCTCATATACCTCAGACTGCCCTGAGCACGGCCCGGTCACCTTTATCCCTGATGCACCCATCCAAACCCGAGCACGCCTCTCTCTGCCACGTCCACTGTGCCTACGCATCTCTGTGACTGAAGAACCACTTGGTAAGAGAATTATTTTTTAAATGTTCCCTTTGATTATGAATCTTTATGAAGTCTGGGTTCAATCATGAGATGTTTTGTTCTGTGGTTGGGAGAGTTACAGAATGAAAAAGAGTAATGTTAGTGAGAAGAAATCTGTGATAAGGAAAAAGTTTTTTTCTGACTGTTTTGTAGCAATGGCATTCTGAAATCCAGGTCACACTAGCACAACTGTGAGGGAAGCTTTTGTGGACATGCTTCATCTTGTCAATGGCTGAGGCACATGTTAATGCGTCCCCAAATATCAACTTGCAGACACAATTTTCGTCAGCTGTAATACTAGAGAACATAACAATGTAACAAACGTTCTGTAATATGTTTATTGGTGTATTATCCAGCCTTAAATATTTTGTGTATTTTTCCTAATAAATCCTCACAAAGTTTACTGGTTTAGGTGTTTTTGCACGGGACATTATACCTCCAAGGACATGCTTCGGACCGATGGTTGGCCAACACTGTAGCAATGTGGATCTCTCTGACTGGCCAGAAAAAGACACACCACAGATATGGAAGGTTGGTGTAGCAATGCTCACTTAAAAAAAGTAGAAAACACTGTCACAAAAATTGACATTAAATCAACATTTTTTTGTGTGTCTTAGATGTACCATAACAATGTGCTGGAGTTCTATATTGTGACAACAGATGAGAATGAATGCAACTGGATGATGTTTGTCCATAAAGCAAGGTATGTCCCAAAAAGCAATTATGAATAGTTATGTCCTCTCTTTTTCTTCCATCATTATATTAAGTATATTGGTACAACATAAAGTTCTGTGTTTGTATGTTAGGACCCGTGAGGAGCAAAACCTGGTTGCCTACCCTGCCAATGGTAAACTGTTCTTCTGTACAACTACAGAAATTCACCCTGACCAGGAACTACTGTTTTATTACAGTAGAGATTACTGTAGACTTATTGGTGAGAACTCATTGTTCATTACTTGTAACTTTCACCTGGGGATAGAATCCTGCTAATCTACTGCTGGGCTCATTTTCTCTGTTACCCTTTGTGTCTCCACAGGAGTTCCCCAGGTGCCTGAAGGGCAGATCTGCCAATGTGGCAAGGAGTGCTCCTCCTTTTCTGAGCTGAAATCTCATCTTAGCAGCCATAACAGTAATCACAACCATAATCCACCTCCACATAACCACAGCCCATCACAGCAGGACCACCCTCAGCAACAACCTCAGCAGCAGCAGCAGGAGTCACAACCACAGCAGCAGCAACACACTCACCAGGAAGAGAAACTGACAAATGGGACCTCCAGCTCATCATCTTCCCCATGGCCTTGCCACACCCATGCTGCAGGACAGACTACCAATGAGAACGGCAACAACAGCAATGGGGATAGCAGTAATAGAGACTCTGGTAATGTTACATCCAGAGTAAACACTAAAGGTCAAGGCCATGTGCGAGAGAAGAAATTTAAGTGCAGCATGTGTTCTAGAGCTTTTATTACATCCACTAAACTCAATGTACATTTCATGGGACATGTTGGAATGAAGCCTCACAAGTGTGAATATTGCAGTAAGGCCTTCAGTGATCCCAGCAACCTCAGGATGCACCTCAAGATCCACACAGGTATGTACAGGAAATTTTGGCAAAAAAAAAAATTAATTCAGCAATCGGGAGTAAATATTTATTAAAAACCTTTCAGAAAAAAATTTAAGTTTAGTTAATTGCCATTCTTTTCCCCCTTAACAGGTCAAAAGAACTACCGATGTACAGTATGTGAGAAGTCTTTCACCCAAAAATCCCATGTGGCATCTCACATGCTTATCCACACTGGTGCAGAGAAACTCAAGTGTGACCTCTGTGACCGGTCATTCATCAGAAAACATGACTTGAAACAGCACATGTTCTCTCATACACAGTATGTAACTTCCATTGATTAGATATTTTGTACATTGTTGAGGTTATGCATTTAAAAAACAAAACAGTAATTTGCAATAGCCCCAGTTGTGATGTGTTTGTTCTTTCCAACAGCTATACTCCCTGTTCTTTAACCATTCCTTTGTGCCTTTTTATACAGTGAACGACGGATTCAGTGTCCTAAGTGCCACAAACATTTCTTAAAGACCAACCACCTAAAGAAGCATATGAACTCTCACGAGGGCCGAAGAGACTTTGTTTGCGAGAAATGCCACAAAGCTTTCCTCACCAAATACCATCTCACTCGTCACTTGAAGATATGTAAAGGGCCCAAGACTGAACGAGCATCCCGTAAGGAGCTGGAAGTGGATGAAGAGGAGGAGGAGGAAGAAGAAGAGGAGGAGGAGGAAGATGATGACAGTGGAAGACGCAGAGCAGAAACACTTGACTCAACCAGTAATGAGGACTGTGGCCTAGATGTTGCAGGATATAACTCTGAAAAATCTCTGTCACCCCCTCAATGAAAAACACTGTGCCTCTTAAGATATGTTATTTATTGATTTGTTTTTGCCTAATTAAATTACTTGTCAAACTGTAATTGCACCATCTTACAGTGACTACATGTGAAATGCCATATTATACAGTATATAATTTGAACTTTAAAATCAATGTATGTTTAGACTCCTAATTAAAAAGCTGCTAAAATAGTCATTTTATAAACCAACTGATTAACATTGGATTGTGTTTCTATACAGCTGTTCTCAACTGTCATTTAACTCAGGCCTGTGTTATATTACTGGGTGATGGTTTTGTATAAGCTATCTTTCATTCTTTGTTATTCTGTGATCTTGATTTTTTTTTTTTTTTTACTCAATAAAATGGAGTGAATAATACTCATTTGTAGCTCACCAGTCATGTCAGCTCTGATTTCTAATGCCATAATCCTTCAATTCAATCCTGAATATGTGTAATTTAATAATTGCATGTGGTTCTTTTCAGTTATTTATTATTTTTGTATTCCTATTCATTTGTGAGTGGGATAGAGAGGACAAGGAAATGGTATTGATGTAACAGCACTTATAAGTCTTGATTAAATGCTCACATAATGTTGTCTCATTCCCATCTGTTGAATAATATTTTAGCAGATCAACGTGTTTATCTGTTTCATGCGTTTCCTTGATGGAATGGAATGTATATAAAATAGTATCTCCAAACATCCAGCTCTGATTATTTAAAAGTGCAGTTACGTACATTTCTGACAACTCTATTATGTTAATTATCAAATAGTTTTAGTTTTGAAAGTATAATTGTATCTTGTTACAAAATACATGTTTATTAATGTCAATATATTGGCTTCTTGTAGGTCATGCCTCTACCTATATCGTTACCAAAAAAAGTATTTGGCTTAAACAAGACATCATTTATCTTCGCCGAAGTCACCAAAACCTGTATCATAATTTTAATGTAGAATACATTGGGTGCTTCAGTTTGAATGAAAGTCCACACGAAATTGGAAATTACATAGATTTTGTTTATTTGTGTGTAGTTTTTGACGTACATGCTAAATAAAGCAGTGGTCCAGATACATGAAAATAAACTAACGGGTGATTATTAAAATATGAGCTGTCTTAAACTAATGTATATCAACGAAACATGATTTCCGAATAGCAAATGTACTTTCATTTATGTCTGTAAACCACTGAAGGTAATACAATGAGACTGATACAGTTTCTATCCAGTTTTGATGCTAAAAAATCACATATTCAGGTCGTGTCTCTGTAGCGGAAATACAAAGTAGAACTTCCGGTTAAATACAAACTATGCAGCGCCGCAGTTGTCATTCACTTCAGCGTGGTATGAGTGATATTATTTTACAATACGTTATATATTGAAATGTGTCAAATCCTCGTGTAAGAAACTTCAGGTATTATATACCCTATGTTCTGAGAGAGAAAAATAAGCTGAAACGGTACTTTCCTGTTAAAATCTGCAGTGTTAATTTGTTAGCTAGCTAACTTTAGCTAACCGTTTACCTAGTAGGCTAGCTGTGTGCCGCAATTAGAGTCGGTCAAATAAGTATTTTAGGCTGCTAAAGGTGTTACACAGAACCCTTTTCCGAGAAGTCGTGATCTCCTCGGTCTTGTTAATGTTGTTTGTGGTTGTGTCCCAGCCTGACCAGTTGGATAAATCATGCTGACTCCACCGAAGGAGGGGACGCCTAGTATAATTGACAGGGCGCTGAGGATGAGGCGGGAGGAGCAGGCGCGACAAGTGGTCCTGGCCTGGGCTGTTCTCAATATGTCCCTGGCTGGCATGATTTACACTGAAATGTGAGAGGTCCCTGGGTATTTCAAAATATAGCATAAATAGCACATACTTAAGAGTGATTTACTGACTTTGTTTCTGAAGTACAATGTGATGAAAGATATGCGATGCTTTTTTAAGGTCGGGGAAATTGCTGAGCAGATACTACAACATCACATACTGGCCTATCTGGTACATCGGTGAGTTTTTTCCCTGTTTTTTAACCGAAACGCAAAATGTATCTAAATGTCACACACCGTGGTGTGTTTGAAGTGACGCTGTTTAGACAAGTGTAGGTTTTTTTTGCAGAACTGGTGCTGGCCTCTCTCTTCAGCCTCAATGCTCTTTTTGACTTCTGGAAATATTTTAAATATACAATGGCTCCCTCCACAATTGCTGTATCACCTGAACAGCATCGTCTACTCGGTCTGAGAAGGACAGGTGAGATTTTAAATGACAGTTCAGATTAACTATAGCGCTCATAGTGTTAAACTTTTAACAATTGTATATTTTACACTCTATAGGTATTCAGGCTTCTCCAATCCAAAAGCCAGAAAAGAAGGAAACTCCAGCTCCAGCCCAGTCATCCCCACTGCAGGGTCAGAGTGTTCTGAGTTTTAGTCCCTCTCGGCCACCAACCACAAGCCCCAAATTTTCTCCTAGCTGTGTGTCTGGATACAGCCCTCCACTAAGCAACCCTTCCACTCCAAACAGTGCAGGAGGTCCATTTTCACCTTCAGTGGCTTTTGGAAAGGTATAGTCATCACAACACTGAGTGAAATTATCTGGGGGGGGTGCTTTACTGACAAAAGTACCTTCTAGGGGGGTGGGACTTTCTGATTCCCCCAGAATCCTTCAGGGCTGGGGCTGTGAGGTCAACACTGCTGATTTATTGAACACACTTTCAGTGTTCCACACTTAGATTTACCTCCAAAATTTGATCCAATAGCATTTGTGTATTTTCACTTCAGATCACATGGGTTTTATTTGCAATGTAGTAAACCACAAGGGTGATGCAGTGGTGCGGTGGATAGCACTCGTAACCCGCAGCAAGATGGTCCTGGGTTCAATTCCAACACCATTTTCCATGTCCTCTACATGGGTTCTCTCTGGTAACTTAGGCTTCCTGCGGAAATGCAAAGACATGCACTGATAGGTTAATTTAAATTGCCCGTAGGTGTGAATGTGAGAGAGATTGTCTATATGTCTGTGCTGAAATCGTAACATGTCCATGGGTACCTTGCCTTTACCCATAAGTACCTTGGGTAGGCTCCTGTGAGCCTAGTGAGGATAAAGGGGGTTAGAATGAATGAATAAAGTACAGAGAACAACTTGAATGTCCTCCATTCTGACGAACTGTTCCACACAAATGATAAGGGTATGTCAGTCACCTTTTGTGGTGACAACTCGTTTGTTTGCCCTTAATCATCTTCTCATCATTACCTCCTAAACTGGAGGTATCTTTTTAGGTATGGTGGAAATGTAAACCTCACCGATAGCCAAGGATACTTTTATTCAGATAAATTTTCAGGTCTCTTAAATGTATTGATGCTTCTCGTGTCACAGGTGTTGAACTACAGTCCCTCTCCTGGCTCATCTCCTTACTCCAGCAGTATTGGGCCAGTTGAAGGTTCCAGCTTGAGAGCTCGATATCGCACATCCCCGTCAGTATTCAACTCCCCTGGAAGCAAAGAGGACTACATGGAGGATGTGAAAAGTCTGGAGAGGTTCCTCCGTACAGAAGAGGAGAAGAGTCATCGCAGCCAGCTTGGTAAAACCCTCAAAAATAATTGATTTGCAAAAGCTTTGGCCATTGGACACATTTTTATTGTAACATTGTGATCAGTTCTTTTAAAGTGATTAAATAATTGTCAGTCTAATTCCTACTATTAAACAGGGATTTCTTGCATCATAAAAATAAAACCTTCAAGACAATGATAAAAAGAATACTTGATTAATCCCAGAGGGAAAATATTGAAATGAACAAATTGCCCAAATGTTCCCTCTAGGGAGTCCAGAGTCCGTCTCCCCAAACCACAGTCCAACGTTTTGGAACTATAACCGCTCAGTGGGAGATTATGCCCAGACCTTGAGGAAATTCTTGTATCAGCCAGCTTGCCGTTCTCAGGCCCCATCTGCCCACAAAGATGAGACTGACCTTGGCTCCAAACAGGCTGCAGAGGAGGTATGTAGACCACACCCCAGCAGTGTGGTGTCTTGTGTCCTTATAAAAACAATTGTATTCTTTCTAAAATGAAATGTATGTGATCAGTCTATTAATGGCCGGGGACATAATGTCTCTTGAATTTTTTTGCATATAGGTTTGGGCCAGAATCACAACCAGTCGCCCTGTAGTGGACCGAATTGACAGTTGGACTGCAAAACTTAGAAACGTTAGTGCTTTGATTTATTTCCCATTGTTAGCACACTAATGTAATTGAACTTTTTCTTTATTACCTACCTATATATTACCTTGCATGAATATCACTTGAATATAAAAGAAATTATATTGGTATGTGTCCTTTGCAGTGGATCAGTGACACCATATTGGTCCCCTTGGTCAAAGAAATCGACTCTGTTAACAGTCAGTTGAGGAGAATGGGCTGCCCTGAACTCCAAATAGGAGGTAAATCTTCAAATGATAACATGAGTCTTAGGAAATGTGTTCCTGACACAAAACCAGAGAAATTATTTTCTTGGAGTGAAAGACGTTCTCCCTCTTCTTTCCACTAGAGGCCAGCATGAGCAGCCTGAAGCAGGCAGCAGTGATGAAAGCTTCATCCATACCTACCATGAACTCTATTGTCCAGTACCTGGACATTACACCCAACCAGGAATATCTTGTTGACCGGATAAAAGGTAAGTTTTTGTGCTTTGATGTAGCCTAAACCCCTTTGACTATAGTGTTTTTGTGCATAAGTACATGTGTATTTTAGTGCAAAATAACCCAATTGTAAGCTTTTTTTTTTTTAATGTTTCATGTTTGTTTAATCAGAGCTGGCCCACAGTGGCTGCATGAGCTCCTTTAGATGGAACTGTGGTGGTGATCTAAAGAACAGGAAGTGGGACACAGACCTCCCAACTGACTGTGCTGTGAGTACATGAAAATGCACAAATCCACACACACTGAGAACTCAAGAGTGGAAAAATTCATTTGAAATATGATTAATGCTAGTATCTGTGTCACAAGAGCTGCAATCTTTTGGTAAAAGGTGTCTCCAGATGAGGAAAAAACAAAGTTGTTTGGTGTAGAATGACTCGCACTGCACTTTAATATCTGCTTTTTTATTTACTCATTGCGAGTTATCTTGCACTACATGTTTGGATATTTAATATTTAATTATGTTATTGTTTGTTCCTGTAGGTCCTCATGCACATGTTTTGTACATATTTGGACTCCAGACTACCCCCACATCCAAAATACCCAGACGGGAAGACTTTTACCTCTCAGCACTTCAGCCACACTCCAGACAAACCTGGTATAGAAGAAACCTAAGCCTTGTGACTTGCACTGTGCAGTTTTGCATTGTACTCAGTGTGCTCATTGTAATGTCTGTTTGCAGATGTGACAAAGGAGAACCTCTTTTGCATCCACCAAAGTAGCACTACACCCCCCCATTACCAGCTCATATATCAAGGAAATATCTACAGTTTACCTAAGGTGACATATTTAACTTCAGATGTTTGTACTGGATTAAAATTGATTCCCAAGAGTCTGTCTTCTAACTTTTTTAGTATCTATGGTCAGCATCTGGTAGCTCAGATGCAGGTCTTTTAAGTCTGCCCTTAAGGATAACTGAAACAAAATAGGTTTCTAACATTGTTGTGTGTTAAAGGTTACTTTCAGTGGATTTTCAGTTGAAACTATATTTATATTACCTGCCAAATTACAATTATTTTTTCTCCCTTTTCATTGTTTTCCTTCCTTTTCAAATATTAGTTTTGGGACATTTTGTGCATTTATGTAATGATTAGGATATATTGCTAATCCCTATATATCAAACTAATATCAAAGAGAATATTTATACAACCCAGGGCTTAAAAAAACAACTTTCACTCACATTAACACATCTTGATTGCTGTTACAGGGCAGAAACAACTTGTTCCACACAATCCTCATGTTCCTTTATGTTATTAAAACCAAGGAGTCAGGGATGCTGGGGTAAGTACATCCTAATAATACTAGGCCATTATTAAACTATGAAATATTTAAATTACTCTAAATGGGTGTCAGCCCAGAATGATCCTTGCCACGCAGGTATTGTTGGATTAATTTCAGCTATAAAGGTCTCATAGTGAAGTGCAGATTACTTTTTGATTGAAAATGATTAACCTTGCCATGTTTGTCCTTCATTGAAAAATTAAAGTTCTTTTTAATGTTTTCTGCAGGAGAGTAAACCTCGGCCTCTCTGGTGTGAACATCTTGTGGATATTTGAAGACTAAAGCATTGTGGGTTACAGACAAAAAAGAAGTGAAGTGGGTTTTACCTCCTTGCTCTATGGCTTTCAGGGGCAAATCTAAAAAAAAAATCAACACTTCACTTTAAGAGACTGAAATTTATATTTGTGGGCTCAGTTTTGGGGTGACTTTGGCATCATAGTGCATTACCACAAGTTTTTTCAGACTACTGTTTTGTTACACCACAATGCGCTTACAGAAAAATGTAGTGCTGTATTTTTAACATTTTGTTTTCAGTTTTTGAGAATGTACCAGCACGACAGCCTTGTAAATAATATACCTCAGATTTGGTGGATGATAAAGGACTCATATCCCTCAGATTGAATGTAAATATGGTATGTGTGACCTTTTTTTGTCAAACTTTTTGCCACTTTTGCTACTTGTCTATTATTTGGTTTAAAGAATGTCTGCATAAATGGGGATAATTGTCATGCTTGAAATCACCCATGGAAATTTGACATGTTCAAATGGAAGCAATACACTATAAGAAATTAAGAAATTATACTGTAGAAGCACCGTTTTTTTATAAAATGAATACGAGGCTGTAAAATAAGAGACAATGAATACAAAATGGAGCACAAATAAAGCTTTAGTGCCAAAGTCTAAATATTTGATTATGGTGTATTTTATTTAAAAAAAGAAAATGCCATTTAGAACACTTTTGTTATGATTTTTTCTGTCCTCCCATGCTGCTTGTTTTCAGACATTTTACAGTTATTACGCAAAACTTGAAAATAAATTTTGACACTGAATTTGTTGAATCTCTTGCAGCTTGTTCATTTACCCGTACTTTACCGTAGTAACGTAGTTATCCGCTTGGGGGCAGTGTAGTGTAATTTTACAGGTTTGACCTTACTCTTGGGCTCATTTTCTTACATGCTGCATATCCGCCGCATGAATACTAATATGATGCAGCATTCAGAGCAGATACAGAACAGTACATAGTTAGATTTAGAAGTATCATTCTTTAAAGTTTCTAATGTCAGACAATATTTCGAATAAATCACTGTGGTGGATAATGTAAATGGCAGCTTGTCTTTTTTATTAAAGAGAACATTAAACTGATCTTTCACTACAGTGAGTCCTGAAGAAATTATCTCAATGTTAAGAGCATTAATGTCAAGTTCTGAAAGTTAATGCAGAAAAAACCTCAGTGAAAACATGTGGCATGAATCACGTTTGTTTTGTAGTTTGAACCCTTTTATTATTATTATTATTATTATTGCAAACCTCACCTCCTATGGTGCATTTTTGAATACGACTTAACGCGATAGGGATTGTAGTGACACTGCTATTCGGGATTGTTGGTTTACCGTTAAGTATTTCACATACTACTGGGTTTATAGCTTTCAAACGTTAAGTACCAACATGCAAAATTTCAATCGCGAGCCCGTCTGTGGTGCTGAGGGCAGTCTGTAGGCGTGCGAGCTTGACATGCGACTAAGAACTACATAGACCATCATGCATTTGGCACCTATCTCTTGCGCTCACATCCGCTCTATTCGCTATCTGTGTTGGGAAAAGGACTTTGTGAAACTGCGGCGATGTCAGTTCAGGTTGTGGGAGCGAAAATGGCAGAGGTCGAACTCAAAGACGTCCCCACCGGTAAAGACTTACCGGCCGAATCTCCCGTGACACCGACCTCGGAGGGCAAGAACATCGCTAGAAACGACCCGCACGAGGCCGGTTCCTCTGGTGCGTCCCCAACGGTGGAGCCCTCCTCGAAACCTGGAGAAGGGAGCCTGGGTTTGCTCACCCCGAACCCCGTGAAGATGCCGCAGGCGTCGGCTATGAAACGGTCGGACCCACAGCAAAACGGCGGAGAGGCTTTTGTCAATCGTGACGGTACCGTTGCCGAAGCGCCGCGGATGAAAAAGGTGAGTGAGGCAATGTTTTTCCTGCCATCTCCACGCTGGTAGTGGACTAGTTATCACAGCACGGCAATGAAATCTGGCTTGGAAACCTTTCTGTGCCAATGCTAATAAGGCTAGCCGGTGCCAAAACTGAATCACTCGCCTTCAGTTAAGACATGTAATCATGGTATTCACCGTTAATAACACCTTGAAGTATGTAACTGGGGTATACCTACCTTTTTAAAGTAGCTACACACATGTTATTACTGCTGACAGCCAGCTCTTCCCGACAGGCACCAAGTAGATGGATAAAAGTTTGCAAAGACCCCATAATTTTGAAGTCAACAATTCTGTCTTTTTAACATATGAATACATGGCTCTGATTGATGTTTTATGGTTGCGGTTGGTTGCCGTTAAATTACACTCACTATACGTTTCATTACATGTTGCGTAAAATACAATGCCATCACTGAAGTAGGAACATAGTCAGGTTACTGACTTTCTTGATATGTTATAGCAGTGAACAGCAAAGAGAACACACTACAATTCACCAACATCTAGCTTTAGAACACGTGGAACCTAAATTGAGCACAGAACCAACAGTCTGTACAGTCGTTACATCTATGGTCGGTTACAGGAATAGCTTGGCTTGAGCCACTTGACCTCACCAGTTTATAAATGATGACTTGGATTCAGGTAAGTGATGTATGTCGTTGTGCTTGGGTAACAGACTGTTAAGCTTAATTTAATGAATTTCCTATTGGTTTGATTAGAGGTTACAAAACATTGTCATCCACCGGATAAAATATTTAACCCGACAGTTAATCTATGGCTTCAGGACATTTCTGTCACACTTGCTTTTTTTTCCAGACTCTATTTAGCTCTCACTGATACTAGTCATGATAGCTACTGGCATTATGGCTTTGTTCAGACGTTGAGTCTTGTACTTGACCTGTATTTGGCAAAATACCCAAACTTCTTGGCTGCAACTGTTGCTTAAATGCATCTTATCTTTTTATGTCCTGCACCAGCTTTGATTAGGACAGAAGTGGTTATGAAGGGCAATGTTCAAGGAAAGACAATACTTGATAAGCTATGCTTTGAGGGATGTGCCAGCAATATTCTCCCAGTCAGAGTAATTGTTAAGAGATGACAATGATTTATAGCCTGTGGTCACTGTAGTGCACTTTATCAGTAGTGGTCAGATTCAGGAATTGACTTCTGATATGTGCATGTTATGACCCTTTGAGTCATTCATGTACTGTTTTTAACAAACCTATGACAAAATGGGATTTTCTGTCTATTAAAGTAACATAACTAATATGTTTACCTTGTGAAGTACTTTGATAGAAAACTGTAATATTAACCTCACAGGGATTGTAAACACAAGCTGTCTCAAACAGCCATGAATTCATTCAGTTTTAACTGCAATTGAGTGATTTTCAGCCTTGTAGATAGAAGATGAATGAATAGAGAAAGTTATCTGGGATAATGCGGTATGTTTGATACCAGTTTTTGCTTACAAACAAACCTTGGCATACAACTCATCAAAGAAATCCTTCGAGAAGACCTATGGTATAGGAGCTGTATGATGCAATCCTAGAGTGGACAGCTTACTGTAACAGCTGAGCAGACAGCTCTAATTCAAATTGTCCAAGCAGCTTGAAATACATTTAGGCACCTAGCTACAGTTGAGGGCACAATTATTAGCCTCCCTATTAAATTTGAAGTTTATTCAAGATTTTGACAGTGCATTTGTAACAGAGGAAGGAATTTTCAATGGCATTTCTAGTTGTCCGTAGATGACACAAGAGTATTTATTTGTGCATACCAAGAAACAATTATTTAAGAAAACATTAAAATAACAGGGACATTATTATTATTATTATTATTATTATTATTATTATTATTATTCCTTTAAGAAATTACCATTCATTAACTCAGTACACAAACCACTTTTGTGAAATGATATGGTTTAATTTCGCAAGTGATGTGCTTAAAAGTGATCAGGTGACTTCACGCAACATTTACGTTAAAATTATTAATGGCCCAATCACCAATACCGATCACCAAAAAACTTGATCTGCTGATTGCCAATCACTGCCGATCATGGAAGGGATTTTAAATGTATATACCTTTCATCTAGGTAATCAATAAACGGATATGGGAGAAGACAGAAGTGTTCTGAGTTGTGCACAGGTGCACGCGCCTGGATGTGTATAGCAGTTGTAGCCTAATAATTACATGGGTGAGGTTAGATCAAGAGTGTTTCCAGGAGTTTTTGTTTCCTGGTATGCCCAACAGATTGTGAGAAATCATCCACTGACAATACCCCTTGATCATAGAAAGTTTCGACAGGAAATGAAGGAGAAAATCCAGAGGTATGGCAGTCAAATGGTAAATGACCAAACTCCAAGCTCTTAATAAAAGAGAATGACCTTAGGGCAAATTGTAACTCTGTAAAATATTGTATTCTTATACCAGTAAAAAGAAGTTTATTGTCCAAAAATTCATATGTATTTTTGCAAGTGTGTGTGTGACGTATATATTCTTTTCCAATTTCAACTAAGAATTTTTATTATTCATAATGAATGTAGTGTTTTGATAATTACAATGACTAGCTCTTATTCTGAAATATGATCTTGAAAATATGGAAATAAAATGAACCATATTAATATTTTATGAGCTCAGGATTTAGAAAAATCCCGGATTTCAAAATATCTGAGGGTTTTTAAGTATAATTTTTGTTAAAATCTTCTTCGAGCATGCCTATAGGGTAATAACATCTTAATTTGTTCAGAAATAGAAGTTCCTTGTATAGGACGACAGCGCCACCATATAAACACGGCACATATTGAAACTAATGATGCAAACAACATGCCGCCATGACACCTCCTGGAAACACTCTTGATCTGACCTCACCCATAATTACACTACCTTGGTACATTTTCTAAAAATAATTACAACACTGAGGCTACATACTAACAGATACTAGTACCCGCCAGTTTGCAAAACAACCTCTGAGTCCACTTTGATGAAGTACCGTTGAAGTGTGGATGCATTCAGGTGTTGTAATAAATAAGGCAGTGTTAGGCTAATGCTATTCAGCCGTGGGCACACTGTTCTCTTCCTTACGCAGCGTAAAATGGTCCCAAATGTCTACTATTAATTAACTAACTATATTTTAAAAAGTACAGAAACAGTCAAGACAAGATGCACCTGTAGCATGTGTGCAAGCTTGAAAATGGTCACTAGTAATTTACGTTACTTGATTGGCTTTTTCATCGGCATATTTTTCCGATCACCGATCAGGCTATTTTTAGGGAATATCGGCCAATTATGATTGGCAGCTGATCAATTGGTACAACACTAGTTAAAATATAGTATAAAAGCCTTGGTATGAGTCACTGAGCTGAAAGTACATAGCTAAAAAACCAAAGGCTAGACCAAGAAAATTACAGTTTTGAAGAAGAGAAACCATCAAGCCAGAGTTAAGTATGCTCAGGGCAACCTGGAGGAAGATTATGCAGTCTGGAAGTGTGTCCTATGGTCTGATGAGATAAACTAGAGTTTTTTTGCCATAGAAACACTGCTTATGTTTAGAGAAAAAAGGTAGAGGCATATAACCTAAAGAGCACCGTCCCCACAGCAAAACATTATGATCGGAGTATTATGTTCTAGGGATGCTTCAGTGCAACTAGAACTGGAAATCTTGACAAGGTGGAAATCATGAACAAAGAAGGATATATGGAGATTTTGAAAGAAAATCTTAAGGAGTCAGCAGTAAAACTCGGTCTGGGTTGTCTTCCAACAAGACAATGATCAAAACAATACATCTGTCTTGGTGAAGAACTATCTCCAGAAACCCAAAGTGAATGGAATTCACTGACCTTCACAAAGCTCTGACTTAAATTCCATTGAATGTATGTGAGGTGACCTAAAGAACACCACCCATGCTAAAGAAGAATGGGCCTCCAAAGAAGTGTCAGAAACTAGTTGAAAACTACAACAAATGACTGCAGGCCATTATTCATTAAAAAGGATACACCTACTATTGTACCGTTACGATTTGGGAGGGTAATAATTTTGACCCTGGTACTTTTTGTTTTTTGTGCAATATTTTTTTATTTCTGTGTGCAAACCAAAATAATGTAAGCATCCAAAATTATTTATATATATTATTTTATAGAACACATTACACATAGGGTTGGTGTGTCTTTTACGGAAAAATTAAAGAAATTAGGCTATAGGCAATAACACTTAGACTCGTTCACACAGCACGTCTTAATGTGCAATTCCAATTTTTGGGTGAAATCCGATTTTTTGTGTGTGTGCTTGTTCCTATTACACATTTAATGCGACTTTTATCAAGTGTGAACGGAATGTGTCTCTGAAGTGACCCGCATGTGCAAGAGGCTCTGACATAATGACGAATGAGGAAATGTGGCATAGTACGTGAAATATGTGGAAGGCTAAGATGCTAGTGTTTGCTGTGGGGAACAGCATAGTATTGAAGTGCAGGAAAAGTCATATGAATCAAGATTCAAGATTTTAAAAATGTATAAGGTGGAGGCAACTGCAAGAGTTTCATCTAGAGAGAAGTTCAACGTAAGTGACTCGAGGTATTTGGAGAAGATCAGAGATATGAAGGATGTGTTTAACTGGAGGAACTGCACAAATGGATGTTCATCTGTAGCCTGACCATCCATGGGAGTGGATCTCTCCACTGTGGTTCTCCCCAAGGTTTCTTCTTTCCCACTGGGTTTTGGAGTTTTTTTCTGCCGAGAAGGAGGGTCTAAGCACAGTGGATGCTTGGGACTTCATCAGTTTCTGTGATTGTTTCTTCTCTCCAATCAACTCTGTAACTCCCAGTGAGATGATGTTGTTATGATTTGGGTCTCTATAAATAAAATTTAAAATTGAATTTAATTATTGGGATTCACCTATACCCAGTGGTCCTGCCCCCTTGGACCTGCATACTGTTAGTTCACTAACTGGTTTTGGGCACAGTGGAAGATGCTCCTTCAGCAACTATGAACAGTATTACTGTGGCTGGTTCAAGGTTTAGCATCTACAGCCTGATGACTGAAAATACTGTGGTGCTAAAGGTAAATCTGTGGATCGTTGCATGTTTACGTGTCTGTGGGAATTGTAAATACATTAAACTAGTTGGAAACTCATAATATTGTACATCTGGGTACATTTGTAATGTCAATCAATACAATTGTAATGTCAATCACAGGAGTAACTGGAAAAGTTGGATAAATGTGACATGGCCATTCAGACTGAAGTGGCATTGCAAAATATTGGATATGTATCGGATTTAGTACCATATATGAAAGTGGCCTGGGTTGGATTTAAAAATTTTTTTAAAATTGTGCCGTTCAGACTGTCTTTAACGGGTCAGATACAGGCCAAATGACAGCAGAAAGTCAGATTTGGGCCACATTGGTCTGCAGTCTGAACATAGCCTTGGTGATTTTATATATGTTGTAATAAAACGTGTCGCCATCAGTGCTTGTACAAGTTTTTCTCTACTTGATATGTTAATGACTAGTAATCACTGTTTATATCAAATCAGAACACTGGTTATTTTTTATGACATAAAATATTATTTACTTCACATCAAGATTAACCATCGAAGCAAGGTATAAAAAACATCAAATAAAAGCCTTTGTATTTAATTTTAATTTAAATTACTATGTTAAATGCGCAGTGGACTACATTATTATTTTAATGGAAAAGGGGCATCACTGTGTTTAAGGGGTCATTCTTTTATTCATATAATGCAGAAGGACTGGTAAGCCTGAGTAATGCACAATAGATAGAGAAATCTGTCCATTATATTAATTTAAATACTGCATTTGTCTGATCAGCCACTTTATTGTATATCCGTTGGGACAGAAGGTTGCCCCTGCCCTATTTATAGATCACAAGGCAGAATGGGTCTTACTGGACGCCACTATAGATATATAACTACACTCTGTCCTTGCACATCTGCTGAATTCTGCTTTACCAGTGCAGAAAAAGGAAAGTGAAGCACTGTCACTGATGCAGTGTTGACAGACTGAGTAGTGACGGGCTAGCTTTTAATCCATGCCTTTATCATGTCGCCACATGAGGGGATTAAAAGGCCAGCCCTGCGTTGTAGGTGGGCCCAGATGTAAGCTCTCGGACTCGGTGATGAATTTTATTGTAACAGCTAGGCTTAACGCAAATATGTTTGGCTTCTTAGAGGTACAGTATGATTTCTCCAGCAGGGAGTAGAAGATGAATAGCAATGGCCTTGTGGCTAATGTGACCCCTGTTTGTTGCGAATTGCTAAGACTGTGACAAGTCTTAAGCTCATGTTAGGTCTTTAGGATCCAAGACTAAACTAATACCCTGTTTTAAAAAGATCATAAGCCTGTTGAACATGCTAACCAAACACAAGAGTTTTCATCCCTGTTCTCTCAATTCTTTACTGACCTCTAATGTTTGGCAGTGGGTTCAGGAGAGATTTAACAGTGATATTTTTGCGTTAGCAAGCTCAGTACTCCCTGATGTTAAGTTATGTCACACACTAAGCTGGTATTCTTGGTATTGCTCACTGGTTAACAGGCTTACAGTGACCTATTGCTGCTCTGCTTCTGAAGAGAGCTGGTCAGCAATAAAATAAAATCATTCTAAGTTTTATGCAATTGTGATAATTTGCTGTGTGTTTGGGCTTCTCCTGTCAAATATTGCACATTTAATTCTAACATTGTACTCACATGGAACCTATGCTCTGTAAAAGGTCTAATTCAATTTCAGTGTGCTCTTGAAAAAGAGCACATTTTTATATTTTGTGTAATGATATTCAGGTTTCAATCATGTTGCCTGAGAGTAACCAATGAGTTTTTATTCTTTTCAATGGGAGAAGATATTTAGTTGTAATATTTCAGGATAGATAGATTCTAAAAATGACTTGACAGTGAAAGAAACTAAACTAAATGCAAGTCAATTTCATTTCACAGCCATTCAAAATGTTCTAACGACAAGAAGGCACTGCTTTAAAGCATGGCAGGCTTGTCTTCATGCATAGTCATTCAACAGTTTGATCTGCCTGTGACTATCCATCTGTGAAGCTGGGTGTGTCATTTTATTTCTCCCTCATTCTTTTATATGCAAGTCATCCAGAGGCAGAGCTGGTCTGGGTCTATGTGTGTGGGTATTAGTCTATTATTGTGGTCAAATGTTGTAGTAGCTTAATCTTATTGTGATAAATCTAATAATAATAATAATATTTTGATTGTTGTGACAGAACAGAAAAGGGTGTAAAAGTCCCACCCAGTACAGGGATTGGACAAGTGGTTCAACTATTTATATCATGGAGTCGTAGACGTCTGTTTTTTGTTACTTTGTTCCTAGCTATGTTGTCTTTTGTAACATAAAAAAACAAACAAAAAAATAAAACAGTATGATTCTTGTTCTGACATGAGTGCCAGTTAGCTTTAGATTTGTAATCACATTTTAGAGACCAACTACTTTTTAAGTCACACAAACACACATGTACTCATAATTTTAGCTGTGTTTGACAGGGGGACGTGGTATGGTGTGACATCTGAAAAGTAAATAGAGCAATAACCAGGTCCCCCAACTTTTGCGTCTCAGCATGGACCTTGAACTTCTTGAGTTACTTTCAAAGTCAGTGAGTAACTTGTAATACTGCAGAGTGTTGTATTATATTAAACACTGATGCTGACGCAAGTCTTTTTGGGCTCCTGAGTCATGCAGAACAGACAGAAATTTTTAACATTGTCCTAGGTCACTGACCAGGACATGGAGCAATTAAGGAAGGATGATAACCAGATCACAACCTAACAAACATTGAGAGGAAACCCATGGTCCCAACCCACCGTACTTGCAAATATATGCTGTCTACGTGGGCAAAATTTGGGGATCCATTTGTGGCGAGTACCACCTCCATATGGATTTTGAAGCACACAGACAGTTTCAGTGCATGAGGAACTTTACCTGCATTTGGGCTGTGGTTGGGCTACAGATGGACTCCTGTATGGTCGACACATACCTTCTTCAGCCAAAGAGCACACAATGCACTGACTCTGAGTCTTTCCCAGTCATTTAATCCACAGGTGGCGCACTTATCACGTGTATGTGATCTGTATGGTCTGTGGTTACTTGACATTTCCCCAGTTCTACTGTCCAATGACCAGGCAGAAGTCGCGTGGACTGTACCGAGTAAGCACATGTTCCGCAGTTAGAACGCATGTTGTGCGCACTGATTTCTACATTCTGCAATATATATATAAAAGCCAATCTAATGGATGAGTGCCAACATTTTGTCTCTAAGATGCCTAATAAGAGGACGACAAGAAGGCATCAGTTTTTTGTGTACATGTATTATATTGCACACTAGAGGTATAATCAGAGCAGACAGGGGAAGATTTTAGATGTTTGTGTATACATGAGTTTGGGTTTAACAAGTTATTGCTGTGGTGTAATTTAACATATCTTAACTGCCTCTGCCACTCATGACTGAGGGGGTGCATTTCGCTGTCCATGCTTTCAGAGCACTTCGCGGTGATTTAATGACATATGATAGTCTTCTGATCTTCATTTTCTCTCTGTTTCATGCCTGTTTTTGCTTGTCTTGTTTTCTTTGTTCCCCTTCCCATTATTATCTAGTAACTAGTAAATCACATAACCCATAGCTCAGCCCTTGCTCTTCTTTTTGAAATGCAAACTATAACCACCCTAGACACAATTTCCTCTGCTTTGTACTCTTTTGGTTTTGTGACCCTCTCTAACCTTTTCACAGTCACACTGTGTTCCTGTAGGGTGCAAGCTCCGTCTGCATTCTTGCTGTGTAAATCTCAACACCATACAGCAAAGGCATCCGTGAGATCAGTGTTTGCCATCGTCATACATGCCACAGAGGCTAACTTGAGGGAATGAACTGTTGGTACTTTACACTAGTTTGAGTTTCTCTCACTTGCAAGTTGACAGATGGTGATCTATTTATCACTGTCCAAATGGGTTGTTCTGTTATGCGGTACTAATACTGTTAATGTACATGCATAATCACACAATATAAGGCTAAGATGTATTTATATACAATACAGTGTTCTAACTGCTTTTCCTGAGGCATCAAGTTAATATTCACCAATGTACATTGACTTTGATTAATTGTGTTGAAATGAGCCTGTATTGAAATTGCTCTTGTAATGACCATGGCAGGCCTGATGTGACATTTAAGAACAATGGTTAATTTGGCTTGACTTGACAATGAAATTGGAAGAGTGAATTGTCTTTTTGTCAGCCTTGTTATCAATTTATTTGCAAATAAGTTGACCTATAGCGATGACTGTGTTACATTTTTGCAGTCATTAATAGGTGTATAACTGTACAGAAAAATCAGGGAAGCGAAGGAGACGAAGGGGAAGGGTATATGCGCTCTGTAATTACCCAAAAGCAAAAGTAAAACTTGACAGTTTGAATGTGCAACCTGAGTTCTGTGCCTTTGTTGTACTCTCTGTTGTCATGCCACTCCAGCCTCCAGTTTTTCATTTTTGCAGCAGCAACACTGAGAACTCAGCACTGGTAAATGTAAACCCGAAACATGGGTTCTGCTTTTGGTTACTTTGCTTTCCTGCATGTTTGCATTCTTCACATAGGTTATATGTATTCATTTGGTACACCTCTGTATTGTATTGAAGGCCCCAAACTGAAATGGTTCAGTAGAAATACGTGCACTGTTACATCCCTATGAATTAATATTCAGAAATTGATAATAGTATATTCTGTGAAAGGGGGATGAAGTGACTTTAATATGGTTCATTTTCTGTTGTAATAAAGATTTTGTTGTTTCAAAACCAAAATGTACAATGTAACAAAAATGTGGCACTAACCAAATTGTTATTATATAGTGGTGCAACGGATCACAAAACTCACGGATCGGATTGTTCCTCAGATCAAGAGTCACGGGTTGGATAATTTTTCGGATCAGCAAAAAACAAACGAAAAAAACCCAAAACAAGACAAATAAACATACGTACATACGTTTTGTCTGTTTATTACACACTTAAATTATTAAATTAAAATACATAAAAATCATGCACAAGGCATAATTATTAATGAAAAACAACTTAAAGTGCAATATATATATATATGCATATCTTCTTCCTTTAAAATGTAAAAATGAACCAAAAATTCACTTAAAGTGCAACAGAAAAAGGCATATCTCCTTCAATCGTTGGTTCAAAAGATCATTAGAACTCAAAGGTAAACATAAGAAGCCATCCTCCCTGAAACAAGAACAGTGAATGAACCTGAGTTTATAATTTCAGATTTGTTTTTCAAAAAGACAAGGATGTCAACATTGTCAGGAGAGAGTGCGGATCTCTTAGCTTAGTGGACCACTGTCCTATAGCTTTCTTGTGCCACAATACCTACACACAGTCGCAGTTTTGTCCACTGACCTCTTTCCTTCATCATCATAGTTGACAGGGGAGCCAAAGTGCTCCCATACAGGGGATTTAAAAGTCACGGGGCTTTCAAGCTCCTCCTTTCCTACGCTCGCTATGTCAACGCTCCTCTTTTCTCCGCTTGCCGCAAGCTGTAGCCTATGCGGACGGAGCACAACTTCAAACATTTTTTTTTTTCCTGAAATCAATCCACGGATCACGTATGTCCCAAAGTGATGATGTTGATCTGAACAGATCACGGATCAATGATGATCCGTTGCACCACTATTATTATATAATCAATTAATCCATTATGAAAGAACTGTCCTTGACCTGGTAGCTCCTGATTAAGTGCTTTGCCACAGAGTAGTCCTCGGAACTTAGTTCTAGGAACTAAATAGTTGTTAGAACTATATAGTTCCTAGGGAACCTTTAGGCTTGCATTCTGACAGGGCAGTAGGAACCATGGGAGGGTCCAAGTGATATTAAGGTCCACCACAGTGATGTATTCTTTGAGGACCAAATTCAACAGTCATACAAGGAAGTAGCAGCACTACTATAAACTAGAATAGAGAATGAGGAGGTCACAGCATTTCTATTCTGTATTGCAGGAATGTTAATTATGGTCAAATACAGTGTCTAATGTCAAGAATGGAGGAGTTTACAGAGTTAGGAGACAAAAAAATCCAGCGGCAGGTTATACTACGACATATGCTAATTTCATAGCTCTAATCAGCTCCCCTATTAACCCAAAAACAGAACCGCGTTGTCAGTCTGTTTATCACACGCTTTCTATGAAATATAATTGATGCTACACAGGTGGTTTTAAAGACAGCAGATAGGTGTGGTCTCAGCTCTACCAATCACCTACATCATATAGTTCCTAGAGAACTCTAAATGACACTGCCTTGCGAGTAGGGTGAAAAATGTTCTTGGAACTATGTAGTTCCAATGCTGTGGGAAAGGGGGAAAAATGTTCCAGGAACTAAAAAGGGTATAGGAACTACAAAAGGTTCCCACAGTGGAAAAGCCCCTATTGTGACTGAAACTAATGCCCAAAGACAACCAGCTTGTCCAGGTACTGGCACATGGCTCAGACCTTCATGATCAGTTTCTATCATTACTCATGTTCTGCTGTCAGCTGTTACTGGTGGTGTTATTGTCTGTGTGTGAATCTGTGACTTCCCTGTTGAATCTCATTTCCTGCCTCATCATTGCAGCTTGCTATCACAGAGCATGCCCAGCTCATACCATCAAAAGGTTTGTACAAGCATCAGGTTCTTGGAACAGTGAAGTAGTATGAAGGGAAAGGAGTGCTCACCCTTCCTGGAACCTGTGTGTGCCTAAGAAGCCTGTGTCATGTGAAATTTTAAACCTCTTCCTTTAGTTACATTTCAACAAGTGAGTGGACACACCACCTCAGTTAGTGTGTCTGTGTCTTGTAGCCTTCAGTCCTGATATTATATGAGCATCAGTAGACAGTAGTGAACATTAAGACTGATGCTGCTATGCAGCATGACGAGGAATGCAGCTTCATGCTCAAGCACTATATGCAAGCAAAGGACTGACATTGTATTCAAAAAGTGCTGCCTCACAAAAGGGCCCTCACAAAGCCTGAAATGAACCCCCACACACCCATCCGTCTGCCATGCTTCCTATTAGTAAGGCCAATTCAGCAACCCTTGGCAAAGTGGGATGAAAGTCTGAACAATCTAACCTTAAACTTAAAAAAAATGTGCTCAGGGAAAGAAACAAGGTAAAAAAAAAAATCTTTAGCACGATCATTAAAGAGGCTTAAATTACAAAAGCTTAATCACAAATAGAGCTTAAGTATTTTTATCCTTTTTGCTGAAGGTAACACATCCTGCTAGCAAATAATAAACACAAAAACGGAATATTGTATTCTGTCTAGCTATATTGTCAAAAAGCAGCTTTTTATTTTAAAGTACCCTATTTGTACATATTTCTCTTTGTTTAGCATTTTTGACTTAATCCAGTGTTTGAGAGCTTTTGTCAAGAGGATTTTTCAAAAATCCAAATCCAGGCTAATGACTAATGAAGAATTGCTTCACACTCCTTATTAATCACAGATCATTGACCCCATAATGGTCTTATTCAGAAATAGACCAACACCACCCCCTGTCTGTGTGTCTTTGATGTAATTATAGTATCTTCCCCACAGAGCTATTTTTGGCAAATCATGTGGAGAAATCAACATAAACATGCAATTCTAGAGCTGGCCCACTCATTGTTTGATACGTGATGTTAGTGTGCATAATATGTGTTCTTGTTTGCAATGATTCATGTTGTCTTTTAGCTTAATACATGGCATTATTGGCCCATTTTGTATGTTATTTCATAGTGCGTAATTATTGACTTTGAGGAGTTAGTTGAGAAAAATGGTAAACATGATGTAAATCAAATACTAATGGATATAGATGATGGTAATGGATGAATGGGTGAATAAGGAAACCTCACAGATGCAGCTCACCGGTAAGTTAACTAACAGCCATGCTATATTGTTAATGAATCACTAGATGGCATTTAATTTTTTACTATATGCTCTAAGTTTTCTTTCAGAGTTGGTGAACCTGTTACAGAGTAGGAAGTCACTGATTTTTTTAAACTAATGGAGTCAATTGCAATGCTCATGGCTTTACCCTGGTCTAAACAGAGGTTACTTGACTAATTATTGGATGAAGCCACTAAACCTCAGGGCTTCATTTTGTATCCCAAATTGGTTCACATTGGCAAGAAGACCCTGTTACACATCTGTGAAACCTCTGCAGGCAAGGCTAAAAAAGTTCATGATTCATCAACCACATATCATACTAAATATGCAATAAAATGTGTTTTATATATGTATGTATGTATTTTATTTATTTTATATATATATATATATATATATATGTATATATATATGTGTGTGTGTGTGTGTGTGTGTGTGTGTACGTATGTATATAAAACTCTATTTGTAATTAGAATTGTAATTTTTCAGTTCTTTGCTCACAAGAAATGCCAGATGATTGCTCTCATTTGTCCTTGAAGTACAAGCAAAGCCTGCAGCCTTTGTGCTCTTCCTCTGCTCTGAGGAGAAGATAATGGAAAGGCATGTGAATGAGAAAAGTCTTGACTATATGGGCTGTTCTCTCTTCCCCCTCTGTGAAAACCCAGGTGGGGGGTGTAATCTGTTACTAAGCCCCATCATTCATTGCCTGTCCTCCTCTGGTATCCATGCCCCTGGCTTTTACAATGACTATCAGACCATATCAGACCAGCATTGACTTTTCCAGTGGGTAGCACACTCTTTAAATCACCATACATGCTTTGCACAGTTCTACAAGGGAGGTCTCGTCCTTTTTGACAGACAAGATGGGGGGTTAATTCAAATCCCATTATTAACACACAACCCAAAGTCATAGAGCCTTTGGAGGAAGGCCTGATCATCATGCTAATATGTTTTTTTTATTATTAGAATTTACCCCACTTTTAAAGGAAATTCTGTACACACAACTCTGTTTTATAAAATATCTGTTTATACAACTACAAAAACAACTATGAACTGCTATAAACCCTATTACAAACCATTGTTTTGGGTGGACTTTAAACTGTTGACAGAACAAACCATCAGATAACATTGGACACTGCAGATACACAGGATTTAGTTTATCATGAAGTTGTGCAACAACTTAAAGGAGTGATATTTACCTTTTTAAAAAAAAAATGGAATTCTTCATTTTAACACTTTCCCAGGGACTAACAAAAAATAAAAATGCTATGCTTAGGTCGGAATTCTTTATTAAGTCAACTAAACTGGTCTTTCTTATACCCTATATCTGAGTATAACACCAAAAAGGTTAGTTTTGAGCACTGACCCCCTAAATGCAAATGACCCCCCCCCCCACACACACACACAAAACTTTACAACTTTGTTTATTTCTCCAGTTGCTCACTAAAATTTCTACTCTTCCCTCAGTTCTCAACAGATTGCATTTCCAATTGATTCACTGAATTCAGTTTCAATCCAGATCAAAAAAGGAATAATTTCCCCAATATTAGTTTCGACTAACAACCTCCTGCGTATTATTTAACAGCTTTAACGAAAGTAATATTTAATTACCCTAGTTACCTTCTTTTGTTTAGTCAGATGCTATCCCAGAAAAGCTTTGGGGGCTTCCTATACCATTCACACTGTTTTTGGTATTTGTTGATAAAAGGACACAGTCACACAGTGGGATTGATTTCATGATCTATTGAATGACTTGATAGCAAGACATTACAGCTCTGAGGCCCGGATAAGCACGGCCAATGGCCCTATCTTTTTATAATGTCAGCGTGGGCCATCCAATAATCAAAGGGTTGGTGGTTCAAATCTTGTTGGGTCCTGTGGTGTTGGGTTCCCGGGCAAGACACTTCACCTTCCCTACCTCCAGTGCTGCTACTCACACTGGTGCATGAATATGTATGAATGTTTGGTGATAGTTAGAGGGGCTGTAGGCACAAAATGGCAGCCACGTTCCTGTCAGCCTGCAGAACATGTTCCTCACATACAGTCAGTAAAAAAGTTAGGACTGTTTTCAAAGTAATGTCTCTACATGTTACTAGCAATCAACATCTGCTCAGAATCAATTAATACATGTCAGTAATGCATGGGTCGATGTATAAGTAGCCCACCTGCATCTCAGACTAGAGGTAAGATCTTTAACCCTAACCTGACCCGTCCCAAAATTCAGGTCGGGTCGGGCCTAAAATATCAATCATTACGGTCAGGTGGGCCTCGAGCTCCTCTCTCACTGACTTTTTTTTTTCTCCTTGTAATTAAGCGAGTGCGCATCAAGATCTCTCTTTCACTCTCATTGTCTGGCCTCTTATTCTGTGTTCCAGCGTTATTTCGTTGTGTAAATGCATTTATCATGATAATAAAAATATGTAGATTATTTTAATCTTAAAAAAATCTTGCGTTTTTTTCTGCCACAAATACTATGGGATAAATTGAAATTTCAGGTTTGCTTCGGGCTCGGGCCTGCAAATCAAGTTAATTGGTTGGGCTCGGGCTGGGTCGGGCTTTAATACCTGTGGGCCTGGGTCGGGTCGGGCTGGATTTTTTAGGCCCGATCTTACCTCTAACTCACACCACAAGAAATATATTTGAAAAGGACACTTCTCCACCCACATTTTTAAAAAGTACTCAATGGTCTTTATGAACATCAAATGATCTTAGTCACATACCTGCATTTATTTCTGTGTTAAAATTCAATGTCAATGCTTGCAAGGTAATATGTTGAGAAAATATGTTTGTCCTGCTTCATCATTCAAAAGTCATCAATGCACAGTATCTAAACCAAGGGTTGACAATATGTAACACCCAAAGAGCCATTTGAACCTGGTTTCCGTTGAAAAGAAAACACTGGGAGCCGCTCATCATCTTTAAAAATTTCAGCAAATGTGTCCCAAACCTTACTTTTTTGTTTGTATGTTTCCGGAGCGTCCACTCTCCCAACTTAATTTTCTCTCATCCCCTCTATACCGTAGGCTATTTCCAATTTTGTGTCACCTTCACGGAAATTCAGTCAATAAAGCGTATGTATTAGTAATAGAAAATTGTAGCTAAAATTTAAATTACAATGATTTACCAGGTTATTGTAATGTTTATCTCAAATGACAAATGACCTGACCGACCACAACCCGAATATCATTAAAAATATTATTCAATGGCCGGCAACTGCGGATGACCATGGGTGACCACAGATGCCCGCTCTCTTCGGGTCAACCCGCACATCACTGATACAGGTAATGTAATTTACTTGTAATGTTGTAGGTAAAACAGAAAAAGGTTCTGCCACTTTAAGAGCCAACTGTGCATACACTGTTGGACACACGAGTCACTGTGAAGAATGTAGCCACAGTATGTATGGTGGAATTCAGTACAGCTGATCAAAAATACATGTTTATGGACCAATTGTCTTTCTCCTCCTTCTTTGTCACAATTTTCATCCGCAGCACTCGTGCCACAGTACATCCATGGAGCTCATACTGCCCTGTACATTGTATACATTTGCTAATCAACAGCGCACGTTAAGGTGGGTCTATAGAAAAGAAAAACTTTACTCAAAGAAAGAGAACCACTTTTAAATTAAAGTAAAAATACATTGTATTCAACCAATCAAATTTTATCGCTATAAATGTTCAGTAACTGATACATCGTGATATCAATCTAATCTTTACATTCATTTGCAACTTCTCTACTGATGCACTCGGATGGTGCTCACACTTGTTGGTGTATAGATACGTATCTGATAATCTTGCCATCCCTAATCTCTACATATGTTGTTTACCATCAGCAGAGTGAGAATGTGAGAGCAAAGGAATAATTAATCCACTGTACATGCTTTGAGTATGCATTGATAGAAAAGTGCTGTATAAATCTAATCTATTATGTTTATTTTCACTTTTGTGTTTTTTTTTTAAGTTTTAAAATCATTTTTATTTATATATAGCATATAATTAGGCCCAAACATAAGCAAAAATAGACCTCTTCATTTCTATGGAGTATCTGCATTGGAGTGGACAGGATGTTAGGCAATACATTATGCTGGTTTGGTCATCAACCATGCCCCACAAGGCCACACATGACCTGTTTAGTTACTTGTGCCATTAGCTCTTCATCTTTATATTTCTTCTACATTGTGTATGCTGACACTGTATATAGGAGTCAGTGAGGAGCTGTGGCAGACTTCCTCTGGTGCCGCTGGTGACGTGGCTGAACTGAGCATAGCGAAGCCCTGTGTCAGCACGAAGCCTCTGGTGGTGTATACATGTGTGTGTGTGGAGACACGTGTTGGTCCACTGGTAATTGCGTGTGGCTTCAGTAACTGCCAAGTGTATGCATTATAACAGGGGTGTGTGAGCACATTTGACTCGTGACTGTGAGTATATGTGTGTATACTATTATTTACAGTCTGAGCACTTGTCTGTGTGTATAAATCAGCAGGACCATTCTTACATCATAGCCCACCCCCAGGGCAGCATGCTGTGCTCTGACACACACACACACATACACCACCTCACGCTAGCTGCCTCCTGTTTTCTCTGCCTTTATTGGTTGGATTGTCCTTTACTATTGGATCGGAGGGTGCATGGTAATGGAGCAACTAGTAAAGCAGCCCCTTTTTCTAGTAAGATGTTCTCTGTGGTAAGACACACAATCTATTTATCCACCTTTTATGCCCCATTGCCTCTTTCTTTTCTCTCCAATCTCTGGCCCAGTGGTTGGGCATATTGATGTTGGCTTTGAAATAGCATGTCAAGGTCATTGAAGTGTAGATGTCAGCAATAGAAGTCAATTACCAGTGAGATGAACTTTCATGTGTGCAAATACATTAGCAAAAGTTAAAAATATAAGGTTTCTATTTTACACACACACACACACACATACACACACACACACATATATATATATATATATATATATATATATATATATATATATATATAGTAGTAGTAGTAGTATAGTAGTGATCGGAGCACTAGGGGCAGTGACCCCCAAGCTGGGAGAATGGCTCCAGCAGATACCAGGAACAACATCAGAGATCTCTGTACAAAAGAGCGCATTGCTAGGAACAGCTAAGATCCTGCGCAGAACCCTCAGGCTCCCAGGCCTCTGGTAGAGGACCCGAGCCTGAAGGAGACACCGCCCAGGTGGGGCGAGAGGATTATTATATATATATATATATATATATATATATATATATATATATATATATATATATATATATATATATATATATATATATATATATATATATATATATATATATATATATATATATATATATATATATATATATATATATATATATATATAAGCATATGGGCGGCACGGTGGTGGAGTGGTTAGCACTCGTGCTTCACAGCAAGAAGGACCCTGGTTCGAATCCCACACCAGACCTTTCTGTGTGGAGTTTGCATGTCCTCCCCATGTCCGCGTGGGTTTTCGCCGGGCACTCCGGTTTCCTCCCACCATCCAAAGACATGCACTGATAGGTTAATTGGTTAATCTAAAATTGGCCATAGGTGTGAATGTGAGAGTGATTGTTTGTCTATGTATGTCAGCCCTGCGATGAACTGGCGTCTCATACAGGGTGTACCCCGCCTTCGCCCATTGTAGCTGGATTAGGCCCCCAGTGACCCCCGCGACCCTAGTGAGGATAAAGCGGGTTCAGATAATGAATGAATGAATATATATATATATATCAGTGACCATTTTTTCTTGATTAAAATGATTGCAATTATTTAATAACTAGATTTAAAAACTAGCCTTGCATTTCTTAATCACAAGGATGTTTTTCTTGTTTTTCTCTTGCTCTGTACTGATTGAAGTGTCTCTACTTTTACTTGCTTGTTGTCTCTCTCTGTCTGCATACAAGCACCAGAGCTTAACAGTTCCAGAGCAGTTTCACTGAAAGATTTGTAAGGCTGTTTTTGTTTCTGTCCAGCAGTGTGTGGTCAGTCCTGTGGGTTTACTTCAGGACATGTTCCCTACTCTAGGCCTTTCCAAAAGCTTTTTGCACGCAGCTACTGCAGCTAATTTCCAAATGGCAATTATTAATGGATGCTTTTTTTTATTATGAAAGAGTCAGCCATCTGATATTACAAGATACTGTATAAAAAAAGTTAAAAAAAGTTAAAAAAAAATAAATAAAATATATATATATATATATATGTATATATATATATATATATATATATATATATATATATATATATATATATATATATATATATATATATATATATATATATATATATATATATATATATATATATATATATATATATATTCCTCAGTTCTGTCCTTTTTGCAAGAGGAAGGTGAGTGTTGCCTTGCTTCTATTTTCTTTTTAGTTTCTTACAGTGAAAACAAAGTCAAAATGTAATGCCTCTGGTCACTTGATGTGTTAATTGCGTGCAGCACAATAGTTTCTGACGTAAACCCTCTGCTAAGCTCCTCCCAAAATGGCTAATAACAATTATATGTCTGGGCACAGGGACTCGGGCAAACTATGTTGCGCCTATACCCAAAGTGTAAATGGGAGTATTATGTTTGATGAGACAAAAGAAGCAATTTAGGATGTGTATTAAAGTGACAAACAGAAAACTTTTATCTCGCCCAACATTGGTTGGGTGCTGTGTGTGTTTCTGTCTATCTGCAAAGACATATCATGCTATAACTCAATGAATACTTGAGATATCACCATGAAATTACATAGGCATATACATATAGTTAATGCGCATCAGATGCAATGATCCATTTGAGTAAAGGTCAAAGGTTAAGGTCACGATTAACTAAAATGTCAAAATCACATTATCGTTATAACTCAAGAATGGGGGGTCACAGAACTTTCAGATTGGTACCAAACAATGTGGAATGAATATTTCTATAATTCTTCTGGTGTTATCACCTATAGTCAACAGTTTTTGAGATCTCTGGAGGTCAAAGGTGACATGTCGCAAAATTAACTTCTCTAACACTGTGTGTCAAGCATCGACATATCACACTATAACTTGGAGGTAATTCATTAGATTTTGTTTAATTTTTCCATTTACCTGATCCCTGCTGTCCACTGGTATCAGCTTGTCACCAGTTGATACAGGCATAGCTTCTCTTTTATTAACCTGAAAACTTGTGATAGTTTAGATAGAATATTATAAACAAGTAATGTTTATTTGTTTAGCACAATTCATAAACATGGCAACTCAAAGTGCTTTACAGGATTATACAAGAAGGTGTTGATTCTTGCTGGGCATTGCTGCCTGTCGCACCTCCTCCGGTGCCCATTGGTCAGCTGTAGGGTCTTCAGCCGGAAACCACCATTCACCAACCTTTCGCTCCTTTAATCCCGGAACGTCTACTGGTGGCGGAGCAGTGACAGGGACGTCTCCCTGCCACCCCCTGCAGCTGATGGATGTTACCCCCTGCGGCTGTTGTCTGGGGGTTAGGTGTTTTCCCCCAGGTTTTGTCCTTCCTCCTATGCCAGAGCCAAAAGTTCCCTTTTTCGGCCTCCTCTGCCAGGTCCTTGGTTGCCTTCTTGAGTCCATTGCCGGAGAGTCCTACATCTCTCAGAAGGCATATGGTTGACGGCCCCACAAAGCCATGGCATCCGACCTCCACTGGGCAGATGGTCGTCCTCCAGCCAGCCTCCCGGTACTCAGCAGCCAGCTCTGAGTATTTGGCCTTCTTGCGCTCGAAGGCTGCTTCGATCCCCTCCTCCATAGGTACGGTGAGTTCAATGAGGATCGCCGCTCGTACCTTGTCTGACCACATAACGAAGTCTGGCCGCAGGGATGTGGTAGTGATCTCTGTGGGGAACTGAAGATTCCTGTCGAGGTCAACCCTCATGCTCCACTCCTGGTCAGGGGGGAGCCACTTTGATGTTTTCTGGAAGCCTGTCTGACATCATTAGGAAGACAGTTCCAGAGTTTAGCAGTATGGAACTGAAACACAGCGTCACCCTGTTTAGTCCTGACTGTCCTGGCACCAGCAAAAGGCCTGTCCATGAGTTCCTCAGGGTACGAGATGGTTCATATGAGACCAACATGTCACAGATGTACTTTGTTGCTAGACCATAGGCAGACAAACAGAACTCTTTTGGAATTATTCCCTGAGTGACAGGAAGCCAGTGCAGAGACTTGATACACAGTGCTAATATGGTGGTACTTCCTGGTTCTAGTCAGGGCCTGAGCAGCAGTGTTCTCGATATACTACAGCTGTCTAACAGTCATAAGGCTGTTACAGTAGTTTAATCTACTAGAGATAAATGCATGAATAAGCCTCTCTAAGTCTGATTTAGTCAGTTGTTTGAAACCATTGTTTGTTTGTTTTTTGTTTGTCCTTCACAGTTGTTCTTACACTAACCGCAATGTGCTTTATACATTCCTCTATTGTCCATGAATGAAGCTGTCAAATGCATATTTTGGGTCTTTATCTACTACTTTCTTGAATTGAAGTTTAATATTAAATGTAATTCTTTATCAGAATATGTTAGGATGACACTGCCTTAGTATCTCATGTTATATGCCAAAGCACGAGAGATGCCAAGAGTAAGATGTCTTAACAAAGGGTCAGTTGATAAGCAAAATGATGCATTAAAGAGGTGAAATGGTAGTCCACCTCGCCTGTCTGTCTGTTTGGTGTATTTACAAATGCATTTGAATATAACAAAGTTAAAGCATCTTAAGTTCTATTTATTTATTTAACCTTTATTTAACCAGGAAAACCTCATTGAGATTAAAAATCTCTTTTCCAAGAGTGTCGTGGCCAAGATGGGCAGCAATACAATAGTTACAGACATTCATTCATAAAACAAAACAAACCATCATTATAACAAGGTGCACAGCATTAAGCCAAACCTTTGCTAAAAAAACAATTAAAAAAACTAACCAAACAAAAAAAAAGTACATTAAACACAAAGTGTTAACACTTTGTGTTTAATGTACCTGCACATCAAATAAAACATCTGCAACCAGACACCTCTGACTCTAAGTCAGTTACCATCCTCTTAAATGTGTCCGGTGAAACCAGCTGTCTAAGTTTTAATGTTTTTCACAGTTCATTCCAGGTGAAAGGAGTAGCGAACTGTTCAGTTCTAACTTTAGGGACAGACAGAAAGAAATGATCTTGAGAACAAAGATTATAAGTGATGATGGTTCTCTGATAAGTCAGAAGGTAGGATGGGAGCAGACCTAGAATAGACTTATAAAGTAAAATATGCCAATGACTAAGTCTGCGAGCTGACAAATAGGACCAACCAACAGAGCCATAGAGTGAACAATGATGAGTAAAACCAGTAATGAACCTCAGAGCGCCATGATACACAGTGTCCAGTAACTGTAGACTGTGGGAGGAGCCATGCATATACAGGACATCACCATAATCTAACACAGACAGAAATGTAGCCAAGACCAATCTTTTCCTTGATTCAAAGGAGAGACATGATATTATACGAAAGAGAAAAAGCCAAGTTTTTATTTTTATTTTTTACTTTTACCAAGCTGTTGAATATTAGTAGCAAAAGAAAGGGAGCTGTCAATTAAAATGCCTAGGTACTTGTAGGTCGTGACAAGTTCTATCAGAGTTCCCTGAATGGTGGTGAGTGAAGGGAGATTTGAAAGTTTGAGTGAGTTTGAGAACATCATGAGTTTGTTTTGTCTGCATTTAAAACAAGTTTTAAATCATACAAGTTTTGCTGCACCATGATAAAAGCTACTTGCAACTGGGTGAGAGCTTGAACAGGAGCGGAAGTAGCAGTGCACATGACTGTATCATCAGCATATAAATTTAATTTTGCATTTGATTGATGTTGTTAATGTACAATATAAACAAAAGTGGCCCCAACACTGACCCTTGTGGCACACCTTTTGTCAGGGTAAGTGAGCTAGATTTACAGCCATCTACCTGCACACATAGACTTCTATTTGTCAGGTAATTTCTAAACCAGCCAACTGCGCACTCTGTCAGCTCTGTTTCAAATAATTTATGTAAAAGAATTGAGTGATCCAAAAGCTTTGGAAAAGTCAATAAAAAGAGCTGCACAGTGTTGTTTGTAATCAAATCATTAAAAACTGTAAGTGCTGCTGTAACTGTGCTGTGTCTTTTTCTAAAACCAGATTGAAAATCTGACAAAATATTGTTCTCATTTATAAAATCCTGCAGTTGATCACTAACCAGGGACTCCAGAACTTTGGCCAGGGTGTATAACTTGGAAATGGGCCTATAATTTTTTTAAACCGTGGAGTCACCCCCCGTAAGCAGAGGAGTGACAAGGGCAGATTTCTAGATAAGAGGTATGGTGTCAGTGACCAAAGACAATTTAAAAATGTGAGTCAGGTGTGGGGCAATAAAATCAGATGCCAACTTTAATAAGTAAGGCTCGAGTTTATCAGGGCCTGCATTTCTAGTTGTGTCTAAAAGCCTGAAGGCTTTATGCACCTCTGTAACTAAAATGGGAGTAAAATTAAAATTTTATATATATTATGTATATATACAGCGCCAGGTTCGCAAAACTTGGTTAATCTTATTCATTAAATATTGTACTGAAATTAGCTACTGTCCACACTAACAAGACACCCAGCAGTGACAGTCTTTAACAGTATAGGTCAGTTGACAGTCAGTGTGTCCATCAACAACTGTCTGATCTGTCATGTTGTTAAGTTGAACCATGATCAAGTGTCACTGTATGTCCCTTCCTATAAATCAGTGAGATGCTTACAATTGTGATGGTATATTGTGAATTTATTTGTAATCCTACTGAAGGACAAAAACATTACAGTAGCAAGAGTCAAAACCAGAAGTGAAAAAAAATAGAAATTAAAATTGCAAACATCTTTCTTCTGCGTCTCTCTTCTTCCAGTCCAATTTAAAGCATTACATACAGTATAAAGATAGAAGAACTGATGCCACTTTACACTGCTACAGAAAAGTGTCCCCACTTTACAAAGCTTCAGATGTAAGTTGTGAATTGGAGCAACAAAGTCCACTTGTACTTCTACTTGTATGAAAATACCTGTGAAAAACAAAAACCTCCATTTGTGGATATATTTTCTTTGTCCAAAAAGTGGGGAATAGAATAGGGCTGCAACTAACGACTATTTTAATAGGCAACCGATTATTGAAACGATTAGTCGACCAGTTGGATAATTATTGTATTTCTTAAATTTAGCATCAAATTTATTTAATTATATGGCAAATGATAATAAGCACAAGAAAGATGAGTACAATGAAAGCTACATTTTATTGAACATCTAAAACCCATTAGTCACAGTGCTAGATATGCACGTCTGCCTCATCTACAGGAAGGACTTCATGGTAGAGCATGAAATGGGCCTTAAATGTCAGACCCGAACCGGCTTGTAATGACTTGAATCACACTGAGACGAGTCAGACTCTGTTTCATTCAACTGTCCGACATGCTTTCTCTTTCGTACATCACCAAGGTAGTGCCATGCTGTACCATGCTACTTTACAAACCTCTCCAGTAGACTTTTTATTCACCATATCCAGGCTAAAATGCTCCCAAAAATTAGAAGTTTTGGTACTTGTACCTGTATGTTACACAGACGCTATTGCGCATGAGCAACTGTTGACAGAGATTATAATTAAGTGAGATGTCTCACTCTGTTGGAAAAATGCGACTGGCGACAATGGAATTAATTGTCGACTATTTCTATTATTGATATTAGTCGACAACGTCGACTAATCGTTGAAGCCATGGAATAGAATACTCTTAAACCCTCTGAAGTACAGTATGAATAAGGGTAATTGTGAAATTTTGGCCATTGACACCAAAATTCTATCAAGAACTGCAGTTTTAAGAGCCTTAAAGGAACCACAAAAGGAATGTCAGTCTTGGATGGTATATAGCACTGGTTGTACTTTTTCTCTGGACATCAGTAGACTGAGTTGAATTTGAGGGCAGTGTGTCCCAGGCCTACTTGGATTGTGTTTGATCTAGCTTCAATTAGGCAGGCTATGAAGTAGTGGAGGAGTGAGACTGTGTTTAGTGTTGGTGGAAAACAGGGAAAGAAAGCCAGAAGGGACATGGTGTTTTATAAAATAAAAAAGGAGGCACCTCACTGTCTGTCTCAGTCTATTTTTATTTCTCTTTTACAGTCACAATAGTAATCCAGAAATAGATGCTTTTGTGTGCAGTCCAAGTGTTTCTTTAAAACATGTACACAATAAATTGTGGTCTCTTTTTCTTTTTGTACTCTCCACACTGCATCAAGATGTAAACGGAAAAAAAGCTGTGGCAGTAGTGAAGAGAGAAATGACAGACTGAAGTAACTTAAATGAAGGGAGAAGAAAGTATGAATAAGTGCACAGATTCTACAGAGAACTGTGTGTGGGAGATCTGACGGACTTGCATTTTTTGCTTTGTTGAAAAGGTTTAGTGATTATAAAGTGAAAAGCTCTCTGCTGCTGTATGAGCCAAGGCTAAATAGACAGGCAACAAAGAGATGCTTTTCTTTTAAAGTGTTTGGACAGGCCTTCACTTCAAGTTTGAGATAGATGTAGAAACATTTTTGGTGGTTGCCACCTAATTCATGTGAGTGTTTGCATCTTTTAGTGTGCATGTGAAACTACTTTACCAGGAATATGTGTAAAGGTGGCTGACCCAGCCCAAGGATTAGCTTAGAGGGTTTTTAATCAAAATCAATGTTTACAATGTGAACTGTGATCTTTTTGTCAAAGTGCAGATGAAAAACTGAACATATATTTCTCTATTTTCACAATCGAAACACAGTAATTCATGAAAACTATCACTATATGTGTCATATATACCTATTTGTTGGATCAAAATAATGATTGCTATCTTGTTTTATTGGACATAGAGCTAATATGAGTTGTATATGACATAGAGCTAATATGAGTTGTATATATACAATAAATTAAGAGTATTTTGGAAAATGACATCCTTGAATGCCCTATTCAGAACAGTTTGTCTGTAAAGTCTTGGCATACATTTGAAGAGCAACAGTACTGAAACAATGCAGCTTGGCATATTATATTGCAAGGTTTCCCCCACAAATGTTGCTAATCCTGGTGGTAAGACTGCTACGGAAGCCCACCGACAGGCCACCATTTTTTTTGTAAAAAAATAAATAAAAAAAAGTTAACATGAAATTATGACTATTTTGGGTTACTGTGGAACATGTATTTATTAACAATACTTACACCAACTATAGAGTCTAACAAAAGGGCCACATTGTGTTTTAATACAAAAAAGTAAAGTAATGGTCACATTTAAAAAGTAAAATAAATGAACATTAATTTGCCTGCACTTCAAAACCCTCAGTCTGACTTATGAAAATCTAGACTATCACTGATGTCAAATGTTTGAGACCGTGAATTAAAACTGGAATTGGTTCATGTAGTAGATCTACAAAGGAATCAAAGATGTCATGAAAGTGTAAAGGGTGCATTTCAATAATATCACATAGCGTAGATGTGTGACCAATGACCATAGATGTGCATTTTGATAGCCATGTCCATATGGTCTGAGTTGATGAAATTAAGAAACCAATTAAATAAACAAGCTTCTTAGTCAGAGTATTAGTTTCAATCAAGAGTTATTGGGGACAATTTTCTTTACTTTCACTGTCTGACTCAACTGTACTATGTAGATGTATATGGGTTGTTCTTTTTATTTGGCGTTCAAGTATATTTTAATGACTTCATATTGTTTTGTAAAACGTATGTTTTTACAATTAGTATATGTAGTCTTCATATCATCATTTGTGATATATTAAAATATATCCCTATTTATATACGGAGAAAATAAATTGGTGTCCCCATAAAAAGAAGTGTTTCATGTGACATAAAGACATGCCAATTTAACAGATTTGTTGAAACCAATTTTAAACCACATTTTTATGCATATCGTTCAATTAAGTTATTAAGAGTTATTTCATTATATTCATCTGTTTATGAGCAAACATGATGAAAAATTGTAAATACTTAAAATATCAATAGTTCTGTTGCAATTATGTTCTGAAATCTCAATAATATACAAATAAGTCATAAGCAGGTGTAACCAGTCATGTAATGATTTAAATGTACGACTGGAATATAAAATGCATTATTTTCTTGTGCAAATAGACTTACCTTCCCTATTGTTCCCATGCAAAAGGATGCTAATATTGTGGTGTCCCTTTTACAAGGGGAACCTAAACTCTGAGAATTCTCTGTAAGAATATATGCTTATGCTTTGGAATTATGATTCATTTATAATTATATCACTTTTTAAAATGAAATTTGATTGACAATTATACACTTTCATTTAAAAAATATGTAGATCTATACTAAAAATTTTAATGTTTTTGGGACAAAATGTGATAAGTCAATGATAACTCAATGATGTTTTTTACCTGAATCAACCATAACCAAATGTTGTTGCATGTCAAAAGTCATCATAAACATTTAAAATGTGGTGAGCAACAACTTAATTAGATTTTTTTGTTCCAAATTCTACAGTGTTGTTTTAAATTTGGCAGACCATTGCCTGTTTAAGGGATCATGTGTGAAGTAGCTGGCTTTGATTAGATTTTTAAGTTTCTTGAATTATAGATATTCTAGAACATATAATACCATTTATTCAACATATTTAACCATTTTAGAATTTTACTACATATGTTGCACGTTCACTACCAAATAAAAAGAACAACCCATATATGTGTGTGATACTTGTCTGTTGTACAAGTAAATGTTAGCCCTGGATGATAGCACACTAATCGCAAAGGAAGTGGACACAGTGACAGATGGGAGTTGTTAATGTTCGTTAGCCTGTTAGCTCTTCTGCTCTGCAGCTAAGATGGACAGAGCGCTTTATTAATCCCCAAGGGAAATTCAAATGGCATGGAGTCATAACATCCATCACACAGTACAAAAAACACAACACTATAGACACAGACCCCTGTAACATCAGTGCAGTAGTCTAAGACAAATTTAAATAAAGTGAACCAGCAATCTGAGTCTAGTTGCTGCTGGCAGTGAGCTGCTAATGCTAGCTGCGGAGCTAAAGAGCAGCATGAAATGAAAACATGTCTGAAGCTTGAATGTCCGGCTGAAGTTTCCCATTCTGCTTGGCTCCAGTAGCATATTTGATCACTATTTTTTCCTTTCTCATCCCTGGCTGTGTTGAAAATAGAAGCACGTGATTGAAGTAGGAGATTGAACAGTGAGTTTCACAACAGTAAATATGTACAACAATACTGTAGGGGGAGCGCCGCTGAGAAAAATGGTAGAAAACCAGCGAAGAACCAAAAGGGTAGAATCTTGCCTAGTTCCCATTTAAATCCTTTAAATTTTGGCGTTTTTTCTTTGACACATATGCATAAACCATGTGCCACTACAATATGGACAGTACGTTTGCAAACTGCTTATTAGCATAGACACCTGTCATTAAACAGACCTCATGCAATGCAGTTTGAAATGGGAGCTGAATGTCCATCAACATAAATAAACAGTTAACTGTTAAATAAATAAAAATGCTCTGAGGTGCCTATTCAGTGTGGTATGGTCATAGATTTGGAAAGACTTTAAGTCCTTTTTGAGTCTCATTAAATGACTTTTTTTTTTATATGTAGCGTTTAATGCGAACAGTATTTTTGGTTTCACAGTTTCTGGCCTTGAATCTTCCACTCTCACTGCACTTACTGAAGTGGGGACAATCTGGCAGGAGCACTTTTAGGATATTTAGGATTTGGTTTTGAGGATATTTGCAGATTTCTTCACAGCATAAAGCCACTAACACTGCATGTATCTCTTTCCATTTCCTGTTCAGATTTTTTCATTTATTTATTTATTTATTTTAATCCTGTCACTCACTTTTCTGGTCCTTTAGTAGATGACATACAAACATAAAGCTATTAAAAGCTCACTGACACTTTAAAATGAGAGTACTCATCTTTGTTCTTAGTCTGTCTGATCATCTCTGCCCCCTTTTTTTTTTTTTTTTTACTTTGTTTTAGTCACAATCAGCTATTATGCTGCAGGGAAAAAAAATCACCTCGATACCCAATCAGATCCAATGTCTGTACATATGCTGGTGAATGCTCGCTCTCTTCAAAATCAGTTGTGAATTGTAATGGGGTAAACATATTATTAACATGGAGACTTATACACAACTCAATACAGTGACCTTTTTGAAAGTTTGTCACAGTGTGTGGTGAGGGTCAACCCTTCCAGTCTTTGTGTCTACCCCTGCCCTGCTGCAGCATTGTCCATATATTGAATAGGAAGTCTTGCTGAGTTGTTGAGTGCCTAACAATCATCCTTCCATAGTCTTTGAGTGTGTCTGATAAAAAGACATTTCCTAGAAAGTGTTAGCTGTTCTCAGAACAGAATAGAATAGGAGTTGGGGAAAACAATAATACTATAATAGCAATTTATGTTTTGAGTTAAAATTGAAACAAAATCTAAAGAGTTTAGTTTTAGTTAGTTTTGACTTTTGTTTCTCTAGTTCAGTTAGTGTTAAATAGTTTTATAGCAGGCTTGGTAAGTTTTTTTTATTCTTTTTTTTAATGCTTAGGTTTAGTTTAGTTTTTGTATTTTTTCCACATCCTTTTTCTTCCTCACCATCCTATTCAAAGAAATAAGTGAGGCCTAGATCAGCTGGTTAAGGTTGAGGTGGGTCATTGACTGAGCAGACACAAACATATGTATAGTATGGTATGGCAAGTTGGGGGGCAAACAATCATAAACCACCCACCCAATAGTAAACCAGACAAATGTACACACATACACACACACATATACTCCGACCGATCACCACCAAAATTTTATAATTTGTTCCTTATGCTAGTATTAACATTTCATGAAAATTTCAGTCAAATCCATCTGTAACTTTCTGAAGTATGTTGCTAATCATCTATGTGAAATGGAACTACAGAGAACTTACTGCAATCAGTTGCAATGAAGTGTCTGAGCTGATCTTTCACCATATACTGTCAAATTAACGAAGAGTAATCTAATAATTGTTCTACCTAGCAATGGTTTTGGACAATATAGAAATATGAGAAAAAGGAGGAGCTTATAGAAGAATTCAATTACTTTTGATGAAACAAGCCGGATCATGTTACTGTAGATTTACTGTCTCTTCTGTGGATCAATAAAGATGATTTGTAGTGCAGAAAATCTTCACACCAGACTAATGTGTATGTGCCCAGTGTTGGCAAAATACCCAGCGAGTATATGTAGTTTAGATGAAGCTCAGTTTGTGTTGCCAGCCATCGAGGCTGGGTTCCCCTAGAGAGGAACAGCAATGAGGACATAAACAAGTCACCTCCCATAGTCCTTCATGGAGGACACTTCCTTCCGTCTTTTCCCTTTGGATATCCTCACAAAAGGCTTTTCTTCAGGCCCCTGCTGACAGAACCTAGTTTGCATCCTCTGGAGCTTTTTCTGTGCTTTGCAGCCTGCAGAAAGGTGCAGACAAATGAGTTGCAGCATTATTTGGCAACAGGTGAATGCAATTCTATGAATTAGAAATGTATAGCCATTTTGACCAAAAATGTCCCATGTGTTGCAGTGTCTCCTTGATATCAAGAGAGCTTTAAATGTGTTGTGTATTTTATGCCTTTCAGGATGTTTCACAACTGAAAATATGGGTAAAAATGTTTAATAATTTGTATTTTTATTACCATCATTCTTTGAGGTCAGACTGAATTCAATAGAAAGGACAAAAATACATCAAAATTCTGTTCCTGAAATACTCACAATCAGATACTATTCAGACTAAGCTCCAATTCACTGCTCATCGGATCTCTATATTGCTAACATACACACATAATTCCTCATAATCAGTCTGCTCTCTTTGGACAATGGCTCTTTTGGGAATGGCTCGATGAAAGAAGACATCCATTTTTGAAAAACAAAACAACAACAACAAAAAAAAAACAGCAGGCAACTGTCAAAGTTGATGAATGTATATAGTGTCAACATGTTTCTTTAGGGCACTGATTATAGAAGACTATTGTCTTCTCCTTGTAGCTAATACTAGTTGAAAGGCTGCCTTTGGGTGATTAAAATGTGTTTTTAAATTTGATTTAATGCTGAGAGACAAGGTTTCAGTCTTCTTTTGTCTTGGTCTTGTATATTGAAAGTGGCTTTCAAACACAATGCTGCATACAAATGTTTGTTTATCAATGCAGCTTGAGGTCTAGTTGCATTATTTGGCACCAGATGGGACAGCTTACATAATGTTCTCATTGTGTAACAGGAAGAATTGATCTGTTAGTTCCTTCAATACAGTCTTGGGGGGGCAATATGTTAGTCTTAAGTTGTATCATAAAGAGAATGGATCAAATGTGCAATTCTGCATGTAAATGTTTAACTTGCATTTTACAAAAGTATAGCACTAGTTCTATCACTTAAATGTTAGTCCTATTATCAGGGGAACTGTTGACAGATGTTGACATTGAGGCTCAGGTGAGCTTTTTCTGTGCAGAGCTAAAGAGAGGAGCCAGCTGACAGCTCAGAGGCCCAGTGCTGTGCTGCTGCAGGGGTCTCTGCCTCATCCCATGACCTATTGTGTTTGATTAGTATCGAGTTACTTTCTGGAAACATGGAACAACATGAGTCTCTGTTGATCTGGAATGACTCCAAAAAAGCAAGCTTTGTTAGGTACAAGGACAAATACTTATAAAGATGCAAATTTATGTTTTGTGCAGTTCTAGGGAAAAGCATTTCATTTTATGATATGGAAATGTTAAGATTTTGTTTTTTTGACTCAGACACCTGAAGAAGAGGCCATACAGACACAGCTGAGAAGATTTGCTTTTATTTAAAGTGTATTTAGCGTACCATATCCTCAAACATCTTCCAATTCATACAAAGAGAACAGAAGAAATTCCATTTACAGTAATCATTTAATGCACATTCATTAGAAACTGGTTCATTTCAATAATTATGCAACAAAATATGATGATGCTCACATTAGTTTTCTTCGTATGCTTCATTTAATCCACAGCAGTACAGTTTCATCAGCCAGTGTAATACTGGTCTGTGGCAGATGTTTCTGGGAAAAACGGAGCATGCTCAGTCAGCCATTCATGGTTAAACACAAGCCACCAAAATGTAAATGCTCACAAACCTACACACTTTCATTAATTTGTTTTTGATGAAGTAAGATTCTGTTATTCATCAGTGACGTAGCTGAGGATGTCAGACATCAAGTGTGATGCAGTTACAGTTCTTATAGCCTTAACTTTGGGACATTAGTTGCCTTCGCCTCTTGCAATGCATGACTGTTGATGTTCAAAGCTGAGAACACCAATAGTATAATATTCAAGCTAAGCATTAACTTTGTGGGGTTGTTTTTTTCTTTGTGTCAAATAGATTATTGAGTGCAACTGAAATACAGATTCCTAAACAACAGGGCTGTAATGACACAACAACTCATGATTCGGTTTGTATCACAATTTTTGATACACGGTTCAATACACCTCACAATAATTTTTTTTTACTTTAAAAAGCATTTTTTTAAACAACATTTACATAATAATTACCTTAATATACCATTTAATAACAAATAATTTGGAACACTGAATAGGTTTCAACAGAACTAATAATGCGAAGAATTGCATCATTGAACAAATGACCAAATATTTCCCTGTTTTCTGTAACAAAATAATACTGTTGAGAAACAAATGGAATTTAACTTGAGTAAAGGATTCTTAACACCATATCTAGTAATTCCCATAATAAGAAGTAAATTAAATAGCTTCCTTTTTATTCTGAGGTAGCAGGCTTGAACATGGGCTTACAATATAGGAAAAGTAGATAAATAATGAAATATATAATATTTCTCACTTTTCTATGACAAAATGATACTCCATTGAGTAAATTAAATGGCTCCTTTTTATTCTGAGGTAGCAGTTGTACTTGTGCTGTAAACCAATAATTAAATTTGAAAACAAAAAACAGCCTCCTTCACCAAATCTGATTAGCTGATTTAAGAGATTTTGAAGTTCTTGCCATGCCCATTGTGTCCACATTGTCTGATGAGGGGCTTGTGATTTGCCAGTTGTCTGATATAATGTGTAATTAATAATTAATTATTTAATAACCGTCCATGGAACTGGACATCCACCCATCAGTGGTGACTGTGATGGAGTCAGAGCTTCTCAATTCTTCCTCTACTCTAGATTTTGATTCTTTCAAGAGTTTCGGAAGCACATTCTAAGTAATGAGAATGGATTTGTATGTTATTACAACGCTCAACAGCCATTAGTAAATTTGGGAACCCTTCGTTCTGGACTACAGAAAGGTGTGTGTACCCAGTGTCATAAACATTCCAATTGTCCTTGTTATTTTTTTGTGCACAGTCCCAATTCATTAGCAACTTTACTCTGAATAAATTCATCAAGTCTTCCCTGTCAATTGAGGAAGTGTTTTGAAATGCTTAAGGCAAATGGTACAGGTCTGGTCCACAACACAGCTCCATCTTAATTCTCAATCAGGTAACCGAAATGTTGCCATACTCCTGAAGTAAATGTACGTGGAGAGTCTATAGTTTCAGTACTACGTGAACTAGCCATTATCATCTGTCTCATTCATGTTGTTCAGTGAGCTAAACTTTTGCAAGCGTCACATGAGTAAAAGGTTGTTACATGACACACAGTTGGAGGATGTTTGCAGGTAGGTGAAAAAAATCAGATAGTTATGTAGTTTAGGATGGCACGTTGGTGCAGTGGTTAGCACCCGTGCCTCACAGCAAGAAGGTTCAAATCCCAATTTCTGTGTGGAGTTTGCATGTTCTCCCCATGTGTGCATGGGTTTTCTCCAGGTACTCCAGTTTCCTCCCACCATCCAAACACATGCACTGATAGGTTAATTGGTTAATCTAAATTGCCCATAGGTGTGAATGTGAGATTGATTGTTTGTCTATATATGTTCAGCCCTGAGATGAACTGGAGACTCATACCCCGCCTTCGCCTATTGTAGCTGGATTAGGCCCGCAGTGACCCTAGTGAGGGTAAAGTGGGTTCAGATGATGAGACAAGATGAGAGTGTTGTGGTTTAGGAGGAGGTATTTTAGAGTGGGCTACTAATATAAAAAAAATAAAAGTAGTTTGTAATGTTTGGGAGCACTAACAGGTCATATCATGTGACTGGATCTGGATTGATGGTTAACTGGGAGTTTCAAAGGGCATGTTGCGATTCTGCCTTCTTGCACTGCGAGACAGGTTCATGTCTACTGAGTATTTCAGTTTCAATACACATCATTACAAGTCTAATGATCAAACATGTTAATTTTAGTTAAAAAAAAATAAATCTCCATTTTGAATGCCAGGGTTTGCCAGAAATTTGTGATGTTAAAATGGATTTATAAGCCAAAATAGGTTGGGAATTACCACCATACCCTCTGTTACAAAATATCTTCTTGTTACAGAGGTTAAAAAAAAAAAACATTGGGATGACCTGCATTCGGATTTTATGGTATCAGTGATGGTTTTTAGAATATGGACAGTGTGATCAAGTAACGTAAGTGAATAAAAGGACACTGCTCCAAACCACAACTGGAAATGGCTGTATTTATATATGTATATAGGTTTATAGTAGGTTATCTATATTGTACTCTAGATAATCTATAAATAGCATGGCATCATCAGTATATGTTATTGAAATCACAAAGCATTTAATTTTTATTGAAATAATGAGCTTCACTTAAAGTTAAAACTGTATAACTGAAAATATATATATATATATATATATATATATATATATGTATATGTATATTGCACTTGTTGTAATTAAAGAGCCCGATTGTTGGGTCAGCCCCTTGAGGAATCAACCAGGGTTGTGTTTGTTACTTTTTCTTTCTTTTTACTTTATTTGACAAAGTCTAGTTGTGGATGAGTTGTGGTCTGGTCGCTGTATTTGTGATTTGTTGTGAAACAAAGATGCAGATTTCTAATTTATTGACATACAGCCATTTATTGCAGAAAAAAAATTAAGCTAATTTAATAATTCCCAGCATCTTATGTACCCTACTGTTTGTGGGATCTTTACACTTAGACAACTCCACATGTTGAACCCATTTAATTGGAGGACACACATACACACAGATTAGGTGAAGGTGGCAGTCTTGGGTAAGTTCCCATGTATTCCAGTATTGAGTTAACATTCATTATTCACATGTCATTAGCTTCCCAATCAGTCACCATACATAATGCAGAAGAGTGCTGCACAAGGTTAGAGAGGCTGAGAGAACACAGTCACACAGGTAGAAACAGAGGGATTGATAGAAACGAAGAGTCACAATTTATAGTAGATTTTAAATAAATATTAACCATGGTTGTGTCAAGATTATTTATTTGCAGTTAAACGTTTAGCTGTAAATGTCAGGAATTGTTGTTAGATGACATTGTTGCAATACAATGATCTTTTAAATTTACACACAATACTTTTTTTTCTGTTTTGGAACAGTATTAGGAAGCAGTGTAGTCCGTATGTATTCCTGAGTCTTTTTTGCATAAGGAAGTAAATATCTTAATGTCCTCTTGGTGTTACTATGTGCTTATTTCAGCAGAGTTTTGAGTTTCTTATCCCATAATGTTCCCTTAATGCACTTAAAAGGGTAATATCAAGCTTCAGGGCCAGCTTACCAACATTTGCCTAGATGGTGATTAACTGCAGTGGATAAGATTTTCACCTCATTCATTTTTTAAGTTTGGTCTGTTTCTTTTATTCATTTGTGGCTATGGTTGAAATTCTGAATATTTCATGATTAAGTGCAAAGATCAATGGCTTGGTTTTGTTGTCATAATTAATAATCATAGTACTGAACACTTTGGTTTTACTGGCCTATGCTTTCTTTCTCTGATTCATTTGGAACAGAATTACTAAGTACTAAAGCATTAACACTGAAGCAGCTGTTTTTGTGTGGATGTGTGTTTCTGGCAGTACCCACTGTTCTGAGGCCGGAGCTAACCTGTGGTAATCTTGTCCCAAAAACTTCTTGTAAGCCCCTTCAACCCCTACTGCCGAGCTCCCCAAATAACCCTCGATCCTTCAGCGTAACTGAGCTCTAAAGCCCCTCATCTAACCTCCATCCGATAAACCTGAAAAGACCAATAGCTGTATTATTACCCTATTATAGGCTTAAGGGTTATTCGCTCATTTGCACCATCAGCTGCTTTAAAAGATGCATAGCTTGCCAACACTTCTGTCTTATAGAAGTTTGCAAACCACTATGTAAGTAGGTTCCATATCATAACTATCTTAGATAAGCTGTGGTAGAGATAGCTTTGGTTGTGATACCAGCAATTCAGGAATTCAATCTGTGAAACAATCGACAATTAAACAGAGGTTGGAGAGAAAGAGGGAGGGATGAAATGAAAGGAAGGGGAAACAATTCATTGCATTGTGTCAGCTGGCTCATGCTTGGACTAGTTTCAGCTGAATAGCAGAAAAGCACAGGCCAACAACAGGCAGAAGGAGGACTAGCCTATTCAATGATCAGACCTTGAAAGACAAGGTGCCTTCAGTGCACAATTTTTTTTTAGCCTTGAAAGCAATATTTGCCTTTTTATTACACACCCACATACGCTGCAATGCTGAAGAAGAAAAAGGATGGGGAAGGCAGTGGTCAGCCCTGTGTGAAAAAGGTAAGATGGAAAGGGAGGAAGGAGGAACTGATCAGTCTGTTTGAGGATATTAATTTCTCAATACAGCCAAAGTGGCTGAACAAAAGCAAATGGCAGGCATTTAAGACACTGGATTCTTGTAAATTAATTGATGGGTAATTGTTTCCTTACTCGTCTTTGTATAATATGGATGATTATCTTATTTCTTTTCATTGGTGGTATTGATGCAGCAGTACCACTTACAAATTACAAGGGGATTATAGAAATTGAGACAAAGGGCAAGAACTACTACACATAAGTGTTGATAATTTCATGCGTTGGTGTGAGACCTCAACTAACGATGACTCAATGTTTTTGATGAGACTACTGTTTTCCCCTGTGTCATTTAATGAGTCTCACATAGTATGATAATGAGTAAATGGATGAATGAAATCACCCGTACAGCTTCTGTGGTATTTGATGTTCATGCACCACCATAAAGGATATATGCTGAATGCCAGAAATGTTTGTATAGTGTCTATAACAAAACTGAGAATATTTGCTTTAGGAAGGATGGTGTACTTATGCAGATTTTTCAACATGCAGAATGATTATGAATGTGCAGTAACTTCATTGGGAATAAAATATTCTCTTTGATTCTTCTTACTGTGTATTCATGAAATTATTTGCACAATTCCATAATGATAACTAGTAAAATGGGAGTGCCACAAGGATATGTATTGGGAGCATCAGCACATGACACATGACAACTACCCTCATCAGTATCAATATCATTATTACTTTTTCTGTCATTACCATGTTTATTATTACTGACTTCCTTCTTTTTCTCAAAGAACTTTACTCTTCTTTGTGGTATTTGTCCAGTATGGTTAATCGAGAGCACACCCTCTGGTGGATTGATTAAGAATAGAGCCTGGGCTGATTATAGGGTCTCACCGACAAGAGCCAATATGTAGCTGATTTATTAGCTTATTTTTGCTCCAAAGATTCTGTCACTCCCTGTTTTTGTGCATGCTTCCGGGATTGTGTACTCCAGACATGTCCAAACTATTCCACAAAGGGCTGGTGTGGCTGCAGGTTTTTGTTCCAACCAATCAAGAGTACACAGTTTGTCACGACCTCTCCTCCAGTGACCTTTCCCCCAGTGCTCTCCAGATCCACCTGGTCCCGCACCGTGCAGCTGCAAGTCGTTGCTGATCTGCAATATTTAAGCAGTGAAGCTTGCAGTTACCGGTGCGGGACCATTGAGTTTGTGACCTCCATAACAGGGACACCATGCCATTTTTCTTGCCACAATAACCTGGACATTTTTCACATCACGGACTCTGGCTGATCTACCACCAGGTTTTGTTTGGTCTTGTTTTGGTTTTGTCTCTGTCTGTGTCATAATTTCGTTCTGTTTATTATTAAATTATTTTTCCCTTCAGTACTGTGCATTGGAGTCCTCTTCATCTCACCCCATCATGACACAGTTTGACCAATTGACTCTCTGAAGACTGAGATCAGTTAATTAATTGAATCCAGTCTGGTGTGCTGGAACAAAAACCTGCAGCCATACTGTTTGGACATGTATGGTGTGCTCCAAATGGTCAAAATGTGGAGTGTGGAACAATGGACACTTGTTGCACACTACATGGACGCTATTTTGTTATGCAGTAGAAGAGGAGGGTCTAACATGTTGATTCAAAAGCGGGGAAAAAAATGGTTGGATGATGATTCTTACATCTCCGTACAGATGTACTTTTTACCTGCATTGTCTTGAATTTATTGTAAACTGGGTAAACGGCCTACATATTTTTTTAATTAGGCTTTTTTTTTTTTTTTTTTTTTTTTTTTTAAATATGGGCTGTATGACAAAGCTAAACAGCGTGACTGTAGTTTCTGGTAAGTGCACTGGAGAGTGTTCCATTTGGAACTACACTAGCTTGAAAATTATGGAGTGCAGAATTCCAAGTGTATGAAAAGGAGGGCACTTCATGGAGTGCATGATGTAGAACACACCCTAGGTGGCGCTCCATGCCCTTTCTCGTTGGCATATGTCCGGTTGGCACCATAGAACAATAATTAAATTAAAACAAGCAGTCTCAAAGGACTTCCCCATCCCATGTAACTGCCTCCCTTTGCGCCCACCTTCCCACACGACCGTTGACAACAGCAAACAGTGAGACGACATCGTACTGTGGGCAAGATGTGATATTCGGGCAAGATGTGATATTCAGCCAGAATCACACATTTTTGTATAAATATGTAGGGGGTGCTATAGAATGACTTATTTGAAATGTGTTTTAAATGCGTGTAGAACTGTGAGACTGACAAGTGACTAAAATTTGAGCCAAGTCAGTGTTCATATGTCCGAACTAAAGCCATTTTAGTTAAATTGAATTTGTAGGGGGCGCTATAGAGCAAAAATGCAATTTCTATTGATAAGTAGGTGTAGGACTGGGAGAGATGTATGAGTTTTTTGTCTGTCCATTTTACTAAGTGTATTTGGTGAAGCTGTAGGGGGTGCTATAGTGCGAAATATTAATTTTTGTATGATAAACGGATGTGGACCCGGAAGATTGACGTCTGAGCCAAATTTCAGCGAAATTGGTGTTTGTACGTCCAAACTACACTAATTTTAATAAAAGTACATTTCTAGGGGTCGCTATAGTACAAAATTAGAATGTCTTTAACTAAATGGATGTAGACCTGGGAGATAGACATCTGTGTCAAATTTCAGCCAAATCGGTGTTTGTAGGCCTGAGCTGAAGCAATTTATTTAGTGGTAATTTTTCCCCAAAAAATTTGAGAACTTTTGATGTTGTAATTGTCAAGATAGTGTTCACTGATTTTGAGCTCACTGGACCCAATGGCCAAGGAGGAGACAGCGATGACTCAGAATTTAAAAAATTTCAATCGAAGATGGCTTCCCATTGGAAGCCAAAATCTCTTAAATCAGCTAATTCCCACAATTTTATCTATTGTGTCTCTTTTTATGTGATGTCTAAAATTTTTGTAATACACCTGGTTAAGGTTTCAAAAAGGTAGTACTATAAACACTTCATAACCTTAGAGTGACTTTGACAATTTCTTGTTCATAATTACCAATTGGTTGCTGCTATAATGATGACCAACCCACACCATTCTATTGCTTTTGCATTGATTATTGTCTTGTTAATGAAATTCCATGTCGTGGCACTGTTGTATATAATATGAGATCTCTCCCTCTCCTCCCTTTCCAATCAGATCCAGTTTGCAGACCAGAAGCAGGAGTTCAACAAGCGACCCTCCAAAATTGGCCGACGTTCTCTGTCTCGTTCCATTTCTCAGTCCTCCACAGACAGCTACAGCTCAGGTGAACCCACATACACACATATTACTACTCATTCTGTTTTGCACACATCTGCACAGTTTCCTTCTATCAGTTCAATTATGTTTCTGGCACCCTTCAGCCCTCGCTCTTATCACACAAACCAATTAGTATGACACAGTTCCAAGAAATTCTTTATGACCTTGACATTTACAAAGTATTCACCTGGAAACATGAGTGGCTGACTAAGTCTCTCTTTGTCTCCTTTGATTGATCAAACTTCGTGTCCAGTTCATTACCCACCTCAGTCCTTGGGTCTGTGGCTTTCATTCTCACACTCTGATACCATGGTTCATGGGAAACTGGGATCAGTTTTAGAGGATTAGTAGCTAGGGTCTACTAGAGGTGCAAAGACAGAAAATGAGAATAAGGAAAGTAACGAGTGTTATTGAACCATCAATTCCTAATCCCTATGACAGAATGTAAAAAAAAAAATAAAAAAAATACACACTATCCACACTGGGGAAAAAAATCTGAATCTTATCAAGTATATTTTTCTCCTTCTTAGTAAAAATATCTCATCACACTTAAAATGCGACATAATCACCTAAAGAGTAACTTTTCAATGAGATATAACTTATTTTTAGACAAAAGATCGTAAAAATTTCAAGCAATCTTAGGAAGATAGTTTTCACTTCTTCCATTGGCATATTTTTTTTTTTGCTTAATTAAAAGCACAATATCTTGTATTAATTTTTTTAAATTATATTTAGAGTGACAGTTTTTGTAGTACATTTATGAATTCAGAAATTCATCTATACTCTAAAACATTGTACATATATTAATTTCAAGTTGAACACATGGATTTGTAATATTTGTAACTTTAATTCACAGTACTGTTTGAGGGTGACCACAGCTACAGTCATTGAGATCTATTATGTCAATGAATCATATAATATAAGCAAATGGTTTATTTCCTCACAGAAGGGAAAAAACGTGGTGTTCAAGCTGCTTAAAAATGTCAAATGTCTTTAAAAAAACTTGAATATGACATAATTATCACCCCTAGATGGAGTGTGTCAGCTGAGCAGGTAGACCTTTCTGTCCCAGGATGCAAGCATGTTGAGGCTGAATGTTTCCTGACTCATCATGAGAATGCCTTTTGAGATGTATCTTGATTGTGTTCAAACTTTACATTACAGTTTATCCACAAGTGACTAGATTTGCAAGGACACATTTTAATGCAGAATCTGAACAGGGTCACACATTTACAGCAAATGTGATTATTATCAAGTAAGGTAAAGTTAGCATTGCAGTTATTAATCTAATACTGTTGCAGATCTGAGGTGATGAAGATTAAAAGGGCATTTTTTAAGGAATCTGCTAAAACATGTTTCTATAGCAACCATAGAGCTGCACCAGAGGGATGCTCAATAAATCCTCTGTCTTGGCTCAGTTGATTATGAAGTCCTTCCGCTGTAACAGCTAAGCTCATCTGTGATATAAGGCAACGAGCCGAGAAGCATTCTGACATACCAAGTTCTAAAGAACTGGCAAAAGCAATAATAAGAGCTCATACTTTGGTTGAATAATCAGGCTTTCTTCTCCTCAGGTTTTTCCTCTCGACCATCTGCTTTTCCTCTTCTCATCCTCTACAGCAGAGATTTATGTCATTTTAATATTGTTTTATATATTATAAGCTTATCTCAAATTGCGAGTATCAGAGGTTCCTGTGTGTCAGGGTCATTCAATGGGTACAAGCATTTACTGACACCATTAATGTGATGAATTAATCCATGGGAGTTTGGATGAAATTACAACCTGTGGCAGAATATGATGGATAAACAGATGGATGACAGATGGAATGGCCTTCAAATGTAGCTGAAAAAATTATGCTCAAGTTAAGTACAAAAACCATTAGCATCGTCAGTCAGCACGGCCCAAAGTAATCAGTCCAAAGATTTTAAATGTACAATTAAAAAAATCAAAGTGTGAAACAACCAGGTCTTTGTTTTTATGAGCATTTCATGTAAAGTGTTAAGATCAAAGTGTTAAGAGTTAAGATCAAACATGTTTTTTTTCATTCTCTTAATTTAAAATCTTCCTACCTTTATTACCTTACTACTACTACTATTATACCTACTTTAACTAACTCAGCCTTCAACTTACCAAGAACCTTCTGCCACATCAAGACAAACCATTATTTTTCTCTGAATACTATTTTTTGGTTATTTGTGGAAGCTACTGTTTGATCTAGTCCTGTTAGTATTAGTTATTTTCAGATACTTGAGCAGTCCTATGATCTCCCCTTTTGAACCCTTTGTTTTGACATCTTTTTCCCTCTTCTTCCTCTTCATGAACTCCTTGTCTTCTCCCATAATTCCTTCAGCAGGGTGATTCTTATTTCTCGTTTGGTTCTCACAGTGCAGGAGAATTCAACTCATACTAGAACTGCCTTAACTAAGAATGCCATGTTTTTCATAAAAATAAAAAAATAAAAATCTAACCTGATGGACACATACAGGTTAAGTTGGTATATGTTCTTGGATTATTGCAAATAGAGGATTTTGAAAAAAAGATTTACACAGTAGACTCATCTATTATTCCCTTAGGTGTTTATGTACATGTCCATTACTGGCCCAGAACAGCATGTTCTTTAGTGCACTCCTGGCAAATTACCTTTTTTATGGCGCAAGTCAATGGTCATTTAGAACAGGTGGGTGGAGCGATATCGGTCATTATGAACCTGCTCTACAAGTGCAGGAACTCACTTGCTTAGTGACTCACCTTGTAGAACAGGAACCACACAGTTTATGCTGAGTGACGTGCTCTTTTTTTATTAGGGTGTATTAAAAAGCGTTAAATTAAGAATGCAAATTTATTTTATTTTTTCCTTTTGGATAATGAGGTGTTCCATTTTGATCAATAAAAAATTCTTACTAGTAAAGTTCGTCGTACGTTCATTGTTCACATCTAGATTTAAAACTAATGTGTGCTCTTTATACAGCTCTGGTGAGCTTGATGTCTACGTCATTAAACATTTGAAATATTCTACGTATGCACACAGCTGACTTAGCGTCAGCCACTCAGGTACTTCCAACTTCAACTGAACTTATCCTGCCAGTTTAAAACACTAATCAGACAACACATCATGAGGAAGAGCAAGTTTGCGGAGAGTTGGCTTGAAGACCCAACCTACTGCTCAGTATGTCGGAAAACCATTAATATAGATTGGATGGGGTCTAACATGCTAAGATCACGTGCAGTCCACCAAAGTGGAATACGCAGTTGGCAAGAATTGGTGCAAATAGACAAAACTATCGAGGACAAGGCTATGCAGTTGAAGCACTTTCTGTGATTCTTTCTGTCTCTCTCTTTCTTTATTAGTTGTTTATTCATTCTTTCAAAGTTAAAATACATTTATTTATGACATTATGACAGATTGAATACGTGAAATTTGATATGTTTACTCATAAAATGAAATAAATGTGTCATATTTTCTCTAAATCTATTCATGTCTGTTAGTAGCCATCACCTAATGATCGCTAGTCGATCTTCATTTGGTTGCAAATTTGAATCCCATTCCATGGCTTAAGTGCCCTTTTAGCAAGGCATCCCACCTCACATTGCGCCAGTTACTCTACAGGTACTGTAACTAATACCCTGTAGCTAAACATCTAGCTCTCTTTGGAAAATGGTAAGTGTAATGTAATGATGGGTATCATAAAAGGTTTTTGATTAACACTTGCAACTCAGTGTCATGATGGTTGTAAAAAAAAATATGAAGGTAGTAAATTTAACTTAAATATTGGCTTATATATCCTGTTTTATACACAAACTCTAATTTTAAAGTACATTTGTACTGTTATATGTTCTGCTTATTTTAGTAAGACACAAGACCAGAGATGGGTGGGAGGACAGAGGGGATATGTCTCCTTCAGAGTCAGATTGACCTTGACCCCCCCCCCCAACTTAGATTGTGAAAAAAGTAAACTTTTTGATGATTATAGCATAACATTTTGTGTTTGAGTCGTCACTATGGTTACACATTGTTTGAGCATGAGACACATGTATTTCAAGGACTTCACACTTACTCGCCACACATGCCATTTCTCCCTGATCAGGACCAATCCTCCCTACATGCAGAACATGCACAGTGCATCGGGCCCCGTGACCTAGGGGGGAACTCACTCTGCAAATGCATAGCAAAGAATAAATGCTCACACTGCCGTGAAGCATAACATTTGCGTAGTGAATTCGTAGTATCAGCTCAGCCTGAAGCAGCTGCAGACAGCAGCTCTGTGTCGTCCTGCAGGTCCAGGAGCCTCAACCCGGTACCAGTTCAGCCGGTTCTTCTTTTCTGTTCCCTACTTTCTATTTGTCCTTCTCATTCTCATGTTTTGAGAGAATGATGTGTTCTGTGCTTTCACTCCTTAGATCAGGAAGGTCGAGATCCGGTCCTCCAGGGCACTATCCTGCATCTTTTACATAACAGGGGTCAAACGTGGCCTGGGGCCCAAACCTGGCCCACCAAAGCGTCTAGTCTGGCCCATGCTGAGTTTGTGAAGTGCAAAAATTTAAAGTAAATACATTAACAATCTGGGAATTGTAGGTTAATTCAATCCAAAGTGGGTCAGACCTGTAAAATACTGTCATGATATATAGATAATGAAAACCACTAATTTTCCTCTTTTAATGTAAAAAAAACATTATAATTAAATAAAAATGTTTACAAACTAGACTTTTACAAAAATGTGAATAACTAAAGTATCTGGAATATTCTGTCTGTTACTAAATGTGTGAATAATAGTGCTCAGTAACTTCAAATATACATTTATAACATTTGTGCAATGCAAAGTTACTGTATATCTGCAAACATGCTCCTCTTCCCTGCCATTTCATATTTGTACTTTATATTCTGCTGTTGTAACTACAAAATTTCCCCAAAGGTGGGATGAATAAAGTCTGCTATTCTATTCTATTTTATTTTATTCTATTCTATTACTAGTTCCACTGTCAGCTGTTAGATGTAGTGTACATGCTAGAGATGCGCGGATGATTTATATTTTCATCTACAACCGCTTCTTAAGATCTTTATCTGCCCTCTATCTATTTGCATGAACGATTTTCCCCATTTTCAGAACCGAACCTGCCCGCCATCTGCGAGATAATTCCAAAATTATCTCCACCCACTGCACAACGTGAACACGAGTGGGTAAAACCTTATCTTTTAAAATGTTTATCATTTTATAGATGCTGGCATATTACATCTGGCCCGGAGACAACGGTTGAAAAATAGGAAGAAACTTGCTGGTGGTGCTTGGGGATGCTTTCAGTTTAGTCCAGCTATAATGAACCGTGCTAAACGTGCCTGTCTCATGACTTTTAAATACATAAACCGTTTCACATGTTTTGCAGATAACACATCCTGCACTTGTGTTGTCTACATTTACCACCTCCAGAAACCATTCCCAGACTGTACCCCCCCCCTTCATATTTCACCTTAGTTTTAAATTCGCCTGCTTTTCATTTCTCATGCACTGACTTTGCTGCCGCTGCCATCTGTGTTCTGTCTTGTCTAAACTAAGCAGCCGGTAAATGACCAGATCAACAAGTTACTGCCTGATTAAAACGTATTTTAATGTCATTTTCATTTGTTTGTTTACCTTTGGAATAATACCCACTTTATCCTCACTAGGGTCGCGGGGGTCACTAATCCAGCTACAATGGGTGAAGGCGGGGTACACCCTGTTTGAGTCTCCAGTTCATCTCAGGGCTGAACATATATAGACAATCTATCACTCTCATATTCACACCTATGGCCAACTTAGATTAACCAATTAACCTATCAGTGCATGTGTTTGGATGGTGGGAGGAAACTAGTGTACCCGGAGAAAACCCACACAGACACATGCAGAACATGTAAACTCCACACAGAAAGGTCTGGTGTGGGAATTGAACCAGGGTCCTTCTTGCTGTGAGGCACGAGTGCTAACCACTGCACCACCATGCTGTTCAATATGCAAAATGTTTATTATATTTTTATTTGAGTGCTTCAACCGCAACCCACCCGTATTTAATTAAAATATTAATTTTCGTCGTGTCATCCACCCAATCTGCGGTTGATTCACACTGACCGCGGGTGTGCGGTTCAACCACACACCTCTAGTATATTCATAAATGATAAATTCAGAATTTCCAGGTTGTTCATATTTCTTCACATTATGTTCAAATACAGATCTTAGATGTAAACATTTTCTTCATGGATTTTTACTTTTTTCACTCAAAATCATTTTTATTCTGTTATTCAATTATTCTACTGGTCTGGCCTATTTCATATCATATTAGACGGAACTAAAATGAGTTAGACAGCCCTGTCAAAGTCATTGGATGGATCCCATTGCCAACTTACCCGATTCAAATGATCAACCTTTTACCAAACTCTGCAAAACCTAATAGTGATCTTCAGCTGATGGAGGAGGAAAACGTCTAAAACATTTAAGATCATGTCCACCAGGACTGGACCCTCCTGCCTAAGTTGATCTTTTTCCACTATTTTCCTCCTCACATCTTTTTATCCTCTGTCTTTAACAGGGTCTCTGCTGATCTTTAAAACGTGTTATTTACAATATGTGGTTTTTAAGGTCTTAAAAAGCATTATATTTTGCTATTTTTTAAGTACAGCATTACATTTCACATAGGAGCTATTCAATTTCATATGGGTAGCCCACAGTTAATGAAATTAACGGTTAATGAAAAACATATGTCTGGATTTTTCTGCACTAGTTATTTATTTAGCTAGCATAGTTTGTTTTCAAGATACTGAAAAAGTAGATGTTTGCGCTATCATAGAGCCGTTGTGTGTCTAATAGAACAGGAATCACAGTGCAGGGGCCAGTGTGTCCTTTTAGCCAGCATTTACATCATTGAGTAGAAGTGGTTGGAACAGGCATGAACCCAGATGGGGAAGTGCAAGTTCAGTGATAAGTGTGTTTGAGGACCCGAAATACAACAGTTGGTTATCAAAAACAATGTGGAAATATGAAGGCCTATGTAAAGTATGTGGTAAAGATATGACGTTAGGAACAATGGGCTGTAAAGGCCTTGATGCTTACATGAAAGGGGAAACGCATACACACTATGCTGCTGGTCAGGCAACAACGGTCTCCATGCCAATGTTCACTGCAATGCTCACAAATGCAAGTGCAATGCCAGCTTTGCCTTTAGTGTTTCTGGGTCCCAGCACAGGTGCTTTAGCTACATTCGTCCCAACCGCTATGCTAAAGGCAGAAATACTGTGGGTTCTGCAGACGATATGCCTTTTTTTACTGTACTGTTCTGCTGTAGTGGTCTTATTTTTTATACTCAAAGGTCTTAAAATGGTCTAAAAAGCATTATATTTGCTTGTCAGAAATGTTCAGAGACCCTGTTTAATCATCCAAGCCCTATAGTGGCTAATGCTAACCCTTGCCCAGTAGTGCACTGTACAACTGTACTGAGTTACCAAACCATAAAATCTAATTTCTTAACCAATCGGAAAACAGAATTTCTTGTCACCAGCTAGGTAATGTCTGAAACGGGCAGTGTTGCCAACTTTTCCCGATAAGACAAAGGGGTGAATTTAATACCTCACAGCAATAATCTGAACCATATTACAATCTCTGCCTCTGTCTCCCTCTCTCTTTTTATCTATACATATATATATATATATATATATATATATATATATATATATTGCACTCAGGATGGCACAGTGTAATTTCGTTGCATCTACTGTATGCAATGACAAATAAAGTCTATTCTATTCTATGACAGCTTTGCTCCCCCCACCCAGTTCAAAAATGCTATCTGTGCCCTTGGTAAGACACCAGATTTGCTTTGGGGAAGACAGCATTAATTAAACTCAGTCCTGTGCAGAATCAAAAGTCAAACTGAGGGGGTTAGAGAAGTGCACACATTACTGAAGAACTGAAGAAACCCAAAACATATTGCTTTTGTTCAGCATTTTTAAACCAGATTTGGGACTCATTCATTAATATATTGATTTATTTATTCATGTGACATGCTGACATCCCAGTGATACATGTGTGTTTGTGTGTGCAGCAGCGTCATACACAGACAGCTCTGATGATGAGACATCTCCTCGTGACAAACAGCAAAAGAACTCCAAAGGCAATGGAGACTTCTGCATCAAAAACATCAAACAGGCAGACTTTGGACGCAGAGAGATCGAGATTGCAGAGCAAGGTTTGATTGTTTTTAATGAACATTTTACCCTTGGATTTAAGGAAACTTTTAAACCCCTTCCAAAGGGAAACCAAAGAGCTAAAGTTTAGGATAGAACTCAAGCCAAGATGATGTCTTCAGTGAGAATGTTAAGTTCACAAAGTGCATGTTGCATAGATATGTGTGGCCTGTATTTGGTGCCAATATGTTCACTTCCTTCCTCTTCTACATACTGCTGGGTGGACATGTGTATCTTGTTACTGCAAGTTAAAGTATGCAATAAAACATACAAATGTATTATTTACATCATTACCTAATCAGTTCACAGAACAGACACTGAGCCTCAGCTGAACCCTGCAGGCCATTTTTTCGCTCACACAAACACTATTATCTCTTTAGCACCAGTAACTCCCACAGCTGGATGAGTCTATGGATTACTGATGAAGTAAGATTAAGTAGATTAAATTATAGGACATCCTTTACCACCCTGTGAAGCTCCACCTGTACTCTTTTCAGAGATGCCAGCTCTGATGGCTCTGAGGAAGCGCGCTCAGGGTGAAAAACCCCTCGCTGGTGCCAAGGTTGTGGGATGCACCCACATTACTGCCCAGACTGCTGTGAGTATAGATGCACATACAAACATATTAGTATTAGCATAATAGTATTACACAGCTTCAGTAGGAGTAAACAGATTAACTGGAGTAAGTTTTTCGCTCTCACCTCAGGTGCTGATGGAGACTCTGTCAGCTTTAGGGGCTCAGTGTAGATGGGCAGCCTGCAACATTTACTCCACCCAGAATGAAGTGGCGGCTGCCCTGGCAGAAGGAGGTAAGGCTCTGTTTGTGTGTATGCACAGGAGTTTCTTTTCTGAAAATAAATAAAATACTCAAATGCTCGCTTTCTTTCATATCATTTTCAATCCCTGTCACTATTTTCCCAGTTTCTCTCCCCATATCTACTTATGTAAAATTCCTCTTGTCTTTTTTAGGTTTCAGTGTATTTGCATGGAAGGGTGAGTCAGAGGATGACTTTTGGTGGTGCATCGATCGCTGTGTCAACGTGGAAGGCTGGCAGCCCAACATGGTAGCACACCCACACTTCTAATAAAGCGTACTTGATCATGAACAAATATCTGTTATTCAATCCTATAGTCACTGTAGAGAACAGCTAAATCTTACCAATTAAATATATTTTGTTATGAAGATTTATTGCTTGCCACTGTGGGTAGTATTCTTAGGCATCAATCAGTTGTCAGTTTTGAAAAGGATCCTGTTACCTTTACAGGTACTGGTTGTGATAAAGCATTTGGTCAGGCATTTTAGTGTTATTATGGAAAGTATAACATATTTTTTAGAGAAACAAATCATAATTGTATTTATTAGTCTTTCACTACAGAAAAAGATTAATTTATATTGTATATCATTATTATATTAAATTACATGTTAAAAGTCTAGTTCTCTTTTTCAGCCTCTAATAATTTACTCATATTCCTGACACGCATTTTTCTCCTTTCAGATCTTGGATGATGGTGGTGATCTCACTCACTGGATCTATAAGAAATACCCCAACATGTTCAAGAAAATCAAGGGTATTGTAGAAGAGAGTGTTACTGGAGTACACCGGTAAGATCTCTACCCAGATGCATTCATATCCTTGTATTCCTCCAAAAAAAATAAAAGTGACTTATATTATTACAGTGCTTAGCACATAGAACCAACTGCCTTTATTTTACAGTAAATTAACAAATTCCTTTCTAGAAATACTTATGTCAAGGTTTCAGTGTGGCAACAGCTCCATCTAGTGGTGACAAAGTTTTTAATATCACAGCTCACCATTTGTTCATAGAACTGATAGTAAATAAACTATTGCAAGTTAGTTAATAAGAACATTAGTTTCTTCATCAAATGATGATAAGCACTCACCCCTTCCTTTTAAAAAAATTGCTAACGATGTACTGACATAGGTTTTGAATTGCTGCCTAGTGTGTGTTTTATTCTTCAAGATGTCTTAGGTTTTCATCCTCCTTTGGAATTTGTGTGTAGGTTGTACCAGCTGTCAAAGGCAGGGAAGCTCTGTGTTCCAGCCATGAACGTCAATGACTCAGTGACGAAGCAAAAGTTTGATAACCTCTATTGCTGCAGGGAGTCCATCCTAGATGGGTATGAAGCACTCACTCGGGATTGCAAAACACACCCTTTGTTGTTTATTTTTTTGGAGGAGTGGGTACACTTAGAGTTGCAGGGCAATTACAACCACCTCCTCACTTTTGTTAACATTTTGAATAGATATTAGGCTGACACGTACACTGCCAGTGAAAGAATTCTACTTTTATTTTTAGCCTGAAGAGGACCACCGATGTCATGTTTGGAGGCAAACAAGTGGTGGTGTGTGGATATGGAGAGGTAGGCTGAATACACTCTGCTTCCCTAACCGAGAAATCAAAGTGGAAGAGTTTGATCATCTTTCTAAATCTTTCATAGTACAATCAAGTTATAATAAAAGTACATTTCAACCAAAAAAAAAGAAAATGTATAAGAAAACTTTTTCTTTCACATCAACTAACAAACTGTTCACGTGGTACTATTGGGTGTTTCCTTATGCCTGTTCTTTCTCTGTCGTTAGGTGGGAAAAGGCTGCTGTGCTGCACTTAAAGCAATGGGATCCATCGTATATGTCACAGAGATTGATCCAATCTGTGCCTTGCAGGCCTGGTAAGACATAACCCGTATATTTAACTCATGGTGTTATATACTAACCTCAAACACAATTAATTTCACGTGCTATATCGTCTCTTTATAATGAAAAGCATGGATGGCTTCCGGCTGGTGAAGCTTACAGAAGTCATGAGACAAGTGGACATTGTCATCACCTGCACAGGTTGGCTCAGCCTCTTGTATTCATTTCTGGTTGTTTACATTGAAAAAAAAAAATCTGCACTTAATTCTGCATTATAAACACTGTGTTACTAACTCCAGGGATTAGTCCTGTTGGCTTTTTTGTTGGGAAATAATCCATAAATGTAGTGCATAAATAAAGGTCATTGGACATTAAGAATTGACCTGCATTCTCCCTGTTGAAAGGATTTACAATAGAACATCCAGTAATGACTTTACTGGATTTACGTCTGTTTGTGTGTGAAGGTTAACGTAACAGATATTTCAGACTTTGTCACCCATGTGTAACAGTTACTTATCACCTTCTACACAGTGAAAGAGTCCTGAATACTTAACTGAAGCAGGAAGTTGGTTGTACTTTTTAATAATTACTGATTGTTGTTGGTGCCAGTTAAGGAGTAAACATAAGCCAATACTAAAGTCATTATATTTGTTGGATATAAAGTTGTGGAAAGTGGTGAAAGTCTTGATGTTTCTCATTTTATTTTATTAAGTCAACTAATTAAAACTTGTACAGTAGACTTGAAAAAGCTTGTTTGATTCTTTGTAAATTAATTACTAGTACAATTGTAATGAAAGAAGCTTAGAGAATATTTGTAGTAGACCAAAATGTAAAAATACTTGGGTGTCTTTTTTTTTTTTAATCCTTTACTATTGACGTTTTCTCTTTGTGCATTCATCATTTTTCTTCTTCAACTCTTCTCTCCTTCTTTCAGGTAATAAGAATGTGGTGGTGAGAGAAAACCTGGACCGCATGAAGAATGGCTGCATTGTCTGCAATATGGGACACTCCAACACTGAGATTGATGTGGTCAGTTACCAATGAGCACACACTTTCAATCCCTTTATTTTGTTTTTCACATATATGATGAAAGGCCTGAATATGCTAACAAAGTGATATTGTACTTCCACAAATGATTACATCTGTTATGTCTGAACTTGGAAATGATTGACCAGGGTTGTCATGTTGACTGACTTATGTTTTTGTTTTATTTTATTTTTCTCTCTTTATTTCTAGAAGTTGGTTTAAACAAAAACGGAAGAACTAGGTTGTTAGAAAGAATGCATTGTTTGGACAAACAGCATAATTCTTTACACTTAATGGCTCACAACTTTTACTTGCAGATTATTGTAATGTGCCATTTTTCTCAAAGGTTCCTCGTCCAATTCTTTCTGCTGTTGTATTGTGTAGGTCAGGGGTCTCAAACATGTAAAACAAGTAAAATAATAGCATGACAACTTACAAAAATAATGACTTCATATTTTCTCCTCAGTTTGATGTGGAAAAAATATTACATTATACCTATAAATAATGACAACTTAAAATTTTTGTCTTTGTTTTAGTGTGGGGAAAAAGCCCCATTAAATTTTGAAAATATTTACAGTTACAAACTATCCTGTAACAATAAAATTAATATCCTGAACAAATATGAACAACCTGAAATATCTAAAGAAAGGTAAACACAGTTTAAAAAAATATTCTATATTTAGTGTCTTTGTAGATCTGATCCATAATGCACATGTATAAATGATAAATTGAGGCATAATATTGTTAAAATTACACTTAGTTTTTCCAGGTATACATATATATATATATATATATATATATATATATATATATATATATATATATATATATATATATATATATATATATATATATATATATATATATATATATATATATATATATACACATATATATACGAATTCACTTCCTCACCTTACAGTCTAGTGGTGATGGTGTGCCTTCTAGTTCAGTGTCCACTATAGTGTGGGGGGAAGGGGGGGCATTAAAACAAATATGCACATTTGAAGTTGTCATTATTTATATGTTATTGTGCTATTATTTTACCCAATGGAGTTCAAATCAGGGTGAATGTAGCCAATGAAAGGAAATGAGTTTGCGCCTCCTGACCATAGACATTTTCCCAATGGAAAACTCACTCAGCTTCACTTCCTGCCCCCCGTCTGAAAATTGTGCGCTGACTATATAACAGTGTGACGTCATGTGAAATCACCCTATTGTTTAGAGGGCAAAATTAAACATAGAAATATTTCCAGTCATTAAAAAGGAGGTTTTGTCCATCCTGACCATGTTGTTTTGTTTTTTTAAAAGCCTCTTGTGGTGAGAACAGTTATAGGGTAAAAATAAATGAAACGCAGATTAAGGACAATCAGTCATCAGGACCAAAGGAATAATGATTGTGATCCTCTGATTGCAATATAAGAATGTAGAAATACTAAAGTATAGACAATAAAATTATTCACAAGGATGAGTACAAGAAGGATATAGTTCAGACAGAGAGGAAGTGAATCCACTTATCAAGTCTGAGTTAACTCTCTCACCTTATTGGATGAGCAAGAGTATAAAATATGAAACGGAACTCAGAGGACGATGGAATAAAAATACACTAAAAACAAATGATTGGTTCTAAAAGTGTTCTGCTTCTCCTGTAGGCAAGCCTGCGGACACCTGAACTAACCTGGGAGAGAGTGCGTTCACAGGTGGACCACGTCATCTGGCCCGATGGCAAAAGGATAGTCCTGCTGGCTGAGGTAGATGTATGCAAAGATTAGGCACAGGACCATAGATGATGTAGATGAATGGATGAGTGCAAGTTATTATTGGAAGAAAAGCAACAAAACGGACTTCCAACATGGCCATTTGTCATTCTGTTTTGGATTATTCATATTTTTAGTTTGTTTTTTCAACACCAGATGTTGTTTATTTTTTATGTTATATTTTGCTGGGGAAATTATGTTTTGGTCATAATTAATGGTGTATCCATAGAAAAACTTTCTTGTTTCCACACAAGTAAAACCTAGTAGTGTTTTCAAGGGCATTTGTGACAAATGTTGGTTAGCCATTTTTGTGACAAAGACCCCAATAATTGTTTCTCAAATTTGTAGGATGTGTGTTTGAGAAGCATGACAGAATGAGATCAGTGTGACAGACAGATAACCTGTTAGTATAATGTGTCTGCTGTTTGATCCTCTATCTTCACCTCTCTTGCCTCTGTATCTCACATTGTTCCAAAATAGAGTTCTGTTCCAAAAATGTCATTTATTTAAAGTTAAGAACATCATCTGCACAATGCACATCACCATATCTTTATTACAGAGTATGGCATTTGTATAACTATGTCTTACTTTCTTGCTAAAAAGTTCTATTCATGAGTAGCTATATTAGTTGTACCTCATTTGTATTTTTATACAAACACATTTCTTAGATCCAGTCATGGATCTTCTGTTCAAATTCATAGCCTGTATTTGACTAACCCTTAAAGCACTGGATTGTGAAGACAATGTTTTGACAGGTGAGCTGGTATCTACCACAGAAGTACAGAGGGGCAAAAAAATACAGTGCAATTTATAAATTAAGTGAAGAGCGGGAGTTCTGGAACAAATGAAACTGTACGGTTTAATAAGTCATAGGATTTGTGTGATCTTCAGAGTGTACTTGACATGAAAACTTTATTAGCGATTTAATTTTGACTTTAATCACGGATAATCAAAAATACAGCCTTTCTTTGTACCCACCTCATAGCTATAGTGTGTTTTACTTTTACATACTGTCATTTTTTGCAATACTTGGAATTTCACAAACTTACAACAACTGACAACAGCAGCAGTGAAAACAAAACATGGTGTCGCTAAACATGTTTTATTACAATAAGTCTTAAAAAGGGAGATGGACTAAAATGCTGCATGTGATGTATACTTTTTTTTTTAAATTACTAAAATAATTGGCAAATTATAAGATTGGGATTTGCCCGTTAAATGACCTTTGACAGCAATGCAGTAAACGTTGACGTAAAATCCTTCTGCACTCCCTCTTAAGGGTCGTCTGCTGAACCTCAGCTGTTCCACAGTGCCCACGTTTGTGCTGTCCATCACAGCCACTACCCAGGTAAGAGTGGATCAGTTTCAGTCAGATTTATACCAATGCTTTTGACTGCATCCCAGTTTTACACATTTTAACAACTTTGTCAATCTGCCCAGGCACTGGCTCTGATAGAGTTGTACAATGCACCAGAGGGACGCTACAAACAGGATGTTTACCTGCTGCCCAAGAAGATGGGTAAGACTTACTTGATCAGAGCATGTTTTTGGAATGAATATTGGCTCAAAAGAACCTATTACAAGAACAATTACAAAAATAGAAAAAAGGAAAGTTGGGCAACAAAATAAAACATGCCAATGAGATAAACAATAACATTGTCTGGTACTTAAATAGGAAGTCATAACAGGGAGCTAGTTTTGCCCCACAAGAAACCTGCAGGCACACAGTACTTATTTCTCTAGACAACACAGTCTCTGCTCTGTCCAGAGTCGTTGCGCAAAGTAGCGAATAATTCATGGTGGAATGACTCCTGTGTGTCTGTGCACATATGCAAGTGCACACAGCCCACAGCATGTCTGCACCACAGCAACCTGTCACAGTTTGGGTGGGTGAAAGAAGCACAACATGCATGGTAAAGACAACCAACAGCCCAATGTAGGTCACTCTGTCAGCGCTGCTAAGAGAGAGTGCACATGGACAGTGAGCTGATGGAGATGGAAGGAAACAAATGAAAGGAAGAAAGCAAAGATGGAAAAGAAGAGACTGCACTAAAGAAAGAACAACAGATACATTCAAGAGCCTTTCTGCTAATTTTCTTCCTTTTCACATTTGAATCATTAAACAGCTGCAGTCGTCTGATGAATATTAACAACTCCGTCCTTTTTTCCTCTAGATGAATACGTAGCCAGCCTCCATCTCCCTACATTCGATGCACATCTTACAGAGCTGAGTGATGAGCAGGCCAAGTATCTGGGCTTGAACAAGAACGGGCCCTTCAAGCCAAACTACTATAGGTATATGAGAAGCTTTAAAGCTCTTCATTGTTCAGTTCAGTTGGCTTTTAACAGTTGACCTGATCTGTGTGTCACTTTAAGGTATTAAACGGTGTTGGTGTTGGACTGAAAATCCCCCACTACTTCATGAATCGCACACAGACTTGTAAGGCGGAGGAAGAGGACGATGAGAGCAACGGATGGAAGGACGGACAGAAAAGTCAACACTTCTGCTTTATATTGTAGGGAGGGGGAGGAACTCCAACTGAGCCCGACGGGGAAAAGAAGGCAGAGGGTTGTGGCTTTCCCTGCGCTTATGGCAGTTATTTTATTTATTCAAGCTTGACAACAACTAAAATCACATTAACTCTAACTTTATGGAGCTGCTCCTGCCATTCACCATTCGGTAGCTCTGTTAAAAAAACATCTTCTGGAAGATGATTTGTCTCTTTCTTCTTGTCATTTTACCACCATTATCTCTCTCTCTCTTTATGCGCTCATTTTTGTGAAGTTCTACATAAATCCTTGTTTCCTCATTGCCAGATCTTTTATTGTTTAAATATATTATTGACGCTAAACAGATATACTATATTTACTATATAGAGAAAAACTTGATTTAAAAATCTGTGCGAATGAAGATGAACTCTGAAGATTTAGTGACAGACACATTTTCCATTTTTTTTCCTTTTTTTTTTTTTTTTTTCTTTTCTACCTGTGATTGTTTTTGTTTTTCTCCTGTGTAATATTTGTGAGGGTGGGGTTGGACATAGTGGGTGGGGTTAGGCGGGATCTCAGGGTCCAATCATATCATTACTTTTATTTGATTATTTCATTGAGATTTACAGTTTGTGTTTTTAAAACTTTTTTTTTTATATGTTCTATCCCTTCATATCAGGCTGTAGCTTGTCAGCTTCTAATTTTAATGTGACTGCACCATGACTGGTCTTTCCTGCCTGTCACTCAAAGTGAAACTATCTCCTTGGCTGTTTTTTCTCGTCTCTTAGCTGCTCACATGATGCCAGTGTTGAAGTAATGCAAAGTATTTCAATCTAGTAAGAACCTTTCTTTTCGTCTTTTCCTTTTATCAGCTATTACTGTACTGTATTAGAAGCATTGCAGGTTGTCAGATCACTACAAGGGGTATACTGTATATCTAGATATGTATATAAAACACAGATTTTTCTATCTTTCTCTCTTCTGCACCACCTTATATAATTACTTTTAGGAAAAATCATCTGTTATAAAGATAAGAAAGTGAGTGTCTAAATTACCTAATACTACATGTACTAAAACACTCATTTTGAATACTGTGACAATATTTACCGAGAAACCAAATGTGCAGAAAGTTGCTGTAAGCCTGGTACTTAAGTTAAATTCTTCTGTCAGGTCCTCTTTCAGCATGGTGCTGTTAAATCCTATACTATCACATACCATAAGTCTTTGGTAATCTTTTGTAATAGTCAAGGAGTTCAATTACACCATGATTTGTTTTTCTCCATCCATCTAAACTTAACTATTGTCTCATAAGATTTTTTATAAGATGTCCTGTCAATGAGGCATACTAGTCTTGGTTTATTTTAGTTTCTTTACTTTCCCCACCTGAAAGTTTTCATTGTTTCAGGATAATGAGCTGAACAGTTGTCATCCTCAGCTGCCTGTCCCCAGTAGACCTTACTATGGAAAGTCTCGACAGTCATTTCCACTAACAGCCACAGCATTGTGTTGCTACTGGCTCCACACCTGAACCAATCAGATTCACTGCTCACCTGCTGTTTGACATTGCCGGCTCTGTAACTCAACTCTGACAGAGTGGGGCCACAAATGTAATAGATAAGTGCTGCAGCTCTCACTTTCCTTATCTGAAAATCGAGCTTAAAAAGATGTGATGAACACATCATTATTTAAGCACAAGCATGCCCATCAATTTGATGTGATCTTTTTGTGGCATCATGCCATGAGCGTACACAACAGAAAAACAACCAAAGGCATTAAAGGAACAAAAACAGTCACGTTTTTATCTTGTGTAATAACCTCTCAGATGAACTTCCTGTATAGCCATAAACCAACATGACAAGAACGTATCCTATGTCAGAGCACATACAGCCTCCATGTCACACTGTTTCCTGCTGATGTACATGCATTTCTCTGTCCTTGTGCTGTTGAAATTCCCTTAAAGTAGAGTGACTTGTCTTTGTAGTTCCTAAACCTTTTGTCTTGAGCCTTATTTTTCCCTCTTGTATCTGTGTGAATGTGTTAATGACTAAATGACGTCTTGAGACAAAGATGAAGTGGTGAAGATGATTGTGTCTAAAGTCATCACATGTGGTACACATCTTTTTTGTAGGCCATGGTTGGTTTGTTAACAGCTGCCTCAGGATCCTAGCCTGTGTGTTAGGGGGAGAACATTTTTATTTTGTCAGCAGTAAGCTGACCAACACTGGGTGGGCGTGAGAAGACACCAGCATCGTATATGTATATACATACTATATACAGATATGACAACCTTTAAAAGTATGGGAAGGAATATAAGAATCAACTCCTGTATTTATTGTTATAAATCCTCATACAGTGCAAACTGGCAAATTCTCAAACATGTTTTAAGTTTCCTAATTAAAGAAAGCCTATGTTTAAATATTGCTAGTGATAATTGTAGATGATAAGCAATAATTAAAAAAAATCTGTAATCTCAATGAATAAAGATGTAAAAATTGTACCTCTCCTTGCGCATCTCTTTGATTTATGCAGATAAATATAACAATGGAAAATGTGTTTCTGATGTGTGTTCAAGTTGATTGTGTTTATGAGTTGGGGGGTGGGGGGGTCCTGTATGTGCAGCTGCTGAGGTCTGTCACAGCCAGTGTGACCTCATCTGAGCCAACAGCGACATCTCCCACTTCAACAGAGTTCAGCTGGCTCTAATCCTTTAGTTATTCTTGTCTTGACTGATAATCCTCCATCGCAGAATTAAATGTGTGGAGTGCACACAGTGAGCATTTACTGTATGTCAGTGCCAACAAAAAGTTTCATGGATGTTACTCTATTTCTACTATTTAAAGAGCTCCAAAACAGACTGCATACACAATAATTGTGAGGCTGAATTGGTTAACTTTAATTCCAAAAAGTGGTTTCTATACCTGTAAACAGATTTTCAAAGTCTTAAAAGTGCATGGATTTCAGTTTAAATGCTTGAAAGTATTCACAATTATATGATTTATTTATTTTTTATAGTAACTGCAGGTTAGATGTCAAACCAAAGCTACATATGTACAGAGAGTTGATGCATTTTGTAAAACAAAACTATGTCAAAAGAGAAAATTCCCTCGTTTGTTCGCCAAATATTTTCAGTTCAACTCTAGGTAAATTTTTCTTAATCTTTATCTCAGTGCCAGTGTGTCTGAAGAACACCATGTGACTTCCCTTTTTCTGGATAAAATTTTACATTCTCAAATTTTTTTTTCAATTGGAAAATATAATTTTGAATATTTATAGCATAACACAATGTACATTGTGATTAAAAAGTCACCAAAATAACCATGAGTATTCCTGTAGATATGTATTTTACCTCTGTGATAAGGTGCTAAGGTACTGGAAAAATGTGAAAAAGAGCCTTAAAAGTGCTTGAATTTAACCTGAAAATGTGTATGAACTCTGTATAACAGTTATGATAACGTTTACATCCATAATATTTCCCTCAAAATGTGAATAACAACAACTTGGCACGTTTTAAGAAAAACAAGTGCAATTTTAACCATTTTCTGACTCAGTCTATCAGTTTGTCATTTGCACATGTGCAGAACAACTTACATTTCAATTACAAATACACTAAACATTTAGTAACAGGAAGAATATTTGTAAAATGACAGTTTTCAGATATTTCAGCTGCTTCATATTTGTTTAGATATTTATTCAGTTTTTTGGGAAACGTTTGTTAATATAAAGATTTTCATGTAATTTGACTTTTTTACATTCAAATCTGCAGTTTTCATTATTTATAGCTAATTATGATCATAGTTTACTGCTCTGACTCAATTGAGGACTAATTATTCTGTATGTGGAACCTGAATTAAAATCATTTTTACACCGTTAATATTTTCATTGTTATTCATCCTACAGGCCAGACTTCACTTCCATTTACTGTGGATCTATAAAATCTAAATTGGTTTAATTATTCAATCATGAGTGGCCCCACCCACACCTGCTCACTCTGCCATGTGCTCATGTTCCAGCAGAAGCTTGTGTCTTCATTGAACTGTACAATCCAATCATGTTATCTTAAGCGGTTTCACAGTCAGGACATTATTGTGTGTTGACAGTAAGAGTGCAGTCTGAACCCACCCTGTCTAACATTTATCAATAATTCACTGAGGGGAGGGTGACAGGAGGTGAGGGAGCTCTGCATGTGTCTGTGTCTGTGTGTGTGTGTGGGGGGTCTACCTTCTCCTCCATACAACATTTAAACCAGAACAAGTAGGATGCAGGCACATGATCTGACCTGCACCAGATTGGATGAAGACCATTATTTGATGTTACTTCAGTTCATCTCAGTGTCCTTCAACTGGACGGACAGCTATTCATTTTATCCAATAGGTAGTTGAAACACTGAAGCACAATTAATACATTTTCTACATTATTTTTATTTTTTTTTATTTTATTTTTTTTACATATTTTTGTGAAAGACTTTAAGCCAGACCTATTGATGATTAAAAAAACACAGAAAGCAGTCATTCTCAAACTTTTCACTGTGGAATAACCCTTGAAATCTATTTTTTTTTAACAAAGTACCCCCAACCTTCACTTCAGCATTTTTGGTTGAAAAAAACATTAGGCAACATTTATTCCAGTACTAAAAGTATCTGTTTATATGTTCATATATATGTTAAAAATTGTGTGTGTGTGTGTGTGTGTGTGTGTGTGTGTGTGTGTGTGTGTGTGTGTTTGTGTGTGTGTGTGTGTGTGTGTAAAATATAACTGAAAAGTGCCCTCTAAGGTCATTAATTAATGAATGATCCTTTCATCAACAAAAAATAATTACTTAGCTACTTAAATAGACACATTTTGAATAATACATAATTGAAATGTTCTAAAAATGTGACCAAGGTTTAAAAAAGATTACTGAAAAAACTATTATATGAATATATTTATTGTGTTTTATATTTCAGGATTAATTTTCATTATTTGTTTTGTATTTGGTACACAGTTAATTATTTAATGTATTTTCCCCAAAAAATGTTCGAGTGCCCCCTGGGCTTCTTCTAAGTAGTGCTGGGGGTACACCACTTTGGGAACCTCTGAACTAAAAGGCTTATAAAAAAAGACAGAAATGCTTTTGTTTTATATCCTCCTGAGTCCCACGAATGGGTTGAATTTTTTTTATTTTTTTTTATATGGAATGTCCTTTGCAATGGACAAAATTTTTTTGTGTGTCCTTCAATAAAGCTGTGAAACTCTTGTCCCCCACAGAGGACACAATACATTGCTGGGTCTCAGGGAAATATGATAATGTATATACAGACTGGTGGGTTAAGTCTCCAGACCACTTAAATATTAAATGTCTGCCTTTGTTAATGTCAAATCATATCAGAATCACTTGATCTATGGGCTCATGCCAAAGTGCTTTACAGCACTCAGTCTGCATCATGCTGTTTTTGCAGCTTTAGTTATGTCCTGACATTAATGTCAATATTAATTTGAAGTTGGCTACTCACCTGGCTTTCACTTTAAGTACCTTTATTTTTCTCAAGGGGGTTTGGGATTGGGTAACCTGCTTAGACTTACTTATTTTTTGTAAATACAGATTAAACGTGTCACATCATAAATACTTTAATAAAATGAACTGGGCATGTTAATGCTAATGAGCTTATGTTTTTAATGTATTCAATGTATATGAAGTGTTTTTACAAATGAAGTATATACAGTATGTATTTAAGTACATTTTATACAACAGATGTATAGATATAAAACCAGTAAAATATGCAGACAGTGTATTGAATTAGATCTGTTAGCTCTGAGACAAATGTTCCTTCAGAGTAAAAATCTGTTCCTCGTGAAATCAGCAGGATACATGAATTCAAATCTATTTTAGTTATGCAGTTTTCAAAAAATCATCAGGTAACAAGGCACCATACAATATGGTCAAACACATTTTTTCAGTACTCAAAACAGAGTGGGAAGAAGTATAACATATCGGCTCCCGCTCCCTTTTCTGCAAAGTAATAACACTGGTCTACAAGTACACTGTAGATTTTGCAGTGTTAATTTGGAGACAATGGGACCAAATACACTCTAGAAGAAGTTAAATAAACTCTCTAAGTGTTGATTTAACACTGCAAAATTTACTGTGTAAAAGGCTTCCAGAATAAAACTAATGAAATGTTGCCAAATGTGTGTTACTCATAGAGAAAACTCAAGTCTTAAATGCTAGATGCTAAATCTGGGGTCAAAATGTGAAAGAGAATAGGTTTTAGTCCAAGTGAATATTGGTGTCAGATCTACCAGATCTACTTAAAACACTGTCTGCACATTATGATCCATTCACTATACAGGTTCTTTCTAATGGAATATTTACTAATCCATTGTATACATGTATATAAACCACCATATATGTGGAATAACACGCCATCATGTATATTAAAAACATGAACTGAGCAGCACTTTTATCATTTGTTTTCTGAATCATCTTATTAAAATATGTAAAATTTAACACATTTAATGTCTGAAGCAGATGCTTGAAAAAAACAAAACAATTGTAGAGCAGTGTAATTAAATCATTTCCACTTCCTTTCCTTTGTTAACACACTTTTACCTCCACCAAGGAGGTATTAATTTCAGGTCTGTCTGTCTGTTTGTTTGTCTGTCCGTCAGCAGGATTATGCAAAAAGCTCTGAAGGGATTTTGATGAAACTTTCAGGAATGATAGATAATGGGTGAAGGAAGAACCCATTAGATTTTGAGCAATGAAGGTCAAAGATCAAAGGTCAAGGTCACACTAAAGGTCAAAAGCTAAAACACATCAGTGGTAATATCTCAAGATTCAGACAAGATAGAATCTGGTGTTTTTTTCATTCACATCGTCTCACCTTCTGACATCAGATGGGTCAACACCTATGGCTCCATCACGGCACATTTTGACGTCATATGACACTGTATCATGCCTTGGCGGAGACCTACTGTCTCTGTATATTTCCAAGCATCCATACAAACAATTCACATACACTTTTTTAGTCATCTCACACACAATCAGATTTGCATAATCACCAATTTTTAATATAAACTGTGATATTTATATGCACATTAAATATTTACTACAAATACAGTATTTAATATAGAATACATTTGGTGAAGTCTTTATAGAAATGCTGTCTTTAACGTCCTCATTTGGGACCATATTTTTCTGAAGGGGCCTGTAATGAGATGTGAGGATGATCCTAGATTAGAGGGCATCAGGAGGAGAAAGGTGTTGATGATTCTAACGGCCCGTGAAATCACAAATTATCTTTGTTAATCTCCAGAACTGAGTTTAAATGGTATATTTCAAGCATTCAATATTCTTACAATATAAAAGCTATCAAAACCATTGATTGATGTAAGACTAATAAACTAACTGGTGTATCTTTCCTGCATACATTCTTTGTCTCCTGGCAATGTTCTGTTCATATTATGCTTATGTTGTTATATCAATACTGAACTGCATTTATGCTGTATTTTGTAAATGCATAAATTCAAAATACACACAAAAAATATGGACCAATTTATTGGTTATGGAGAGGATTCATTGAATGTAACAGCATAGTAACACATTCATTTCTATTGCAGCTGATCTAACATTTCCAGAGCTAAATTAATAAGATATCATCATGTTTCAAATTATCAAGTATGTTTCCTGTATTACAAATTTATATTGAAAATTCTATTTTCTTTGGTATGTGTTAGCCTTTGTACAGTATACATTGTAAAAAATAACACATTAACGTGGACTAATCCATCATCATGATTAATGTAATTAAACTGTCAATGTTATTAATCCATCTGCAGCACAAAATTATTCTGAACATCTCTGCCAACACATTTAGGTTAGTTTGTCCAAGTAAAGTTAGTGTTATGCATGTGCAAATGGTAGTGGTCCTCTGGATGGAAACATTAGAACAAAAAAACAAAACAAGACAGAACAGTTAACCCACAGAAAGTATTATACACATTCTGCAGAAAGGAGTTTTCTACTCACTGAAGCAATTCCAGATTAAAATACCACGTTACCGCCAAGCATATATTAGGCATACAATTCTGCTAGCATTTCAGCATTCATGCAAAATTAAATGCAATTAATATAGGTTTAAAATGATTGATATTTAATAGTGGTAATTCTAAATTAATCCACAAGCAACCTGTGATTAATCTGAATAAAAACTTGAATCATTTGACAGCCCTCGTAAATGTATATCTTAAACAGCCCTATAGTTCACTTGACTTCACCAAAGCCACTATAAACCTGGAGTTTTAAAGCTAAAGTAATGTTAGTACAACTTTTATGATCGGTGGTTATGGTTATTATCAGTTTATTTTAGGTGTTTTGCTGAGCCTAGTAGTGTTCGGCTCAGTGTGTCAGCTGAGGTCACGTGATCATTAGGAAAGTTTGCATAGATCTGGGCTGTGCCAATAAAAGTTCATTAAAGTTATTATTCATTAGTTAAAGGACCATAAGTAACATGGTGTTTGCAATATCTGATTAATCCTACAACAATTCTGTGGAGTAAGTATCTTATCCAAGTTAACGTGAACATTTCCCCCTAAATGTAAATGTTCACACCAATAGTCCTTTGGTCTAACAGCAAAAGTCACAACAGCACAGCAGGGACACAACGGGTGCGTGTGGTTTATTTTCACATTTAATATATGCTGATTGTCGTTTGTCCCAAAGAAGAACATGACATGGCTTGGCTTGTTAGGATCTATTCAGTCTTACATGGGCCACGTGATCAACCGTGATCAACTGTCAATATAGGAATTTATGAAGGAGATTGATCCATTTCTGCTCATTGTTATTATAGTTGTGATATTTTTCCACGGGGTCTCAATCCCCCCCCACCCCCTCCCATGAAGCAGACTGGGTCCTTGTCAGTCCGGTGGGTCCTCGTGCATCTTGGCTGACTTTGATTCGGTCAGCTGATGGTCTACTTCTCTGTCATGATGACTCTTTAACCCCGCCCTCTCGGGGCGCGCGGGGACAGCGAATCAAATAGACTGGGGGAGTAGCAGCAGCAGGAGGAGGAGGAGGAGGAGGAGGAGAACCTCAACTTGGATTCGGAGTGTGTGTTCCTCCTGGTGCGGTGCAGTCACAGCTCTCCACCGGACAAGTATGCAATATTCACGGAGGGGGAAGTGAGCCGCGCGACCGTAAAAGATGCAGGCGGAGGGCATGGAGGTACCTATGATTAATAACCTTAACGATAACGGCGACAGACAGAGACCGAAAGGGAAAGATGTGTTCAAGGACCAGCAGAAGGAGTCGGAGGTAAATACGAGAGGCGTTTGTGTACAGTCGGCTACTACAGGAGGTGTGTGCGTGTGTGTGTGTGTGTGTGTGTGTGTGTGTGTGTGTGTGTGTGTGTGTGTTTATGTATGTATGTGCGCGCGTGCGGATGTGTGTGCGTGCGTGTGTGTGTGTGTGTGTGTGTGTGTGTTGTTGCTGGGGAGCTTTCAGATCAGCTGAATGTCCTTTTCCATGCAATGAGTCTCTGTCTTGGCTCGAAAGCATGCACGCAGACAGACAGGCAGGCACATAGACAGACAGACACCGAGGTGTTATTTTGGCAACCGGCTCCTATAAATAACCCCAGTAATCCTCCAGTGGAGAATGCAGGTGGGGAAATGTGAGTGCTGCTGTCAGAGGCCGACCACTACAAACACACACACACACACACACACACACACACACACACACACACACACACACACACACACACACACACACACACACACACACACACACACACACACACACACACACACACACACATTTCTATTCACTGATCTGAGGAGACTGTTATGTAAGCCACACTTTACCTTTCACTTCAGACTCCACAAGTATCTGTTAATTGAATTTCAATCAATCAATCAATCAATCAATCAATCAATCAATCAATCAATCAATCAATCAATCAGTCAGTCAGTCAATCAATATTTCATATCTTTCTGAATGGGTTGCATTAGGTTTTAGATCAGGCAAGATAAAGAATGAACACTGGACATATGTGTGATCTCATCTTGTCATATGAACCCACTTTATCCTCACTAGGTTCTGTGGGGGTCTAATCCAGCTACAGTGGGTGAAGGTGGGGTACACCCTGTATGAGTCTCCAGTTCATCTCAGGGCTGAACATATATAGACAAACAATCACTCTCACATTCACACCTATGGACAATTTAGATTAACCAGTTAACCCATCAGTGCATGTGTTTGGAAACCAGAGTACCTGAGAAAACCCATACAGACACGAGGAGAACATGTAAACTCCACACAGAAAGGTCTGGTGTAGGAATCGAACCAGGGACCTTCTTGCTGTGAGGCACGAGTATTAACCACTGCATCACCATACGTAGGATCTATTCGTTGCAAGTGATTTGGTTCCGACCAAGATGAATAAAACAACAACTTAGAAACGTTAACAGTTAATTTAATCTATTAAACGTTCATACATCTGTAGCCTTGTTTGCTTCCAGATTTCACCATCTTAATTCAAGAAATCTTCTCAAAAGGAATTTATCTTGCTGCATAGATGGATATTTCACTTGTTTTTCATACTGTTTTACTCAGATTTAGTGTCTTTATCTTGTTTTTACACACCACTTTTTGTGGTGCATTTATGTTTTAGGAATGCATGATGAAATATTTAAACTTACATGCATGGTTTCTTATTGTAGAAACCATGATGGTGGTTGAATGCATGCTTTATGTATTACCGCTGCACATTACAAACCTGATTTGTAACTTTTGGAAAATGCTTAGTTTGAATCATCTACTTATACAGACCTTAACAGACACCGTGGATGAAAGTATCTACTGATCTAAAAATGTGTTAATAGCTTTTCAATCACTGATCCTTCCAATATATTCAGATTATATGTAATTTTGGGCTCAGTGTAATACAGTAGATGTGACCCATTCGGTCGGAGGCTCTGTAGTGAACACAGATCACGTTATGTTCAGTTGATGGTTTTGCTTAAATGTGCTATTCCTCAGTTTTCTCTGTTTTATCATAATAACAATTGAATCTACCTTGAACTTTAATTAATATATCAGAGTTATTATTATTATTATTATTATTATTATTATTGTTGTTGTTGTTTTGTTGTTATTATTATACTCATCTAAAATAATAATTGCTATATAGACATAGGGAGTACAGGTTGGGGATGAAAGTATATACATTTTTACTTCCTTCTACTCCCTTTCAAGCATGTTTAATTTAATTTATTATATGTGTATGAGTATGTTTGTGTGTGTGTGTGTGTGTGTGTGTGTGTGTGTGTGTGTATGCATATATATTTTTCTTTTCTTCACTTACCAACCCTTTGTGTATCATTATTGATGTTTTATTACTTTATTTTGTTTTGATTTAATTTTCTACATGTTAGAAATAAAGATTTCAATCAACATCTAAACAGCAAGTGAGTCAAAATTAGGAAAATAAAAGAAACATTTTCACTGTAAAATGCTATAAATGCTAGGGATGGGATTATAATAAAATCACTTGTGAATGGGTAGATTTTGAGGGGGAAAAATTATTTGGAAGTCACTATAAAATAACTGTAGGACTTTAAGGGTAAACTAATCAGTCAAATAAAGGGAAAAAAATCAGTGATGTAAAGAAGAATATATTGCAGTGCCACAATCTTTCCAACAGATTCTGTTAGAGGATGTTTTATATCTTGTAGGAGTTTAACCAGTAGTACCCCTGTTTCCAAATGTATAACTGCTACAGCTTATCTCGTGGTTTTAGTGCCATGCAGCTATAATTAATCCCCTCATGAACAAATTAAAAGAAGACAGGTTTTATCCCTTGGTTTCTAGACTCAGATACTTATGAGATGGCTGTCAAAGCTGTCATCCAGACCAGTATGTGGTCGGTAACAGGCCTGACATATGTGTGTTTGCATGAGCACAGTGCAGTGACTGGTTTTGAAGGAACTGGAGCATGTTCACCTTACATATTCTTGTCTGGGACTAGAGAAGCAGGGGGGGGTGGGGGTGGGGGTAGTGGTAGTGGTAGTGGCGGTGTGTCATGGAGGAAAGTGTTAAATATCAAAGCCATGTGTTAGTGTTGATATTAACTGCTCTGTGCATTTATACTGGGTTCAAACCTCGAATCAGATCCATTCATGTGTGTAAATCATCTGTCATGTGTGTTGGCCAGTCGTTCATCTGTTGTCTCTGTAGCATATGTTGGTGCGAGTGGGGGTGGTCGGCCTTGACACTGTGCCCACTATTTGCGCACTGATGTGCTGCACTGCTGCAGAGTTTGTGAGCAAAGAAGCTGTGCCAGTTTAGAGAGAGGACGGCGTTTTGTTATCAGCTGGTCACAGAGCGGAGAGACAGTGAATGAGACTGGATGTGAAACTGAAGGAGAGGGAGCGAGGGATTAGATCACTAGAGAGACATGGATAGAGGCAGCAGGGAGACAGACCAAGATGCTCACATGATTAAAGGGAGGTCTCGGTATGAAAATAGTGGTCATTTAGCGTCAGTCCCTCAGGGCTGAGTGTCCTGAGGTGACTGAACCCTTCATCAGGCCTGTGAACGAGGAGGTTGAGTTCACTCTGATTCATGCCGTTCACTAAATCTGCTTATTCCCAAAGGCTGTGAGTTTGTTACTCAAATCTGAAAATGCTGTTTTTCCTCTGTAAAAAAAATCTGCACTGTTGCCCATAAATATGGAATCATTTTATTTTCAGACGTGTCCCTCTTTTTATTCCTATTTCTACACATGACATCAGTTATCACTTTTAACCAGGTGCAATGACCATATGTTAAATTCCACTTACAGTACACTTTATCAGAAATAAGTTATATTGTTGCAATCATTTAATGAGAAGAAGTAAAAATTAAGGCTGTCAAAATTAACATGTACATGCACATTAATCCATCATTATGATTAATCTGATTAAAAAGTTAAACCTGATTAACCCATCTAGAGTGCAGAATGACTCTGAACATCTCTGCCAATTCATTTGGGGCCAAGTAGAGTTAGCATCGTACACAAATGGGTAGTGATCCGGTAGTGACAGGCAGCAGAAGTATTATTATTATTATTATTATTATTAGCATGTTGGCCTCTGGATGGAATTATGAGGACAAAAAAAACAAAAACAAAGATGGGACAGTTGTTTTGAGTTGTTTTGTTGGAACAGTGGAAAATGAAATGTAACTACTGTAGATTAAAAATGAATGCTATTTAATAATCATTATTCAAAATGAATCAACAGTAACCCTGTGATTAATCTGATTCAAAATCTTAAGAACAGATTCATAAAAATATTTTATTCCAACTAAATGGCCAACAGTGTATTTGGTTTTGACAGTAATGGTCAGATAAGAGGGCAGATACAGTAGGATTTAATCAGACTTAAAATGGTTTTCCAACTTTACTGTTACCTAATATAACATTATAAAACATGGTGAAGCAGCCATTAAGGCTCACCTTTTATTGGCCCCAAAACAAGTAATTATATTCATAGAAAGACGTGAGTATATGGCTTGTGGAAAATTCTTTGAGCGTAAATGAAAAATAAATGAATGTAAGCAGTTTTTCCTAAACTGAAAGCTCTGGATTGTTACTACTGACTGCCCTGTGTTGTGATAACCTTATGAATAGAGGCTGTGCAGTGGCAGCACTAGATGGATGTTGGTGTTCTAGTCACTGCCTGCAGCACAGTACATACCTGAGATATTTCCTCATGTAGGTAGAAAGTGGCAGAACAGCTGATAACTGTCCTTTTTCATAGAACCTGCTCTTAAAACTGCACATAACCACTGAGTGTCAAAATGTATGGAGATTTCATTTAAGATTTCAGAGGGTTTATCATAAATTGTTTGATGCATTCAAAGGGAAGATGTCATGTAGCAGCGGGTCCCGACTCCCTTTATCTGCACAGGGTTTTGTTGAATCATCTCTGCTCCCAAGTGCTTCTCATTTCCTGGTTTACAAATGCAGTAATGACATCAAATTACATTACTTAGGCTCAGTGTCATAAACAAACTGCCGGCTGACGTCCTGTACTCACTTGCAGCAGGTATTTTTAGTTGACAGTTACATGACCAGGATAGCTGAGTCAGATCACATCCTTATTTACAGTTCTGATCCCTGGGGGAGATTTCACAGAGTTAAACACACCCAGCATCCGTTGCCTTGCTGTTTCTGCCAGAGGTGATTCTCAGTTCTCATTAACATAAGATGAATGGTTAATAATACCTGCCGGTGTTTTTCATTTGTTCATACCCCCACCCCACAACATTAACCCTTAAAGACAATACCTTTTGTGTTGACTTTTAGATTATTTTTTTCTCTACATTTCACCATTTCTAAGCAATTTATCATGATTTATTATAATACCTTCCTCTGCATTTGTCATTTTCCCCATGAAAGCCAGGTGTTTTCCTATGTTATTCCTATATTTAGAAGTAAATTCAGAGGTTGTTACTTGCAACTTGTAGTGAACTGACTTTTTCAGCCAATATATGCCATTAACTGAAGATAAAACAAATGTCTGCAACCACTATGATTTGACAGGCTATATGGGTTTTATTGTTGTAGAAGATGACAGTGTTTCCAC